>CM017560.1:48678296-49297463 GCA_007844125.1 Sinonovacula constricta | reverse complement strand
GAAATAAATACGTTAACATTTATACATGTAGTTCTGGCTTCATAAGAGCAAATGTTGTTTTATTCATTTTAACAGATTGTTTTAGATGTGAAATTCTCTAAACAGTGCCATTGTTTCATGCCTCGAATCTTTACAAATAATAAATTAACAGAAACATGGAAAAATAATACATACTCTCTTTTATTGCCAGCTATCTCGTCCACAACTTCGAAAATTAAAGAAAATATATTATTTTCTTGCTTTATTTATGCGTTTTTAGTCTGGTTTTATGCGTGAGGTCATTTGATGCCATGTTTCCTTTTGTCAGGAAAACAATGTACTAAATAACGGACATTTAAAATACAATTTTAAAAATATTTTCGCGCGGCATTTTCTTGCGTAATTAATTTAATTAGTGGTTTTGAGTGTGGCGAACACCTTCATAACACGCGTACTCTAGAGTTACAGCAAGTTGTCATTAAATTAAAATAAAACATATTTAAAATGTATCAAATTTGACCCTTTTTAGGTAAATAGTTCCTGCATTAACTTCCCAAGAATAAGGCTACTATTTATTTTACTGATAAAATTATTATTCCAATATTATAACCATACCATAATCCTACAACACTTGGTGACAAAAGTACGACAAAGCGCACGCAAATGTTTGCATATTGACTTTAGAAATTGATATTATTTATGCAGAATACGTGCAACTTGTACACGGTTTTTGAATATACATAAATATTATCTTTGCCATGATAAAACAATTTTAACTGTCACTAATTTTGTAGCAGCAAAAAGGATTATCAACATATCCTGTTGTACTTGAAGGTATATTCTGTCCGTTTACAGTTGTTGATATGGTTATATGTAGATTTCTTATTTCAACCTTTGAAGTTGCCGCATACGCTAATGATAATTAAAAGCAAAACGTTTTCAATTAAGAAAATACAACGGCAATTTTGGCATTTATTTATATTTGTGGAAGATTTTGGATATAAATACAATTACAAGTAAGTGTTTGACAATTGTTTATTTTATCATTTTATGGAAAAATACCATAAATAACAGAATGGCATGTTCAATATTTGGTATTTTTGAATATTTCATATAATTGATTAACAACTCTGTTTTATATATAACATACAGAATTATAAAGAATAAAAAATATAATTGGAAGAAAATTTCAGATAACAAATTTAAATATACAGTAAGAATTGGGTCTTGATGCTTTTCTCTAAAAAAATCAAACAAATTATATGCAGACTTAATAAAATGTACATTCATGTTTATAAATAAACTTATTGTCTCTTCAATGAAATATAAAGTTCCATCGAACATAAAAATTGTTAAATCAAAATAAGGCGGCATACACCTCTCTCCATTTCTGTTATTCTTGTTATCTCTCTGTACAATATATATACATTACCAACATATTTTAACATACTGTATTTCTACTGCACATTTTGCTAAATTCTACCTTTTGTTCCTAAAATTGTATTGTCGAAACTTTGTACCTGTATGATCGAAAATTCAAAAATAAAATTTAAAAAATAGGCGAAGTTTACTTATACGTAGATTAATCACATTAAAAAGGGTATTAAAACAATTCAACAGTATAATGTTACAAAATGTCTTTGTAAAAAATATTTGTATCATGACACAATGACAGAAAAAGTACTGTAAAAAAGTGGAAAAAAATATATAAAAATATGAATTTCAAACAAAAGCCTAAATAGTAAACACACATAAAATTATAATGTAATAAAATGGTTAAGTGTGTTTGCGTTTATATCTTATAACCAACGTGTACAATTTGTTTTTAAAAACTCGGCATATTTTGGACAATTCCGAAGATAATGACTTATTTATAGATAAGCTGCATACAGAGAGAGCCAAAAACAAGTTTAGGTGTACAAAATCAATTTATTTTCACACAATCGTCAGTCCGGCACCAAATTGTCAAAATTGTTCTCAAGCGAAAACAAAATACTGCAATAAGGGTTGCCTGTTTATTTGATTCTGAATTTAATTTTTTTTACAACTTTAAACACTTATTGAAGTGAACTTATTACAAGATACAATTGCATATTGCACAGGAAAAATATAACATGAATTATACATATATTGTACTTTGAATAGTGATTTTCAAGTAGAGAAATACACATTTCAAGGAAATAGAACTGGTAAATATAAAAGTAAAAATTGGCATCGCTGTTTTTAAAGAAAATAACAAGCAAAATAAACCGAAAATGGGTCAATCAACAGCAAAAATAAGATATTATAATAATTACATTAAATAATAAAACCCTAATGACAATGACAGATGATAAATAAATAATAATTACCGGGTAGATTTTAAAAAATATATTCGTCTTTAATTGGGTACGTTTAATCTTTCTTGTATTTTAAAGGTTTTTTGTTTTATTTGTTGATGTTTTTTTTTGAAATTCAAGAAAATATTTTCTGCAAAACATAAAAATATTGTTTACTAGAACATGTCACTGTTTTAGAACGTACTGTTATAATTCACATGGCGTGTGACGTGAAAACGACACGCGTATGAAAATTGTTTATAAATACGTGATACTATATTCTATTAGGGCTTGGTGTGATGTACTTGTTTTAGGTTTTTAAAACAATATAAATAGTTTTAAATTTGTTATTCAACTATTAATCATTTATAATAAAAAAGCAATACAACAACAAAATAATTAAATTGCAATTTAATACATTTCAATTTTATGTTAAGTTATTACTGACCAACAAAATAAATGTAATTAAACCAAATGTTTATGGGTTTTAAATAATTTTATGATATTTTGTTATTTTCTACCCTAGCAAGGCGAAAGACTATTTTAAAACAGTGTATGTTAACATACAAATTAATTGTAATGACATACTGCTGAAAAATGATTGATAAAGGTTATTTTATACCTTGTGAAATCACAATATAATATATATATACTATAAGATATTATTGTGTGTCTATATATTTCTCTGATGTTTTAAATATTTTTAAAACTTGAGAAAATGAAGAAATATTTACTGTATTTCATTTAATTGTGTTGTATTTTATTGTATCGTATTGTATTGTATTTATTTATATTTATTGTATCGTATCGTGTTGTATTGTATTGTATTGTATTGTATTGTATTGTATTGTATTGTATTGCATTGGCAAGCATGAAAATGTAAACTGTATTTATTCAATATCAAGAAAATGTAGAAACAATCGAAATATAATATAAATAAATAAAAAATAAAGTTACATCAACACAGTAACTATGACTATCGTTCATTATTCCTTTACCTTGATTGTATCGAGAAAAGAAATAAAACGAAGTAGAAGCCGTAGAAAATGAGTTGTTGGCGTATAACTGTAAGATGCATAGAAACTATTTGCTTGTCTTTATACAGTTTACAAAAAGTGCTGTGGTCAGACCTCATCGCCTAGCGTGAGGGTACTCCATCAGTCCTGTATTTTTGGTGACCAGAGCAGGAAAAACAAGTTCTAGTAGCACGGAATAGGGAACCGACGTAACGACTTAATTAAAATAATTGGTCCCGGAAAGCATTAACTTGGGCCTTGGACGGAGAATGTTGAGTTTTCCATTACGATAAAATCCTAAGATGTAATTTTCTGCAATTATTTTTTTTTCTTGGAAGTGCTCTTAAGGACGCGACTTCCAGCTCTTAGTCTAAGAATCCCCATCACAGTCGCCGTATCTGTAAAGACATTTTGGTCTTTCCTGTTAAAGTCTTTGCAATGGAATAAAATAATTTCTCGAACACAAACTAATGGATTTATGCTATGTTCTTTTTACGCAAATGCATTTATTCCTCGACAATTCGTGGTTTCCGATGCAAAGAGGTGAAAAATCGATACAGTCGCTTTCAGTCGCAGGTCGCCTCAACTCTAACAATTGACACATTTCTTTATTGTTGTTGAGATTTCAAAGGTTACATAGTTTTAAACGTCTTAAAAGGCAGATATTTACCCGGAGAAAATATTCTTTAAAATGCATACATCTGTAATAAATACTACTAAAAACTACGTTTCTAAGAAAATAAAACTATAAAAAAGAATTTATCTATTGCAATGAAAATATAAATGGTAAAGTGTTTGTTTAGTTTAGTTTAAATTAAGATAGGCTGCAATTCATTTTGTGTTACTAGATATTTAAACGTCTTTCATTAATAGCGTTTATTTGCATGGCGGATGCAATAAAATCCAATGTACCGTTTATTTTGAAAAGAAGTTTAGCCAAGACAACTGTTGTTATTTCAATACATATTTGTCAATATATAATTTGTGTGGACATTGTATACAGGTGATTGTTAATCTGGCCTGCCATATAAACATGCAAGAAAATGAAGATCATATTTTGTTTTCACAAAATTCCTGTTTTCAAAGTGCATTTTAATTAGTTTATAGGATATATTAGTTAAAAATATAAGTAATCACTAAAAAAGTCTAAATCAGACTTTAAAATACACTTATGACCAGGTGCATGTCGACCTTAATTCCCCTTACCTACAAAATATACTGAAGGAAAAAAGTTTAGCAATTTCAGAGAGGATTGACTCTAAGGGAACTTTGTGACCCGCGGAGAATTGTCCGTTTTGCTGTGCATATACTGCACGGGATTTTCGCGAAAGTTACGTTTCACGCTTACATAATGGTGTAGTTTAAAAAAAGGAAATGGATGGGCACAATTGGTCAATACGGAAACGTTTTAGTAGCAATGATTTATAGACGAAAACCGAATACGTAAAAAACATGCTAAACTTTTTTCCTTCAGTATAATATACAAACAAGTGATTAACGGCAAACACGTCAAACCCTGAATCCACTGGCAACTTCTTCGCGGTTTTCGGAAAACTGTATACTTCAAGGAAATTACCTACACCAAGTTAACCGGCATTTATGCCAAACTAGCAAGCACTAACAAAGACGTCCGTTTTACTCTCAGCCAACGAATCTGTTGCCTTGAAATACTTGTAATCGACACGAACAATATACATAACCTGTCAATGTGTGTCAAACTGAAAGCCGTATTAAGCCTCTATTCAGAACTAAAATAAACACACTTTGTAGTGAAACTAATACATCGAAGTGGCTTATAACTGATAGTGTTGTGAAGCTATCAGGCAATGGAAAACGTTCTTAATCAAGTTTTACAAATGAATTATTAATCACAGAAAACACAAATACTTAATACTGATTCGGGATCACATTGTCACAGTTTTAAAAAAGTTCGTAAAATGGTACACAAAAAACTGTCAAACACAGCCTTCTAAACATCACCTCAATCCGTGAACATAAACAAATCAAGTATCCAAACTCCAAAATTAATAAGGTCCTGTTCTTTCCATCCTTAAAAAGTCCCATCCGAAAACCTCTGCAAAACGATGGTAAACTAAAGAACATTTTGACTCTTCTCGAAATCGCTCCACGCTTTTATAACAGTGTTTCAAATTATGGAAAATTGCAAAATTACTCTAATGACCAAACTTCTTGTCCGTGTAATAAAAAAGAATAAATTTGTCTTCCTTCACAATTCTCAGCAAAACAAGAAAAAAATCTATAATGTTTGATGGGTAAATCATTGATCAATTGGGAATCCAGCGGTGAACGAAACAATTGACCACTCTTTTGCAATTAACAGCACATTGACATAACACTAGCAATTAGCGGGACATGGGCGCAATATTGTCCTAATTGGATCCAATTAATGCGATCTCAACCGCCTATCACGCACCTTGCACAAATTGCCATATTATCACGAACTAATATTATTATACGTACATAAACATGTCTATCGAAGAGATACGCTTAAGTTGTTGCTGTTGTTTGCTGATCTTTGTTGTTGTTGGTGCTGGTAATGTTGTGAAAATAGTTTCATGATTGTTTAATGCTATCATAAAGTAATCAAATTCGTCTTGTCTGAAAACTGCATGAATCGTTGATTTGTCCATACAAATATGTACGTGTATTTTTTCTTTGAATTCGATTTTTTAAGTAGGTATCTTATGTAATACACTTTTTCTGCATTAATTTGTTTTATATTATAATTGAATATTAATTCTGAAGATAACATTTTTTTCTCTTAGCTAATGCATGTTATACAATAAGAACTGCATATTTTATATAACTTGATGTTTCAGCATTAATGTTTGCTTAAGTGTGTTGTTGGTCTAATCTATGTAAAAAGTCGGCTGGATAAAAATTATTAAATTATTACGCAACATAAATGACAATTATTGATATTACCACGCGCCACGTTTGACAGTATTTATTTCAAGGCTTGATACCGGTATTTTACGTTTGGGAAAGCTGTGTTTTTTATTTGATTTCTCAGCTAAATTATCGCTGACAAACAATGCACTTACGAATGAATAGACATCAACTACTCAAATGTTACCAGTGAATATGATTGTGATCAAATGTGCATTTGGTTAAGTTTGGGAAAAACTTTGAAGTTTTCTATTTCTTGTCACTGAAAACGGAACTAAAAATATTTGTTTAATTGTTTATTTGAAGTTCTAAAGGTTTTATGCATTGATTGTGCATAAGGACGTGACTGCACTTTTGCTTCGATACGATTGTTTCAGTCACTGAAATACACAAAGAGACAAAAAGAAATACAAGTAAAAACATATTATTTATGTTTAAAAGAGAAATTCAGTTTCCTTTCAGGGACCAGTTCGCAGTCAGTTTATTGCCTTTATCCCTTTACCGGCAGTCTTATGTTTGCCGTTATCTTTACATCTTTTGTACTTCACACTGAAACAGAAGGCGTTCAGCATTCATAACTCCGGGACTAGAATCAACGCTAAATTTATTTCTGACGTATGATTATGGGCAATTTTCATTTTCAGAATAATTCCTTTTGAAAGCCGGTCGACGATAGGTTTAAGATTCGACCTATAATGACTGCAAATGACACGATGTCAATAATTAACGTACAATGCTTACTTTCCGATAGTCGCCCAGCTCAAAAGAGGACCTTGGCGCAGCAATTAAAATGGGTTTAAAGCAAGTTTTCATCAACGCTCGCGCGAGTCATTAGATGATACAGTTTGTAATGGAATCCTATGGGTACAAATATGTTGGTCATTCACGCTTTGTCACGACTGTTTAAAAACAGCAGAAATAAACACTTGTAAAAATATCTGTTTTCATCTAATGATGTGGAGACGACGACATATTCGCTCCCACCGTCATGAAGTTTTTAAAAATATACGGCCAGTGTAAGATAATTACCCGTTCAACACTTTGTCAAAGTTGTCATACGTGTCGCCGAATAGGTTTGAATATAAATCGTTCCTGCAGACTTGTCAGTACCCGTTTTTTTTTTCTACAAAATGGCTTTTCATCGAGCGCCAATAATATGATACAAATAGTGACACATCTAGTCCAGTACATAATACAGACGCCTGGGTGGAATCTATAGGGAATGTTGAACAGTGATTCACAACAGTATCTGTAAGCGATCAAAGGTTGGATAATAAAAGCATGAATAAGGAAATATGACAAAGTTTCATAATTTGAAAGTCCCATCTACCATTCTTTCTAAATTTTTAAAACTTCCAACAAGATAATCTTTAAATTTTCTGTAGGAAAATAAATGCAGTGAAACCAAACCCACAATGCAACTATATTGACTTAATTAATAAGCAAAGAAAAGAAATATAGTTAGGAAGGCAGTTAGTGTATGAGGAGTTAAAAGTGGATTCAAGTTAAACATTGTTTAAATATTTAAAAAAAAAATATGACGGATTTCAAACAAATGCCCAAATAGTAAACACTCACAAAATTATAATGTAATAAAATGGTTAAGTATGTTTGTTTTTATATCTTATAGCCAACGTATACAATTTGTTTTTTAAAACTCAGCATATTTTGGACAATTCCGAAGATAATGACTTATTTATAGTTACTTATTTACATAGATAGTCGAAAAAAGTTTAGGTGTATAATATAAATTTATTTTCACACCATCGTCAGTTCGGCATCACGTTGTAAAAATTGCTGTCACTCGACCATTTAATCAGATGCTGTTAAGTTGTAGAAGATGTTACTGTTCAACTTTACCCCTTTACTACTGGCGTGGGTCAGCATCATAAAATGTACACCATCTGCAGGAACCGCGGATATAGGGCGTTTAAAAACACACCATTCGTTATAAAACTTGACTGAAAGTCTGTCACATTTTCCGGCTAACTAGCATCAGAATAAATTGGGTGAATAGCAATAAAACAAATAAAATCACTTAATGACTTACTGACAAGAGAAAACAAAAGACAGAATAAAATAAATAAAAGTTTAAAAAGAAGATACTCAGTTAAACGTCAACCTAGACAATGGAATATTGGACACAAAAAATTGAATGAGGGGTAAATGAATTGATTGTGAAAATGAAAAAGAAATGTACTTACAAGAAATGTGTGAATGGCCTTCTAAATATGCCAAGAAAACGAAGAAGAAGAAGAAGAAGAAGAAGAATGATCAAGAAGAGAGAGAGAAGAGGAAAGTAAAAATGCAAACAACGGGAGATAACTACAGAGAAGAAGAAAAAAACACTAAAGTAACAATAATAAAATGAAATTGAATTTACGTAAATAAAATTAGGACCAGAACAGATAAAAAGGGAAAACGGACATTTTTTCATAAATAGCAAGAATATTGCAGAAAAATAAATAAAATAAAATTCACATTAAGTGCACTAAATTGCAAAACTGAATGATTTTAATTTTGCCGTTCATGTCATTTTATGATATGAACTTATGTTCTTTGAATGTATAAATACATATTACAGTTGGCACCAGGGCAGACTATAACAAGCTTTAAGCACGCGATGCGTAACGTATTGCCAAAATAAGCCACATTTTGTTATAAGCCCGTTATGTTATATATTGTTTTGCAGTCAAGATTTTCAAATTTTACCACAATGGCGGTTTTTAAGCCCTTCAATTTGCTATTTTTTATCTAATAAAATACTGCCATACTTTGTTGTTGCTTTGTATGTACAAGTAATGCGACTGTGTGAAATCTTCATGTTCTGTCGTGTTGTTGTTGTTTTTGTTGTTGTTGTTTTTGTTGTTGTTTTTGACGTTGTTGCATAGCCTTCAGGCGTTTTCAAAAATTGTTTAAAAGTAACATTTATTTGCATACTAATGGGAGGTTATGGAGGGAAAAATGATTTGCTTAAATACAAATAAATTGTATATAAGGTTAGGTTTATGTCTTACATTGTGCAAAACAAAATCATTAAAGCGTTACAACATTATATGTATTATTCATAATGAGTCCACTTGGTCAATATTAATTTCATATAGTAAGTAAGGAGCCGTTCTGACAGCGGACTGTCTATTTCTCCAGTTCTCGGTAGCTGACTGTCTGTCTATATCTCCAGTTATCGGTAGCTTACTGTCTGTCTATATCTCAAGTTATCGGTAGCTAACTGTCTGTCTATATCTCCAGTTATCTGTAGCTGACTGTCTGTCTATATCTCCAGTTATTGGTAGCTTACTGTCTGTCTATATCTCCAGTTATTGGTAGCTTACTGTCTGTCTATATCTCCAGTTATCGGTAGCTGACTGTCTGTCTATATCTCCAGTTATTGGTAGCTTACTGTCTGTCTATATCTCAAGTTATCGGTAGCTAACTGTCTGTCTATATCTCAAGTTATCGGTAGCTTACTGTCTGTCTATATCTCCAGTTATCGGTAGCTAACTGTCTGTCTATATCTCAAGTTATCGGTAGCTAACTGTCTGTCTATATCTCAAGTTATCGGTAGCTTACTGTCTGTCTATATCTCCAGTTATCGGTAGCTAACTGTCTGTCTATATCTCAAGTTATCGGTAGCTTACTGTCTGTCTATATCTCCAGTTATTGGAAGCTTACTGTCTGTCTATATCTCAAGTTATCGGTAGCTAACTGTCTGTCTATATCTCAAGTTATCGGTAGCTAACTGTCTGTCTATATCTCCAGTTATCGGTAGCTGACTGTCTGTCTATATCTCCAGTTATTGGTAGCTTACTGTCTGTCTATATCTCCAGTTATTGGTAGCTTACTGTCTGTCTATACCAGTTATTGGTAGCTTACTGTCTGTCTATATCTCCAGTTATCGGTAGCTGACTGTCTGTCTATATCTCCAGTTATTGGTAGCTTACTGTCTGTCTATATCTCCAGTTATCTGTAGCTGACTGTCTGTCTATATCTCCAGTTATCGGTAGCTTACTGTCTGTCTATATCTCCAGTTATCGGTAGCTTACTGTCTGTCTATATCTCAAGTTATCGGTAGCTTACTGTCTGTCTATATCTCCAGTTATCGGTAGCTTACTGTCTGTCTATATCTCCAGTTATCGGTAGCTAACTGTCTGTCTATATCTCCAGTTATCGGTAGCTAACTGTCTGTCTATATCTCCAGTTATCGGTAGCTAACTGTCTGTCTATATCTCAAGTTATCGGTAGCTTACTGTCTGTCTATATCTCCAGTTATCGGTAGCTAACTGTCTGTCTATATCTCAAGTTATCGGTAGCTGACTGTCTGTCTTTATCTCCAGTTATTGGTAGCTGACTGTCTGTCTATATCTCAAGTCAACTTTAGCTGGCTGTCTGCCTATATCTCCAGTTATCGGTAGCTGACTGTATGTATATATCTACAGTTATCGGTATTTCCAGTTATTGGTATCTCCAATTATCGGTAGCTGATTATCTGCCTGTATCACGTATTTGATATCTGTCTTGTAGTAGCTCAGTTGGGTGGCAGTTACTAATTCCCAAACGCAGTCTATATCACATATATCACGTTAGATCACTGAATGCTTATTATCAGCTTCTGTATACAACAGTCACAGCAGCATTAAATAGGCAAAACTAAATATTGCTATTGATCAACAATTCTAAAAATCAGCGAAACTATATCCCTTCATTAGTTACAGAAAACAGAATATAACAGAATCAAGGCACATCTGTGACATATCGGATATATTACACGTTGCAATGTAAATCCTTACAATAAATCCTAAAATCAAATAAATCCAAAAGTTTTGGAGAAAACTGACTAAACTGCATATTTCCTTAGAACGAAACGTTAAACGTCCCTTGCAAACGTAAAATGTGAAATGTTCGGCCACTGGGCTTTATAAAGGTATTTAGTGAGAAATTAGAAACAGGAAAATAGCCTTACTTATCTCATTATACTATTTAGGCTTTCTGCAGCGGTAATTAATTTCAATTTAGGCAACCTTGTCATTAGTAATATTGGGACCTTGTTTATCGGCCGACACAACGAGGCTCCATTTAAATAATGATTTCTAATTAAAGCCAAATTATAACTTGGCACTTCAATAGGCCACTAATGATGACGATTCTACTATTTCACTTTTAATGCATTCGGGGCGACCATTAGACCTACTCGGAAATGCCGGAAAACGTAAAAAAGGATGGAGCATAAGCTAGTCAGATTTTGGACATATTTTGTGCCACCGACAATTATATGTCTGTTCTTAAAGCAGATCTACATGATTGTTTTGTTCACGTGTGCATTTTACATGCACTAATTTCACGCGATTTTATCAATTAATTCGAGGCAGTTTGTGCAATTAGCCATAATAAAATATGCACTGCCTATTATCATAGCGAATATGCCTATTGTCCAATGTCTGAGAAGTTTGAAGATGGCATGACCTGAATTAAAAGTCACACGGTACAAATTTGTTATCGATATAATTCAGTTCCATTACATTATAAATAATATCTCCAGACGCAATTTATGTTGAACCATCATTAAAAAAAAAGACTAAATCAATATAACCTTCTATAATTTATTTAATTTAGTCTATAGTTTTGTGATATGTACAGAGCCACTGGTTTCGAGCCACATTTAGGTATACGAAATGTACTGTCCCTTGCGTCAGCCTAGTTAACAATAATTGTTTTGTGTTTTTAAATGCAACGCTGCGATATAATTAAAGCGACATCCAGCTGTTTTGGTGGAGGAAGACCCAGACATAGGTATGCGTAGAACACCGTCGCACCGCAGGTTAGCTGGAAGACCTTCCCACATTGTCCTTTGCCTCGACCGGGACTCGAACCCACGGAGTGGGTGGCTAAGCAGTCAGAGGAGTTACAAATCGGCGACTCTACATTGATGCCTCGTGCGCCCTCTAACAATAATTCCATGTGCAAGTAGGATAAGGCGACAATATTTTAATGATTAACGGCATGCCAGCAATGTAAAGACAGCATTAAACACATACATGTATATATATGCACAGAGAGAAAACTGACTACTTTCCATAATATAATATGACATTGCAAAAACGGGCGTAGCTAGGCAGGATGTGTACGCAATGGCCGCTAGTGGGGTTTATGGCCATGCTCCCCCACCAATCGGACAACTTGGTCTTTTTTTTAGATCGTGCGTGGTGTCTTCTGGGAGGTTTCGGTATCAAAATATAACTAGATTATCAGTAAAATATAATGTATGATCGTCTTCCGGACGGACTGTGAAGTTCTTATTTGAAATATAAAAGTACCCAATTTGTCCAATACCAGGGGCTACAGATAGAACAGTTACTAAACCGATTTAGCAATAATATAATTCTTTTCGCGGTGCAAATAGCGGTAATATTTGATTGCAAAACATATGCAAATAACCCTTCTAGCATAAGATTAATATTGTAGTTTTAATCATTGTGTTTTTGTTGTTTTTGTTGTTGTTTTTGTTGTTGTTGTTGTTGTTGTTGTGTGTGTGTGTGTGTGTGTGTGTGTGTGTGTGTGTGTGTGTGTGTGTGTGTGTGTGTGTGTGTGTGTGTGTGTGTGTGCGTGCGTGCGTGCGCGTGTGTGTGTTTCGTGTTTTGTAGACGATGTGTTCGCAGCTGCGTTTTACGCGCCTGCTAAAAGAGCATGGTAAAATTGTTTTATTTTTTTTTCTGGGGAATTAGTGATTTATTTCTGCATAAACGTACACTTTAATACTTTAATTTAGGTAAGGCTGTTAATAACAACGCTAATTGTTAGACAGTATAAATCGTGGAATGTATCGCTTTAAATGCACGATAGGGATTTCAGTTAAAAATAACGTCAGAGCCAGATTACCAGAATTAACATGTAAGGTGATCGCAACAGGGGGTGGTCACGTGGTTTTCTGAGTTTAAAGCGTGGCATGGCTTGGAAATATTTTTGCAATGACAAATAATAATCCCCGTAGGTTCCAAGGAAGAAAAAATCATCCAAACTGTCGGAAACCACCTTTAAGTTGACGAACAATATACACCTTTGATTACCTTTGATTACCTGTGATTACCTTTGGTTACCTTTGATTAAATACATGGAAAAGGAACCCGAGGCGCAGTGAAGATGCATTTTTCTCTAGAAATAAAGCTGACTAGAAAACCTAGTGATTTAAACTTTAAATTCTCATTTCATCAACATGCAAATTTGTTCATAATTCTAACTTACCAAAAGAACCACCGTGATGCAGTTTAAATGACATTTTTTATTTTTAGTTTCAAACATAACTTTTTTTATTTAGACTCTGGTGAATGTACGCTTTTTTCTACTCTAACATTTATCTACCATTTATTTTGTAGCATTTATAGTACTACTGAAACATCGAACCTGGTTTGTGCACATGTTATATATCAGAACTTCCCGACAAGATATATTGCAAACAATTATGTATTCAGAAATAAGATGGGGCCTCCTCCATCTAAGTTTGAACCCTGACATCGGCAACTAATGTAGAATGCGTTTGACACTTGGTAGAACAATAAAGCCAATTTACGTGTTCAGTGTTTATGAATAATCATCTACCAGCACAATGTATGTTATATTTTCCTCCGCTCTGAGCATGCCACTGTGACGGATAGAGACTGGGGTGAGGATAAAATAAATAACTTTCTCCCGTTCTGGCATTTGTCGAAATTCATAAATCACCGTAGTCTGAATGCCAGAAAATTACAGGCTTTCAAATAATTACGGTGATAAATTCCAGTGGTGCGGCATTGTCGTAGCCAAAAGGTTGTAGGTCATTGGAAATCATATTTCGGTAAAACGGCGCCTAGTTTCTGGTATTTGGTCAAATATTTGACTTTTTTGCCGAGGCTAATGCGTCTCCGAGACAGTCGGGGCGAAACATGGTTGAGCGCAGTCATTAGGTAGCAGAACGGCACAGCGTAAATATGAATAATCAATTGTTTTCAGAAACACAGAGCAACTAAGATGCAAGAACCAAACACAGTACGGGATTAAAGACGGCAGATGCCAAGAGGACACTGGTTCCGACATCTTTACTAGAAGCAACATCACGTTGTTTTAAAATGTAAAAGAATAACTCGAATAAGTTAGATTTAGCAGCTGTTTTGACAAAATAAAGTAAAACAAACTGGGAGTAATGGTACAGTCGCCGAATTGTAACTACCCTGACTGCTGAGCCTCCTACCGCGTGGGTTCGAGTCTCGGTCGGAGAGAGAAAAAAGCTACTGTCCAGAGAATGGTTAAAATAATAAAATACGCATACTACAATCTATAGATTTAAGTTGTTTCATTGTGTAAAAATAGAAGTATTTAATTAAATTTAGAAACACAACATTAACGGTAAGCATTTGTTGTTGGTTTAAACAATAAGCTGCAATGCGTTTTTTCTATGCGTTAGTAACAACGATGATCATGTTGACTTCAGTTATAAATGGATACAATAATGTACGAGGTCTCTTCGCAGTAATTGTTTTAAATACAGTTTGTAATGCATCACATACTTTCATCCATAATCGGTATGTATATCTTAATCGCATACTATTTCAATCACACTTAGTATGTACCAACAACTCAAACAGAAAAGTAAACATACTCCTCAAATAGAAAGGAGAGAAAGCAAGTAGGTGTTATATTTATAAAAAAATGACATTTCGAAAGCTTTTCATGATGTGTTTAAATATGTAAAGCGCAAAAATGTATATCAAAAACAACCTACTATATTTATTAGCTTTATGTTATTATATAAATATTGCAGAACATGGTGCTTATTATAGTATGTTCTTATGACATTAATATGCAGGCAAATTGCTAAACAGTGTATACATATTACATATAATTATGCATTATTACCGCATACATATTACATGCATATCGTGTACATATTATAATGTTATGATATTTCTACTGCACACATACATATTGTTATACATATTATAATCATACGCATGTATTATGACACGCAAATTGCATGCATATTGCAAACATACAGTAAACCCCGTTTACAATAATATGCCAGGGACCTAGAAGATATGTATTACACACAGGGAGTTGACTTAACATTCATAATCACAATCAAAACTAAGAAGCTTCATATATAATACAGAATGTGTACTCAGTATTGCTTTCTATTGATCGGTGCGTTTCAACCTTTTCTTCAGAAGTTGAACGTTTTATTTTACATTGCCCGTCAGAATATATAAATGGTAGGGTATTTATCGGGACATGAGTGGGATTGTTTCATTTGCCACAACATTGTTTCAAGACATACACAAATCCATGTTATATGTGTGTAAAAATCAAACATGTTTGTTTTAAAATGTTAATGATAGGATAAATATATTTTCGACGTCTGTTTAACTTCAGCTGTGTTCAACAAATGGAGAGTTCTGTCA
This sequence comes from Sinonovacula constricta, assembly GCA_007844125.1. Classification (NCBI taxonomy): domain Eukaryota; kingdom Metazoa; phylum Mollusca; class Bivalvia; order Cardiida; family Solecurtidae; genus Sinonovacula; species Sinonovacula constricta. Next base: position 49,281,815 of record CM017560.1, on the reverse strand, counting down.
AAGATCTGGATCGCAAGCAGATGGATTTCTACAGTGTTGCTTTCCTCAACTAATATTTGTATATGTTTCATGTCTCAGGTAGCAAATAAGACACAGTCTCCTTTAATTTATCGCATTTAAAGATATAGTTTAAATCAACAAATAGATTTCATTTTTTTTTTGGTCAAAGTTAAGATGTTTTAACCCAGTGTGTGGTCCATTTGCAACGGACAGATTCCTATAAATTATCACTTCTGAACGACCCATCAGCTCTTTCGAATGAAGATTTATTTCCGAATAAAATAATACAGCATTATCATCATCGTCCGTAGATTTACAACATTGTAATGCGATATTAGCATTTCCAGCAGTGCGCTGCATCGTCGAGGCCTACCTGCTCGTTACAGAGGGGATCCCAACCACCTCATAGGTCGCGTTGTACGAAAGAGACGTTATAATTAAGAAGCACGTGGCGATAATAAGGCTTGAGAAAATCTACCGATATGATATGGAGAAATATGGGAATTTGAAAACAGAAGGTGTACGATTGCAATTCATTATATAGAAACAAAAGACCCATCATCAGTTTTGGCACGAAACGAAAAGGGTGCTCCGGTTTCTTTTTGTTCGTGATGTTGTTTGGTTTGTGAGCGAATGGGGAAACAAAACAAAAAAAACAAGTGTAAGAGTAGAGACAGAGTCTAAACCTAGCTGTACATTTTTGTGCAATAGCAGAAAACATAGATGCAATGTAGCAAGTTTTTTTTTCTACTGTATTATTTAAATATTTCATTTTGTTTCAAATATATAATTGATGAAATTATTTTTGCAACCGTTAGCAAAATTATTTTAAAGCCATTATTACTCTTGCAAGTTGTTTTACTTGTCCATAACAATATTTTAATGGTCTGTGTTTTAAAATATATAATAAAATCGAATTTGTATATAAAGTTCAGTTGCTATTAACATAAACTAGAAAAATAACGATAAACAAATAAATAAATAAATAAATAAATAAATAAATAAATAAATAAATAAATAAATAAATAAATAAATAAATAAATAAATAAATAAATAAATAAATAAATAAAATAAAATAAAATAAAATAAGTAAGTAAAAAATAAAATGGAATGGCTGTCCAGCGCTTTACAAGCAAACAATACGTTAATCTTAACATAAGAAACAGTTTAAAACTCCAATTTTCTCTAACAGACAATAGCCTGGGCAATGTATTTAGAATCGCGTTTATTGATGACTGAACTTACAGCTGTGTGTTTTATGGACTCGTTGTCTTATTAATGTAATGAAAACAATGATACAAACATAAGTTCTATTCCTTGCCTTATAATTCGCTTCTTGAATACACTAGACTGTGTATATGCCAGAAATGGGCCACAAGTGATTGAAATTAATTAATATTATAATATTCTATCTTGCTATAAACTGTAAGGATTTTTAGGGTATCTTTATACAACGTTTTTGCTGCATAAAACGGTTGATAAAATGTGTTATCTGTTGTGTCAGTTTCATATTTTAAACAATACTTTCTAAATACAATTAAAAGCTTTCTTGTTGCTTGTAGGTGTAACTTTTGGCCAAAGGATACGTTAAAACATTAGATCCTATCAATATAATATTATAAATACAGTGTATATTTTTGGTTATTTCACTTAAGTCAATATGTTAAAATAAATATCAGCTAATTATGTTTAAACTGAAGTACAACAAGGGTAACAAGTGAACGCCCTTACAATGCTCAGAAAGCACCTATGAACATGTGTTTTATTAGTCTAATTTAGACCGCTTGTCATTGTGAGTAAGTGCAATTATTGTCGTCGGGTATCACTTTTTGAAAACATTTCCGGTAATTTTTAAATAAACAAAGACAATAGATACAGATAAAACTAGCAATAATAGTCACACAGAGATCTTACAACAAAATGACACATAGAAAGAAAAATAAAGTCTCGACAACAGCCGACAGATCATAAATTTAGAATGAAACGGAAACAAAAAAGACATTTTCTCTCTTATCTTCAATAGTATCATCGGGCATATTCAAATTAGTCATAAATCAGTTAGCAAGTTTCAACTACCGCCAGTAGAACTATGTCGCCATGTTGTATCCTGTTTGTTACGTCTACAATTTCTGTCTCAGATCTCTTGGACGCCATTGCTTGAAGCTGTCTATCAATCAACTAATACACCTCGGCCAAAATGTCAGAATTAAGGTTTGCGCTAATTACTTACAGCATTGTAACGTCATGTCACTTTCACTGTGGATACAAAACGGGAACAAATAACCATGACAATTAAAAACAACTCTGTCCCAAAGGACTACCGCCATCTATTGTCACTCCTACTCATTGCCCCGTAAGATAAAGTACCAATTGGAGGGCAAGTAGAAACAAACCGCTATTGATACCTTCCCGATCACCATTAACACCGCAGTAGTATGGCGCCCAAATATCCTAATAGACCTAATTGAACTTCCTGTCAATATTACTTTTTCTACCTTTTCTTTTAACTTGTGTGACATGACTTTGATTGAATTTTTAGGGTTTGCAAGTCTGGATCTATTGATCAAACACAGCCGACCTTGGGGCTTGCCGGGGCCGTAGGTTCTGTGGTATTGTTACATCGTTCACAGTACCTCGTTTGTTTTACTGAAGACAACCTACGCTAATTGGTTGTCATTAATCTTAACCTAAGTATTTTGAGAGAAAAATGACGAAGAAGCTAAAAAAGTGTATAAAAAATTAACATGTAAGACGAAATAGGTTATTCTTGAATAACAGTATTAAAATCATCATCTTCATTCATGCTTACGTTAACATTCAAGTTACAATCACATTTGTTAAAAAAGTAATATATATTACAATGTATTTATTGTGACAGGCCTCTGATAGAATATATGCATATGTTATTGTGTATGTATATGACTTATGAGTTACATTTATTAAATAAAGATATTATTATTATTATTATTATTATTATTATTATTATTATTATTATTATTATTATTATTATTATTATTGTTGTTGTTGTTGTTGTTGTTGTTGTTGTTGTTGTTGTTGTTAGCAGTATTATTATTAGTAGTAGTAGTAGAAGTAGTAGTAGTAGTAGTAGTAGTAGTAGTAGTAGTAGTATGTATGGTGAGTGTTTAAGTTTTATTGTAAGGATTTTCACAAACTGATTATTTTATTAAATGATTTTCCAATGATTGTTTATATATTATCAATCTTCTCAATATGTTACGAAGAACGTTGGTATCATAATATATATTTACATATTTGAAACTTGAACATACAGTGTTAAAATACTAATGATAAGAGGTAGAATTGTAAATAAATTGTTGTTCGTATTTAATAAGTTTAGATTTGTTGTTCTTTTATCAGATTTTATTTGTCGGTGTTATAAATTGAGGAAATATGAATCAAGTTAAAAAAATTGTTTCCTATGGTCATTAAATTAAGTCAAAGACAACCATGTACCGAGATTTAGTACTGTCTTTTACTTAGTGTTTTTTTCAAATTACACCAACATTATAAATATAATGTTGACTATCTAATGTTAATAACGTCTTATTTAAGTTTTCTGATCCCTTATAACATGGTTTTGTTTGCAATAACATTATTACTGAATGGGTACACCGAAAGAAACATCAAAATCGAGCGAAGCCTATGCGAATGTCGCTTAGTATAGGCTGGAAGGTAGAAATTTCTAGAATTAGAGTATTTTTAGATGAACAATTGTTTGCATTTCATAATCAAATGCATTTTAATAAACAATGTTTTAAACTGAATATTTATTTAAACCGGAAACTATTAAAATTAAGCATAGAGAATGTCGTATAGTTGCCATCGATACTGTTTACAAAATGACGTAATACTTTCCAGACAAAAGAACTTTATTGATGTTCCGAATACCGCCCATTTCTTCCAGCTTAAAGCTTTCTCAAACCACGCAAGGAAACTTGATAATTTATTTCCTTTTGCTCGCTAAAACATTGGTAAATTAAATTACTCTACGAACACGACTGCTGTTGTTGTCTTACAAAATAACATTTATTACGTTACTTTAACTTATATTCGGTCACACCTTTAGGGTACGGCTTTTACGGAGATAAATAAAAGACGTATACACTTGTGTTTATAGGTCTATGATATGATGTTGTTATTTTAACAATCTACTGTTTAACTTAACGCTTTTTGGAGGCAATGAATGATAGAAATTATCAAATTAGAAAGTAATTGCAAGTATGGAATTGTATAAGGCAATATTCGTTTCACAACAACAACAACAAAAATAAACAGATAATATAATGCACTTCAACTGACGTTTGATGTCGAAATTGAAAAAGGGTGTAATCTTATACAAGCTTTTAAGGTCTGAAGTTTTTAATTTGACAATAAAGTGTCATCTGAATTTACTTTGATCTTACATTCCTGATTACATGTAACAGTGATAAAATATTTTACTTATAAAAATGTAAACAGTCTTTCGTAATAAAATATGTCACTTTCTTAGAAAATAAAGAATGGTTCTGCGATGTATATCCGAATCACGTAAGGTATTGCGTTTCAAATGCGCAGTATTCAGATCATGAAAGTCGTGGAATTGAGGTTTAACTAATTAATCAATCAATCAACTTATCAGTCAATCAATCAGTCAGTCAATCAATCAACTAATCAGTCAATCAAGCGGCAGTCAAAAAATGTTCATCAGTTATACCGTATATCAGAAGTTAATGCCCGGTACAATCCTTCTATGTTTAAAGGGGTATATATCTTAATAGAACTTGAAAGATGGTTTCACATAAATACTAACATGAAGCGTTGCAACTGCTCTTTCCAGTGGAGGAAAATGTATTTAACTTAGGAGAGTGGCGTGTCCACTGAATTATGTGTGAAGGCTCATAATGTTAAGGTGGCAAAAAATGAAATGTTTTACTGTTTCAGATACTGTGGTAAAGCTAATCTAATTTGTTTCTATTTTTGTTATTGACAATATGTTTACGATGCCCCTTTAAGTTAAGAATAACTGCACCTAACCATGTAGTCAGAAGTGAAGGACATCACTATCTTATATAAACATGCTTATTTTTGCAGTTCGTTAAACTGCTCACACAATGCGTTGGCTTCGATACCCGGCTAACTTCGTTTTATATTGATAAGTCAACGTATACAATAGCTTAATAATCTAATATGTAATTTAATGAAAGTTTAAACGTTTGAAAGTTTATTTAAAATCAGCCAGAAGGCTGTTCTAAAACATTAAAATATAAACAGTACAAAACATGACGGATGTAGAAATAATGAAACATAAATCTATATAGTTGCTGCATATTAAAACAAACAAACAAAAAACAAACAAACAAACAAAAACAATATACATGTACTGACACAATGTCATGATAATAATATCTGTTGAAATAATTCTTTAGAAAACTATCTTCTAATAAAATTGGCATTTAAAATACTAACATATAAGCACTTAATATAGATACTTGAACAGGCATCGAGTTTTGTTATAAACGGTAAATTAAATGTTTTTATCATCATTTGAAAATGTCTTATGTGCTTAGCCAGTTATAGTTGTAACAGTGTTTAACATTTTATCTTAAACTTATAAAATAGTCGTTACAGTTTATAGACATTAGTACAAGACCTTTGTTTGTTTAGATGTTGGCGTTCGTTTTGGTATATTAAAATGCAATATACAAAGTTCATTAATATTTTGATCTAGGTAAAGTAATTCAATAACTGCAAATCGTATAAACGGCTGGGTTATTAAATTAGCATTTCCTAGTAATCACTACTTACGTTTAACTTTAGGCGCTATTTTATAAAACGTTCGACTTTTTTCTCTGTGTGATAACGACTAACGAAGAAACATCAAACGATTTTTATTAAGCAATTGCATTTTTCTTTTCTGCGATGAGGCTTCCTCTCCAAAATTTAACTATTATATTCCTAAAGAGAAAAGCAATTAGTGCAATAAACGTATTAGGGAAGTGATTTTAACATTGGATAATACGAGAATGACACTTTTGTTTGCAATTTTCGCATCTGTATATTAATAGAAATGCAGCATAAAAGTGCAAAAACAACCCTTGAATTACAGACCAGTGGTGCACAGAAGGGATATTAACTTTATTTGAAACTATGTTTAATTGTACAACTTCAATCGTATTTTGTAAATTAAAGAACCTCGTTTTCTTTCTAATACACACACCTTCTGAACAGGTGTGACTAAATGTCAGAAATATGATTTGGCTGAAATGGGATACCTTTGATTATAAGTTTAATATAACAATATAGGGAGATAAATTCAAAATCTGTTCTTCTTCATCGCAGCTGTTGAAAGCAGGCGTAGTGGTCCAAAATTCCGTTATCGTGAATATATCATCGCCGACCAATTATTTCTCCAGGTAACAATAGTGTGCTCATAACCTCTTGCCCTCCATAAAATTATGACCAATTATCTGGCTGAAATCGACGGCGATAAATATGCAGTATATACAATTACACATGAACAGTGCTGACGGCTTTCATAAAAGAAGTGTTCCGAATTATCTGTGAAAACAATGGATATTACCATTACATTACGCAGCAACATAGCTCCTTTTTTATGTGAACTACTTTTTTTTTATCTTTTTACTTGTATGTTTTTCAAGCCGTAGAGATCCGTAGGCGACATGGCAAAAACTGGAAGCATAAAGCCAACGCGAAATCGTGGGAATGCGATAAAGATAATTGCGCTGGGCGATTTGCGATTTAAAATGCCATTACATCAGTCGGGCGGAAGTTTATATCAAATCCAAAATGGCGAGGTTTTGACGGTTGTGAAAATTGGCGATCATTAGAAACCACGTGATACGGGGAGTGGACCTTTGGGTCACGGGCCGTATTGTATGTAAGGATTCTGACGAGTCAGTGGAGACATCTGATCCCGGACCTCGTATAACCCGTCTTAATTATCGCTCCCCGATGTTAACATAATCATACTTCACATAAATAACGTTCACGCTCAGAATGGGGACTTGTAGACCAGAGAAATGGAATAGAGACTTTTTATCTTCAATTTTGTTTTGTAGTTAGTAACGTAATATTCAATGTTGAAAAATAAACTAGCAAAAGTTCGGAACTGTACTTTTGTATTTTTCCATTTTCCTGAAAGTATAATATTGATGTTTAACTTGGACAAAACGTTCACACCTGTTGCTAAATGCATTTTTTATATTTTTAAATATAAAGTTAATTACGTTATGTATATACATGTATAAAGTGAAATATAAGTTGCTTCTTTTTTATTCTTATATATTCATTTCATCTTTCTCCAAATGTAACATGTCGAATGACACGACTAAAGCATGGCGACGTAAAAAGAATAATACTCTTACTACATGAATATAGTTTTGGTTTGGATCAAATAAGCAACTGTTAAAAGAAAAATTATCTTTCTCTTTAATGTACATTTTATATTCCTTTTGTAGAATGCACATGTATTTTATTATAATATACATGTATACCATTATGTTTAACTGCATGCAATGTTCTCATGCCATTGACCCTTTTCCTTTATTTGAAAATACAACCTGTGTTTCTGACGGGCTATTAGCCTATTGTATGACTAAAATATCTATCTATGTCTCTATATATTTTATTTTATTTTATTTTGCAAAAATTCATGCCCAAGAAACGGCAAGATGTGCATGTAGGTCTGCCACAACCCCCCACCCCACCCCCACCACCACCATCAAAAATGAATATGTATATAAAAATATAATCATATGCATGGTTTTATATTTTACTTTATCACAAAAGACAAGAAATGAAGAGGTAATTCTTTTTATTTACTGTATTATCTGACGACTGAAATTGAAATCCCCACAAAAATTGCATTAACTGCACACGAAAAACAACTTAAAGCAGCATTTTAATATCTATTGAAGATATTTCATCTAGTCCACCTGATTCAAGCCCCCTTCTATATCGACAAATGTTCTTTGTAAAAAAAAAACTTCCATAAATATAAGCCAATTTATTTAATATTAATATAGCGTTTACATATAAAGTTTGTATGAAGGTTTGAATTATACATTTGAAGTACGCGTCCATTTGAAAGAAACTCAGTATTATGTTTCCCTACTCTTGGCGTCAATTCAAAAATTTCCCCACAGCCAACGTCTCTGCAAGCAACAGAAAACCAGCATCCCCTTCCGTGCCAATTTCGTCTGCGCACTTTCCCTCATGTTTTACAATGTGATCAATAGTTATGTAAATACCACTGGTTCATGAATAGGACATAAATCTAACTTTTAAGTTATATGATGTGCGTGAAGTGAACGTGATTACATCATAAAACGTTTGTGTTCAAACCGTTTCCATTAAACAAAGCCAGGCAAATGGATGCGGTCTGTAAAAGTTGGTTTGAAAAAATATTTGTCTTGCCATTTTACTATGTGAATAAGTAACTATCCGAAATCCCATTTTGCATTTAAAATGTATGACCAGGAGACACGCACAGGAATTGCAAGCTGTTTTATTGTGGTGATTTAATTGCAGCGTATGGCAATAAATGTTCGAAATGTCTTATAAAATAAATAATAAATATATAAATTTGTAGTTTAATCCATCAAATAAAAAAATGCAAGACTTTTATGTTTAGATTTTTTCACAAAATTTTAAATCAGATGCCAGCATATGTTTCTTGCTCATGAATCAAATTTGAAATGGATCTTATCGATAAAGCCTTAATACTCTGAAAACAAGTAAGGCACGGTAGGCAGAAGTATTTTGCTATAACAAAAATAAATAAAAAGCAGGAATTCTGCTTAAAAATATCTATTCTAATTTGGTTTCATTCATATTGTCAACTTAAACTATACCAAAATATTACCAGTAGTAAATGGCATTTTACATTATTACTAAAATTGCATGTTGTATCGGTAAAAAATGACATGCTATATAAGCACTAAAATGGCATGTTATACCAGTACTTATATGGTATATTATACAAGTACTATAATGGCATGTTATACAAGTACTATAATGGCATGTTATACCAGTACTTATATGGTATATTATACCAGTACTAAAATGACATGTTTTATCCCTAATAAAAAGTACTGTGCCACTAGTACTAAACTGGCATGTTATACCAGTACTTAAATGGCAGGTTATACTGGTACTAAATAGTAATACCAGTACTCAAGAGGTATACCGTTGCGTGATGCTTATCACATTATCTTTAACATATCCTTCCTGAATATTTTTCCAATTACGTCGAGACAGAAGCTTTTAACTGATGGTAGGTGATAACTTGCCAACTTACTGCACATGAGCCGAAACAAACAGGACTCTTAAGGCCGCCTTGCTGACAGCCTGGACTGTAGTCTTTCTGGACTTGCCCTTGATGCCATGCGCTTTAAGCATATTCCATATTGACTGCGCAATGAAACCTTACAACCTGTTTTTACAGAGAAGGGTTTTTGTGTTAAATGAAGCATCACTACGTATTGGTGCTTCAACATCTATCCTGTATAGGCTTCCTCCGCTCCCCCATAGTGGACTCAGCATTATCATTTCTCGTGGTGTCTGAGACCCGAGTACCACGCCTTGTCAAAGGTTTGTGGGAACAATACCTTTGAAGACAACTTCTGACCATGATCTGCCACCTTTTGGAATCTTGAAAGAGATCAATGTTGCTGGCTAGCTGGCTCCGCCATCCTTGACGAAAGATATAAAGTTGAGTTTGGGAGTTAAGGAGTTAAGGAGTTTGGGAGTGTGTGTGTTCTTTCTTTTCTTTTTTTCTCCCTCAAGTTCGTCTGCCAAGACTTTTAGCAATTTGTATCAGTTTGGCAAGACGCCACAGGTATATGCTTGAGTAAATGCAGCTTTGCATGGCGAGATCATGTGCTTTACTCCGCAAAGCTGGCATGACTGATCTCCAGTCACTTTTCACCTGTGAAGATTTTGTTGTTTTAGCAGCGTATCGTATACTAATCGAAGGACGAAGCTCATATAGAGTGGCCCATACTTCTTTTACGCTTCCTTTGATTTCTTCGACATGGTTCACTTATTTCAAGCACGCTGTAAAGCCAAATTAACAAATCTTACTGACAATATTTCATCCTCACTTCTGATTTCTGCTTGCACCATAGTTTATATTGTTTGTTTTTGTTGCCCTATCTATCAATTTAATGCATAACCAACCGTTTCTTATGTTTTATTGTGCCAATGATTCCTGTTCTTTAGGTTGTTCACAAAAAGAAGTGCTGACTGGGTAGCTGACCATTCTTGTCCAGTGTCCCTGCGCTTCCATGACTTATTTTATCATCAGTGGTCAATCAACGTCTCCAGAAGTCTGGCTTTTCAGAATGTATTCCTCTACAAAAGAGCCTAATTGTGCCTGTATTTTTGTGGATTTACCATGAAAGCCAATATTTTTGAAGGCAGGGGGCTAGACAAAGCCATCTTTTCAGGTGTTTGCTGGTTATCTGCTCAAGCCTTTCAACAAAGCAGATTTGTGTATATTATACCCATACGTTGTCATGCTACTTCTGACAACAGTTAACAGTGTTGATCTTTCAAAGCTGTGAACGTCCAATATAGTCCAGAATTGTCAATTTTCCGAAAATCTTGTTAACGTGTTGTTTCCGTGCGTTTTTGCAGTTTATGTCTGAATGGGTGGCGTCGAACCACTTCCTAAGACATTTGAGTGGGTGGAGGCAAAAGATGAAATATCTTCACCTTGGATGATTAACTTGTAATTTCTGTGACCTTCCCTTTTTACTGATCATGCATCTTTAAGCCTTTGACTTTCAATGTCTATCTTGACCAGCTCACTGTCTCTTCTTGAATTCTGAGCACGCATCTAGCTTGAATGTGAGTTTCGGTTTATAAGGTTAGTCCATTCTTGAAACCCTAATTTGATGACAGTAGGATTTCAGAATTTGCCTTTTGGCCTTTTATTCCAATCTCAGCTGCCTTTATGATCCTGTTTATACTGATAACAAATTCAACAATTTGGAAAGTGAATTCAATGAAAATTCCCTCCAGCAGCTTTGTTCCTGAAGTGGTTACCCATCAACGTCATATCGACTGTGCTCCAGGTAGGGGAGGCCACGGGTTCGATCCCGGGCCGTGACATACCAAAGTCGTTAAAAATGGTAGTAGCATAGCTCCCTTGGTAACGCTCAAGCAAATATAAGGGTAGTTCCACGCCTGGTTGGCCCGGTGTCAGGATAATGTGACTGGGTGTGGTATCATGCTAGGTGTTCAAGGCATGCCATACAAAGTTAAGGCAGCACTATATTCGCTTCAAGTGGACACCTTCTCCAGATGACTGAAATACTGTTGGTGTGACGATAAACCCAATAAAAAACAAACAAAACATCTCGACTGGATGTTCGAGAAATATTTCAAATGAAAATCTGAAACGTGGGGCCCAGTGGCGTAGTAGAAGAGTCGCCGATTTGTAACTACTCTGACAAGCCCCTCACCTCGTGGGGTCGAGCCCCGTCCGGGATGAAGAACTTGATGTTGGAAGACGTTCCAGCTGACTTGCGGTAAGCCTGTGGTTCTACCCAGACATTTTTCTGGGGTCTTCCTCCACCAAACAGCAGGACATCGCTAAAATGATCATAAATGGTCGTTACGATGTATTTCAAAAACAAAACAACAACAAAAAGACAATCTGAAAGGTCCTACCAGAACTAACATATATACTTTATTAAAATTTATTACACTTTGATCTTGTTGAAGGCACTTTTACACAAGTAAGATAAAAATGTGACATAACACCGAGAAGAGACGTAACAAAACTAAAAGGACAGTTACCGCCATGAACGGCCAGTCGGCAAAACAAAGAGACGAACAGTCTATATAATCATGTAAATAATCATAATCAAGGCTGATGTGACCTGGGATAAAAGTGTTCGTGGGCTTTCTCTGTTACGAGTTAAACCAGTAAAATTTATAGCAGAGTTAGTTATACCAGTAGAAGTTATACCAGTGCAAGTAATACCAGTACCAGTACTACCACTACTAGTTAAAACAGAACCAGAGTAATACTAAAACTTAAGTTATACCAGTACTAGAGTTAAAAAGGTATAAAGTTAGACCAGTACACAAGTACAAGTTTTTGCAGTACAAGCAATACCAGTTCCAATTATATTGGTACATAGGTTATAAAACTAAGTTATACCAATACTTATGAGTTATTCCAGTACACTATATTGGTAATTGCTATACCAATCCTAGTTATACTAGTACAAGAGTGATATCATACTAAAGAGAATTTAAAATATACCAGTTAAAAGAGGTATAGCAGTACTTAAGAGTTGACCTTGCAGTTATATTCTGTGAGAAATAAAAGACCATACCTATGTGAAATGTTAAAAGGAAAAAAGAAAAAAAAGAGAAGACATTGAATAAAGAATGATAAAAACCTCTTGTTTTCACTTTTTATTACATTTAATTTTCAAACAAAACATTCAATATCTAGCATGTACAGAACAAGTCACGCTGGTCAATGCTAAATGCTTTAACATGTAAGTTTATTTTCTGGTGACAAAGGACCTCCATAATCACAAAACACTCCTCCATCAAAAGCAACCTTTTTCATCAACCTTTTCATAGTCAAAAAATAATATTATTATTGGTAACAGCAAATTTCAATGAAAAATACTAACAAATTTAAAAGAAAAACATCGGCAAACTTACTGTATGAATAATATACATACCCAGTTTTAAAATATGGTTAATAAACATGGTTATTCCTTTCCAAATTGTTTGATTTGTGGTCGTAGAAAAATTGAATGTCTATGTCTGTTGTTTTTTACTGAAAATGTTTTTTTTCCACTTCAATAATTGTGTGTTGTTGTTTTATACTTACTATTTAATGTGAGATTTTATATTGAAAACAGTGTTGTTTCTTGACAGAAAACAGCATAAACAACAATACTGACAATATGTGAAAATTTAGATATAGAAAAAGGTGTGTATTGCCTAGTAAAAAGAAGATAAACAACAATATTACTAATAACGAGTATATTATAATTAAAATATTTGTAAAGGAAGTCTGTGAAATAATTATCAACTCATCTCCTGCCTTATTTGTGTTAACAGGAAAATATTCAATGCTTTACAAATCACCATGGGTTTCAATTTCTAACAGGTGTTTATTAATGTGAGATGAATATTCTATATTAATAACATAATCCTTCCACTCCACATTATCATTATTACCATCACTGACCAATTTAAATGTCAGACATTTATACATATGAAAAAATAAATTACAGACAAAACAAGTGACAATAAATATTAAATAGGCACAAGTTATAAACAAGACCTGTCCATAGACAGCGCGCTCCACCTTTCTCAGAGCTAGATAGTTAAATGAAATGTGTTGTTGTTGTTTTTTACAAAAAAAATATGGGCATATGGTAACTCTGCAAAATTAGTTGAAGAATTACCTGCCCTTTTGCAATGAGTAATGATTTTGCAAATAAAAAAAATATCAACTTTAAGTTAAGTATCTTTGACAGTTTCAAGGAATGGGTTTTAATAAAAAGCTTAATCAACATCAATGAGAGGGTCTTAGATCATTTTCTTTTCCTTCAAAAAATAGAGCTAAGAATAAATAAAAATGAAATTTTACTTAGAAAAGCTAAGATTAACAATACCATAACTTAACATAGCTTACCTTTGTACATATCAAGAATGGAGTTACTAATCATACAATGTACATGAGGAGGGAAAAAAAGTAAAAACCATGGATTTGTTTTACACTTAAAATTTCACAAGCAGTATGACATATTTCAAACATGGGCATTCTTTCGGTTATATGTCTACTCTAATCATAAACAAACCCAGTGGACAGGCGGTTACTAATATACCATCTATGTTAAATTACCCACTATCTAACTATTTAATCCTGGATTATAAAATGGCTCAATGCTAATTTTAACATACGTACTCAAAATAAATCTTTAATAAATTAACAATAAGATTCATGATAAAACTAACATAGTACATGGCCTTTGCCTGGCTGAAAACAGTTCTTTTTGACAGCAGAAACAAAACTTAATCAATATGCCAGATAGTAAGAACAGCCTGCAGATGTTAAATTTGTGCAATGTCTAGTTGATCATTCCAACACAAGGGAACTGCAACCTGATATCACCAATGACAGAAATATATGCTACAATTTCCAAAATTGTAAACACATGTACAATCATCCTAAAAAATAAACACAAGCACACTCTTGTCAAACACTGACAATGATATGGTTGATGAAAACATTTAAATTTTCAACATTCATTGAGGATTTCACAGAGCTGAGATTTAACTTTACAACAAAAACAGCAAGACATAATGTAATGTATGACAACAACTGTACTTCACAACTCTATACAGCTTAAACAAAACAACCGCCTTATTTATATTATATATCATCAATCCTCAATAGAGATTTTGAAAATAATTAAATAATTTACATGACAACTTTACGCATCCTCTGCCAATCAACCCTATAAGCAACATACATAGATCTCATAACCATGTACACAAATGGGGCATTAAAACAGTATGTAAAGATTCTGGACGGAATGTATGGAACACTGGACACCCAAAACACTGATGAAAACATCAATTAAGGTGGTGAATCATCAATTAAGATGGTGAAAACATCAACAAATAAGATGAAAAAGCAAAAGAAAGAAAAAACGATGAAAAAAACAAAAGAATTTAAAAGTCCATTAACTTGAAAACATAAATGGTAATTCCAAGGATGCTGCAAGGTAGTTGTTTTGTAACATTACATAGGAGACAAATAAGCAGCTTCCTTATGTGAACTCTTACCTTGACCTTTCAACAGTCCTCTTAACATTTGTTTTGATAACTAGGAAAGTGTGAAGTAATTTTTTAAACAATCATGCGATCAAATATTTAAGAAGCAAATCAAATCCGGTTAAATACAGTAAAAGAAAAGTAAAGAATAATTCATTAATTAACCACCGACTTAAATAAACTTTGTGCTGAACAAAAACATTTAAAGTTAAATAGATATGCCCAGAAATTTTTTATATGATAACAAGTCAAAATGAAAACAAGTCAAAATATGATGGATCAGGTGTAGAAGTCACAATTCAAAATTAACACAAAAAAAAACATTCGCATTTTCATTAAAATAATCTCACTTAAAGACATTCTCGAAGAGACAAACATTTCCTCAGTAGCTATGAAATTTTCAAAAAGAACTGAAATTGAATCACTAATAAGCTATTTTTAAAGCAATGAACTATCTGTCTATTGTTGTTTTTTTCTCAGATTTTAAATTTTTATTATTTTTAAGTTATAACATTCTTAGTGGTTTTACAAGCAATGAAAATCTGTACAAAGAGCATTTTTCTAAGCAATGAATCCACATACAATATCATAATGAGCATATCTGTGGCTTAAAAGCACAATTTTATATCAATATATATCATAATATATCACAGCTTGTTCCAATTATTTAAGTGATATGTTTTAAACTTTGTTTCAAACTTTCTGTTCATAATTGTAACCAATTTGTCTTAATACTAAGAAGACATAATGATGTTTTGGGATAAAAGAGGCCCGGACAAGACCAATCTTTGAATCTTATCTCAATGATTTTCTAAACAAATCATATTACATATAACACCAGTTTAAGGCAAAAATATAAAATAGTATCTTCACAATATATATAAATACTTACTGAATGTAAAAAAAAACACATTTCCAATGAAAATTAACATTTCTTTTCAATATTTTCAAGGATCCTTAGACTATAGTTTATTTTAAAAACTGAATACTAACTGGAAATGGTTGAAGGGAGATAACTCTGAACTGAAAAATAAGCACAAGTCTATCTGGTCATTTATTTCAAACTAAATTCACGTGAACACTTTCTCATACATTAATCTTTATATATATTTTTTAACCCTTTTTTACCTGAGAAACATTTACCTTTTAAACAAAGCTACAATTCAAATCGAATCAAAAAGCTTCGTTAACATAGTCTTTCAATTATTTTTTTTTCTATGAATACAAGAGTTGAGAAAAATCGACTTGAAAAAAAAATGAACAACCTTGAAAAGTTTGCCCACAGCAAAGTAACTTTTTTCAGAATCCTGACTGTGTGTAAGAAACCTATCATTCAAGTATATATACTTCTCTTTTAACAGCTTCACATAACTCAAGACTTTGCTATTGTTCGTAACATTTTCTCGATTTTCTGGTCATTCCGTATTATGTTGGACTTGACAGCACCTATGAGGTCAAGTTGGTCCTTGATGGCTTGATCTACCTGGGTCAACTGAACCTTCAATGGCTCCACAGCCCTCTCTGTGATACTGGAGAAGAAAAAAACAACAATAAATGAATAAAACAACTGTGTTTTCTCTTTTAAATATATTGCAACAACAAAAATTTTATCAATACAGCAATATTTAGCTATAAGTGGTGAAGGAAGATCCCAGACAAAAGTCTGGGAAAAACCACTGGCACACCACAGGTCAGTTAGAAGAACATGATTATGTTAAATTTTTGCAGCAACAAGGACTTAAACTCACACAGACTAGGGCTGACTTATTTCTAGTTGGCCCCATGCATCATATTTTTATCCCTCCAAAACAAGAACAAATGTATTATATATGTACAAGCTACAAACAATATATGTGTGGCTACTCATAAGTTTCGCTAAGTAGGCTTCAATTAGGTAGATTCACTGTGAAAACATGCTAGTAACACCTGATATAAATTTAAAGTCACATCATTCAAACACTAAGTTAGCAAAGACTTAGTCTACTCTCCAAAATATACGTAGGCATCAAAAGTACTATTGTGAGGATATTAGTATACTTCTACTATTGTGTAAAAATATGCTCTACCAAGTGAACCATGAGACTATTTTGACAAGGTCAATAGTCTATGTTTCATGTTTACTAGTCATGAAATGGAAGCAAGATCTAGACACAATTTAAGCTAGAGTCATATATTCTGAAGGTTAATTTGAAGACTGTTTCATGAAAATTCCTGCTTACTTCAGCACCTATTAACAGCTTACATTAAAAATTGATTACAATTTTTTTCCATTAAAACATGAAAAATATTAAATATTCCTTAGAAAAATAAAATAAAAGACAATTACATGTCTACAATTGTGTGCAAATTTGTGCATTATAAATTATATTGTGTAATTAGTGTACAAAAATAGAAATATCTATAGAAATATCTATAAGAGGTCTTCAAGACATAAGTTTTATTAATTATATGACTGACTAATGCAAAACAACTCAATAAAGCAGATACAAAAAAAAACAACCTAAAGTGGGAATACGTACGCTTTCTCTCGCTTGAGAGCAAGAGCATGCTCCTTATTCTCAGCCTTCCATTTCTCAAGCTCTTTCTGCATGGAGTCTAGATCCTCCTGTACATAGTCCATGATCTTTCCAAGAGGGTTGGCGCTGCGGGTCAACGTCTGTATACTGTTACGCAGCTTGTCTATCTCCTTCTGTACAGCCTCACGCTGCTTCCGTCGCTGGGCATCTGAGATTGTTGGCCGCTCCTGGTGAAGAGGGAGGTGAGGAAAATGTTTAACACAGTTTAGTATTTGTAAATGTGGTCAACCTGACAGTCCATTTAACAAGCCATCATTATAATCACTCCCTTTTTTTGTTTAAATAAATAATAGTGATACTGATATCTCAATATAAAAATCTTTATAACAAAATAATTTGACTTTGGGATGTACTAAAAATGTGGTCATTTGAGACAAACATCTATCTTTTAACCAGGATAATAAAATGTTTGGGCCAATAGGAAAAATGTAGATCTAAATATGTCATATCAAGATCTGTGCTATTTGTGGTCTCTATATAAATGTCTACACATTTGTTTGTCCACATACCTTGAAAAATAAAATCAATTTTATAATCTACATCATTTAGTAACTGTTAAATGTTGTCATGTATGTGAGTTCTTGATTTCACGCACATGAAAAAACAAGTTTGTGCTCTTTATACTTTACTCTGTCGACAAGATTAAATGCCAATTATTGCAACATATACATTCAGTTTCATTAAGTATGTCTTTCAATTTATTACATGAAAACAAGTATGCTTGCAATTTTTAAATAGAACATTAAATGACTTACAATTCCTAAATAAAGCATTAAATGACTTACAATTTTTAAATGAAGCATTCAATGATTTACATGTATAAATAAAGCATTAAATGACTTACAATTTCTAAACAAAGCATTCAAAGACTTACATGTCTAAATAAAGCATTTAACACAATTTCTGAATAAAACATTAAATAACTTACAATTTCTGTCTTCCTCTGCTGCTCATATTCCTTCTTGGTCTCCATAATCTTCTTGACCAGCCCTCCATGGTCCTCATCATCATCGTCTTCATCAGGGTTACGTGGTTGCTAATAACACAGGGTAAACTGGTTAAATATTTTTGAGAATAAAGGAAGGACTCATTAATTAATATATAAACATTTCAATAGTTTGCTGTAATGATATCAGTGATATACATGTACTTCAATTTGTGTATAATAAACTAACTGCGAAAATCATTTATGCTTGTACAATTTGGAGTCACTTTAACTGCCATTTGCATACAAAGTCTAAGTTCTTGTTTATATTAGCATCACTTGGTAACTTTTCAAACATTTTATCTTTATATTTATTATATCTATATTTACCATTTGTTACATTCCATTAGCATCACCTATCAACAGCATGATTTTTTAAAATCTCTCAAATTAGGCCTAAGTATTTCTTTTCCTAATATATAAGTCTATTAAATTTATTGATTGATAAACTTCTTGCAATTTGTTTCAAAATCTTATAACCCAAAGAAACTTTGGTCAATAAATGTGGTGATAAAATAATGTTTATATTAGACATTTTCTGGTCTTTTGGGTTACGATACAACATTGTTATATGTAAGCTAAAGGTTAGATAGATGGAATGGTTATTTAATAAACTTTACCGTGTAGCAATTATCATGAACATGCCATGCCTTAATATTAGTAAAATACAAGAATAAATACAATGACTATACTAATCAGTCTACATAATCTACAGTTTTAGAATGCTTCTGGGGGTGATATTTTAGATTCGTTTGTTATAAACAGACATTTCAATGAGTAATAACACCAAGTCCAGTTGTTAGAATTATATTCAAAGACACAAAATTGTTGGGTCTATTTAAATTGTAAAATTTACTGTACTGACAGATTTTTCTTAGACTCAGACCATGGTCCATCACCTTTTGTTGATGACTGTTTCCCAAACAGAAAAAAACCCAATTAATTTCAAAGATGCCCACTTAGAGGTTCTATTTACTATTGAACTACAGAGATATTGCAACAATAAGTAAAAATGAAGAATCTATAGGAAATACTCATAAAATATTAATAGTTCTTTAAATTTGAATCTTTGAAGAACTTTTTGCAACATGAAATCCCTAAATGCTGTTAATAATTCCTAGTTTAAGTGTCGCTATCATCTCCGCTGGAACGACCACAATACTCACAGGCTCTGGTTCTGTAGGTAGAGGTGCCGACTCCTCAACAACAAATGTTTCATCTTCATCCGAGTCCTTGCCATCGTCAATAATCAGATTCTGAGGCTTGCCACTACCCAACCTAATAAAGACAAAATACATTTTGGTTTCCAAGTTTTTTTGTAGAGAACTGTTTTTAAATGCTATCAAATTGTATAAGATAAGCCTGTCATGGTCTAAATATATATGGGCATCTTTAAGGGTTCATTGAATAGGCCAAACATGGTCTATTTACAGCTTTGTTGGAGTATGAGTGTTTAAACAACAGATTAAATTTCGATCTTTATGGGCAACAGAAAACTGCCCTAAGTTTTCTTTTGACAAATTTCATATTATTCTCCAAGAAATGGAGAAAAGTAAAATAAAAATAGTATTTCACAAAACAAAAAAGGGTATTTTATTGAATACATGCATTAAAGGTATTTTATTCTGTAAAATATGCAACTTAATATAATATGAAGAACAATATAGCTGAAAGAAGCCATCAGTGCATTAATAATGAAAGATACGCAACAGCTTTTTCATGGAATAGTACAACTGTTGCTACATAATGTACTTCAAAACTTGTCTAAGGGACACAACTCTGATAAATACTAGTACACTTAAACCAGAGGAGTTTGTCAAAGGGACACAACTCAGATAAATACTGATCAGACCTTGACAACACTATACCTCATTGCTGGTTCATTCTGCACAATATCATCCTTGCGTTTTGGTGGGGCAGGCCTAGCACTGCTGGGACGAGCTAACCGACTGTAACATAAATGTGTAAGCATTAAAAGTTTATGTTCACGTAAACAGGTAAAAATTTGTGTTATTAGGTGTGAACAGGTAAAGTTCCATTTAGTGTAAACAGGTAAAGTTCCCCTTATTTATTGCATATAACTGCCAATTCACTCAAGTACATATTGTTTTTCACATTTGTCTTATTTTTTTTAACATTTAGGATAAGTGTTCAATGCAAATTTCGCATAACTGTATATTGGTCAGTTTTTGAACGCCACTTAACCACATACTAGCCTATTGACTATTCTGCTGAATGGTACAAGGAATAACTGTTCAACCCTAACTGAAATATGGTTAATGGTTGAACCTTACTATATAGGTAAATTACATAGTGCACTTAAACTGCATTTTGGTTTGCATATTACCCAAAACTGCATACCATTAAAAAACATAAAGCCACATTTCTTTCTTAATCATTACACATTTCGGTGAAAGGTGTAGACACTGTAGGGGTAGATACATTCATGATTTGAGTATAAACAACTAAGCTTTAATATTTTATCGATGCTTGTAATATGTTTTGTTTGCTGACATTTCAAACATTGTTCTTATGTAGAAGCTAAGTGCTAAGTGGCCTGATTAAATGTATCAATACATTTACTACAATTTCCTTTTTTTATTAATAAAAGGATGTTATGCTCATTCAATTGTTACCTCCCTTATAGGTAGCTATTTGGTATAAGTCACCATTCAGATTAACAATTTATGGGGCAGAGAAATGGGTCAACTTAATGAAACAGACATGTTTTATAAATAAATGGAAGAAAGGAGGCATGTAATTTTAAGAAAACAGTCGCTCTTTAGACACTGTTTCACCACAGGATTATTAATCATACATTTAGAACAAATATATATCTGCAATTGTTTGTCCTGTATATATGTATATGTGCATAAGTAGAGTGCATGCAACTTAAATTTAGTCAGATTGAAGTGTATGAAGATATACAGGGGAGATAACTATAACATTTCTTAAGTTTAGTCAGATTGAAGTGAATGAAGAGACATACCACAGGGTAGATAACTATAACATTTCTTAAATTTAGTCAGATTGAAGTGTATGAAAACATACCACAGGAGAGATAACTATAACATTTCTTAAATTTAGTCAGATTGAAGTGTATGAAGATACATACTACAGGGGAAATAACTATAACATTTCTAAAAATTTGAAAATGGGTAATAGGTAAGAGTTAACCCTTAGCTTGCTAAGAACATATTTATACAACTGGCAAATAGTGTAGATCCAGATCAGCCAGCAGGGGAGATGCTTGATGAAGATCTACACTTATTGCTGCTGAATCTATAGCAATATGTCTACACACATCTGCAAGTCAGTGTAAGAATATGACTAAGGATAAGTCTAGGTTATTATCAAAAGTAGCAAGCATTTTTTTTTATAAATTAACACTATTAAAAAAACTTAAACACTGCTGTGTCAACAAATACCTGGCCACCTGAGGAGGTAGGTCATCTTCCTTTAATGTTGGCTCATTTTTCTTCATTGGCACATCTGCAAATGACAAATCCACCAAACTGAGACAATTTTTCTACTTTCATGTTTCTTGAAAGTCTCAAATTATGTAGAAATCAATTAACTTTCACTTATTAAGTTCAACAACATCATTTAATTTATAAATCTTTGATACTGTATTGGCATTATATTGTGAAATTAATGATTTTCAAAATGTACAGGATTTTTAAGGAATCCATGTTAGAATGAATGCAGATTAATTTTTTCACTTTTTTAATTAAATGGGATTATATGAGTCAGTTTTATCCTTTCTATCTATTATGTAAGTGAAAGAAACTACTTTAAAACTATAATGTTGCATTACTTTTCACCAGTTAAGCATGAAACATTAGCAATTATTAGGAGTTAATAGTTACTCTTCCACTTTATCAACATAACTATAGTTTGATTGACCAAAATCGAACAAAACATTATTTTACTTATTACAAGCCTTTGTTAATTTATAATTAATACCACCCCAGCTGTAAGAAATTGGGTTAAATTCCTGTAAAAGACAATAAATGAACATAGATAATCAATGTAAATACAAGGTTGGTCTACGTGCTGTTAGTATACTAGGCAGGGTCAGTCGTATACAACTACCATGAGAGAATGCGTGAAAACAGTAAAATAATTAAATCAATTAAACCAGTCAAGTTTGTACATCCAAAGACATAAACAAGATGTCGCAAACATAAATGACGATAATGTATGTTGATTTATGTAATGAACAAATTAAGTTGCTTTTACCATTGCATTTAACCTGAGAGTACTTGGAGAGCTCATTAAAAGCCATTATGACAACTGCCAGCAATTCTGCCAGAATAAATGAATCTAACAAATACCTAGGTAGAACTAATGATACACTGCAAGCCAGCTAGAAGAACACAGTTATTGGGTTATTGGTCTATTGCATACAATTTGCTTCCTAAGAAATACCTAAGTAATGTACTTGCTGAGTGAGTTTAAAAGTGGTTTGAAAAATATGCCGGTACTTGTATACAACTGCCTGTGAATACACAAAGCAACATCTATCCCTTTACCAACAGTTCTACACAAATCACTTCTAAATATTATAAGCAAATAATACTAATACCAGCATAGAGAATTTCTTCCTCTACAACAGGACAAACAATCTTCTAGGCATCAAAAGATGAATAATGACAAAATTTAATCTTAAATGTTAACATATGTACAGTACAAGAGGTAATTGTAAAAAAATATATTTAGTTAAAGATTGGTCACATAGTCTTTATATAACATGTATAGCACATGATAGGTGCACAACAATTAAAGTAAAAAAAACAAACACATTTCAGATGCAATAAGCATAATAAGGCTCAAAATCCAGACTGTTTGCTGGCTTGCTTTTTGCTGTTGTTTTTTTTGTTTTGTTTTTGTTACATTGTACCGACACAAATTTGGTCCTATTGGCTTCATCCAGCTAATTATTGGTGGAAGAAGATCCCTGTTTTGCCTGAGTAAAACCACCAAACTTGTATGGATGGAAAAAAACGCACACCCCAGGATAGTTGGAAAACCTTCCCAGAGGAAAGTTCTCACGCCAACTGAGACTCTAACCAACACATTGAGTAGCTGAAGAGCTACAAGTCAGCAACTCTTACAGCCAGGCCAAGGGTGACGCTGGCTTGGTTTATTAAAACATTTTGGACATACTGAGACAATATCCACATGATGGAGATATAGTACTGCCTTCACTCTATTTGCATGCCTGAATCCCTTTCCAAAGTACTGCTAAGGTCACACCAGGACAACCAAACATGGAAAAACACTACCATTTGTAAATGTACAAAGATGTACCAGTAACCATTTGAAAGATGTCGCCTTGGCCAAATTCATATCGACAATATAACCATGCTCAACCTGTTTCTGCACATAGGTTGAATCCAGCATCATGTCTAACTCTCAAATATAATGTTAGATGGAAAGGTCTCAAATTTAAAATTAACTAAATGTAAACAACCTAATAAAAAAAATACCAATGTTTAGGCAATATAACAAGGTAACCAAACCATCGTCACCAAATGATTATATGCATATTTATTGCATTTTTGAATATGTTTTTTTAACCTTTACAAGCTGGAAACACCGTTCAGTTCTTTAACATAAATCTTACCCACTGTAAAGATGTTTCCAGCAAGTAAAGGGTTTAATACTGAAATTAACTGCAGCTGAGCACTCTTAAAGATGGACAAATAACATTAGACACTGCTCATTCCAACAAACATTGCAACAAGTAGTCCCTCTAACCACTCATTTATGGAGACCACATTTTTATCCTATAGTTAAGTTGGTGACGATGACTTGATCTGCTAGGTTCTTGAGGAGATGTCTACGAACTAGTACGGGTACAACCATAAGCAATATCATAACTAGAGTAAACAATAAGCAGTCAATACTGGTAAACAACAATAATGTCATATGTAGCAGCAATTTTTTAGATGACATTGTTATATGTCAAGGTATAGTATGCTATTGGGAATGATTGAACACAATGCACAAATTTAAAGGGAAAGATTTTTAAAAAAAATTCACTTTGTGATTGAACACTCAATTTCCATACTTGATTTAGGTGAATCTGAATATCAGCTAGTACGTAGGTTACATTCAATATGATCAGAGTGAAATATATCCATATTTATATCAGATATTTGCTAAGGTAAGTATATTGGTGAGTTTCATACATATATTACCACACTGGATTATTTCTATATTTACTTGATACACAATGTATACATAAGTCGAGGTGATAACAAATGCAATGTAAAAATAATCTAAAAAACCCCATAAATAATCATTAACTGGAGACAGAAACATTTTAAGACATTAAATGTTATTAGCAGCGTTAATCAACAAAAGTTATGCAGTATGGCACAGATAGGAAACCCATTATTACTGACCTGTGGGACTTTATTCTTTATTTTTCATATGAATGTAGAGTACCAATAAACAGAATTTTATGGGATATTTTCAGGTAATAATAATTTATTTGGTTTCATGAAAGAAGGATTTTTTTTATCCAAACAATCAGTAAACCACCTTTCAACAGGGCCCAGCAACCTGTTACCATATATTTGATGTATTCTTTTGGTAGGTCAACAAAAAAACACTACATTTAATGTTAATCTGAAGTCTATTCTATTGAAAGACCAACTATGGAAAAAAAAATAAGATTAAAACATTAAAAAGATTACTTTTCTGCATACTAAGTGTCAAATTATATTTAAAAAAAAACACACATAAAGAAAACACAACTTCTTTATCTCAAAATACAAAATGATAAATGCTAAAGCACAGTTATACAGTCACATCCTTGCTACACGTACATAAATGAAAATGTAAAAAATGCACATAGAAATATGAAGCAATTATAAAACTACACTATTAAGCACTTTGTAGGTTCGCTAAGACACAATAAGAAAAGCCAGCTGGTGCTCAACAACAAATTCTGAGGACCATTTTATAGAAATAAGTCTTTGGTCAATATGGGTTAACCTTGTGCCCTGTACCACAACACAAACATTCACTGCTGGACCAAAACTATTTGTATTTAAAGAATATTAGTTCCTTGCTGAGTTTTTTTTTCCAATGTAAACTTAAACACACTTTTGACCAAAAAATACAATGACAGTGAAGTAACAACTTTCACACAAATGTGCTCTGTTTTACATTATTGGTATACATATAAGTGTTGTATTTTTTTTTTCCACTTAAAAAAAAAGAAAATCTTGATTTTTAAGATATAACTGACTTTCTACATGCATGGACATTAATAAATGCATTGTGTGAAACAATGTTATAAATTGGCCTTTGATAGTAAAAAGTAACAGTTTACGTTCATTTGAGACAAGAGGCTAATAAAAAGTAACATTTAAGACTGGAGACTTAAAAATAACATTTTACTATCATTTGACACCAGAACTTATAAAAATTGACATTTCACTGTCATTTGAGACTAAAGACTATTAAAAATTAACATCTTACTGTCATTTGAGACAGGAGATTAGTAAAAAGTAGCATTTTACTGTCATTTCAGATTGGAGAATTGTAAAAAGTAACATTTTACTGTAAATTGAAACTGAAGACAAGTAGAAAGTAAAATTTTACTTCCATTTCAGGCTGGAGACTTGTAAAAAATTAACATCGAAAGACAACATGAAAAACTGACCAACACAGGTGGTAATCTTGACTGTGGCAGTCATTTTTTCAAGCTGACTTTTTATGTTCTAGTGTGTCAACATGTATCCCGCTGATAATGCTGTGTGGTGGCACAGGACTGTGTTGTGGCTAGCTACAGTTTGTACATCTAGGGTTAGTGATGCTGGTTTCTTAACAAAACCAGCTGCCACATGTAGCAATTACCTTCGTCGCTGCTATCACCACCGCCTGAAATTCAGCAGCAAACTATGCGTAAGCTCAAAGTGCGACAAAAAAAAAAAAAAGATTAACGATCCAATTGTAGAAAAGTATGTACCAAGATGTAACAACTCTGAACTAATGATTATACATGGATACAATTTTTAGCTGCTTTCAGAGATAAACTTAGAATGTTCTGTTGGATTTGTTTCTAACTTTTGTGGTAAGGTTGCTAGACTTGCGGTTTATTGTTACATAAACCAAATAACAAGTTAAGAATCCTTGTTTAACATCAAAATCCTATTGCCAGAATGCCTTAATATAAATAGACTAAGATGTGAAACAACCCTGTTTTAATTAACTTATGCCGAATATGATTCAAGTAAACTTATTTAATTTATATTGCTCCTGAATATTTTTTAGAAATGCTCAACTGTACAACAAAGAAGTGAAACAATTGCAAATTAAAGAAGTTTGAAATAACCTGAATATAAGTATGCTAAAAAGTTAAAACCGCTGTTTTTTTTAATTTACCATTTAATCCATTGAAAGAGTGTGCTTTGCAGTTTTTATGGTGCACAAAGCATGATGTTGTACAAAAAACTAGATACACTTCAGACTTTAAATATTTCCATCATTAACATTAAAATGGTTTTGGCAAAAAAAGTACATAAGAATGGCAGAATGTTATTAATAGGTATATTTCTCAATACAATATTCTTAAATTAACTCATGTGCTTTATTTATAGAAGTGATATCTAAATAAATAAGACAAATGTCCCGGTAAGATTGTGATAACTAAAAATATTCTCAATTTATGCAAACATTATTAATTAAACAATGATGTTAATGGAACATAACATAACTTCAAAAAATACTCTATAATTTAATTTAACAAGAAAGATTAAATATTTAACACATGAGTAAAGCTGTGAGGTAAGACAATTTGTTAAAATTCAAACAACAAGCTGCATCCCATCAAGTTCTGTTTTCCCCTCAAACTACAAATTCTCTATCAATGGAAGCTGTTCCTACATTGAACTGAATCATCCTTGTTAATAGTTTTTTAAATGTATTGTTTAAATTGGAATATGTATATGCAAATAAATTATTCTAACACTCAAAGCAAAATGTCTACCACTTCTAAAAAGCATGTTATGCAACATTTTGTGTATACACATTGACAAAGCAATTTCAAGAATAGAAACATCTCTAAGGATGAAAAGTTGCATGAGTTTGACTTTCCTGGTAAGAACATGTCAGACAAGAAAAATCTAAGACAAGAATAAATTGGCAAAAATATAAAGAGATTAAAATTCCAACAAGTAACTATCTATGATAACAAAAAAATTAATTAGGCTCTGGTTTAGATCTAGGTAGGTAATTATGCTTGCGTCAGTGTTCTACAAAATTTCTAGGTGATTATAAACATTAAGTGGAAGCTGTTGTGCTAATGCTCTCAAAAAGCAGACTTCAAGAGGAATCAAAGGAGCAGTTTTTTCTCTCCATTTAAACAGGTGTTTTGAAGTTAACAGGAAGTAGTTACATGTAACAGGAAGTTCTAAAAACGCCTCTCTTCTCAATTGTCCTGTATTTAAAACAGGTGTGGGTTTTCATGTGACATCTTCAATCAAAAGTGGGTTAACTTTATCTTTCAATAACTAATCTAATACAGTTTAAACCTGGTATTGAAAATAGAAGAGAAAATAGTTCCAAACAGCAATCCAGCTTAACTTTAAGAGTCAGCTTAAGCACCAAGACCTTTGTCCTCATGCTTTTGTTTTTTTTCATTCTTATAAAACATTTGTTTAAATCTTTTTTTCAGGTGGTAACAAATAAAAGTGTATTTAAATTTGATTACAATGAATACATGCCATCAACAAAATTTGGTTATTATGGCAATATAAAGCTTTTTCTTTTAGTTAGAAAGATACGTCACAAATGTCAACATAGAATCCCAAACCCACCACAGATCAACTGGACGATAATGTAACAAGGAATGCTTTCACCTATCAAGGACAGACTTGTTCCAATCTTGGAAGTAGTAATAATAATGCAATTCTATTAGCTAGACAATGGACATCCATCTGTCCTACTTATATTTGTCTTGTATTTAGTCCTATAAGCTACTGATAAGCCTGATCTTATGTTAATTCAGTCTTTGCACAATTTCTAATAAAATCTCTGAACATAAAACATATTGAATATATATTGATATGCACTCTATCTGGGATTAACTGCGAACATGCACAATTAGTGCATGTGTACATGTACAGTGTGACATTCTTGAAACAGTTCTGAAGACAACTTTCACAACAACATGGTGAAAACCCTTACAAGTTGTATGTGTCCAAACTAACAAACTGAAAAGGACATGCTGGCCAGAAAATATACCATGGCTTTCTTTAATTATATTCTAGTAACTGGTTAGTATCTTAAAAGGATTGCACATCTGAATGTGTTGCTGTTTTTGGGGTGTGGGGTTGGTTTTTGTAATTGCATAATGATTTAAATGATATGCTGCACCATGAAATTACCCAACTCATCACAAACAATTGCTTTTAATGAAGCAGCTGAAATATGACATTGAATGAGTAACCAAAACATGATTCCCATGAACCTATTAGCTACACAGCAAACATGGATTTTCATGTCAACACATATGTTAAGGATATTCAACAGTCATTCAGATGCATATTGATAACAATGTGTAGACAAAGTTGAAAAAATATAAGGGATAACAAAAAAATTGTACAGTTATCCAATATAATATTTCCACTATGCTCAAGTATGAGGCATACAGTGTAAAAATTTAAAAAGCAAAGTTGCATAAATAGCCATGAGCAAGGTAATCCAATTATATGGCATATTTTGTTTTATTGACAATTGGCTGTTTTAAGAGAGTGAATTTCAGCAGTTTTTAATCGATTAATTTATAGTTATTTCTTGTCTGAAGCCTTTGTCTGCATGCTTTCATCTTGTTTGCTGCATTGAATCTAAAAGGCCATGGCTTAAGATTTTAACCCGTGAAATTCCAAGGAAATGTTTTTTAACAACCAATGATAAATTTAGTTAGATCTTGTCTATGTAACGCCAAAAAATAAATTCATTGTCATTGTAGAGCAACTAAGCTATTGTGTACCCCAGACTATTGCCTCGGTAGAACCACTAGAACACTACAGAATCAGCTGGAAAGACTCCACTATGAAAGACCTCATTCTGACTGGGACTCAAGCCCATAAAATAAGGAGCTAAGAAGTCAGAAGCTCATAATACTTGGTCATTGCGCCATTTGGGTTTTGAGGTTTAAAATGAATATACATGGTAGTTAACTTATTTTTAAGTGTTATTTTTTTATCGTCTATTTTGCCATTTTAATTTATTTTCTGCATTCATTTTAATTTTATTACTTTTTCTTAATAACCTTAACAATTGATATCGCAAAGCACCTGTAGTGATGACAGAGAGTGAGAGAGAGAGGCGGGGGTCAATTAAGAGGATCATGTATTGATGAGGCACACGCACACATGCACACACGGGTCAGTCTGTCTGTTCAGATGGTGTAACAGTATGGCATGTATGGTTTACCTTCAGTGAAGGTCACAGGTGCTGCAAGGGAAATAGTGGACACTAACGCCTATGGTTCACATAGTTACAGACAAAATAATTTCACCGCTGAATGCAAACACTGGCCTCCATAAACATTGAACAGGTAAACCAGGTAAGAATGCACCTTAAGAAAACAACATGATCTTAGTGTTTAAAAATACAGGCAACTACATGTACACTTGAACTTGGTACACTTGCCCTGTATATAATATTCTGCCAGTTAAAATCCAACAAAACCTTTATTTTGAAAGTGTTTAACTTCAATATCAATATTCAATATTTCAACTAAAAGCAATATAAAATGCAATTTAAACAGTATTCCAATAAAGTTTTATAAGTTAAGATTGTTCTTACTATAAAAGAATATCATACACTTTAAATGCTAACTGGATGTTATATTTGTTATCAATACAATTTTCTGGGTGCAGCAAAATTTTTCTTATTAGAAGTTCTTTAACATTGAAAGCAGTTTCTTATGTTTCAAGAGGCTAGTGGGATTATTGAAAAAGGGACCAATGTTGACAAACATCGAAAGGTCATCACAAAATTGGGGACTAATTTAAATTCTTACATGCATTTTAAAAGTGTGTGGATAAAAATTATTTGTCTTTCCTTTCTAATACTTTTAACTCTTAAATTTTAAATATTGTGAAGAAAATTAATGCCATTTTTACCATAAGACAATGTGGTAAATAGTGTTTCATGTTCATTTATCTAAAAAAAACATTTTTATGACCCTATTTAAGCAATTGACAAATCACACATGAATTAGGCTCCCACTACCACGAAGTATGAATAAAATATTTTTATTTTCAGGAAATATTCTTACACATTTAGCTGTTGTCAACAACAAAAGTTTGTGATTTGTGCCAAAATTTTAAAATGAAGACAAGTGATGCTTTCTTTTTTAAACCTCTAATTGCAATAAAAAAAAGACTACATGTACAAATAATGAATTAATTGCAATCAAGTAAGTATTAACAGATTTTATATAAAATCTACACCTTGCCACTACACATTTTATCATTTATTTGAAAAATCACAAATAGGTATCCTAGTAAAGCACAAAATCTTAACTTAAATTATAAAGACAGAGGGATGGTGAAATTTTCAGAAGCCATCAGCAACAAACAAAAATAAAAATATATTATATAAGTTTTCATGTAATAATTGTTTATTGTTAAATGTTGAAATAAAATAGCTTACAAAAAGTTGCTGCAATTCACGAAAATTCACAGCACTATTAATTGATCTCTGCTATCATCAATATAGGTATAGTTAAAGGCAACTAAAATCTATGTTTAAAGAATATAGTTTGAAAACGCCTCTGGAAATCTTTAGTGTCAATATAAAGTTTCACCATCTGACTGCCTATCTACTATAATCACAGTTTGTTTCTTAATGATTACCTTCCATTCGCCGTCTAGAGCCCTTTGCTGAAGATGGGCGCTGCATTCTTGTAGAGACAGCTTCAGTCTGAAAACAATAATAAAAACATGTACAATGTAGTGCATATGTTACAAGAGTCATCAATTTGTAACTTCTTAGCTGCTCACTGTGAGGGTTTTTGTCCCAGTTGGGGTGAGAACTTTCATGTGGGACGGTTTTCCAGTTAACCTGCAGTGTACTGCTGGTTCTATCCAGTCTGGGGTGTTTCTCCACTAATAATAAGCTGAACATTGCCAACGTGACCATGACTGTGTCAGTGCAATGTTATAAAGAAAAACAAAGCATATGTTACAGTCTGTATATTTGTAATACATATATCATATATGTCAGAAAGCTATGGTTTATACTAATTACATTAATAATTGAGTTACAGAATATGCAGGGACATGGTAAAGCCAGTACTGTATCACTTTAATGGTTTACGACTTCATTCATTTACATCCCATACTGCAGGGATAAAGTAAAGCTTGTATATTAACAATTTTCCAGATAAGCATAAAAAATAAAAATTGAGGACTGTAGGTATGTATTAAAACAAAAATGTAAACTGATGTGAACCAGTAGATACTGAATATAAATTTTATCTTTTTAAGAAAGTCAGCACTGCTAAAAGTTTAAAACAGATTTATTTCTGGCACATACCGGTTTGTGATCTCCGTTCACCATGTCTTTTGAAGGGCCATCGTTTTCTTTACTGTCATCTTCTCGTTTCTGTATTATAATAAAAACATCCAAATTATCATCATATTTTAACAGAAATTTCCTTAATCTACTCAACCAATGGTATAATATATAATTCTCTTAGACAAATAAAAATGTTGTTGAACACTTAGCGTATTTATTACTATGATAGTAATAGAGACTGAAACATATTTTGTAACCCTCTTAAGATTTTAATTTGACATATAATTCAATCATTCGGAAGTAATCATTTTTAAGATGTAAACATAAAATTAGTTTTCGAAATTATTCTAAACCAAGTTTGGTCACATTCATTTTTATAATAACTTATTTTAAAAACTTAAGCGTTAATGAAAATAAAAGTCATAGCTACTATACGTATACATGTACATAATATCTGTAGATATGCTTCTATTTTAAGACTAATAACACAGCCTTAACTGTCTACTTGCTGGAAACACCATTAGGGTGGAGTCTGTTTCATGATGATAAAGGATTAATGGTGTTTCCAACAAGTAAAAGGTTTACTGAATGCTTTGCTTTATCTGGACAGTGCACACATTCTTAACAAACTTGTACACATATAGTAGAAGAAAAAAGACTTATATTTAAAGATAATGAATACCCCCAGATACTGATTCGCCAATTTTGGAAATATATTTAAAAAAAAACAATAAGTATACAAAGGACCATAACTCATTTATTATCAAGATGGTCATGACGATCAATGATACTGACAACAAGGCTTGGTACTTACCACCCCCCCAAAATGTATTAAAAAAATCATACCAAGGTTAGTCAAGAAAAGTGCGGACAATTTTTGAGTATAGATGGACCAACGCAACTCCCAATAGAACATCCTAGGATAATTTGTATCTGGGAGTAAAACAAAAATCTGTCTGGAATAACTAACAATACAATGTCTAACCCATAGCCAATAATAAAGCATACAAGCTTGATATATATACAGTTGAATCTTTATACAACAAATATCAAATGCACTGACCAAAACCTAAGTTAAATTTTAGAATCCATAAAATCATAACATACCTATCAGGCACCACTATATATACATGTATCAGCTATTATTTTGTCATAAATCAATCTCAGGCAGCGCTATAGATACATGTATATACATCTTAGTTAAACGTAATGTCATAAACATATTGTAAATTTTGTAATTTACAATGGAAATTTAAAGCAAAGCGTGGGATGATGGGACTTTTTTTAGATAACTGTTCATTACAATGATAGCATAAAAGCATTGTGTGACACAATAAAATATATTGTAGATGGCATACACCATATACATGGCTAGTTAATCTTTCTACACAGCGTGCCATGATTCCTTAGACATGAAGTGTGTGATTGTAGTGATTGTAGTCTAGCTAAGGTAACATGGTGACATAAGTTAAGACATCAGCTATCTTGACATTTCTAAATAGACATTTATTGCACTGCTATACAAAGTAGTGTCACATTTTTTTTTCATTCTTTTTTTTTTGTATAGGAAAGATTCCAGGACCAGCTGATAGATCCATAGAAGCCTGTATATTTGCTAATTTTTAATCAGAAATATCGGGATTCGACTGTATATAGATCACTTTAAAATAATAGTCTGATAATTGTGAACAATATTTGGAATGTAGGAGAGAAAGACACACACTCACAAATACAATTGTCATGTAGAAGTATTTGTTATAAATAAGAAAGAACAACTAATATTTGAAGAACTAAATTAATGGATAAAAAATAAACGAAAGTATCTGCCTTATAACAATGTAGAAATGTTAATGGTACACATTGTAATTTGGAAACATTAAGTCACAAGAAGGGATAGCCAAAACAAATAAATAATGAAGCAGGTGATGCTTTTCTGGTAGCATTTACACAATTTGTAGGCGGTGCTTTACTTTGTAAACACTTTTGCATTAATTTTGTTTTCCTTGCAAATAAATTGCCTTACATTTCAATCATTTCCATTATCATTTTCCATATAAAATAGGTTTTATTCTCCTTAACTAATACTGTTAAATAGAAAAACCTTTGTTTGAAAATTCAATCTTGGGCCCATTTAAAATGTTTTCTACTTGGAGTTTGCTTAGATATATATCCCCTCAAATTACTCATATTTTTGCTTTTTTCTGTTTTTATA
This sequence comes from Sinonovacula constricta, assembly GCA_007844125.1. NCBI lineage: Eukaryota > Metazoa > Mollusca > Bivalvia > Cardiida > Solecurtidae > Sinonovacula > Sinonovacula constricta. Next base: position 49,247,650 of record CM017560.1, on the reverse strand, counting down.
TAATTATCTTTATAAGCACCATGAAATTGGTATCTTACCAGAAAAAAATAAACACACATGATCAGAAAAAAGATTGTCACACATGGAACCAAAACATCAAAATTGTGACCTTATTAAACTATTGCTTTATAGTTACTTACATTGCTCATCATTTTTTTAGAATTCCAATTAAGCTATGATTAAGGAAAATACATTTTAAAGGGATAGCTATGTTGATTGTTTAATGTTGTTTTTGTATTATTTGTATCTTTAATTTCAATGAATTGGTTCATTTAGATAAACAAAAGAGAGAGATGACAACAGAATAGATTAAGAAAATTATTAAGTTTACCTCTCTTGACTGAATGAAAATTTAAAACAAATGGGAAAAAATGAATAACAGCATGAAGAATCCATGTTTTAAACTAAAACAAAACAGAAATTAAAAATGTCAACCTTACTTTTAAAAATAACTAATTTAACAAACTTATAAAAAAAAAGATAACAGTTCCTGAATAGAATGGAGTTACATCCTCTACATGTCACAACTCAAAAGGATAATCATGCAAATTAATTTAACTGCTCTTGTATTGTCCTTCAACTTTACTGACAAATATAACTCCACTCTTTGACTTTACTACAAGCACTAACATCTCCACTCCCAAGATGAATGTGTGAATCTTTTGTGCCTCTGCCTGTAGATGCGTTATCCACAATTTCCTCTCTCCCCTTCTCTTGTATTACCTGATCTGAGAGCTCAAATTGGTCATCTTCAGCATCATAGTAACTATCATTTAGACAACTTTGGTATGCATTCCGCTTGGAATTCTTCTTAATCTTATCATGTGCATAATCATCATTACTATATTTCTGTCTAGATCGTTTCTTCTTCTTCTCCCTTCTACTGTGCAATTCATTGAGTACCTGCTTATCTTGATCTGATTTCCTTGACTTTCTCCTCCTTTTCTTCTCTTTCCATGCTTCCTTATCCATTGCTGAACCTTGCTCTGGATTGTCATTGCCATCTTTAGTACTAGTGTCAGCTAGATAGCTTTTCTGTACTTTCTCAGGCCTGTCTGTCTTGGAAACAATTTTGGCATCATCAGCCTGTATGGACTTTCTGTCCCTATTATGGGTACTTCTAGTCGAACTATTCTCATTTGATGAATTAGAAATAGCACCAGTCATTGCTCTACCAATAGATCCTTTATCTGACATTCTTCTATTGTTGGTTTTGAGTCTAGTTTTTCCCATTTCTCCTTGTTTAGATGTTTCATTCAGGGATCTATCTAGTCTTCCCTTCATCTTCTTCTCTGAAGACATTTTCTCTAATCTTATCTGAGAGTCGGGTGAGTTCTTTGGAGTGCTGGTCTTTGGTCCTTTTATCTTATGACTTCTTCCCTTTCCATATGATTCTGCTGACCTGATTGGGGACTCATAAACATTTTGTTGTTTCTGAGCCTGACTAACATCTGACATACTGTCACCAATATCTGCTCTTGATTCTTTAAACCCATTTAAATCTGCTTCAATTTCATCAGCTCCCCTCTTTGACAGCATATCATCATCTGCACTCCTATCCGCAGTCCTATCTACATAGATCGGATTTCCATCTATAAATGCTTTCTGAATATCATTACTGGATCCTCTTCGCACCTTTGCTGCCTTGGGTCTCTTAGACTTACGCATAGAATCCCCTGAAACTGGTGCCTCAATAGGAGAAACATCATCTTCTGAGGGCCTGAACTCCTGGTAAGTTGATATTTGTCGTGGTATAGGTTTTGTAGGCCTCATGGTGCTCTCTGGTCTGTATGGGGTGTCTGTCAGTGGATCTACAGCATATGTTATGTTCAGAGCATCATCAGGCGTGTGAAAGGGGGTCAGTGAATCTTGATCACACTGGGAATCCTCAGGTAAACATTCAGCAGGCTTACTAACAGATGCCTGATCAACATTAACAGATACCTCACCTTTATCACAACTCTCCTGCTGGAAAATGGGGGATATGAATCAATGACAGAGTCGGGAAACACAGTGTGTAGATACGGATTAATGCAAAATCTCTTTCCTGCCAATTAAAATGCCTCACCCTTTTTTGAAAAAAATGAAGACTCTTGCGTATACGATTTTGTTTTCAATGGGAGCGAGGTTACAATTTTAAAGATATTCTAGTAGGTTATGGAAACTGTAAGAACAGCATTCTATCTTATGAAGAAAGCAAGTTTGGCTTTTGTCTTTTGTTTCATTGGACTGACACAATTATGACCACACTGAAAATGTCCAGCTAATTAATGGTGGAGGAAGTCCCCAGACTCACGTCTGGGTAGAAAAACTGGCATAACCGCCGGTTACCTAAGACGTCACATATGAGAGTCTTTGCCCTGACCAGGACTCGAACCTACATGGTGTGGTGCTGAAGAGTTACAAGTCAATGACTCTTACCGTTCAGCCACAGCACCCCAAAGAAAGCAAACCCTGATATATAGAAGTAAGAAAATGTATAATTTTAGTGTCTTATGTCTGTTCACAATGTGAATGTGTCAACTAAATTTTGGATGATTGTTAAAGCGAAAGCTGTTCATTTATTTTGATAGAATGATTGAAAAAATGATTGTGTAAAAAAAGTGATGTGAGATGATAGTGTTGAGAAGATTCATCATTATTTGATGGAAAAGATTAAGTTTAAAAAATGTTAGTGGACCTAGAAACACTGTATATCCTCCTTGTTTGGCATCATTATTTATTTCTCAAGAACACATTTTACTATGGACGATATGATAGAAAGATACAACATGTGAAACATGCAAACATAAATGTGAGATGGTTGAAATGTTTGGTCATGTGTTAACGAACTCTGTATGCAAACAACATGGTTAATACCTTAGTCACAACAGGCTGTGGTGGGTAGACAAATAACCAAACAGTGTCATCAAGTTCTCAGCACACTTGTTTTCATTTCTTTTAGATTCAACATTGTGATTGTCATTATTTTTATAGCAACATTCAATTTTTCTTGAAGGAGGAAGACACAAAGGCACAAAGGCATGCCAACGTCTGAGAAAAAAATGTTTTCTTAGTGCATATCAGCTGGAAGATCCCTACACAAGGTTTTGGCCCGACCATCATTCAATCTTAAGCAGTGAGGGAATGAAGGGCTACAATATGTCAAGTACAATGGTTTTGTTACTGGAGTCACATAAAACAGTTCAAATGGATTTAAAAAGGTGAAAATTTTGTTTAACTGATAATTAGCAATCGCTTTGATATAAGATTATGCTTAAATTTTTAACTCTATGAAGAAATAGTGAATGAAACCGTTTAAATTATTAGACCTGAAAATAAATGTAATAAAATAACTTTGCTTGGTATCATAGACTTATCTTTGGTTTAAGTGAAGATGCATTAAAGAAAATCTAAAGAATATTTTAAATGATGACAGTGTGGCCTAGAAAGCTAAATACATTTTAAGCTAATATAGAAAGGAAAAAACTAAATTTTTTTCCTCTATAAAGGCACATTTCAACCTAAAAACATCCAAAGGCTATACTACATCTTTGGCTTAAGTCAAGATGTCTAAAGAAAATCTAAATAATAGTTTAAATGATCACAGTGCTGCCTAACAAGCTAAATACATTTTAAGTTAATATGAAAAGTAAAAACTAGCGTTTTTCATCTGCAGACACATTTTGACCTAAAACCATCCAAAGGCTATACTATGTTTAAAATATTTGATAAACTGTCAATAAATGCTTACCCGTGATCTGCCAGATTTGTGTCGACTTTCCCGCTCTCTTTCTCTGTCCCTATCTTTCTCTTTGTGTTTGTCATCCTTTTCTCTGTGTTTTTCATCTTTACTTCTATGTCTGTCTTCTTTGTCTTTATGACGATCTTCCTTCTCCTTGTGTCGATCTTCGCTCTTTTCGCGACCTTTTTTATCCTTTAAATAGATATTTGTGTTTAAATAAATACAAAGGAAATAGTGTTTGGCTCAATGTCATGTATTCATCCCATCACAGAATCAAATATTCTGCTCTTACATATACCTCAATTGCAGTAAAATATGCTGGTTTAAACTTGGTAATTGGTGTGACAATTTATTTTAAGTGGTCAAAAGAATTTTTGATGAAAGCAGGTTGGATGTTAGAATAAAATTAAAGACTAAGACAAAAGACTAGTCTTTTTTTTGTTATGATTATAATCTCATCATAAATTCATCATGTATCCTGTGAGAGCAACTACAAAGCAGTCTTTAGTGCCAGACCATATACTGAACATCTGACTAGTCACAGTCTAGACACTGGGAATTATGTACTACACTTATTTCAGATTAGCCTAAGCAATTGCACTCTACACTTTTTTTAACAGCAAAGTGGGATTTAACCCAGATCCTTCCAAAACTGGGATTGACACTCCCAGTACTATTACTAAAATAGAAAGAGACACTATGTTACAAAAAATGGTGAATTTTTTAAATAGGTATGCAAACATTTTGGAATATATCACCTCATCACGCTTTCTTCTATCCCCGCTCTTTTCTCTGTCATGTGACTTTTCTCTTTTGTCCTCCTTCTCTTCTTTGCCATTCATTTTTCCAATAACATCATCATTATCAACCTACAACACAGAATAAACAATTTTTCAACCATGAATCAGTTATCAACATTCAGTAACAAGCAGTAAGTTGTAATAATGAAAATCTTTTCTGAAAAGTTAAAGGAATGGTATAGGGGTTATTGCTACAATAAGCCTACTATAAAAAATCTTTGAAGCTTAGCATCAGCAAGGAAGCTAAGTGACAACCACTTAAGTGTGCAAAAGCTTTGAATTGAAGATAAGCCTCAGCAAGGAGGCTATACTACTATCATTTTATAGGACTTTAGTATGTATGAACTAAGGAATAAACCTATCCTTCCGAATCCGAGAGAAATATTCAATGTATCTGTTGGATAAGGTTGTAAGTATCATTAATATCATAAACCAAAAATGCTTTAATTCTTGGCCTGCTAAGCACAAATTGATCCTTTTTAGGCAGCAAGTTAAGATCCAGATCAGCAAGCCCCCACTGAGAGCTGTCATGAAGTTGTTAACAAACAAAGTGTTGTATTGCTTAATAACACATGTAGCATGAAGCGGGTTAACATTAAAGAAATCCCAACCAATGTGACCAACCTTTGAGTTTATGACTTGTGCCAGTGCCTGGAGGAATTCATTCGTCTTTTCTGGCTCATGACCTGCCACTACCTTTGCTGGTTTCACAGAAAGCTGCTTCCCTAATGCTTTACCTTACAAATTATACAAAAAACATGAAGCAAACAAGAAAATATTAATCAAGTAAAAAAATAAACAAATTCAATACTTATATAAATACAATATATATATATATTTTATGTGAAACGTGAAACATATTACGTAAATTTGAACAAGATATACCTAACTGTTTTTTAGAAGTGTTTTATAACAGGTTTAGTGTGCTTTTGAAGATTGTATATTTAAGCAATTTAAAAACAATGACACTTACTGACAAAGTCAACTGCCTTCTGCAGAAAGGCTATTTTAGCGTCTTTATCCTGAAAAACAAAGTGAATACTGGATTGATTATCTTTTCAAATGGGAAGTTCTATGTGAACATATATAAATCTAACATGAGCAATTGGATTTGATGAACCTATGAAAAACGGGCACAAACATTGGTCTATACCATAGCATTGGTTGACATCAATCAGCTTGATAAAAAAAAGCATTCTTGTCCAGTCCAGTGTGAAAGGTTTCATATGGGAAGGTTTTCCAACTGACCTGCTGTGTACCAGTGGTTCTAACCAGAAATGTGTCTGGCGTCTACCTCCATCAGAATAGCTGAATATTGCTATAATGATCATAATTGGTCACTACTTTGTATAAAAAAAACACAAAGCAAAACAAGCCTGATATTAAGGTATATTGTAAAGCTTTGTTTGAAAGTATATGCACACACTTGTAATCAATAACACATTTACAGTGAAGTTCAACCAATTCCAAATCATTTCTATAAACATATACTATATGTAGGTATATATCACTTAATTACACAAATATTTTTTATAAGCAAAATGCCAGTGTATCTGTTCTAGTTTTGTTAACATACCTTAACATTTTCAGAATTCATCTCCGACTCAGTGTAAAGACCTTTCATCACACCAGTTGTCTTTATTACCTGAAACCACAATGAATATTTGCATAAACTGATAACATAGAAATGTGGCAAAAAATACCATTTTCACCAAAGGAAAATTAGTTTTGAGATTCAGTAGCAAAAAAATTAACACCCAAAGACTGAAAATTCAGACAATTGCAATCGCATGCAAGAAGAAATGATGCTGTACAATGGAATCTAAAATATAAACAACGGAACCTCTGAAAAAAACAAAAACATGTTTGTTTTTTAAGTAAATGTTTTTTATCTCTTCAAGTACCCAATTAGAGGAAATAGGAGATAAGATTTTATGAAATTTGGACTAAATAAAAACTTTTTTGTTCTAATCAATAAGGTAAAAACAACTACTAAAATTGGCAAAGCAAAACACTAAGCTTTCGTCGTCTTACAAGTTTGTCAACTTTACATGTAAGAAGAAAAGAGTTTCCAGTTGGTCTCACTTATTTTCTAATGGTTATCATAGTCGTTACTAGATTTGCACTCATAGTACAACTTTTTTTTAATAAAGTGACATTATTTTTGCACCATTTTCATGAAATGCTACAATGATTAAGAATATGATTTATTTAAAAACAATGTCCGTATTGATTTTAATAATACCATTTATATTAATTGTTTGTTTATTGAACTTGATTTACAATAATGTATATGGCAGTGTCTTATCTTATTGCAATTGTATACATTTACTGAATAAAGTTATGTTACTGTATGTTCATTTATTGTTGATCACTTCTTTAAAACTTCTTTGCATTAACGTATCCAAAATTCAGTAAATGTGTGAATAGCACCACCTGTCAATCTATTATTTTACATGTTCATATACATCTTCCATTTGTAATTATATTGATGAAACATTAACCATTATTTTTCGCGTAGAAATAAGGACGACGAACTGGAGAGTCCACGAAAAGCTCCTGCAACCAGACAAACTCTGTAATTCAGCTGAAATCTGGTTAATGTTAATTTTCAGGATAATAAGCAATAATTCTATAATCAATTATGACTCTGATATATCCAACATAGAAGACTGGAAAAATATATACAAAGGCCAATGTTTGTGCAGTCGTTAAATTGCCAGAACCCAAAAAGTATCTCTATTAATAAGGTACCATAACTGAATTACTAACGATCGCCACATAACAATTCGCAACACTTATATTAAGATTTGCCACAGATGAATAATAAATAATAATGTTGTTAATTGTGAGAAAACTATTGTGAATATTTACGATTTTTAATTAAAAAATGTCATCGAAACATTAATGAACTGCATGTACTGTTGTCTTCCCAATCAAAAAAGTTATTCACACTTATTCAACATGTCGCCACAGGATTGAAAGTCTCGGTTGAGGTGAAATTTCAGCTAAAAGAGAAAGCTGTTAATGACATATTTGAAACAGCCCCAGTACTGGTTAAGAACATCACAGAGAAACTTCAAGACGCCAACCAACCAGAAGCCTCTCGGCCAACAATCCAGGCACTAAACCAGTTGTGTAACCGCGTTCTGGACTGCGCCCCGATGACCTGGACAATCTAGAATTTGAGGTAAATGTAATATAATTAACATTAATGTTGTAATTGAAATTTAAGTTGTAATTGTTTATTGTAATAATGAACGATGATTAATATTTAGTATGTTAATACTATCTTTTTTATTTTTGCAGATCGACGAGGACTTCCTCTGCTGCACTATGGGAGAGCCCTTCTACCGTAGAATGATATAGTTATTGTTTAACCCTATACAGAGACAAAATAAGTGGAACACAGCAAAATTTAAGTGCGAATTAACAAAGACTTTCCGTATCAACATCATTTATCACACCTGTTGCCAATAATGTTAACTACTGTGGCGAATCGTTATGTGGCGATTCGTTATGTGGCGATTCGTTAAAATACCCCCTAATTTTTTTGCCAAATTTGCAATCTGGCGTTTAAAAATGTACTGAAGAGCACCTCGTAAGCACACTTAGTTTATGTAAATGACAAGCAGCATGGATGAAGCAGGCAAAATAATGCAACAAAATACTTAGTACAACACTTACAGAAGTCATTATATCGTGTAAAAAACGAAACGGAGGTTTCGCTAACAATTTATCTGTCAAAGGTGGTTTTTTGATGATTTTCCCTAATAAGTCTTGTGTTTTCTTTGAAATTTTGGGATCCATGGTCCCAAGTTTATGTCTTCACTGTGCCTTAGATATAAAAACAATATGTGCTAATAAACCGTTTGTCAAAACTGAAAAACAAATTCAAAACATATAATCCAAAACGCTGAAGCTTTCATGTGTACGGAATTCTATCCCACAATACACCAGTGCACATGCGCAGATATTGATTTCCGGTTAGAAAGTTGACGTAGTAACCCCCGGTGACAGGTGGGTCTAAATCGCGGACACGCAAACTAATGATTTACCGGTCTTCACCTAAATGTTGGGAAATCACAATTAATGAGAGATGCCTTAGCTCGCAAATTTAAAAAGAGAAAATATATTTAGTAAAAAATATAAGCAAGTTCTTACTTCTGCATGTTATCTAAATTACGAGAAAAGTCGTTGATGCGAAGAATCAAAATCGATGCATGTAGGCTATTATACTCACTTAATCACTTATGATAAAAATGATAAATGTTGTTTGTATGAATGTGATCTTTCTAATAGACGTTTAATAGCTGTATTCATTATAATTTGTGTAAGTATTTCAATTGTTACATTGCACATTTATTTTATTTCTATTTTTACTCGAAGGCCTCTGTTTGAAAAGATGTATAGTATATGCTGTGTGTATGTATATAGCTTATGAGTTACCTTCGTAAAATAAAGATATTATTATTATTATTATTATTATTATTATTATTATTATTATTTATATTATTATTATTATTATCATCATCATCATCATCATTATGCAAACAGTGGAAGAGGTAAATAGTTTTAAGCAATAAGTGAGCAAGTAACAAAGACACTTCAAACGTTATGGTTTTTATTTGAAAGTTTTCAGTATACTATATATCCCGAGAAAATGTATGTATAACTTATATATATTCCTGACCCCATAGAATGGCTTAAAACAAAACCAACCAAAACAAAAAATCCGATACCATTTAATAGGTTTTCAGATGTTACAAGCAGAAAGTGCACATGTGCAGCAGCTTAATTCACATTACATAAATAAGTATTGTTCAGGTATTTTGATCTCGAACGTATTATGTTTTTCTTTATCAGTATCTTATTGCTTATTTTCAAAGTTAATTTGAAAGTTACAGGCACACAAAAATAAATAAATATAATAATAAATAAACAAAATAGAAAAGCCGTTTACCGATTTCGGAGCCGTATTTTCTCTGGTTTAGAAAGTAGGCAAAACAAACTTTCCCCATGTGCAAATTTCAGTGATCATTCCATATACAGGCGTCGCGCTCCAGTGCGTCACCAATAACCCACCGGATTGTGAATTTTAAATAGACACTTTAAAATTGTTGTAATAATCGGAACTATGAGCTTCATACAAATCACAGAGCACTTCAGTAAAGCTTCAAATTTGAAGTCATTGCATTATATACTAATTTTAAAGGTTCACATTTATGAGCATAAGAATATAGCTTGTCTGTTACGTAGGTCTTATACCAACATTTGAAAGCTTTAAACGTCACAATCGGGAATGTGTTGGTAACAGCAGAAAAAAACAACCGCATCTTCAGAATCAGCATTAAGTGACAGCATCAGTGACAGCATTCTCAGCAAGATGCCACAGCATTGTGTTAAAGGCGGTATCTGACAGCTTGCTTGTATCTTACACATGAAACAACCTCTTACCCCTGTTCTGGGGAATTAAGATATATTTTCTCCATAAACTCAATTTCTTTTATCACGATGGGGATTACAGTTAAAAAAATGTGCAGCGTGGCTCGGAGAGAAACTACATTTTATAATGACAAGTAGGGTGTTATGCTTTACTTTTAGCATGAATGTGTGGAACCATTAAACAGCATTTCGCAGGATATGTTCAGGTTTCATTTTCATATATGGTTGCATAAGAGAAAACACATTTGCCCAAACTGTAGGAAAAACATAATCAGTATCCCAACAATATAAATTCGCTTTGAAAGTTACTTTTGTATTAAACCATATTGTTCTAGCACATGTTGGAATAAGTTTCACATGAATTGGTCTCTTTTTGTGTTTTTCTATTTCATTATTGTTTATTATTATTTAGTTTGGACCTTTCGTTCTTATTTATAGACTTGGCAGAAGGATCATTTAGTGTGATTCTTCGCGGGTTGTACTGTCAACAATATAAGAAGTGTTTAAAATCGTTTTTATCTAGACCAAACCATAAGCTTATGCAAAATATTTGCCCAAATTCCCCAAGCAGTAGTACGATACAATGTTATAAGACTAATCTGGCTAGAAATCTGCTTATTTTCCAATATAATGGACGTATAATGATTAGACCGTTCCTCTAGCTAAGATTTAAATATCAATTTTGCCAATAAGCCAACATAAATACATGTAGTCATAAAGCTCAATAAGAATCTGAAAATGGACTTGAAATTTTACAAACTGATTAGAGTTTCTTTCATGCAATAGCCATTTTCAAACAAACTGAACACTCGTAAAAGTATAAAAGGTACCCTCGTAGTCTGGCATTTTTTGGTTGATTTTTATATGACTTGGTCCAATTGTATGTTTGTTGAGAAATTCAGCCGCGAACCATGTGTAATTTTTCGGACATTTCGAACTTTTAAACCTTTAGATTTCGGACCATCTGGTGAATGGCATAATGAATTTAGTAATTACCACCCATAAAACAAGTCATAGAATCATATTTTCATACAGCATCTACAATATGAAAATAGAGTCGTTGACTTTGTTTTCAAAATTAAAATCATTGAAAGCCACCAAGGGAAGCAATAGATTTAAGTTTTTGATGATTTTGATAAGGATCAGTTACTTACCAAAATATTGTATCAACCATTGTGTTATATAATATAAATGATTTTGCCAAAAGTTCGTTATCTTAGACAATGCATTAAACATATTTATTTAAGTCTTTGCAATTTAGTTAATTAAGAGATATCTAGGTCCTAAGATCTTATACGCCAAGAAAACAACAAAAGAAAACACTGAATCACCAAACAGTGCGTCCTAATTAAACCGGTTTTCCCGTGTACTTCCAGTCCAGTAGCAGCAGTATTAATAAGCAATAATGTAACGACCGCTGAGGTAGAAATATAAGCTCTTCAAACCAGTCTCGTTGCTTGGTTAATTCTTTAGAGTTTCTGTTTAAACGTCTTCCAAAGAAGAGCGGTTAAGCAGCGGTTACCGTGGCTGATGTATGGATAGGTGACCGTTGGAGAGCGCCAGCCTGCGTTGGCTTTGAGTCAACTGCCGGACTGGAGTTGTTGCCCACGGAACTTCCCAGGCAAAGTCTCGGGACGACTTCTCGGAGGGGGGGTTAAAAAATGCACCTTAAATATAAAAGGTCGTTGCCGTCCTAGATATAGGCCTTTACAAAAGCAAAAACTCTCAATGAATAAAATATTTTGTCAAAGAACCACGAATGTCATTGTAAAATAAATATAAAAGTAAGACTCATTTAATCAACGAATTCGATTGACCATTTGGCATAACAATTCCCCATCTCTTTGAATACCATATCGAAGTATCCATTTTTACAAAGTGCGGACTTCCAACATTTTAAGTTCCCCATTCGGAGCTCCATCAAGCAACACAAAATTCATAATTAGGAAAAGAAACTTGGAAGGTATAAGTATTGAGAAACAACGGGATTATCGGTACGTGCTTCGGTCTTTCTACATCGTTAAGTAGCTCCTGCACATGTTAAGAACGTCAAGTTGCCAATCAGAAATGACACAATCAAATAATCAAAATGCCAATTTTTAACAATGTTTTGAATACCCCTATCAGACTGCAGTGAAACGAAGGTTCAATAAAAAGGGGACACAATCGGGAGAATTAACTTTCCAGTCGGAACACCTAGGAAAATTCACAATCATCTCTCGGATGTATGTAGGTAGTCGGATCACCTCGGCCATTTCTCTAAATGGAACTTCGTTTGTGACAGACTTCAAAACAAAGATGACAGCTCGGATGACAGCTCACTACAGTACGATGCCTGTAAAATTTCAATTTGTGGCTGCTTCAAATTAAAATAATCAAAGCTTAATTTACCCAGCGCAGCAAACACACAACTGTCAAACTTCATTGTTTATGTTTTGTGCGAACTACATTTTAGGCATTTTCTTTCGACTTCCGGCGAACAAAACGATCGTGAATTCTGTAAGTATCATTGCACCAGATGCATTCGACGTATGAGTGTCCCGAGGACGGAATCACCCGAGGAGTTCCGATTGTATCGTTAGTCTTCTGGTATGCTCCCTTGCTTGTTTAGCTTTACTGCGATGTACATAAAGTTGATAGCTAGGGCTACGTGCTTTTAATTGGGAGAAGAAAACTATAGTTAGTCTCTTTTTTGTAAGAAATTGTGTTTATGTGTATTGCAATGATATATTTTAAATTTTCTAAATTTCAAACATAGTTTATGATAAAACATCTGATTTACAAAGCATATATAAAACAAAACAATGGTCGGCTTGTCTATCATAAATATATTTATATATTTCGTATGCCAACGCTGCTCTAGTGCGATGGGAGTCATATTCAACTGTTAGATAATGAAACGTTGTAAAATAAACAGACTGTAATGTAAATGTGACAATATCTGAACATAAAGGGTATCGTGCCCTTATTACAAAATGATGACATTCTAAAAGGAATGATAACTTAATCGTGAAATATGATTGGCTGACTGCGTCACGATCGACTGAGCTCCTGACAGAATAGTATTCTACAGGAAGCCAGTTGAGGGTGAAGAGCATAGAGAAGGATTTATGGGTAACGAGTAAGTGTTAGGATTGTTGCAGGTAACTTTATATATTCGTTTTGGTTGGATTTACAACGGTAACAAGGATTGATTAGAAAATATGGAAGCGTATTAATTGTGTGCCGGAAAGCCAGTAGAAGTTAATAAATTAAAGTTCTTAAATTGATAAAAGTTTGGACTTTAACAGTTTAATTTCCCACTCGGAGCTCTTAAACCACTGCATAACACTAGTATTTGTATTTAATAAAAAGGGGACACAATCGAGAGAATAAACTATCGTAGGCACACTGCTAGGCTCCCTTGGTCGTTTAGATCGAATGGTTGCTCGGGCAATGTGCATTTTTTGGGAAAAGAAAACTACATTTAGTCTTGTTATTTGTAAGGGATTTTGTTCGCTGCATTAAAACGATATAATTTAAATTGTCTAAATTTAAAACATATACAGTCTCCTTTTTGTTGAATACTGCTATGCGTATGTATAATAGACATATGACTTAACAAATATTACATTAAAACATACCACTAGTCTGTTAGCGGCATTTACATGAAAGACAAGGTTGTATCAGCGTGACTGCTGCGCACAGGTTAAGATGCTATCCAACTGCTTGGACCATATAAATAAGCATATATGCCTATGATTGGAACCAAATATTTAATTTCAAACAAGCAAATACTTTATTGTTGCCAGAAAAGCTCCTGTAAAATGCTGTTCACTGGGCCTCTAAAAATGTGTGAAAATGAAGCTTTCCATTTTCAGTCATTGACTAAACCACGTGACCACTTACTGTGCCACTAAGGCTTGAAGGGTTCGGACGCCGAAATATATTTAGCGGAAATTCTTGCCGTACTTATTTATAGGTTTAGAAATAATGAACATGTAGAGCAATTTCTTAAACACAAACATATGCAGTTTTTTTTCCATACTGTTAAAGATCGCCGTGATTGTAACATAAATATGCATTCAGGAAGAAATTATGGCCAAATTCCTACAGACAGGGCAAACTGGCGGATACTGCCTTAAAGTACAACTTTACGCCTGATGCCCGATTAAGCTTTCTAAACATTGGTTTCTACGTAGATTTAATATCGTTGGCGCTAACAAATCTAAGCAACACAGTAAAGTTGACAAAGTTACCTCTCGAACAGTTCTTTCAACAAAAATTTTCAATAAAAAATTATTTTATGAAGTCATATCAGTAAGTCAAACAACGGTATTTATGAATGGCGGGAATGTCTTGGCAAGCCACCATTTCCATTTTATTTTACTCAATTCTCCTTTGAAAAACATATTTTGTCAGATTTGATTTCTTCACTTTAATTTAAGAAGAAAAAAAGATTCACTATTCTTACTGAATGATTTAGGATCTGTACCAATAACGATAACTTACAGAGAGGTCCTTTGAAAAACTTATCAACCTGATAATAGTCTTTTTATATTTTTATTAGACGGAGAGCAGAGGATTATTTAAACGCGGCTTTTGCTACACTTGCATGTGCAGCCTTGCGTTACGCACTTTCATTCTATGGGGACAAGTCCCCCGGAGCCCTAATGAAAGAGATGTCTACACGTTATTTCCAACCAAGCTACGTCCCTGCCGTATGTTAGGCGTAAACATATATTGATCTGTCATCTTGTATAATTTCGGCCCAACAATTCAAACCGCACTACTCAACCCTTTCAAATTGAAGAGATGGTGTTATTTATTTAAGGACAACAACACGGCTTCTTATTTACCTGGATCTCAGGTTAATTAACGACCCTTCTCTCCAAATATTGACTCAGTACTTAGTTCAATCTACCAGTTAAAGCTTTTGTGTATGACGAGGATATTATGATTTAGAGCCTAGCATGAAATGATGGCAGAACAGAAATTGAAAGCCCGTTTTACCTATAGTAAAATTATCTTTCATATTGAAAAATTGTTACAAATACATTTCCCGCATTAAAATGAAAATGGAAGTGACATGTATTTTTAATACAGTGTTAAAAAGTAGTTTCAAGAAGTCGTGTCAAAAGCAAATCAGCATATTAAATAAAGTCAATTTTGCCTTTATTAAAAGTTCGAAAATATAACAATAAATTGACATGTAAAACTTTACTTGCTTGAAACACCGCTCAACCAGTTACAATTGCACATACCCCACCTTAATGCTGTTTCTATAGCAAAGGGATACAGACGATCGGATAGTCAGAATAGATACCGATCTGTTTGGGCTTACGAACACAGGTATATAGGTCCCGGCTACTATATAAGATATCTTTTGTTAGTATGAATGAAAATATCGTAATGTCGATGTAAAACTAATAATGATGTTTTAATTAATTATCTAGCATAATTTATATAATTATATGCATTTATCGTGTTAATGGATTTGCATCCCACAAACGTACAGCTTAGTCTTAACCAGGTTTACAAGAATTTTAATAATAAATGGATATCAAAACTTACAGAAAAGTTCATTTTGGTTTTGGATAAACAGTGATTCAACAGTAGACAGACTGTATAAATTGTTATGCTTTTATGTACCGCCTTTTCATAATTTAACAAAGAATAAAATTAATTACAACGGAATAACATGCTTCAACCGTTTACCATTAAACGTTACTATATGATCACAGACACATAACTCTCCTTATAAATATCTCGTCCAATTGGTGTTATCAAAACACCAATGAACATAACAAAACAGTTGATGTTCATATTTAAAATTAATGGTAATTAAAATCCGTCAAAAAAGAAAGTCCAATCTCAAAATGGGAGTTCTATAGAGAGTGTGCATCTGTTCCTTCTGCTGTTTTAGTGGACTACGCATGTATTACCAGAATTTCATGTTTTACTACTGAATAAAAATTTATATGTTTTTATGTTAATTTTGAGATAGGTAAGAAGATGTCATTTTAAAGTCATTTTAAATCTTAATTTTAATAATGTACTTGCCATTTATGTAAATATAGTTATTTTTTAATTAACTTCCTGAAATAGCAAAGGCTTTTTGTTCTGATCTAGTTGTTGAATGGACTCAGTTAGAAATAAATCGCAGGACTTTCATTGGTTGTTTGGTGCAATATATCTGACCGACAGTGTGATCAAATTTACGTCTCGCGTTAAAATCTGTCGACTTGTTTTAAATACCTACTTTACACGGTTTAACGTTTAAAATGACAAAGCTCAAGCCATCTGTGATTTTCAGTTATGTATACTTATACGTTAATTACTTAAGTTAACCGTGTTACGTCTATTTGTGTTTTATAACGTTTACTGTGCTTGCTTCTTGAATTGTAAAAGTGTACTATTATTTGACATATATTAACTACATAATGATCCATCCCAATCATCCATCCATGCATCAAAAACAGTTAATTCCTGCATGCATGCATCCTGTACATTCATTCATCCATCAATTAATCAATCACTTAATTCATTCATTTTTTTTTCATCATTCGTCCATTCTTCCATCTATTCATTCATCCATTAATTCATAAATCCAAGATTACATAAACAGTAATTGTTTTCATTTATAACTGAATAAGAATGCTTTGTCTGAGTTGCAGCAAGTAACAAGAAATTGTTCATTCTTTTCGTTGAAACAGATAGCCTGGGGGTCAATAGTCCCTTCTTCCCAGACCACCATTGGCCGCAGACATTTCTCATCCGGAGACACGAGGTAGATGCCATACGGCTTCCCGGCACAGCAATACAACTTGCCCTTTATATCTATTGTTATTCCACCGTACTCTTTCACGACCCTATCATGTACTTTCATTTTCACTTCACCTTTTGTATTCAGCGCAATGATACCATTGTCGAAGTCAGATACGTAAATAGTATCACATGACTGATTCAGGGCAAGGTACTGAGGCTGAGAAAACGTGCCTCTCTTCGGCTTGATTCTCTTGATCACGTTGCCTTTTCTGTCCACTACCATAACATACGCGTCTTTTCCGGAAGAACATACTATGAGAAGATGTGGATCAAAGTATCTAATTGCTTTTGGTCGTCCATCAATTGAGAAACCACTTTCAATCCGCATTTGTGAATCAGATGAAACAGAGACGATTTGAATTTTATTTTCATCTTCGTCTTTATCTGTAAAGCTGCTACGAAACGCCACTTCATTATCAGACAAAGCAACAAGGTCCCACGGCGCGCAGTTTGTTTTAAACGTAGTTATAAGCGTACCGTCAGCATCCAATACTTTCAAACATTTGTTTGTCTCATCCGCTAACACAAGTCGCATGTCGCCCAGAAATGTACAGCCTGTTATTGTTGGGATGGATGAATCTTCAGATGATCTGACGATCAGTTCTCCCACTTTGATCATCTCACTGTTGTTAACATCACCATCAGCCCTTGAATCATTGCCAACAGGCTGGACTGTTGACCGAACTACAAGCGAACCTAAACTATCTAGCATCCTGACCAAGGACTGGTTAGGAATAAACTTAAGAGTGAACTTTCCACGGCCATCTAAAAGGTCGTCGTAAACTTCTCCATACTTTTCCAGCTTCTGTTGAACTTTCTTAGAAGCTACAAACGCAGTTTCATCATCCAGTGAGGCATCAGTGGTCTCGAGTTGTTGACGTATCTCATGAAGCATCGGAATCACTACCTCACACACCTTTTTCCTTTGGCTCAACACTTCTTTCTCGTCTTTCACAACTTCATCCTTCTTTAACAATACCGAGGCCTCAAGTTTATCCAACATAGCATTAACATCTTTTCGAAATGATTCCACTGTCACGTCAACTTTTTTACTCTGAACGTCAACACCTAAGATGCCGCTTTGCTCTTCGTGGCTCATACTTTCAAACTTCTTACCTAGGGACTCGACGTCCCTTGCTAGTGCTCGTACGTCTACTCGATCCTTTGCACCTTCTGAAGCACGATGTATAGGTACAAGAGTCCTGCATTCTTTATGTGTTTCTACCACACACTCTCTGCAGCAAAGAGCATCATGGCTTGTGCATAGTGACTCCAAAGCACACGCATGCTCCTCACACTGTGAGATCGGTTTAGGTTGATGTTGTGTTGCCTTAATCTTGTCACTGATCTTAGTAATGGCATGCTTCTTTGTATCTTTTCCGTGTTTATGCGCTTTAACACATTCGGCGCATAGATAACCACTACACGATTTACAAAAGCCACTGGCAGCCAGTTTCTTTCCACTAAACTTACAAGGATCACAGAATGGTGTCCCATCCATTGTCTTTGGTCCTGGAATGTTTACAGGAATCTTAACACCTTGAATACACTCTTCTCCCAAACCAAGTTTTTGCCTGATCATAACCGAACCTTTTCATTTCAACACGTTCAATCAAAAAAGTAACTTGATTTGAACAACATTATCTCACAGTATTGGCGATAAGTTCACATCCTTTCGATAAACGTTTTTGCAAATTTCAAAAAGTTTTTCTAAGAACACCGTGTTGGGATATTATTGTTAAAAAGGCTGATAACGAAGTTAATGCGAACTCCGTGTATCAGGCACGTATATCCTTGTTTAAATAGCGATGATGACTGTACAGGCATACACGTAGGTTGACTTCTCTGTCACAATCCACGCCTTGACTGCGGTCATTGACAAGCCTACCGAACACTGATAACGTCTGCAGGTCACTGATATCTTAAGGTAGAGCTACCCTTCGATCTCCAGTCTATTGTGTCCGAACCAAGTATACATTAAAACTGTAACAGTTAACAATTGAAGTAATACACCATGTTTGAAGAATCGATCTACAGGTTGATAATATAAAGGCTCGATCGAACTATCCTGTAGTGTTTTTAAACCAGCTACGTGCAATTCTTCACTTTGTTGTCTTGTAAATTCAATTAGAAGTGCGTAATTGAAAGATAAAAATAATCCACCCTTGTTCAAGTATTTATTAAAAAGAGGATAATTTTTTTTCTACCTTCTCATTTAAAAACGTATAAACTGTTCAGTTCACAGTTCAAAAGCCAAATAAACTTAACCTTATTTCACTTCATGTCATAAACACCCTATTTATACGCTGGTAACCTGAATCAGTGATGAGAGACTAAATTGATGCAACAATCTATCTTCTTGATATCATTCCATATTTGGATACTTCTCACAGGCGTGTATGCACACTTCTTAGGATGTGTTACACCCATTATTTATACGCACATAAAACACTAATTAAAGTCCCACAGGTATACTCAATGACCAGTTTAATTGAAACGAAACAGAAAACGTGTATTTATACGTCTCTAAAATAGCATCTGAATAAAATGAATGCCTTTAGTAACTTGTGTGTTAAATGCCATATACACTTAAACCAAACAAAAAAGACAGTATATCTGTACAGTCACTGCCAAACAAGGTTGCGAAAGCCGGTCATACGAACATAAGGTGCGTAGTTAAGAGGATTAACAGAAAATGTAATCGTACTTGAAGATTAGGATAAGCATACAGAAGCTAAACATATCGTTATAAATATACGGCCTGCCACTTTCGTATACTGTTTAGAAAACACAGGACGTTAAGAGCCCTAAAGGTGATATCCGGCAGTTTGCCTATATCAAATGGATGTAACATTTTCTCCACTGTTTGGGGGAGTTTAAGGCAGGCATAATGTTTGCATGAACTCATTCTTTAGACTAAGTAAAGACGAGTTTGAGCTTTACCTAAACTCGTAAAATAAATCGCTCTAAATGATAATCCTTTCTAAATCTATTAATAAGCACGATCGGGACTTCAGCTGGAAACAGATATCGAAGTCAGAGCGGATTACCCGGATAATGATAAAACAGAACCTCAACAAGTAAGTGCCAGGTGGGTTTCTTAGTTTAAAAATAACTAACTGCGCAGCGTGACTCACATAGGAAATACATGGTTGTAACAACGAGTAGGGGTTTATGTTTCACAAATTAATCTAGGGCATCAATAAATAGCATTTCGTGGGATCTTTTAAGGTAACAATAATGTATTCGGTTGTTTGAGGGGTGGGTGATTGGTTCAAACTATCGGATACTACCTCTAACCGGAGCGGCTAAGTGGTTATACCGATAAAGGTGTATCATAGCTAAATATTCTCACTGATACTTAGCTTACATATTTTTATTCAGGGCTTAACAGACATAATTTTATGGAATCATTTAATTTTACCGCAGTCCAATAACACTGATAGGTGTGTATACTATATAGATATGGCATGGACACCGCAGAGATTCTCATTAAAATGGGATTACCTCCCATTCGCAACTTCCAAACCTCAATTTAAAGACATATGATACAATAAAATAATTAACGTTTGATTTTTAATGGTATTTGCAACAACCAGGCATTTTTGTACACGCTTATAGGGAAACAGGTGTATGTGTAAAAGGCGACCGAAGCAGAATTTAAGCAATTACCTGTTTATTAAAGTGTAAGAAGCGTGCTTATTGGCAGCTAATTGTGTATAAAGCACATAAGTGTTATAAATTTATAGGATGAAGAGAGCTGTGAGGTTGCTTTGTCAGCAAATATAGATTGCAACTTGAATGTTTGTTTAATTAGAAACATGGAATATAAATTATTGTTTAATAAGCGAGCACAATTCCCTTATTATTGTCAGTTTTTAACATGTGAAATTATGGTGTGTCTAAAAATTACGGAGGGTACTGATCGGTAAAACGACGGAAGTGTTTTCGTCCGGTTAGAGAAAATACGAGAAGGTTCTTGTCCGGCCCTTCCTTTATAGCGGGAGGATTTTCATCGTGGAGGATTTTTGTCCGGAAACTGAGTAATAAATATAAACATGGTAGACACTGGTCTGTCACAATATATGCTAGGTCTTGTATAGCTAGTCTTAAAACAGTTCTTAGAATGTGATCATCTGACTTTATCAGTGTCCACAAAAAATAATATTATTATTAAAATTAAATTGTTTTGTACGAAGCGGCGTAAGTCGTCTCCAAGAAAATGGACGATTTCATAGAATTAACGCTATTGAGTGCACGAAAATGAAAATATTTCGTAAAATGTAAAGGGTGGTCTCCGCTTATATTTTGCACTCAGTTTTCTTATGCTAGATGTTCCCAGGCCGCACACGTGCGAAGAGGAAATGGCCAAAATGGAAAAATACCCTTACGGAGCTTACAATAACTGAATGGTCTTATTCCATTTACACGATAATCGCCACCTAGGTGTATCCTGGCAACAAACAGAAAGTGTCCCAGAGTAGGGTTGGTCCCTGCGTACTGCCTGCCAAGCGTCATTCCAGCCGGTTGGGCCCATTCTGGTCACTCGCGAAAGATAGACTGACTGAATACCCTTCAAATAGCCAGATGGTGAGAGCAAGAAAACATACGCACACAGCCTTGGTGCCGCCTAGCGACGAACTCAAACTCACAAAGTGTGAGTCCCTGTAGGTCCCTGTGGGTCCCTGCATACTTTTGACATTCGGTTTTTGTGTTCAGTGCGCAAGCTAGCATTTAACTTTGAAAACTTCACTAAAATTTACTGTATACGAATTAAAATTATTGTATCACAATCGAGACAAACAGCATTTTGTTTATGATTTACATGAATAACCACATGTGCAGTTTGGAGATATGCAAGGTCGTTGAAGTAAAACAACGGATAAACTTTAGTTGAATATGAGTCTCCAAATACGATGATAATACACTTGTTTGAAGGACAGCATATTCACATTTAATCATGTGATCAGATGTTGTATTTGTGGTTCAATACAGCTTTGATTTTGTGAAGAAACATTAAAATAATGTGTTATGGTTACCCTGCGGTAGAGCAGGCTTGTTACGGACACCGGGTTTTAGTGATGAGTTGAATCCTTGAAAGTGTGGAGGTGAAGGAGGTGGGAGGCAACTGCAACAATTAACAAACAATATATCAAAGATATAAAGGTTTATTGTGAAACCGTGGACTGGCTGACCATGGACGGCGAATGCAATGATGCACCAGCTTATACATTCTTTAGACAATAAGCGTATAAACGAAACATGTTATATACGTCTTAAATTGTAATAACAAATGCAAAGTAAATGCAATTTACACAAAGATCATTGTAATGCAAATTATAAAGAAAACGGCTTTACATAAAATAATGAAATGTAAAGTTATGAGACAATAATAAAGTAAACACTAACAATTAACAAACAATATATCAAAGATATAAAGGTTTATTGTGAAAACGCCTACTGGCTGACCATGGAGGTCAGAAGACGGGCGGCGAATGCAATGATGCATCGCTAAAATCGCCAGACAGCGACACACAGCAGGTCACGTGGGTAAGTATGCACGAGATTGTCGTGACTGAAAATGATAATGCTCTTTAAACGGACGAGACCAAAGAAAAGGAATGTTGTTTTCTTTTTTATCATTGGGGTGGACGTGGCACTGCATAGTTAAGGATAGTTAAGCAAGGACAAAGAAGGATAAAAATGGCGACATAGGCCATCATTTTGTTGAAAAATGGATATATTTTGCAAGGTAAGTGCCTCATACAATCTTTTTTGTTACCAGATGCCTAAGGTACTATCGACACTTTGTTTCAAAAACACAGTTTTCGTAACAAAAAGTTATTGAAGGTTTGATACAGTTTAGTTAATGTAAACACGCCGAATATATATGGTACTTTTAGGCTGCTCTTCAGACAGTTGGGCACTACCATGTTGGGTTTTAGCATTTTATGTAATCTAAATCTAAATAACATATTCTTTTGTCTACTTGGCTCGTCCCAATTTAGCAACCCTCACGCTCGAAAGAAAACAGGACATGCCATCATCTGTCATTCGAGGATTGAGATGATATTCCTGTTTTCTTTACTAAACAATGACTTGTGTGCATTTTCCATGTGGAGCAAAGCAAGAAAAAATGTGCTTCATTTACGATTGTTTAATAAATACCAATATACCAGCATGTGATACATTTCAATGAGAACTGTATTTATGATGACTAGTATGTTAGCTAACAACACCAGCTCTCAGTCCAGTCTAAAAAGTGGGGTCTTAAATACACATTCAAACTGTCAAATATGCAAGTTTGTTACAAGTAAAAATTTAGTTTACACATTAATTATCTGGTGACATAAGATATTCAGTTATGATTCTGAAAGATTAAACATACATTGTACGTTGTTTTTCTATTGCTTCTCTATAAAACAATAACAACATTACCAGAACGATTGACTATTGTATGACTGATACACCAACACGCTAGTATGATATATTTAAAGTATACACGAGTATACATATTGCGGTATCAACAATGCTATATGCGTAGAGACATTCGCCTTAAACATGACAAAAATAAAATCAGGAAACGAATACCTGCAGAAAAATTTGCTCAAGTGGACAAATACAACCCCACCCACCTCATAAGGTAAGGTAGACAAAATATACCCCTCCCAACAAACTTACATAAAGTATTATGTTACATGAAACTACTTGAGACAGTTATTATGTAATACAAGCTACAAAGAAAAGCTACAGTAAATGAGACAGATATTGAAGTATGATAGCGTGACATTGCACTAAGCTCGAACCTGCAAAAAACACAAAAACCAATCACATTCAAACTGTACTACAGTGACAATATATCGACTGATTAACGCACATGATAAAATACAGAGAAGTCTGGTTTTGTAGGGAGATAGCATCTTGGGGTAGCATCTTAACTGTTACGTGACGCGACTTATTTATTCTTCAAATGTTCTCAAATAAATTGTGTTCGTTCCATTTAAGCAATATAATAGTAGCAGAGTCAAAAAGATTAACATATAGTCTGTCTGGATTTCATTTGTATAAATCGAACACCTTCATCGTCTATAAAACACTAATAAACAGTATTCCTATTCTGTGGAGGGTATTAATATGTGTGAATTGAATAATAAAACAAATAGCTTTGCCACAAAATTGTATATATCCCTACAATACATGGCAAGCTTAAACATCACACACTTTGGCACTATTTTCCTGCGCAATTTATGATCAAAGTCAAAATTGGCTGAAAGGCCATTTGCTAAATCGCGGAAATAAAAGTACCTATAACATTATTGTAAAATAGATTATGCTCCCCCAATATCTAGGTAGACAAGCATCTGTACTGTATCGAACATTTTAAGAAGTTGCACAGCGGACTTAGTGTGGAAGAACATCCTGGCAAGGAGGGTCAAAATCGGTTTTCTTGTGACGTCTGCGACGTCGAGGACGGTCAGACCTGAAACAAAATAATGTCTCTGTGTAAAGTTTACAAAAGCAGATAAAACCATTATGAATTCCAATGTTATAAGGTTGTTTATTAATCTATCGAAAAAATCATTGTATGTCGTCGCTTAAATCCTCTTTGGGTCCATTGTCTCTGTAATAGCCTCATTGCTCAAACTCTGAACAAAATAAAACATGGCTGTCGTATTGGCATCCATTCTAAAACGTGAAATTAAGCAAAAACATAACTGAACAGAACATACACACACAGAGAAAGAGAGAGAGAGAGACTCAGAGAGAGAGAGAGAGAGAGAGAGAGAGAGAAAGAGAGAGAGAGACACACACACACAATACTTTTTACTATACAATTTTTACTATACAAACAGCAGATCACATAGTCACTTTATTCATTATGTATACATATATGATATCTTATATTCTTACAATGTCAACTAAAATCAGTATATAAACATAGTAGGGAGACACACACACACACAGAGAGAGAGAGAGAGAGAGAGAGAGAGAAAAGGACACATACACAATACTTTTTTACTGTACAATTTTTACTATACAAACAACAGATAACAGAGTCACTGCATTCATGATGTATACATATGTGATATCTTATATTCTTTATATTCTAACAATATCAACTAAAATCACTATATAAACATAGAAGGTTTTAACCATGCATCATTTCCCGATATATGCTAGGTTTTGCTCCTGAACTATTATGGCAATAAACATTGCCTTCGCTGATAAGAGTAAGAGAAATGTTATCCGCTCCCCATGTATTTGTGTTATTCACTTATTTCATGAGAGCCAAGACCTTTAATGCTATGAAATTTGTGTGTATAATAAACATTATTAAAATCGTAGTTGTTTTATTGCTTAAAAAGTAATTTATTGAATAAACATTTTTTCCAAAGCAAATGGAACATCCCAAAAATTATAGCACAAAACAGGTGCATTTTGAGAACAAAGCCCTACAAAATAACATACCTACCTATCAGGACGGCTTTTCTTTTTATTTGTGCGCCTTCTTAAACAAGAAATCCCTATTGCCATGACAATGATGAGAACCAAGGCACCGCCCCCAACACCTCCATACATGATCAACTGGTCTTTCACTATATAACAGAAACAAGACGACACCAAACATACATGCACGATATATTTGACAAATGATTGGTAAATGAAAGCCACAAAATACAAGCAGTTTCATTTAATCTTATGGTTGTATTTATTATACAAAGTAGTTAGTACAATTGATCGTGCTGTGAACAAAAAAGCGCACAAGAAATACAAATGGCATACTAACAAATATTGATGTTATAGTTCAGATTATTTTTTTATTATTATTATTTTGTATAATTTTATATGAACCATTTGTTTTGACTTATTAAAGCTTACTATATCAAATTGAAAATGTATAAAGATATTATGTTACGCACATAACATAGAAGAGAAGCATTTGGCACACATCTTTATTATAAATAAATTAATGTGGACCATTTTGTTAAGAATTCAACATTAATAAATATTTTACTGCTATATTTAGAATAAATGTATGCAAGATAAAGAGAAGACACATACCTTCTGAAAAAACAAATAATGACCTACTTTGTAATTGTATATTCTTTCTAAATGTATATACGTATTTAACAATAACAAGATATAGAAGATATAGAAATTACATAAAAGAATAATTTTGTCATTTAATTAATTACTAATAAGAGTAAATGTTCACAAACATGCATCCATGAATAAAACATTCACTCTGAACCAATTAGCTATTTCTTTGTTTGCTTGTTCATCATTTTATTTAAAAAAATACATAACAACAAATCTATTTGGGATGTTGTTGTGTTGGCTTGTTACTTTGGTAAAGGAAGACTTGAGACAAATGTCTGGGTAGAACCAGATGCAGGTCAGATGCAGGAACTATTACATTTTCATTATTTCAGACATTTGTCAAGTATTTTGTCACACTTATATCACAATAATACCCAAATATTATTTATGCTTTTTCGGTATGATGTAGTCAAATCTTAAATATTTTGCCTTTTTATTCAGAAATGTTCACAAATATTCTTACATGGAATATACCCTGTATATTAACTAACTTAAATACACATCATACACATTATACTCACGTTGCAGTTTGTCATCTGATGGCCTGAAATCGCAAGCAACATGCTATATTATGAAACATAGTCTTCGAAACAAATATATTGCACATACACAAGCTACAGTCCTTGTTATTAGAAATGAATGTGGCCTTAAATTACTTTCAGTGCACACATATGGTATGTCTGTTTGGTTGGCTTTTCAATTACATCACAAAACAGAAAAGAAGGTTTCGCCATAACGAAACTTAAAACCTTTAAGTGAGGGAAAGTTAAATGTCAACTCTAACCGCTTGGAAGGTGGTGCATTTTGTTTTGCATTTCATAAAACGTTATAGTATTTGCTCGTATCAGATGTATTTAAATATAACAATTATCAGAAACAACAGAAATAATTACTTATTTTTCTAACCAAAAACAACGATTTTTCAAGCTGAAAAAAACAACACAAATTCTAGTTATATTTTTTTGTATTATTTAGATATGTTCGACCACCCTAAAAACAGTTGGTGCTGTCATGGAGTGAACAATTTGAAAACAGCAAGCATTTAATATTTCTTTGCAAGAATTCATTGGTATACCGTCTAGATACAGGTGAATGACTATTATAAACAGAAATGTTGGATATATGTTTTGGACTATAGTAGTACCAGCCAAATATGTGCCTTTTTTATTATACTATTCATAATCCAACATGTATGAACTAAAGTTAAAATTGTAATTTTGATCTTGGCTGTTCTTCTTTCTTTGTGGATAATTAAGACAACAATATTACATAAATTGTTAAACCTTTACATACCGACACAAATCTGGATCACAGTCATCGTCATCTTCACACTTTTCACAATCTACAAAATATAAGACAGAAGAACAATATAAAATGTAGAATTATAAATCAAACATATCAAGGACATTGTACCCAGACATTTGCTTTGGATTCTTCATTTACCAGCAATGTTAGGTTATTAATTTCGTGATTTTATGTTGGCCCATTTATATGACTGATAACTGTTGTATTCAGGCCCAAGCCCTCACGGCCCTTTGTTTTTAATTGAACTCCCAAAACACATGTCTAACTTTCTAAAACAGAAAACTGCTTTAAAACAAGTATATCGGAAACAGATGACATCAGATTGTGGATTTAAGGGCAAATGCTCTCAATGGCATATTGTTTTTGTAACAATCAATCAAATCACGTCATTTGTCTTATTGGTGCTCTCGTTTTGTATTGTCCTTATTTCCTCAGCCAATGAAATCCGTTCATTTTCGCATCGGTCATATTTTGGTTCTGTTTTTTGTTGTTGGTCCCGTTTCACAAAAGAAAGTTATTAGTAAACTGTATACAAGTAAAGAAGACATTGCAATATAAGATACTATATGAAATAGTTCATAAATAATGGATTTTAACTTAGTTTTGACATTTGTGTTGACGGAAATCAAATATGAAAACAGAAACATCTTACCTATACAATGACCGTCTGCTGACAAATGTTCTGTCTTGCACATGCATATGTAAGAACCGGGTGTGTTGACGCATGTCTCGTGACGACCACACATACTCTTGTTATGACACTCATTGATATCATGATCGCATGTCCCAGATTCCCAGCCCTGAATATGCAGATTTTAGTTAATATAGACAGACAGTTTACACTTGTTTCGTGTACAGTTTGTAGTCTGATATAAATCAGTTAACTAAAATATCAATGTCAAAGCATACTTAACTGTAAACTTTACCTGCTTTACAAGCTCTTTGTAGGAGTTATGGTAAAATGAAAACTTTCGTGATAATACTGCATTGCTGTCATGAGGGTTTCCAAATTATGTATTACATTCCTCAAGTTTGCCTACCTCCTTGCATAGACACCTGCCCGTCACGTGATCACATCGAATGGTGTTTTCCGTTTTACAGCTACAATTTCGAGAGCATCCATCTCCAAAGCGATATGACTGACATGCTACCATAAAAATGTGACATGAAACTTTAAGTAGATGTAAAACAAAATATTCACTACCAAATGAAATAGGGATTGAGATGTTCAATGATCATGAACAATATCTTCTAACAAAATATTATCCAAAATAATTATACTGTACGAAAACCTGAAAAAATGCTCTAGGGCATTCAGTTTGTAGAATATCTGGATCAGAGGTGGCCAACCAAGTCTTACATATCGACTACGGTGGCCCAGCAAACAATGTAAAAAATATTCAACAATGATGGACACCTCTCATTCAACACTGTGGATATTACATTAAATGATTTTAACAATATAACATGTATTAATTTAAGACACGTAGAAAATAGTGCCATCTCACAATACTTTGGATGACCCTAGTATATTTAAAATATTTAACTATATTTACACAAAGCGTTCAAAGTTAAAGGAAAATCAAGATAAATAGGTATACAATATATTATATTTATATTTTCAATGAATACAAACCCTGGCAACGACTATCGGAGATTTTAATGTACCCTGGATTGCATTTACAGGCGAATGATCCTCTCGTGTTTATGCATGTAGACTCGACAGGACATTGCAAACCAGGACCCATTGATGTTGACATACATTCATTGATGTCATCAGTGCAGTTATCTCCCCTCCATCCAGAGTTACAGTAACATGTTCCATTCTTCGAATCACATGACCTTGTGTTGTACTGGTCACAATTGCAGCGATGGTCACAATTTTTCCCATATGTCCAGTTACTGCATTCTGAAAAAACATTAACAATGTGGTTATACTGTGCTAAAAAGTCCTTCTATGACACGTTCCTCACTTTTATCCACAGGAGAGTACACACGGAATTGTACCTTGTTTGTAGCTGTAAAGACATTGCAAAACTGTATTTTGCACTATACAAGAGCTAGCATTAGAAAAGTGTTATCTCAAAAAGGATATATTTAATTTATAAATGAAATTTGTAAGTGCTGTTGCTGTTAAAATAACAGAAATTATATAGCAGTATAATAAACTGCCAGCAATTTGATGTTATATTAGTTTTAAATTGGAACTAAATAGATTTACATGGAAAGGTTGACCACAAATTTCGAAACTTTAAAAATCGTCCTACCAGTACAAATGGTGTTGCTGGCATCCAGGTGTAATCCTATAGGACAGGTACACATAAAGCTGCCAGGCAATTCCTCACAGGTGTGGGAACATGGCCTTTGCATGCATTCCTGGACGTCTGAAAAATGCATAGACAGGAATAATCATTAAAATTTAATGACAGGTTAAGCAGTGTTTTTTTTTCAACTGAAAATTATCAATTAGTTCAGTATCATTAAAGCATGATTAAGGATGTTGGTATTTGATCTAATTGGGATAAGGTTCAGGTTTAAAGTATAAACAAGATTAAAAAAAATTAAAAAAAGAAAAAAATGCCTGAAAACATTAGTCAAAGCACGATATTTTGACACAATCAACAATAAAAATTCTTTTCAATATATAGTCTATGTATACATGTTTTACAGGGAGCTGTACAACAGGTCAAACAAAAGACATATTTTAAATTTCATTCTTAACTGACGTTATTATTTTCTATCTTTATCTCTTTCTCGTGAATTTTTTTTCAACACTGAATACAATTTTGTCTTCAAATGACATTATTAGTTTTTATTATGTCATTACTAAGTTGTAAGCAAAGTAAGTTGGACTGCTTTGTTAGATAGGTTTCCTTTTCAATATTTATATTTGAGAAAACTCTCAGGAAACGTGAGTGGGAGTTTTCTGAACCTGTCTAAAGCACCACAGTCATGCATTTTGCCGATTAACCACTCCAAGGCAGTAACTGTTGGTTTTTTTATCTTTGTTCTCTTGTCGTGTCACTTTTGCATTTTTTTGACATATGCATGTGTATGTCAAGTGCCTTTTCAAGTTCAATATATGCTGTAATACTTACAAGACCTTTTCATACTACTTTCGTATGTTATATGGCTTTAGTGTTGTATGTGTTATTAATGTACAACAGTCAATCTTCCTTTATGAAATTTATATACATATTTTGTCAATATGACAAGAATTTTATACATTAGTATAAATACTAATCGAGAACTGAGTACCTTGGCACATTCCGTTCTTCATTTCAAATCCTCTGTAGCACAGGCACACCTCCATATGGTCTATGATCACACATTGGGCCTTCTTATCCATACATTCGTTAGCCTTCGATGTCCTGCATAAGGCTATTGCTGAAAGAGATAAAATACTTGAAAGTAAAGAATCTTAAAAAAGCCGTTGAAAAAGTCAAGCAAATCAAAATTCGTTTACTACACTCAAATTGTCTCTTCCAAGGTGTTGGGCCAGATTCTAATGCTAACATTTAACAGCACCAAAATTAAATCCAATTCATTTTACTTTAAGGTACGCAAGAAAGAACACAAACCACAGAGTCAACAATAGATGTAGCTATTTTCCAATGCTAAGCACGTGTGTGACTCTACGACATTTATAAAAGAGGCATAAGACAGGGCGATGATGAAACTGAAACATATGATGCATGTTAAATTTAAAATATATAACGTAAAATGAAAGCAAAGACACCGCAACTGAGTCATACATACGCTGACAAGTGCGTCTGTCCAACAGATTGAGTGTGAAGCCCTTGTGGCAAGAGCAGGAAAACCCACCAAAAGAGTTCTGGCACACCTGATCACAGGGCGGTGAAGGTCCCGTGCATTCATCCGTGTCTGGAATATGTTGTTTCGCAAGATTGGATTATTGTTACTACTGTCCTACTGTTGCATTTAAATAGGCAAACATACAGATGGCACCCTGTGTCTCTAACAATATTTCGTATTAAGTGTAATGAATGTTTGGTGCTTTATTAAAATAAATAATGAAAAGGTGTCATGTGGCATAGGTTGACCCTTACATTTGATGTCAATTGGTCATATATAAGCAAACAGTATATTCATGATCACAACAATGTTACTTGTGCAGTGTGGCGGTCGTAAAAAATCTCCCCGTGCATGTAATCTATGTTGTCATTTAATTCATTCTATAAGGATTGTTTCGTGTATTTCCTTTGATGGACATTGAACTTTGGTTCTTCAATTCCATTTTCACATAAACAGGATGCTACAACCATTTATTCGTCTCTGGTTATATTTGTTCATGATTCAGAAAGTTAATTTTATTTAAAGGCAACCATTTGTGTAGTTTTTCAAATCGCAATAATACCATATTCTTTTCTAAACACTATGTGGACATTATTTTTCAATGACGTCACTACTTTCGTCATAACGTATAAAATATCAGCGCATGGACATTTTGTACTCAAATAGATCGTTTTTCTTTTCATTGCTTGCATTTGAGAAACTCGTCAAGAAGTGCGAGGTTAGAGCTCTGTAAAACCGGTTTAAGCACCCCAGTCGGTCCATATTGCAGACTGACCGTTCCAAGGCGGTAACGGGTTTGCTCTTTTCGTTAAATGACTCATTACAAATTTGTTCTTACTTTTCGCTTGGCTTGCATGTGAAATACCTTTGTTCTGTGTTTTTTTCGGAGTTTGGTATATGTTGCAATTCTCATAGGACTTTTTCATATATTCTTATTTTTATTGAAGAAAAAAACATTCTGTTTTAATTACATTTTAATTCAAATTTATTTTTCTGTTGTCTTATTTCCACACTTATTAAAAAATCCCATTTTGTTTTGAACAGTTTGTTTATCATTTTAGATAGATGTTTACAGCTTTAGGAAATATTTAATTGCAGCACAAACTGTGAATGTACCTTATTCTTAGTTTCTACTATTGCTACCCACCTGTGCATTGTGCCCCGTTCCATTGGAATCCATTGTGACATTGGCATCCATAGCTTCCGGCGGTATTGACACAAACCTGGTCACAAGTATTGGTATCCAAGGAAGAACATTCATTCATATCTACATAACAC
Organism: Sinonovacula constricta; assembly: GCA_007844125.1. Taxonomy (NCBI): domain Eukaryota; kingdom Metazoa; phylum Mollusca; class Bivalvia; order Cardiida; family Solecurtidae; genus Sinonovacula; species Sinonovacula constricta. The sequence goes on along the minus strand of CM017560.1, from coordinate 49,215,373 downwards.
AGTGGAAACAAAACATAAATAAAAGCATGTATCTGTATGAAATTTTGTTAAAAATAGAATTAAAGACGCATTTTTAAAGATACAGTTTTTGTTTGTTTTGTATTTTGCTGCACTGCACTGACTTAATTCTGATCATATAGGTGACGACCAGCTAAATATTGGTGGACTTATGGCATATGGACTTATGGCTGGGTAGAACCACAAGTGTAGCACAGATTTACAATTTTAATTGATTAGCCATTATCGATAAATTATCTTGGAACATATCAATATCTTAGAACCGAAGTAGCAGAACTGTTGTCTTAATGTTATGCGAAGTGCATACTGAATACGAGTCATTATTACACTGTTGCATGCACAGTCTCTTTGTTGTTCTATGTTCAGAAACGGTATTCCCAGTATTAGAGTATTAAATGTTTATTTTAGATATCACTATATTGTAACAAGTAGAAAACAATACATGATGATATGGTGGTAAACAATTAAACGTATTTTACATGACAGTCTTACCAACACAGCTACCATTGGATATCATATATCCTTTCTGACAATGGCATGCATATCCTCCCACTGTGTTGACGCAGACACGGTTCAAGCCGGGACACAGGCCTGAGTTTGATTCACATTCGTCAATGTCTAAATCACACTGGTCCCCGGTCCATCCCTTGTCACATATACACCCTGAATAAAGTTTGATTAGATATCAAGGAAAACTATTTACTGTCTGATGAAAAGGACAGTATAAATTGGAAATTGTGGACAATATATCTGTAAAATTGATGTCACTTAGACAAAATATCTTTGCTATTTCATTATATTGCACAGACACAATTATGGTCATATTGGCAACATCCAGTTAATTGTTGGAAGACCCTAGACTTATGCCAAAGTGAAATTGTTTCAGTGGAAAATATTATTTGTGTTACACAAGTTGTAGATATATGTTGTATCTAAAGCGAAGGTTGCTTTGCGTCTGCGCCGACAAGGCACCGAAGGTTAGCTGGATTACACCATTGGAAAATGTATCGGCAGTTGTGCGTATAAAATGAGCATAACAGAACGTGTGTGTATATATATATATCAGTTGTTTTTATTAATATTGTTTACTATCTTTATACTGAATTGAGGTTTACTTGTATGCCCTTTTTACCACAAAGGCAAGAGCCTTAGTGCATACAAGTAAATTTCAATTCAGTATAAAATAGTAAATACTATACCTAAAAACAATAGAATGTCAAGATAAACAAAGATGTTTTTTCTGTAAAGAACAATATTAATTGAAAGTTGATGGTAACACAATTATACCAAACATTTAATATGTATTCATGAAAAATTTTGATATACTGATACCTTGTAGTTTATCACAGTATCCATTCACACAGGCACAGGTTAGGGAACAATTGGGTCCATAATGATACAAGTTACACTCTAAATGATAGTAAAAACATGATTACAGTATATAATATAGAAAACATGCATTATTGTAAAACGTTCTATAAACATGACCAAAACAAGTAAATCTATTTCTTTCTTACTATATCACCTCAGAAGAATAAAATGTAGCAAGATTGTAGTTTTACAAAGAGTACATCAATGCCGATAATTATGTAAAATATACGTATTCATTTTTTACAATTTATGTTCTCTAATCGTAAATATAACAAAACATAATATACCCGTTATAGCATATTTGATTATATGAAACAATAACTGTATGTGGACTACTTAAAATAAATTATTTATATTGTTAAATGTAGCTATTGATATCAGGTGGTAACCAAAAAGTTACACCATAGTTATTGGCAACAGTTAGTAACCAAATAGTTACACTGTAGTCATTGACAACAGCAAGTAACCAAAAAGTTACACTGTAGTTATTGCCAACAGCTGGTAACCAAATAGTTACACTGTAGTAATTGACAGCAGCTAGTAACCAAATAGTTACACTGTAGTTATTGACAACATCTAGTAACCAAATAGTTACACTGTAGTTATTAACAGCAGCTAGTAACCAAATAGTTACACTGTAGTTATTGACAACAGCTGGTAACCAAATAGTTACACTGTAGCTAATGACATCAGCCGGTAACCATATAGTTACAATGTTACCTGTACATGTTCTGCCATCATTCTCCAGACGAAACCCATCTGGACAGACACAGGTGTATGTTCCTGGTGTATTTTTACACGTTGATATAGGGCTGCACCGATGAAGGCCAGCTGAACACTCATCAATGTCTAAATAGTAAGATAATAACAATTTCAAACATTTAAGTTAAGGTGGATCTGTTAGTAATGATGTATAATTTACTATGCCTACATAAAAGGTGAGTGATATATTAAAAGGGCTTTAAAAATAATAAATGGTGAAATATATTTGATTATAAGAGTATGACTCTTTAGATTAACAAACATAAAATACATATATATGTTACTTATTCTTATGAAAATGTTAGTCAACAATATATATGTAGTGCTCAGATAATTATGCTTCCTAACGGGAACCGCATACCTTCGTAATCTTGTAGTCAATTAATTATAATTACTGTGAAAAATGATACCAGTTCATTTTTGTTGTGATCTGTATCATCTTAACAAAGATATGCACGCCTAAACATGACAAAAATCGACTCCGTGTCGCTTTATTAGGGCCGCCATAGTAGTATGTCACATGACGTTTCTGACATCACTAATGTCAATCAGGTATCTTTGTAAACTTTTTTGTCCATTCACACTTGTTTCCAAAATGCACGAAGAACAGGAGTCGGTATACATTTGTGTACACTTAGTAAAGTTTAGCTTAGAACTGACTACACTATAGTCTCTAGAGCGGTTATTTCATATATGGCCTTTTTTCCTAAGCCCGGCAATATTGCGTATGACAAGAGGTGTCCAAAATGCTATGGGTATGCGACAATGTGACATAGTGTAATACTAAACAAAGTTTGATTCCATTTTACAACATTTTTACTCAATGTAAGAACCAACTGATGAAGAAAATATGACCATGGAACAGTTAGTTACGAAAGCTTAATATATTTGTATCTTTCAGAATAGTCTAAGAAATGCCAGCACATCCTCGGTATTTATCCATAGAACATCAACAACACATAAAGTAAACTGTGTCAAATGAATGCAAGGGTTTTTTAATCGATAATATACCAATTCTTGATATAGACAGGTAATACTAGCCGCTGATTTGCCAACGATGTTGAAGCATGGTGAAAATGTTGCGCAGCAACTCCACGCTTTCTAACGATACATATCATGAGTTATCATATAAAACTGGACTGAACGTGTTTTAAAATTAGCGACATTAATGACATCACAAGCCACGAAGGGCATAGGAAAAGATTATCACGTAGCAAGTTAAAATGGAGCTCCGTTTAAGCTTGTCGTTTTTGAATTTAAATCATCTTTTGCATTTTTTGATCTCTTTTTCACCTCACATTTAAACACCGAATATGTCTAGATTGCATTTCCCCTTAATGACAAAAATCATTATGACATTGCAGACATTGTACTTATTGATAAATCAGTAATACATGTAGTTTAAAATTCACATTGGTTATGTTGATTGTCATTAACAAAGTTTCTTTACCTAATGCTTTTAACAATGAAAGCATGATAATATGTCAGGTTTAAATGTTTATTTCAATAAAAATACTGCTTTATTAAGTGCATATAAATTAACACAACAACAATTAAAACATGTTTACCTTTACTTTCATTTAGTGTGTATATCCTTTGACAAAGTATAGTCTAGAAACTGCCTTTTTGTGTGGGTGAAAACACACCTTAATCATTTAAAAATGTACTTTTACAATAAACACTGTTATAAATGTAATTTATATTAATTTGTCTAATGTCTAAATACCTAGACATGTTTGTTTGTCGGTGGCCAGTTTATATCCAATTTTACACCTGCAGGTGGCGCTACGATCCTCCAAGACACAGTAGTGGGAACACGTCAGATTGGCATAGGACTGACATGGGTTCAAATCTGTATAATACATTTAGGTTAATTATACAAAGAAATAAAGAAAGTCTTGTAGCCACCAAAAAGAAATAGATTTAAATAAATATAATACAATTTGAAATAACTAGGAAGTAAGAAGTATGTAGTTAGCATTTAATAATCAGAGAGAAATAAGAGTTACAGGTGCCTCTACCCTCATGCTTTTAGACAACAGCACATATGATAATGACAGATTATTGCCCATTTTATATAACTTGTAAATTGGAATGTGTACTATGCATTTTTATTTGATGTTAATACCTGAAAAAACTTATGTTACAAACTATTTAAATATCCACAATCGATTGCATTTTATGCTAGTTCCACCTGTAGCAATTTCCAGCACAACTTATGTCCTTTTATTTGTTTTTGGGTCATGCAGTTTTTTAGAGATGTCAAACACAATTTCAAACATAAAGTTGCATGTATATCTTTTAAAAAAAAGAATTAACCTTACTATCGACATTTCATTTTAGTTTCGATATGATTATAAAAGAAACACACATTTTTCACACGTCCTACGATCTGCCAGCAAGTAGTAACCATAGCGACAGAAACAGTTAAATCCACCTAGATAGTTTTCGCACAAGTGGTCACAGCCAGATATGTCCTGCATACATTCGTCGATATCTGACAAGTAGAAAAACCGAATGCTTAATGCAGAGATAAATGTATAATAAAGTACAACATATAAGGCCACGACCACATAATTCATGGTGTCCTGCATTTGTGAATATCATAATATTATAAAGAAATCTTCATGTTTATTTACAAACATTCTTTGGGATATGTATCGTGCTGAAATGTGTTAATATTTGGCTACATTTTATGCTGGATACAATTTACGCTTCATTCAATTCACGCTATGTTCAATATATCTGTAATAGCGAGATGGTTACATGTGCAACCAATGTCTAGTGCATGTATTTACAATGAAACAGATCGTAAAGTTACATGTCAAACATACTAGTCAAACATGATTTTGCATTGAGTTGTGTAATGAAATTCTAGCAAAAAAATCATTCTTTTCACATACTTTTTTGTTTTTATTAAACTTACGTGTGGTGGTGCATAGAGTATTGTTGTAACTTTTTCATTTGATATCATAGGATTTAAGACCTTAGATGCATGTTAGAATATTTAGGCCAAGCAAGTATATGTTTATTAAAACATTATTGTTTGTGAATATTAACCCCGAACTGATGAATACATTACACGGTAGTTGCTGGTTCAATTTCCCGCGCTAACCATTTTAACAGCACGAAAATCTCGTGAATAACGAAAAAATCATTTATCACGGCGAAATATTTTCGGCAAGCACATGTTCTTAATTTATTTTACAACTGATATTGGAGCGTGTGCAACTACCGTGTAATGTATTCATCAGTTCGGGGTTAATATTCACAAACAATACCAGAATCGAACCTAATAAGCAGTTTTTTACAACTAAAGCTGTGAGCACGCATGGCACCCAAAGCTGTTCAACCAAAGTTTCTACACAAATGGGTTTATGCTATTTACATTACAAGACGTGCAGTAATTAAAAGTCCACAAAATCATCTGAGATAAAGAACGCACGTCAACACACAGTGTTTTGATAAATGACATAGCCTCATATCTGGTAAACAACTAAACGTCTTATTGTGGTAGAATTAAAGTAAAACATGGGGCTCTAGAACAAAAATGAAAAAGCCTACAAATTCAATGTATTACTATTCTTTGAGGGGTTTTGCAGTACAAACTCATGAAAATCCGCAAAAAGATCCCCTCATACACAGGGAATGGAGAAGTCGACAGTCTTTAAGTGGTTTGAGTGATTTAAAGACAAATGAACATGCATTTTCTTTTGATCAGTGTTCTTGGCGGCCCTTATTTAGAAATTAACAATAGTGACATACAAAAAGAGTTTAATTAAAGGTCATTGCTGCACTGTTTGTGATATCACATCAGCCTATCAGCATATCTCACGGGAATGTATGGAACATAATGATCTGCAATATTTTCGGAGGTTTATTATTGCCTTTAGACATATAGTTGGCAGTTTGTTTGCATTGTTTTATAAGATGTCAAAACACTTTTCCTAAAAATCCAGAAAGCATGACACACAGAAAAGGGTGAGTTAAACCAGAATTTCCCAGAGTATGATTCGACGCGATAGAGGAATGCGTTCTCTCCTACTCGATACATTGGCGGTGTTGGGTTCTAACTAAAGAAAACTGTTTTGAGTTAAATTGTAGACATTACATAAGAACGTTGATTTTGATAATGACTCAAAACGTCGTGATGTTAATACTCATGTTCCGGGTTGTTCTAAATACTGTTAAATGAATTCTATTTTTATCTTATCGTCTTCATTTTGCGTAGGTATTTGTTTGATCTTTTTTTGTAGCAAATGAACAGCAAACAATTAAATGTACCATATACAAGATTGATAATTCATTAATTGTTATTATTTATATAATAAAGATATTTCACGTGTTTTGTGATAAACCAAAGTACCTTTAAAATTATCTAGTATTTATATAAATCATGACTTCGTACCTTGACAGTGTGTGGAGTTTGCCAGTGTATAACCACCGTGACATTGGCAGCTGTAGCCGCCTGGCTCATTAACACACGTTTGTTTACAGGTGTGTAGCAATATGTCTGCACATTCATCGATATCTGGAACATGTCAAGTAATCTTTGCAACTCTTCTGACTTCTAGGCCCCTTTGCCGTGTGGGTTTAAATCCCATTAAAATAACTTATTTGGGGAGGTATTCTAGCTGACCTTGGGTGTGTCGATAATTATACCCAGACATCTGTCTGGGGCACAGCTCTAAGAATACTAACTGGAGGTTGCCAAAATGACCATAATTCTGTTGCTGCAATGCACTTCAAACTAGTGTATAAGTATTGTCATTGTGATGTTAAATGTGTTTGAATTCCCAAACAGTGTTTTCACTTGCTGATTTTTATAGAGCATAATTTATCTACGATAATCAGCAAAGAATGCAAACAACTATAATAATCATAACATATCAGTTGTTTTATAAGCGTTGTGGAAAAGATGACTGACTGATTTCCACTGGCTTTTCTTCAGGGGTTTAGCTTGACCTATTGGGATTTAGCCTCGCGATGCATTTGAAAATGACCAGACTTGGTAGCAAAATCAGTAGAGCATCACCTTCAGTTACAGGAGGCCCCGGTCTGATCACGGGCTGTGACAAACCAAAGTTGTTAAAAATGGTAGTCGTATAGCTTCCTGGCTCACACTTAAGTAAAATATAGGGATTATTCCATGACTTTTTGGCCTTGTGTCAGGATCATGTAACTGGGTGTGGTATTATGCCAGGTGTTCACGGCATCCTATACACAGTGAAGGCAGCATTGCATCTGCTTCAAGGGGACACTGTCTCCAAGTTAATGAAATATTGTTGGTTGTACGATAAATCCAATAAACAGTCATTTAAAAATGAAGATGTTCAGGAGAGAGAAATCTCATATATCTCATTAAGTTCATCCTTTTTCGATTATTAAGAATCTTATAAAAGTTCACTAATTAGTTTTTAAAAAACAGAACACACATTTAAGCTTAAAAACTTTCTAGATATTAAAACCAATAATTATAATAACCAATAATTGCGCAGCAACTAGCTCCGATAGTACCTTTGCACATCCCTGACGCATTTTCTTGAAACCCTGTCTTGCAAACACATGAGTATGAGCCTTGATGGTTTATACATTGTTTCTTGGAGTCACTGCAGACGTCATTCTCACATTCATCGACATCATCATTACAGGAAGCGCCACTCCAGCCGCGTTTGCAACGACATCCCTTGATGTGGTGGCAACTGTTGACGCCTCTCTCAGAACACGTGCAGATGTTTGTACAGTTTGGGCCCCATGTCGGGAATGGACAAGCTGTCCAAATTTAGATAAAACCATAAGGCAGATTTTATTATAGAAGATGCTAATGAATGACATATAGGTAACATGCTTTTATTAAGATGATTTTTATAAACTGTTACACATTAAAATCATAGTAATGCTGTATTTCACTAGGGAGGGAACTTTCTTATAAGCTTATGGTAAATCAAATGAACAACTTCATTTAATGAACAGCATATTCTGCACATAGATTTAATCTCTAGTAATAATGCAACAGGAAGAAATAAAATTTAAAAAAAACTCTACAAAGTGAATGCTTAATCGTTGACACTAAAGCGTCAGCTTTGTTGCAAAAATCGAAAGACAATGTTATTCTTTTATTGCCAATGTGCACATTTTCTAGCTAGATCTTAATACAATGTGATTTGTTATTGTTTGCCTTTATGTAAATACAATGTGATAAGTCTCATTGTGTTGTCGATATATTGACTACTTTGTTATTTTTCCATTGATCTCAAAACAGTTGCTGCTGCCTGTAACGGTTTCAACTGTATTGTTTTGTCTAGACCATTCCATTTACAAAAAAATATTGTGCTTAAGGAAAATATTCATTTGACAGAATCTTAAGTAGTTACCATTTAAAGAATAAACATTTGAAAAGATCATACATGCTTTATCAAAGGTGTTACTTTAATGAATGATGGAACTAGATGACATACGTTGACATCTTCTGCTGTCTATAAGTTGGAACCCGTCATGACATCCACAAGAATATCCTCCGGGGAAATTGTTGCAGCGGTGTGAACAGGCCCCCAGCCTACACTCATCCACATCTGGCAAGAAACCAATTATATATAATTGGTATTTCTTGTTGGTTAGTCTAGAACAGTATTTAAAAGCTTGCTTTCAATGAAATGGACAAATACCGTAGTCACTTGTTGAAAACGCGATCTCTTGTATTTTTCGCACATTGGGATGCCAAAATGGTGTGAAAAACAATATCTGCTAAAACGCATCATTACGTGAGTCACCTGGCCCTCAGTAAAAATCTTAAATTAAACAGTACAATGTGCCATCAACTAGCCTTAACCTGTCAATCTTACAGTGAAATAACGTAATGGACTTAACTTCTATATAATAACTTGGCTTAGATAAGGAAAGGTGAGACTACACCTGTCATATACACGTGACTGATATCCCAGCTTGTTACATATGTTGTGAACAGTAACTACGGCTTTAATGGTAAGTTTGTTGAAACAAGTCTAATGAAGTGAGTGACTGATCGTATTGCTGTTGAATGTTACATACAGTAAAAGAAGTGTAGTGTTTAGCCAACAACAAACAAGACCATGACCAATCACACCAACAGCTCTTCAAACTTTTGTCTTCACATAACCGTTTTAAATTGCAAGCTTAATTACGATACTCATTCCTTAGTACATTTTGCTATATTGTAAACTCGTTTTTCAGTACAACTTTTTATTATCAATGACCTTGACATATCAGACTCATTCAGTCCATCAAAACTGTATTTACAGAAAGTATACTTAGTGTACTAAACTTGATAATGAAATCTTTATTCTTATAATTGTGTATATTGGCGGGAAGTGGATGGCTTAGTTTAAATAGTTAATAGATAAAGATATGGGCTAATGTGTTGTAAAAAGAATACCTTCACATGACGTGTTGTTATCTGTCAGCTGGTAACCATTCTCACAGAAGCACTCAGGGATGTTGTTGTTCACGCTACATCCTGCCGTGTTATTACAGTTTAGGTCATGGTCATGGTTGTCGCAGGCATCAAAAACTGAAATGTATTTCACTTATTTGTATCTTTTCACTGGCTTGTTAAGCTCTAGGTGCAAGAAATTGCATCTGTTTGTTATCTTTTTGTTTGTAAGTACCTGGCCATATGATTTGCAATCAGTAAAAGTTTATTAACATAATTTGGAAATATAAATATGTCTTATTCCTATAAGGATTGTTACGTGTATTTCTTTTGATGGATATTGAACTTTTTAATTCCATCTTCACATGAACAGGATGTTACAACCATTTATTCGTCTCTGGTCATGTTTGTTCATGATTCAGAAAGTTAATTTTATTTGTGGTGAACCATTTTTGTGTTGTTTTTCAAATCAAAATAATACCATTTTCCTTTTCTGAACACTATGTGGACATTATTTTTCGATAACGCCACTACTTTCGTCATAACGTATAGAAAATATCAGCGCATTGACATTTTGTTTTCAAATAGATCGTGTTTTTTTTTTCGTTGCTTGCATTTGAGAAACTCGTCAGGAAGTGCGAGGTTAGAGCTCTGTAAAACCGGTTTAAGCACCCCAGTCGGTTCATATTGCAGACTGACCGTTCCAAGGCGGTAACTGTCGGGTTTGCTCTTTTCCTTAAATGACTCATCACAAATGTGTCCCTACTTTTCTCTTGGCTTGCATGTGAAATACCTTTGTTCTGTGCCTTTTCGGAGTTTGGTATATGTTGCAATACTCATAGGACTTTGTCATATATTCTTATTATTCAAAATCAGACAAGTTGTGACGACTTCATTTTGCGAATGATTTAAAAGAGCTCATACATTTTCTAGAAACAGTTAACATGTAAATTTAAGAACAATCATAATGATTTCCAGCAAATTTAACTGAACTTGAATATAAACAGCACCCCATACCCAAGATGCAACCAACTGTAGGATCAAAGCGATAACCTCCAAAACAGTTGCAGTTATAGGACCCTGGTGTGTTTTCACACACCTGTTTACAGCCGTGGTCTGTTGTACACTCGTCTATATCTGCAACTCACAGAGTAACAACATAAAATGAGTCAAGTATATGGCATATATAGGCCTTCCCGAAAAGTGTGTTTCGCCCTGTAATAATTGTTGAACATTAGGAACGCTTCGGTCCTTGGTAGTTAATATTTGGCAAGATGGCGGACGAATCAGACAAAAATTCTAAGTTTCTTGATAGATCAGCTTTCGGTAGTCAAATTGAAAGACTTTGCATTTTCACTACTTACAAGGGACACAGAAGAAGGCGGAACTTGTTCTGCTAGCTAAAGGTGTGGGAAAGCATTCAAAGTCGGAACATTCTGTGCATCGTGAACGGAGTAATGTCGCAGATTGAACTGATGATCCGTTTTCGTTGCCCCCGTTTAGTGATGGTTACATGTACAATAACTTTGTGTATAAGTCAAAAACAAAGAGGGGTAAGGTCATATTATGATGATAAACATGTCGGATGACAGAAGTTTCGCTACCCAGATATTTCGCACCTGATGTTTGGCCACCTCGGTGTTCCAGGATGTTATCAAATAAAATTGTCTTTGTTGTCAGTTTATTACAATTGCAGTTTTGAACTATTTATTATAAAACAGTATTTGTTGTCATTGTCTACCTTTCTTAAACAGTTATTGATATTTAGTAAATAAGTTTATTAAACGACGAAACATTATATATATTTAAAGTCTTTTTTATAAGAATAACATGGTGAACGAGTAAAAGAGAAACATTTAAATATAGTTTCATGTGAAAATATTTTTACATGCAATTATGTGTATGTGCACACAAAAAATAAACATGCCACTGAAACTTAAGTATGATTGTTTTAATTGACGTACACATTTTAAGTATTTTTAATTGGTGATCATTTGTGTTAAACAAGTAAACAGGTGTAAAATCAGTTGCTTATCTGCCGATATGTTTATGGCTTCGCTAATTTATTTTAACGTCACTTATCAATGAAATATTAACAGGTTAATTGTTTTCTGGCCATAAGTTTGAAATGATTTTCAAGGTTATTTAATTCATTTCAAAACCCTTTTTTATTCAGCAAAAACAAAAACGTAATTCACTTCTAACTACTGCGAGTTTTGGTACCTACGGTAGCGTACGTATACCTACCAACTAGGCAACAACTTTTAATATTAACCGCTGACATATTATCATAAATTATCTGACTAACAAGGTCACAAAGCATACAATATGCCAGCTAAAGTTAGTGTATATAAAATATTTCGGTAAAAAAACATATTATTTGTTGTAAAGAAAACATGACAACATGTAGAGATTAAAAAAATCTATGCAAAACTAAAAGGAAATCGTATTAATTAAATTTCTTTTTAAAAGTGGTTTAATGTTCCTCAAAGGAAACGAATTCAATGTCATACGATACAATTAAAGGTGTTAATTGTCATAGTGTGTGTGTGTGTAATTAGCAAAATGTTAATTAATTGACTGGTCATGTTAGAAGTATGAACTAACAATACAGGGTGTGAAAGTGTCTGTATAATGCCGACGTCAGTAGTGTTTTCTGAGAGAAAATAATTTGGTTATGTTTTCTTTTGCACCCTCCTCCGTGGAGTTTCGAAATATTCTTTTTATTTTACCTCTTTTAAACTTATTTTGTAATACACTCGTAAAAAGTCAAACAGTTACTCCAAATAATATCTCGATAATCCTAGTTGTCTCTAATGTAAGCCATACATGACCTTTCACCGTTTGTGAGAGATAGGAAACTTCCGTGATTGCCAGGATCTTACACTTTCAGTTTAATAAATATCAGACAACAATTAAAGAAAAACACAGCATGCACATGCCAAGATGATAAGTTTTCTCGTGAAATCAAAGAGTGTGTTTATTTGGGCAATTGTTCTTGGTGGCGGCAAACTTCAGAAGGAGCAAAGAAAATGCGGCGTCTTTTTTGTCATTCCTTTTAGCCTACTTTAACATGACCAATGTTCGATTTTTCAGAACGACACAGTGATTTCAGTTAATGATAGAACATTTCTTGGTGCAATTTTAAGAATCTTATGCATAAGTAAACTTAACAAGAAAATATCGACACATAAAATGCCGACTATTGACTACACGCACACGTTGTTAAACGAGGTAGCGAAACATATGTAAATCAACATGTCCAAAGCATAGAACACACCAATATTGAGGATAGTTTTGATATTAAGATGCAAAGTAATACCATCCATGCTTACTGCAAAAATAAGAAAAATGAATCCAGATCATAAAAACTTGGTATGATTTTCCAAAGAGACTGAAATGGTTGTTTGCTGCGGACTGCGGCGGCAAAAAAGGGAATCGATGTAAGGGAAAGTTTCACTCCATTAATCATTTTACCACAGAAGTTGCCTTTGCAAACACAACAGTAGCGTGCGTGCCCATAGCCTTTCTTTTTTGATGTATTGATCGTGACGTCTGTCTATTTACACTTCGCTTCAAGGAACCGAGTAATGTGGGCGTTCAGGATTTGCCGAGTTTACTACCCGGAAGTAACAGGTGCGCGTTTTCCGGGAGTTAAATCTCAATGGAAGAGCAAAACGTAGGGGCAGATAAATCATGTTTCCGGAAAGGCCTATTACTGGACATAGCAAAACAAAAAATTATTTTAACTCTTCACAATTTGTTAAATACTACACTAAAACATTGCATGAGACAAATTTGTAAGTTACAAACTAAAGGTGCATATGTGTTTAGTCAAAATCCGGAAATGTCAGACTCGACCGAAAGATTTAAATTGAATTGACAAGGCAAAAAGCATTTTAGCTAAAGGAAACTGGGTGATTGAAACTTGCCTTTTGAAGTACTGTAAAAAGTAGAATAAAAATTATAGATAATAGAAAAGTCTCTGCCGTGTACTAAAATTCTTTGGATTATAGTGAACAATTTAGTTCTCGTATGTTTTACAGGTATAAAATGTTAGTAGTAGTTGTAGACACATGTAATATTATATTGAAATACAACCATGACAATTGTGCATATACCATAACTTAACATGGTCCAGGATATCAGACACAGCTATCATCATCATGATTACACCTCTTTACATTCACATATACTTGCTTTGCATAGTTGGAACTATTCTGCATATAAGCATCTTAGGACAGTAACCGACAAGTCTGTGCGAGGGTGTCTGTGGTAAGAGCCGCCCACTTGTCAATCCTCAGTCATCACTGTGTGGGTTCAAGTCCCAGCTGGGACAAAAAAGAATTTAGACGGAAAGGTTTTCAGGTTGCGGCGGTCTCTGTTTCTACCTAGACATAAAACTGGGGTCTTCCTCCACTGATTATTACACGCATGTCGCCAATATGGTCATAATTATGTTGTGTGATGTAACAGAATACAGAAACAAAACAAATAAGCTGCAGTTATTGTCACTATGGTTACTCACCAATACATTGCTCGGGATGGTCACTGTCCTCCGTATATCCTGAAAAGCAGGAGCAGATGTAGCTCCCATCAGTGTTTGTGCAGATATGATGACACTTGGCCACCCCTACGCGACACTCGTCTATATCTGCAAAATCACAATAACAACATGGTTGCTATGTCAACATCCCGCGTTTTTCTTTAATTTTCTAAAGAAAGTAAACAATCAGCTGTCTAAATGTCCATCATGTTAGTATTTTTTATAATTTAACTTACATGATGTTGTCTAGTAGACACTCACATGCATAATCATGGACAATTGTCAATGATAGCATACTTTAAAACAAATAAAGCGATGTATGTGTCTTAGTGTTCTCTCCTCTCTCCAAGTCCACTAAATAAAAGAAAATTTTGTTTATTTCGACAAGTTCATAATAAGAATTTGTTAAGGTGTACATAAAATATAAAAAAATAGCTTCTTTTTGTTCACCCGTTCCTTCGACGGTTATGTCGATGTTTATGTTATCTATCAACATACCCTAGTAAAAAGACAGTTAATCTACCTATGCATTTATCGTTTTCAGATGTATACCCTTGCAGACATCCCTCACACTGGAACTTATTCCCAGACAAGTTTTCTTCTGACGGGGACAGATCCACACACTTGCGGTGATGAGAACATGGCACGTTGGCACACCCATCATAATCAAGCTCACAATCAGCTCCTGTATATAGCAGATGTCGCTTAGATGAAATGAATCACCTGATTCAAATCATATCATTAATATGCTAAATACTGAATACAAAAGTTTAAAATATCACATTTTAGACGTTGCTAACTTAATAGTTATCACAATTCTATATACAGTATGTAATATAATGTGTCTATTATACCCCATGCTTTATCAATAATATGAAGATATGGCTTGGTCATTTTAGAATATAATAATATATAACAAAAATAGAGAAAAACAATAGTTTTAGTTTCAAAGGTATATCCATGCACGTTGAAAATAAAAGTGACAAAAAACTGAGACAAGACTTTACACACGCCTTAGAATGATAAGTTGTAAATAGACTGGTATGTTTAAATTGGTTTATGGAGCACTAATTCACCTTTTCTTAAAAAAGAAAACAATAAAAATAAAACTGATGGATTTGGAACAATACAGTAAGTTATAGTAAGTTATGATAAAATAAAATAACAAAAAGGAGTAACGTCATTTGAACTTATTGCGTCTAGTTTGTATTTGGTTGAGGGAAGTAGTACTGTTAGTAGAAAAGTTAAACATGAAATTGAACATGGTAAAATGGATTTTCTGAATTCAAGATTAAACGCTAGAAAAAGCCTGTAATGGGTTTTACAAAGTAGCCTGTTTCAACTAGAATTACCATCATAGCCAGTATCGCAGTGACATTGTGAATATCTGAAGTATGTTGTTTCCCTTGGATCTCGTCTTGGAGTAAATGTACACTGGCCATGGTTATTACATCCGGTACAAAACAGGAAGTCCAGAGTTACAGCGGGAGACATCACACCGCTGTCTGTCACCACCGCAACACTAGATAAGCAACAGTAACTTAGGATTGCACTAACTATTGCACAACCATATGAAAAAGCAAAATAACATTTTAAACAACTGTAAGAAAATATGAGAGAACAAGCGAAGAAAAATGTCAATTTTACTATTTTTTGCCATTGTACGAGGTACGGTCAAATAAAACTAGCCCTATTAAATCGACTATTTCAAAGGTAAAACGACAATAAAAATAGCAAGCAAAACATTATCAAAGTCAGTTTCTAAATGAATATTGATAAACAGTGCTAAACAAGTGCAAAGTACTTATAACGTTTTTTTCAAATACAGTTTGTGAAAGATCATCATGTGACTTACCATGCATTTGCATATACCTGGGATAGTTATATACCGGTAGTGTACCTACTTGTAGACTAAATAGGAAGATATTTGTAGTTCAAACATCCAAACTATGTGAACAGTCCAGTTACTTATTCGCTTTTATATAAATGTCTTAACATACTGTTTGTAAATTGGCCAAAGACACTTATGTTTAAGTTGTAAATGCAATATTAAATACTAAATTTTAAAAACTGTATTTGAAACTGTAAAAAATTAAATTGCTTTATGTATATTTCTATTAATCAGTCAACGATATTCTTGAAAACAACAAAATTAAATGTGAATTGACTAACCAGATTGGAGAAATTTGTTTAGATCTTTCAAGGCTTGTTTTATTAGTTACTAAGAACAATGTTAATTCTTGTTTTCATATATTTAATACCGAATCCGAGACAAGAATATTGCTTTTTCGAACAACAAGAACACACTAGTACCAGACAAAAATAAAGTGTACACACTGTTTACCTTAATGACGTTGGCTCGTCAGATGTTTGTACAAAGGTCAACTGTCTAGAACTTTGGTTAAAGATGGCGCCGATGCCATTGTCCACAAAAGTCACTACTGTATTGCTGGAGACATTAACCTTAATTGGACATGTAACCATTTTTCCAATTGTGATGTTCTGCGTACCACACGCCTGGACTGTCGGAATCACGTTTTCTAAATAATTGTAATACATAGAAAACATTTGCTAAATATATAATTCTTGAATGAAAATGTATCGAAAAAAATATTTCATTTTGCTGCAGTGTAAAACAATCCTAAATACAAGACTTTAAAATAACAACAGAAATTGAAAACATCAGTTAATATAAATCAATTTTCAAAGAAAAGAATGAAAGTTTACAAAGCAAATATATTTAACTTTTAACGTTAAGTTGAAATAGTTCAGTTTTCTTTTTAATGACTTCATGTTAAATATCAAACTTTATTAGACAGAAACTAAGTAAGATAATGGACAAAATGTAAGACAAAACGGGTAAGTATATTAATATCTCATTGTCTTTCAAATGCTTGATTATTTTAAAAACAATTTTATGGGTTACATTTCGTTTTCACTTTCTTCATCTTTAGATAATCCTAATGCCAAGAAAGCCTTATGAATAACATGTTTATGTGTACTTGTTATCGTTGCTAGCTTTACAATATGTCTCCTAATAACTGACTTACGTCAGTGGTTATGCCCCAAAAAAGCAGAATGTATTTATTAATGTTTCAATCTATGCATTAAAATATTAACAGGCATTTCTTTACCTAACTCTACCGTGGTTTCATTAGCGCTATCTGCTATATTTTGGGTTGCGATTGCCACATCAGCGTCTTGTGTAAAGACGTAATCAAAAACACATGGTATTGCAGATTTATCACCACATTTGGCAATAGCTTTTTCGACAATGGCAGGATCCGCTTCATCCAGAAATGGTGGGGTAAAGTCAGCGAAGTGGTATTCAGTGTGACCGCTATTCTCTGGATATTGAAATGCAGGATGTACCACCTCCCCTGTTAAAAGACGCCAACAATCAGTTTTTATCAATGACGGTATAAAAACAAGGACTGTCAGTAGACAGTGTGCTCTCTTTTCTCAGTGCTAGATAGTCTAAGCTGTTTATAATCTTATCAAAAATCCTTAACCCGCATAGACAATTCGGAAAAGGGGCATAACTGTTTCAAAATGAATTTTTTTGGTTATCTGCCCCATTGAAATGTGTTCTGCATTTTAAAGTAAAAGGGTATTCAAAAATGTGCATATCTTTTATGGTTTTGAGAAATTGGACTTAACGTATGCCAATGCCGATTAGAAGGTCACGTTGCCTTATAAACAGCTTAGCTATTTTGCGATTTTAGGCTACATATAATGGAAGCTATAATATTTTCTCCTGGATGGAACAATATTGAGACCTAAGGCTACCTAATAGTCGTCCGTTCGTGTGTCCCTTTTTATTAATTGTAACATTATGTTAGCAAATTATAAATCATTGCATTGCCATTTAATAAGCTGATGAATCATATAAACATACAACATGAAAATTTTGTCATAAATGTTATTATAATAATCTGTAAACATTTAAAACATACTTACACAAATTGCCATAGAAGAAAATCTCTCTTTCAGACATGTTACTTGGGAATACTGTCCCATTAGGAGCCTGTGTAAAGGCAACAAACATACCTGTCTAAATTCATTTATATAGTAAGGTATAATCAACTGGTGTTGTGTTTGATGTACAAATAAATTAGCATGATTTAATGCATTTAATTAATATACTTTAAACGTAACACATCAATAAGTAAATATTTTGTTTATTTTAAATGAATTACTATGCCTAACAAAATATCGTTTTTTTAATATTTTAATAGAAATATATGAAAAGGTTCTATTAGAATTGCAACCAATATTAAAATTTTAACTATAGCTAGACAAAGGCACACACAAGTCGACGTACAAGTAACAAAACATGGAGACAAGCACACATAGCGGAAAAAATGTTCTCATCCCAGAGACACACGAAGTGTAATAAAAATTACAATTTCTTTTCAGATGCACAGAATATCAGCGATAATCTGAATTACTATAAAACTTACACATATGTTTGCCACAAGCCAATATCAAAACATTTACCGTTAGCATAATTTTCAATTCAAAGTTGCCCATTTTGTCATGTTAGAAATATTTCTGACACACTAATCATCCAGTAAGCATTTAAGTTCTATTCTACTGGCCTAATATATCTTACAGAGATATCGCAAAACTGATAAATGCTGACGACTAAAAATAAATGAAAACTAAGATAATCAGAACAGACTATAGACTGAAGCAATGCCATATCATCAAAGATGACAGTTAGGGAAGTGATGATGATTGAAAATACTATTACAGGAACTGTCGATTTTGCTTACAGCAGACACTAAAAGAAGTTAACCAGTGATGTAAGGTTGGATAGGAAAATAATTTTGACTTGACAGATTTTTAAGAATTTTTTAACAATGAACATTTAGAGAGTGACATTTGGTACTTTTATGCTAAATATTAAAAACATATTCTTTGTTGATATTTTGTATCAGACTACTTGTGTCTTTAGGAGATGACCAAGTATTATACCTTGCAGTTATATCCTAGAAGGTTTAAGGAGTTTTTATCAATTATCATGTCAGCTTTATAAGGCATATGGATATTTTTGATAGATAGGAACATCTCCATGTGAATATTACTGGTAACAATTCTACTAAAATGTCTGCATATAAATAGCAAGAAAGAACTACCTGCAAATGTTGCAAAAAATTTAAAAAATAAACAATATAACACGGGTAGCAAAAGATGGGTTAATTCCTTACCTGAAAGTCGTTCGCTTTGATGCCAGCAAAGTTATAACACGGGTAGCAAAAGATGGGTTTATTCCTTACCTGAAAGTCTATCGTTTTGTTGTCATCAAATTTATAACACGAGTAGCAAAAGATGGGTCTATTCCTTACCTGAAAGTCGTTTGCTTTGATGCCATCAAAGTTTCCTAGAAGTCCTATTGTTTTGCCATGGTACTGTTCAGGCACGAACACGTTTACTGACAACATTCCAGCATTGAGGGAGATGTTTAAAGAAACACCTAAAACAATTAAATACTCAGATTAAGTTGAGCATGACTTTTAGCATACATTTATCGTACATGATACATTTCAGCCAATAGTCCAGCATTGTTTGATATATTAAGAAACACACATAAAAAACAATTTACTTGATTGTCAAACTGATATTACGTTAACCAACTACGGCCTGTGGAGGCATTTGACTCACCTGGAATATAATCAGATGCAATTCCTGAACAGGTGTAATGAGTGTCAGTATGTTAAGTATATGACAAAATTAAAGTGGCAAAAATCTCATCGTAACTGCGACTGTTTATGAACAGACTTATATCAATATACTATATTTATCTGTCACCATTTTCAACTTAATTGTGACCTATCATAATCTTGTTTCGCACCAACCCCATTCCTATTAGAGAGTCATACTGGCATAATGAAATAATGTATATTTGACAGTAACATAACTTAAAAGTGGTATCCGACAGTTTGCCTACATCTTATATATGTTACTATATCTGTAAATAAGAACGATTGGAATTCTTGCCAAAAATACTTCACATCGGATGATGTGGGTGAACAAAAAACATTAGTGGTCACATGATTTACTTGTTTTAAAAATAGCTAACTGTGCAGCGTGGCTCAGATAGTAAATATATGTTTGTAATGACGATTATGGCGTTATAAATCACTTTTTCGACAGGTGTAGGTCATCAATAAACAGCATTTTACGAGATCTGTTCAGATAACAATGGTTTACCAAGAAGTATAAAAATGTATGAAAATATTTTTGGCCCAAACCGTCGCATTCCACCTTTAACAACTTGGCCATCATACAAAACGGGAAGATATTGCTGTGAAGTACACAATCCAGTACCACAAAATTAAAGTGGCAAAAATCTCATCTTAACTGCGACTGTTTATGGACAGACTTATATTAATATACTATATTTATCTGTCACCATTTTCAACTTATTTGTGACCTATCATAATCTTGTTAACCACCAACCCCATTCCTATTAGAGAGTCATACTGGCATAATGAAGTAATGTTGTCTTATTTATTTGTTGTCATCTTTATTTTTATGCTCTCACAAACTATTCATATATTCATATTATGGAGCACGTACGGCACGATGAGAATGTCACACGAAGGGTATCCTGTAGACGGGTTCTGACCAGATTTCCATTGGACACACCAACAAAAGGCATAGCAGGAGTGGCTTTGTTGTATGACAAGGACAAGTCTTCTCCATTGGCGTAGAATATTATGCCTGAATTAATAATAAAATCATTATCTAAATATCAAGTTTACAGCACAAGCTGTCCATCAAAACATGTGTTATACAAAGCAGATTGGATTTAGCTTAAAGTATGTGACATTGAGAGTGATCTCTATTCATCAGCCGAATAAGTGTAATCTAACAAGAACATATTTATAAGACACATATAAAGCTTCAATTTCAAGTTCAAAAAATCATTTGAGAAGATTATAAAGACTTTTAGAGAACATTAACATGTGCTTATGTTGTTTAGAAAAACGCAAACACCCTGCCAACTGTTATGCAAGGACAATAATACTAGTGTCAACCACAATAATTGTTACATATGTTGCACCAGTTGTGTAAGACATAGAAACTTTTCATAGATGATGTTATTCATGGTTGATATTGACATGATTTTTGGAAATTACTGAACAACATCTCAAGCATGCAAGACTCGATTTTGACAAACCTGATTGAAAGTAGCTTATCTGAATGATCTATGACGTATAATAAAGGTAAAAAATATAGTTTCGGTGACAACTAGAAAAGAAGAATAGTGCTGATTTGAATAAAATAAACCCCAAACAATTGTGTTAGGAGTTGCTAGTATTTAAAACAAGAATTCAAAGGAGAGCCAAATGCTTACAAACACGAATACATACTTTATTCTTTATTTGGAGCTTGACTTTTGTATTCAGTCATAATCTAAGTACCAAGTACTTTCGTAAGACTTGAGAAATTTCCTTAATTCTGATTAAATAATAATCTCAAAATAAGTTCTTTAGGTCTTATGAATTGGTTAAGACATTTTGTAAACATTACTATGTCTATCCTTGGACAACTCCACATGGATCGAGGCTCCAGCAAGGTCCCTTGCAGCAAAAGCACCAAACACAGTGGCATTGATGTTTTTGCCATCTTTATTTTTAGCCAAAATTGTTCTGGCCTGGAGCTCAAACGTATTGTTGCCTTTAGAAATGTTCAATAGCGTGTACTCCCCAAGACCATTGAATGTAAAGTTCTGACCATCCAAAGTCTGGAAATGTGGATCTCCCCACAATGTTCCTGTGAAAACATAGTCAGCATATCATTAACCTTGTAATCTGGCAAAAGTCTAATATTGTACTACCCTTACAGCATCTTATATAGATAGAGAGAGACAGAGAGAAAGACACACAGAGAGACAGAAATATAGATTTACAGACATAAAGAGATAATGAGAGAGAGACAGAGGAGATATCCATACAGAATATAGACCATGTATTTCTAATACCAAATACAAACCCTCGTTATAGGTATATGTACATAATTCTGCTCAGATGTTTACGACATTTGGGTATTGAATGGATTAAAATTAAACACATGTTATAAACACAGATAAACATACCAAACCTAAACCAGGATTGTCTGTAGCAGTTTCCAACCGGTCTCAGCTTGTAGAAGAGATCACACGTGGCTACCGAGGCACAGCAATGGTGTCTTGGCGTTACATCATTTATTTTGTGCTCCCTCGGGTAAATGGAAGGGTGATAGAGATGAAAACTGCCGGCAAACGGTTGTTCACCCAACCATACGGAGGTTGAAGTGTTGTAGCAGCATGACTATAATATAGCATTATGAACTTGATTTGACAAAAGGTCATTGAAATATACAGATAAGCAATGATAGATGTTTACATGTCTATTTGTAATATGATAACTTACTTCTTCTATTCTCATGTATTTGCAACTGTATAAGTGTAAAGTTGCTTATACTTACCTTTCCAAACGGTAAGATGGAATGTAGAGGCCAGATATCAAAGCAGGTTATGTTACCCGATGTAGTGGGCCGGGGATTGAACCAAGGGTCTGTCTGAAGCCAGCGAATTGTGCACGGACAGTCAGGCATCGAACCTGAACTGGCTGATCTCTGCTCTAGAAGTTTCTTCTCTGAGAGGTACCATTTTTTGCAGGACATTGTGTCAGCATCAACTGACTTTGTTTGCTGGTCTGGTGATGTTAGTCGGTATAATTGTCGACCCTTTCTCTCTGATATATATATATATATATATATATATATATATATATATATATATATATATATATATATATATATATATATATATATATATACACGACAATTAATAAAAATAATTGATAATTTATTATATTTTATATATTGCTATATTAATGATAATTATTTTGTTAATGAAAAAAATCATAAAGAAAGAGCTTTAATGACACTTTAAAGACACTAAATTCCCGGTGCTTTGCATCACTAAGATCAACACTTTAAACAAAAGTGTCAACGCTTGGCTCTCTGATAAAAGGTTTTAAAGCTTTTGACATAAACACTTAGAAAAGTACAACTTAACAAAGGACATTTATTATTTATCTTACCATCTATCCCCATATTGATATCAGGACGCAACACCTTTGGGCCAAACGAATAAGGAAATGTTTCCACATGGTCTGAACCCGCATAAAGACCAATCCAGATATCTGGCGATTCCAAACTCGTGTTCCAGTTCATTGCATCAATTTTATAAGCATACCCAACAAACGTGTTTTTGCCATCCGAAATTAAGGTCAGCTCAAAAGATGTGCTCTAGAAAAGAAGAGGCCAAAATGAGTCTCATTGGATGTATAGTCTTTCTCAAGAATGACTGAATTAAACAAATTTCCTTTTGATTAGAATCGCAAAATTGCCAATTAAAGTTCACGAAAATAACAAAATTACAAGGAAGCAAAGATAGTTTTCTTGCATTGAAAGACAACACATGTCAATACATGTATGAGCATGTTTAAACAATTACATTCAAGGCTGTTTAAGTCATGAAATTGCGAGTGACATGGGAAAACAAATATTTCATTCTATCAAATATGCCTTTAACACGCACTGCTGTCTCGGAACCAGAAACAATGTTATCACTTTGTTTGACCTTAAATGTTTAATGATGTTTGGCTGCGTAGATGCATGTTTGTACTTACCAGCAGGCCATACGAATCTTGGTCAAAGTGTGAAACATTTTCCCAGCGCACGAGGAGCACAACGGTTGGATCGAAAGAGCTACCTAGGAATTCTTCTCCAAACACAGATAAAATCGGGGCCACGTCCAGTGAGGATATTTGTTCGGTGTTAAGTGTGTCCTTGACAGTGTATGTGATGATTCCATTGTCTCCAGGTACAATGTCGGCATAGTAAGGGGCCAGGATAGTCCTATTGCCGTAAGCTAAAGGTTCCCTCTCTGGGACTGGGTTATAGTAGGGACTTCCAAGAGTAACAATGCCATTGGCGCAAACCTAGACCATAGATAAAATAGATAAACTATAGGATGTTTCATAATATGACTTTAATTATTAAGAAACAAACTTTAATAACACATATTCCATAGTTGCGACAGCATAGCAATAGTCTCTAAGGCTGTCAAGAAATAATTTGGTTACAAGCACACTGTCTGTTTAAATTTTGTTGTATTTTTAGTCTGACCTTTCCAGTATTGTGTTTCACTGTATTGTGTTTGTTTCATCAAGTAACCAATATTTTGTGACATCAAGGCCATGATCATAGTTTGTACCGGTAGATAACAGACAAAATATTTTATAAGAATGCATGTCAATATTTAGAACCATCTTTTTATGCTTGATGTAAGATATATTTCAGTGCATTTATTTACAAATAAGTACAACAAAAATTGTATATCGACAAAAACTCAATCATATGCAATGTTTATCCAGCTTTTTCTAACCATATTCTCACCAACTGTAATAAAAACTTACATAAATCTTGTTGTGTCTTATTTCAAACACAGGAATATCCTGTGACAGTTCTACGAGCTTGCAGTCATCATCAAATGTCGTCCATTTCGTTGCCGCAGCATCCATTGAAAGAAATGACAGAACTGGCAAGATAACAGAAAATTAAAACATATATTAAGAAGCAAGGAAAATGTGTTTCCACAAACTAGCACAAGTTGAAGTTTTTTTAAATGAAAATATTCATTGCAGTAAATAATGCATGATGATAATATATGAATGTAACAAATTGCAAAACGTTTTGGTGCAAGAAAGCATGTTAATTTTTAGTGTAGTGAAACTGAAAGATTTTAACATGCTTACAAAACTCAAGTTACTGAAACTGAGACTAGCCAGGAATCTAACACATTTCTGCTGAAATGTCATGATTGTTTATATATGTTTGCAATGTGCGTTTTTATATTTTTGAGAGGTGAGCAGTTTAAAAAGAAATGGAAAAGACAGTTTATTTGCAATAAGAATTATAAAATTTCTAAAGATTTGACCTTCCACTTGACAAATGCTCATACACGAGTTAAATATAAGTAACATTATACACTGGGATGAGACATTAAACAGAGGAAAACCAACAGTTGTCACTTTGGAACGGTAAATACACCAACTGTACTGCTTCAGCCGTGTCTAATTGGTGGTAAGTCAGGGATACAATTGTCTCATTCATGACATAACTATCTGCAATTTACAAATGCACAATTAAAACAAAATTTGACTTATGATTTACCTATAACACTAGTCTATTTTATCAAGTACTCGTACAATCAGAGCACTGATCAAGTGATGATGCTTTCTGCAAAGCCATAGATTGATCAATTGTTATATATTTTAGAACCAATCTGGCTTATATGGCATCACCTTTTGCATATCTTCGATTCGAACTTATGTCATCCGTTTCAGATAAAAAAGTGTTTGCTTTTTGTTACATAGCACAGGCATACGGCACTATTATGGTTATGTTAAAGAGGTCCGAATACTTATTGTTAAATTAACTCCAGAGAAATTTGGCTGGATACTAGAACCACAAGTGCACCGCTGATCAGCTGAAAGACCTCCTCAGATGAGGGCACTTGCCCTGAGTAGGACTTGAGCCCGCACAGATGGGCCAAGGATTACAAGTCAGTGACTTGGCTACAGGTATACCCTTATCAGTGTATCAGTGTTACTCTGGAAAAGACACCAACCTGGAAGTCCGCATTCAAATGGCTGGCCGCTCCAATGTCCGTTGACAAGGCATTCAATGGCCGCATCTCCTTGGATACGATGATAACCAGGGTTACAGACATACAAACCAAAACTTTGGCTGTACGACATGTAACCAAATAGTGTGGGCAAAGGGTGACCACAATCTAGGAATGCACACAATCATAAGATTGATGATGGAGTGACTAAGTTCACTGTTAAAATACAGTTTACTAGCTTGATATAAATTTACAATAACATAATAACAGACTCAGATGACCTTATTCCATTGTAAATACATTAATGTTTAACGGCAAAACCCCTCATATTTCGGGTTAATTTGTTTGTTTGTTTGTTTATTGGGTTTATCGTCCCACCAACAGTATTTCAGTTATCTGGAGACGGTGTCCACTTGAAGCAGATATAGTGCTGCCTTCACTGGGTATAGCATGCCGTGAACACCTGGCATGATACCACACCCAGTCACATTATCCTGACACCGGGCCAACCAGTCGTGGAACTACCCTTATATTTGCTTGAGCGTTAGCAAAGGAGCTATACCACTACCTTTTAAACGACTTTGGTATGTCGCGGCCCGGGATCGAACCCGGGGCCTCCCGAACCTGGAGCCGACGCTCTACCGATTGCGCTACCAGGTCCGGTTCGGGTTAATTTTGTATTCTGTTTTGTTGCCAGTAATAAAATATTAGTAAGTCAATTTCATAAAAAATGTTCAGTATATTTAGGCCTATACTGGAGAATGAAATACATATAATAACATTTGCATGAGGTAAGTAACTGAACATAGTAAATGAATAAGAATGTGTTTAAACGAATGATTAGCAGGTAGAAAAAATAAGGGCTAAACCTTTCCACCTACCAACTAATTGGCAGACACCTGTTTCTGTACTATTCCAGGATCCTCCAGAAAATACCAATTTAGACTGCCCCTAGACGAAAAACAAATGCGTCTAATGGTAGAATTTGTCGCTTCAGTACTGATACTAATTAGAAGTAAAAGGTGGTATCTGACACTTTAAAAATGAAGAGAAGATAAAGATAATTTGCCAGGTCTTGTTTAAAAAGCTGCCAGTTAATGCCCTAAATTTGCGTGGTAGTTGCATTGTAACACCATAAACATTATGTTAGTGGGACGAATCCTATCTATGACTGTGCAGCATATTTAGTTATTTTAGAACCAGCCACCAGGAGTTTAGAACCGCTTAGCCACACTTCCTTACCAATGAAGTTGTCCTAAATAAAACCAAAACCTTACCATATGCTCATAATTTCCAAGAGTAAAAGTAAATTACCAAAGACAATGCTTTGCTTTGCTCCGTTTAAAAATACAGGCCTTTCCTAAAACTAGAATATGTCCCTTAACAAATTACGAGTGATGTGTCTTGATTTCGAACTTCACTGGCAGCCAATAAAGTCGGATAATCAGGGTGCCATTATTACTGTTGCTCATCTAAAGGACACTCTACACACACTTATATGAAAAAACTTTAAAGCTTCCTACGCAGTATCAGTAGGTATGAGGGAAGAAAGGTAAGTGAGTTTTGAGAGCAAAAGGAGCGTTAACATTCGGGTACAAGAACGATCAGTGAACCCCTTGTGCAAGACGATGTGAACCGCTTGTGCGAGACGAAGTGATCCCATGCAAGAGAGATTTACCAATTTGAGCATTGTATAAAAGATTTAATTGTTTTTGTTTTCTTTTCTTCTCTGGTCATAACTCTTATTATTTAAACCTCAACTTTACGATTAACACTCTAATATCTATTGCACAACAAAAAAGCCTGCAACAGGTTTTAACAACATCTTTTATTAAACAAACACGCCACCAAGTATTACAATATATTTATTTATCAAACAAAACAATAAATCATGTATCTAAAATAAAGTGCTACTGTCACAAGATCAAATACTTAAAATGCATATGCAATAAATCATTTAAAGCAGTAAACCTGTTAAACAAATATTACTACAATATACAACAATATACACATTATTAAACTAAGCAATAAAGTGAATTCATGATCATGATGTGTAATACAAAACTTCAATTTTACAAGCGAGACAATGCTTCAGGAATGACGTCCAATGGGATTTGACCCACAGACCTCCCCAATATTAGCGGGCCGCTCAACCATTTGAGCTAAAGGGGCTCTGTGAACGAACTACCAGTGTAACTGCTACACTCCTCGCTCCTTATACAATGAGATCCTCCATTCGAACCACAAACCACCCATATACTAGCGGTTTGCAATACCACTGAGCTTTAGAGGCTCTGTGAACGAACGACCTGTGAAACTTGCAACATAAAACTCCACCTGAGCATTGCAACATATAACAACATTTGAAAAGGCACAGTGCAAAGGCATTCATGTGCAAGCCAAATGTAAATGTAAGAACAAATCAGTGATGAGTCATTAAAAAAAAGAGCAAACCCAACAGTTACTGCATTGGAACGGTATTTTGTGCATAATAACCAGCTGAAACTTGTGAAATCTCATTCTCAGGTATAACCTATTCAAACAAGTAAGAAACATCCGAATCATTATGTTGATCTTAAATAGGTTGTGACCTTGACTTTTTGTCATCATAATTTTGGAATGTTGCTGCATTGTCATCATGTGAAGATGTTGACATATTCGAAAGTGATCAACTCACATAATTCGAAAACAGGCATATGTGTCATCTAAATCAACATCAGAAGTGTCATATGTCATCACATTTTGGCAGCTTTTTTCGCTGTTGTATCAATTGACTTTCTTGCTAGGCTTGAGTAGCTGCACATATCAGGAATGTTCTGTTATCTGCAGCGCAGTCATTGCCTAGAAACAAATGGACTCATTTACAGGACAGGGAAGTGCCTAGGTGGTGACTTTTGAGTATATCCCTAGCGGGACTCTGGGGAACGGAAGACTTTTTCCACAGAACGCTGTGGATGCATTCTGGGAAAGAGGGTGGAGTTGTTTAAACATGTAAAATCTGCCTAAAACTATTGTTTGAAATAGTAAAGATCACCTTTTTTCACTTGTCTCTATAACTTTTCATGAAATATTACCGACAGACATATTAAAAGTTAACATAATGTCACTGAATTTATTCGCCTTTTTGACGTTCTTATTTTTTAAATTTTTGGAAGCAAGCGTGCGTAAATGCGTAAGCCCATGCGCGATAGACCTACAGACCCTAGTCAAGTAACCAAGGCAGATGACAAATGAATACTGACTACATGATGGGAGACTCCTATGTACACAAATATAACATAACTGAAATAAAACGTGGTTATACATAAAGCATGTCAGAAGTTAATTTCCTTTACCTAACTTTTTAACTGATTTGACTATTATTTAATATTACTAAATTATGTTAGACAATACGAATTACGATTATAAGATGGATTTTGTTAAACAATTAAAGTGTGTTTTGACAATTATAATGTTTTTTTAAAGTACATAACTTAAGACGTATCGTGATTGTAGTGAAAGTACAGGTATTCGTACCACCCTGTGCATATGTCTGGTGATGCAGATTTACTGAATAAATAAGTTTAACTACAGTAGACACTTTTATTGTAATTTTAATTTTAATTGTGCACATAAAGAAAATATTATTTTATCATAAATATCTTGCAATAAAGGATTCTGAAATACATTCCTGGTACAAATCTTACCCGCATTTTGCTTTGTGTAATTATATAATGCCAAAATGACAACTTTTTTGTTAAAATGCATTTTATATTCTAAACTTGGTATTTATTTATTTGTAAAAAATCATTATCAATAATAAGATATAAATTCAATGTGCACACAACGTTGATATGTTTTATTGCGGAGAAAATTAGGTACGTATTATGTAATCAGTGTACAATGCGTAAAGCATGCAAGTGCATGAATGTACATTCGTTAGTGCGTAATTTTAGTCATAATTTCACAAATCAGGTTCTATACGATCAGTACAGAGTTATAACCTGTACCATGATTAAACACTCCGTATTTGTACGTCCGAGTTCATGCCATTTTGTGTTCGATATTAATTTTATAATGTGCTAAACTTGTGTTAAAAAACTTCATAAGCAAAAGCAATCGTCTAATTGACAAAGGAAAATGTTACAATTCTTAAAAATTGAAAAAATTGGTCGATTACTCTATGTTCAGTGTATAACGTTAAAGTATGCAAATGGGGAAAAACTAATATTAATTTTGGATACCATATAAAAATGAATTAAAAATAATTCATATAATTCGATTCCAAATATATTCACACAACCGGAACTAGCATAAGCAATTACATGATAAAGTAACGTTGATTGCATTCAAATACAGCGAAGTTTTGTAGCGTTGGTGCATATTTTTAGTCGCCGGTAGTAAATGGTATTTATCGAGATCTTATCTACGTAGTGTACTTATGGGGAAGAAATCTTCAAGGAAGGTAAACTAGTTTAAGGAAAGGCTCATTGGCGTATTGATAGATTTCACCTTGAAAAACTTTAAAAAGGTCAGTACATAACGTTAAAACGAGTGTTTTGTCACTTTTACATTTAATGCAGTAAATGTTTTGTGTCTTTGTCTTGAGGTAGTTCAAATTTAAATCTCTTTGAAAACTTTTATATTACCTTTTTATATTTACCTATTGGTGAAATTAAAATAAATAATCACTGTTTTCTATTTAATATTATTCCATTTATAAATGTTTGTTTATATTATGTTGCAATTGTTAGGAGTTTCTGATAAAACACATTTAGTATTCTAGTAAAATACAGAAAACACATAACATTAACCTCGATAATACATATATACTTTAGTTTGCGCAGCAATACAACAAAATGGTAAAACCGGCCTGGGATTTGTCAGTGAATGTATCCAGAAATGTATTGGGAGCATGCTTCCACCAAAGGTATTTGAAAGCCGACATGCTGACAAATAAAAATGGTATAATAATGTAATATAAAATAAGAATAATTTATCAATATATTATAAATACCTCTAGCCTATATTTGGCATCATCACACTTGATATCAGCGTGGACTTCTCCATTTGAGTAGGTAGTGTAGTTTATGTTTCCATTTATTGGAGGAGTTAAAACTTCAACTGTAAAATGAGTATAACAACTGTAAAATTATAACAAAACAGAACATTTTATTGGGGACTTCTATATATTTAATTAACAAAGAAATATAAGTATTCCATACAAGTATTGGCATAACATTACAGACTGTACATATGAGACATGTAAGAATGATCCGTTAAATGGGGTATCCGCGATTAAGAACAATTTTCTAAAATTTTCTGTCAAACAGCCAAATAAATTTTTGTTGCCTAAAAGGTCTTTCGAAATGCTGTTAATTTGTGTCCTACATCTATGTGAAATGTGAAGCCTAACACCTTAACCAATACTACAAACATTAACACTGTTTGTTTGATAGAAACCCCTTCAGGAAATGCGAGGTTGAAGCGCTCTACAAGCCGGGTTTAAGCACCCCAGTCGGTCCTTTTGCCGACTGACCGTTTCAAGGCGGTACTTGATGTTTTTTTCTTTTTGTGTGTAATGTCTCGTCTCTGTGCTTTTGTCACATTTAAATTTACCCTGTTTGTCTTTGTCTAGAGGTAGATTAAATAGCTGTGAAAAATTTGATAGGACCTTTTCTTATTTACTTTTTTCTATCTGAGCCATACTGTACAGTTAACTATTTTAAACTAACAAAAACAAGTGACAACTTACTTTTGAGATTAAGTTTTACCATAATCCGGGTAATCCTCGCCATCTAGCTTATTTATAGATCGGAAAAATGAATATCTTTCGGTGAAGATTGTGAATAATTGTGGCCCCTGGGTGTTTCTATTATTTGACCTAGTGATCAACCATTTGACCCACGTGATCTACGCATCCAGGATTTATCACAGACACAATTATGTGATCTCTAGTATGTTCACAAGGCTTTTTAGGATTTGACCTAGTGACCTTTTTTCTCCACATGACCCAGTTTAAAAACTCGTTCACGATTTATTGCAGACAAACATCCTGACCAACTTTGGTGAAGATTAGTGCATACATTTGGCATCTAGTTTGTTCACATTTTTTTTCTAGGATTTTGCCAAGTAACCTACTTTTTTGACACTACGTGACCTATTTGGGTATTTATCCTAGACTTATTCAAGATGCTGACAAATATTCTGACCAAGTTTGGTGAAGATTAGGCTATAAATGTTGCTGGTTTTTGCTATGATTTGACTTAATGACCTTCTGTATGACTCCAAAAGACACTGTTACAAACTCTTGCACGCTTGTATGCAGACAAATGATCAAACCAAAAATAGTGAAGATTGAATCAAAATGATGGACCAATCTCGACGAGGTATAAGAAGGTATAGGAAAAGCTCACATTGAGTATGCCATGCTAAGGTGAGCTAAAATAGTTAAAATCGTTTGATTCTCCCAATCTAAAGATTACATAATCTTTTGAAAGACACGAAAGACAACATGTGTATATATATTCTAGTTATCAGAGAGAGTATTTTTGTTTAACTATGTAATGCTTATTACCTTGGTATTTGTTTGGCAAACATAGAAATAATAAAAGGATTTAATCAACCGTGACGAAGTGGCTATAAAACACTGTTACCTGGCATTGCCTTATTGCAGTGAACATAAAAGGCATCAGTCTGAGATGGCGGTAGGTTGTCAACGATCCAGTTGTCGCCAGGTAAATTCACTGTCCATGACGGAATGTTGTCCAATTTCTTTCTGATAGTGTAGTTTGCATAGGGCTTCTCTTCCAAAGTGGAACTGACAATGAAGAATAAGAATATATGAAAAGTCCTATGAGCGTTGCAACATATACAAAACTCTGAAAAGGCATAGGACAAAGGTATTTCACATGCAAGTCAAGTGGAAAGCAAAAACAAATTTGTGATGAGTCATTTAACGAAAAGGGCAGTTATCGCATTGGAACGTTCAATCGGCAATGCCGACTGGGGTGCTTAAATCGGTTTTACAGAGCTCTAATACCGTATTTCCTGATGGGTTTCTCAAATGCAAGCAATAAAAGGAGAACCGATCTATTTGAATACAAAATGTCCAAGCGCTGATATTTTTGTTTATGAGTTATGACGAAATTAGTGACGTCATTGAAAAATAATGTCTACATTGTGTTTAGAAAAGAAAGGGGTATCATTTCGATTTCTGTACTTAAAAACCTTTTCACTTTAGATCCCGATGTAGGTGTTGACTGTAAGTTGTCTTACTTTGATGGGATATTTTTAATTACACTATAAGTCTTAAAAAAAAAAAACCTTCAGGAAGTGTTATGATGGAGCATTCCACAATCAGGTTTAATTACCATAGTCGGTCGTACATCAAGTATTGTGTTAGTGTTTTGTGTCACTCTTGCATGCATGACTTCTTTGTGCCATGATCTAGCCGTTGTTCAGATGTTAATCTCATCTCATGGGACCTTTTTGTAATTAGCTATTACAGATTTCAAGAAAGCGTTTGACATTGTGTGGAATGGGGGATTGTGGTGTGTGCAGAGAGGAAATGACAAAGGCACTGTGTGCATGATAAGACACTGATCAGTGCAGTGGTCCTTAACAGCCAACAGAGGGCGTTGTTGTTCAGTGCTACTGTCGGTATCAGACAAGGCTGCACCCTCTTTCCTGTATTGTCTAATTT
The DNA here is from genome assembly GCA_007844125.1 of Sinonovacula constricta. Classification (NCBI taxonomy): domain Eukaryota; kingdom Metazoa; phylum Mollusca; class Bivalvia; order Cardiida; family Solecurtidae; genus Sinonovacula; species Sinonovacula constricta. The sequence continues at coordinate 49,181,895 of CM017560.1, read as the reverse complement.
ATTGTAGGGGTGAGTAATGCAGGGGACAAGGGAAAATCTATACTACTTTCTCCATTGGTGACAGCCAAATATGCAACCTTTGATTTGCGGATTATAAATATCTGATGGGAGAAGAAATAAATTACAGGAACTCGCCAAAAGACTTTCGTCAAAAGAGCGGATGATTAAGAAATAAAAGTCAGTACAAAGAAATCTTAAACATACAAATAGGAGATCATTGACCATGTAAATATTGTTACGAACAATTTGAAGACATCAGGAATATCTAATCAGTGTGTAGAAATTTCAATAATGCAAATCAGCATTGAAATTAGAGAAGACAGGGAAAATAATGGCATGATAACATCTACTAATTGATCGGACACCACACAAATATCCTGTTGCAGGCGGTTGCAGACCGAGACAGATAGAGTAGGGGGTTGCGTTTGCGGTTCTCAGATTATTCCTACGGCATCTAACATAGCTATTTATCTTCCTGACATTTTAGAAAAAAAATATTGTTTAATTATTTGGCTGTAACACATGGTGCAGAACTATAATGGTTTTTTCAGATGCCAAACTTACTTGCATGCTGACCAGATGTTCGATGTCTCAACAATCGGAGTGCGAGCACTTCTCCACCTTCCTGCTAACTCCAGCTCCAGAAATCCGCTGTATGGGGCAAGGCCAAGACGCAGTCGGGTTCGTGTTATTTCTCCTGCTGTAGACGAAAATAAGTATATTTAGATTAACAGAAATGAGAATGTTTAATATATGTATTTTTTATTATATTTAATATATGCAATATTCCGTTTAACCGTGATATTAATATTATGTTAATAAACATTATAATGCATTATTAAAATGTTGATCTTCTATTGAAATTAATAATTGTGATAAAGAATAGCAATTACAGAATTTTTTACTAATTTGACATGCGAGGACAGCTACATGTATTTATTTTTTGTATTTCTAACTTATATTATGCCGTTAAATCAGAAACATGCCATATTTCCATTAAGCATTTTGCATCAAATGTTAACATGACACAGTAAAATGAAAAATACAGCTAAAATATTCAATTCAGTTTGTAAGTTATTAGCATATCAGTTTGTTCTTCTGCCGAATGACCGCTCCAAGGCGGTAACGGTTGTTTGTCCTCTGTGTAATATATGATGTCTCAGTATTTTTTGTATTTTTACAGAAACTTGCGTGTGCTTTGTGTGTTTGTGTGTGTGTGTGCGTGTGACGCGCGTGTGTGTACCTTTGTCGAATGAGTGGTAGTTCAAATTTTAATGCATATGGTTATTATCATAGGACCTTTTAATATTTTCCTATAATACAACTAAGCATGACATATGACAGTTGTTGAATTTGTAGTTACTTACAATGACAGTATATAGAGGAGTAAATCCAGTCTATTTGTCCGTATGTCCTTATATAGAAGCCGGTTGATGATAAGCATTCAAAGACAGAAGTTGCATTGGGCGCACAAGTGCCTAACCCAGTAACATATTGATCCAGTGGCATTGTGTTCCGGTCGTATATGGCGGGCATCCCGTTCCTATACACATAACAAATGTGTAATTCGATGAACGCACACTCGCAAGAAAGCATATATACATTGTAGTATATTGCGGAAAAAATATTCATAGCCGGCTTTAAACGGTAAAAATCATATGTACAGTAATAAACGTATTATAAATGTATAGATTACAAGCATAAAACAACACTTTCCAGAGAATCGGTATATATGCTTCATTCCTCTTTTGGATAATTATTATAAGTTATCATGATTCAGTTATGCACAAAATATTATTTGTACTTGTATTTATAAAGATTTCCCTTTTTCCTTTTCAATCCGAAGTAAAGTTAAGTAACTTAGTACTATATTAAATGAAAGCTCTGCAAGCACTGTGGTATTCACTGCTTTGGAAAGGTAATCACATTTTGAGAAAAAAAGAACCAGTGTAGATGAACTGCCGAATAATTTTTTGTGTTAGACAAAGGTCTGGGCTCAAAACATACATTTCCGCTTTCAAATTTATATACATAAGCAAAAGGTTAAGGGTCAAGACCATTTGACCCTTATGAGAGGATTAAATTACACGAACCATGTCTCACTGGATGGTGTTTTACTAGAGGCTAGTTTATTTATAAATTCGAAATGTTGTATTCTATCATCGCATTTGCTTCTAGCTTAAACAGGCTGTGTATACTAATGTAAACACTTGGTGATTCTGTTTTAATTGGGTGAGCTTGCGCTTCGTTCTAAATCCTATTGTAGATTTTTGTAGCGCTTGAAACAGGAATGCTGTTAAATTGTTAGGTTAGCAGCTGTCAGTCCGAAGCATTGACACTGTTTACTGAATACATTTAAGAGTCAGTGTCATAAACATACAAGACATGAGACGTAAAAAGATCAAATCAGTGACATAATTCCTATTATTTACTGCTAAAAACTAAGTGTTTTAACTGTATGTTTACAGTTATCAAACCTTTACCTAAAGCCAAGCAATCGACACATTGTTGTTGCAATGTTAACGTCATATGTAAGATAATTCCATCTGCCGAAATGATAGACAACTACGTGACCTTCGTCGGAATAGGCATACGGGTGGATTAGACGGGTCTCTCCGGCTAAAAGGTATAAACAAATTGTTTCTGTGTTCATAACAGAGTAAAGTGTACAAGATATAACAACTACACAAGTCTCTAATGTATTATTATGTGATCATGTATGGGAGACAATTTTGTATCTTAATAAACATTTTACAAGAATATTATATTGTGATCACTTATGCAGAAAGGAAACTATTTTCAATGCTACTTGAATAAAATGGGGTATGTTGATAACTTTAGAAAATAAAGATAAGGTGTATGAGGACAGTTGTGTTTGGAAAGAAAATATGTTTATTGGCAGATATATATCTTTTAGGAGTTTAAACAAAATAGGAAATTAACCTAAAGTGTATTGGCATTCGTGATAATTAATGCCCTTAGCTATATCATCTAAAGACCATTAAAAACCATGTGCTACAAACTGTTTGATGAAATATCATGATAGTTAGATTAGCAGATAGGTAATATCATGATAAAACACTAATCAATCCTATAGTAGCAGCTATAGTGGCAGCTCTATTGTAAGGGCAATTAATCGTGCATTTAAAAAAGGAACATTCTCCCAAAGCATGAAACTTAGAACCATTATCTGCATCCCAAAAGAGAAAAAAATACAAAAACTTAAAAAAGAAATATTAGTAAAATAATATGAAGAAGGTGGATTTGGTATGATTAATATTGAACAATATATCTTTAGATTAAAAGTCAAGTGGTTAAGATCTTATATTGTAAATTCCAATAGTAAATGTTTCCAATTGGCAGGTACGCAATTAAATCTTCAAAAGATATTAACTACAGGAGCATTTTACAGCCAACCTTGTATAAAAAGTATAAAAATACTTTCTGGAATGATGTCATAAAGGCATATGTTAATTTGTAAAGAAAATCCCTATCCATTTTAAGATTTTTTAAACCTGCCTCTCTTTTACAATGAATTATTTAGTGCAAACATGGGAAACCCTTTATTCATAAAAACTATGTTTGACAAAACTATTTTTGTAAAAGACATTATGATATAAAATGATGCTTTTTCAAAGAGAAGAAATTGAAAGTAAATTTAATATAAAAGTACCATACACTTAATACTGGAATAAAACGTTTCATTTATAAGCACAATATAAATATTGAACACTATTTCCTGTTTAATCCATGCATTAGTTGTTATATAAAGTTCATTGTTTTAAACAACAAATCAGTCTACATTATTTTGATTAATATTAATATTGAACCAAGTTCTCATTTAAAATGTAACCAAATATTCTCTGGTGTTTCTATAAAACGGAAAATGATTCATAGTTATGTATTTGTACGTACTAATGATACGTACATACAATAGTTTCAAACAATATACACAGAATATTGTCTTCGAATTCATTATTATACAAAATGAATATAGTATTTAATATGTTATGTACCTTTTGCAAAAATCAAGATAAAACATTTAAACATTTATTTTGTGATTGTATAATTGTAAAACCCTTGTTGATTCTTTTGATATATATATTTATTCAGACAAAACTGGCTAACTGGGCAACTGGGCAACCTTTTATTAATTTATAATGTATACCTATGTTGTATCTGTAACAGATATGCAAATGCAAAATATCATGTACACTCCGATGTACCTTTATCTATATCTTTGATATCAATGTTCCTCTGTCTTTTGATAGCATGTCAAAATGGAAAAAAGCTTCCATGCATATTTCACCTTACATTACAATATTTTCTAACACAAACATATACTACTTATATTTATTGTAAGTTGGATACCAGAATGGGTCCCCGACCTGCCTCCGCCTAGGACAGGGATAATAAAAATCCAAAAGTAAACTGATGTACTGCATTGCAACACCAAATCAGATATTAAGAACAGTATCGAAAGGTATCTTAACTATACTTTGCAATGTCTTTTGCTAACAAAATGACTTTAAAACAAACAGTGGATTCTGTTTAGGCAAGGTATTTGTGTTTCAAGAAGTCCTAGAGATGTATTCATCAAATGGCATAGTTTAAGTGGAGGCTTTTCTATAAAAAAAGCAGTGATAATTGCATAAATACGTCACAGGCTAACGCTAGCTCTCCTTTAGTTGCATTACAGAGCTTAAGGAATCAACCAAGCCTTAACAACCTTCATTACCTAAATGTGGGTTGCACCAGAAGCTACATAAACTTTGCGTATAGCTATGCAAGTGCATAGCAAGTGTATGGCTTACCTCTGCATTTAACGGACACCTCCATGGATTCATCACATTGATTGTCAAGTCCAGTCTGTTGACATTCACCGAGGTTGGATTCCGAACCGTTACACTCTAACTGGACCGGGAGTAAACGATTCTTGCTAGGGCCAAAGTGTGAGTTGAACTCTAGTGACTCCAACAGACTATAACAACACAATATATTTTTTTGAATTATATTCTTATAATTGCTAAGAACAAGCTGGACCTCCTTTTAAATAAGACTATAAAACTTAACGTAAGGTTAAGGACATCAATATGGTAGTTATTTGTTTTATTTGTTTAATGCCATTTTTTTAATTGCTAAGAACAAGCTAGGCTACCTTTGACCAAAAATTGCTCATCCTGACTTCAAGTAAACTTAAGGAAAGACCTGTCCGTGTTAGGATTACCAGCTTAGGATTACAAGTTAGTAATTGACATTAAACATTACGTTTAACTATTAACAGTACAGAAAATTATATGCACTCATTGGACCTTTTTGCCTGTATCTGTAATGTTCATGTTTAAGACGTTATTTGCATTTTCCGATGCACTTCTTTTTTAGAGTAATAAAATTGTGATTTTCCTAATCTTTGTTTCATTCACTCAAAAAAACATTGTTAGCTTTTTTTTCTCCAATTTTATGATGTCCTTTTGTTATTAAATGCAGTAAATGCCTCTTACCTTTCATTATTTTAACTTACTGTTGTTCGGTTACTTTCACTAAATTTACAACCTTTAAAAAATTACATTAAATGCTATCTAAGGGTTCAAGACATAGTTACAAGTTTCCGACAGAGCTAAACAAACACACTTTAATATGTTTATATATAATTTTGCTTGCTGTTTTTTTTATTTCTTGATCACTTTCCGTCATTCACGAGCCCTCTGTCCCTTTGGTGGGACTGTAATCTGGACTCCATCTAGTCCTTCCTATATGTCATGAAATATATAACTTTTATCTCATTAATTTCCTTGTAATTATCATTGGTGCCAGACAATGTCAATTCAAGCTTTGTGTTGGTCATCTTTATGTTATCTTCAATTTTCTCGTGACATTTATGGATTGCAGGGTCAAGGAGTTCAAAATATAAAAAAAACGTTTTATAAATGCGTAAGGTATCGGATAAAAAAAGAATATGAAGTACTATATAATACATATGGCGTAAAGATGAATTATAGCGTATAAGACAACTGGAGCAAAACCATTTTGGTTTCTATAGCAGATTAACTACCAAAGTTATAACTTCTGTAAAATCTCACGTAAAGAGCATTAAGAACTGTTTCGCTATGTATCCCTTGACAGGGGCGATTAAGACAACATTATAACAAAAATATGGCTTTAATTTATCGTTTTCTTGCAATCTCGATGACCAATCGAGTCATCGTGTAATTAAAAAGCAATGCCAGTTCACCTGTATCCCAAGTAAGAGCATATAACTCTAGCGACATTCTCGCTGAATCCCAGCTGGCAGAAGGAGTAGTTCCTGGGACCATCTAATAGCTCTACCCGGCCGTGGTTGGCACCTGGACCATCTTTCAGTAGTATCCGGGGTCGGAGAAACGAGTTGTCGAGTCGAGGAAAGGCTTTTCAAAAGCAAGTTATGTTTCAATCTCCACACACATTAAAATTGTCTAAAACTGTTTCTAACATTAGGATAAACATTGCCATTACAATGTAATTAATCATAAATAGTAGGTATTTAACGTGTCAAACATAGACAATGTTTATATTAGTTTTTATAAAGGATTCGTTTATTGTTTATTGGTTTTATCGTCCCGCCACTGCATTTCAGTCATTTGGACACGGAGTCCACTTGAAGCAGATAGAGTGCTGCCTTCACATTGTGTAGCATGACGTCAACACCGTGCATGATTCCACACAAAGTCTTTACACAGGCCACCAAGTCGGGGAATTACCCGTACAGGTTAGCAAGTGAGCTATACCACACAGTTTTAACGACTTTGAAATGTCGCTGTCTGGTAATGAAACTGAAACCTCCCGTACCTGGAGCCGACGCTCTACGCTATCAGGTCCGGTTTATACAAATCGAGATATATACATTTTTGACAAACATATAATATAAAATGTAAACTCACATTTATTTAGAAAATACCATGCCATTTATAAGATTTTGTAAGAGTGTCTGATTGGTCTTATTCCCTGTCAAATTATTTTACCGAAATCAATGCAGATTGCTGGTTCACTAGAAAAGGACCAAGTGTCTGGTTCGTCAGGAAGAGACCATGTCCTATTATCCATGCAGACCAATGTCTGTTGACCATCAAGTATGTAAGGTCCGTCACAAGAAAACTGGGCAGTTCCAAACGTGGCGGCTTTGTATGATGTGGTAAGGTAACTTACTTTCAGTGGAGATGTCGTATTTATTAATTCACAGCCTACAAAATAGTAAGATATGTTGATTAAAACACTATCAATTTGGAACATCAAATTGTAGGGAAGGTTCGTTTGCGTCCAAACTGAAACCTTAAAATCTGGGGAAATTTGATCGACATTTGCGGTGTTGTAATTGGCTGTCATACCCGTGAAAGTTGTCAATACAAATAAGTGGAAACACTCTGAATGTTGGGGTATTAATTGCTTTGTAAAAGTAATGTCTAAAGTGTGCCTGAACCACGAAGTCACACACAGACAAGTATTGAAGTTACACTGTCATACATTTGTTATGTGTCAGATGTACCGATCTTTCTAAAATTATAAAACACAGAAAGTGTGTGAAGACTTTCATTTGACTTGAAAGATAACAGCAAAAATAAAATAATAATTATAACCGGCATTAGAAATTGCCTTTACATTTTATTTCACAACAAAAGAAAGTAAAAATCTACAATGTAGTGCAATACATGGGCGTAACATGTATATGACAAGCTTCCAAACAGTGCATGATCCTGTTTATTGCATTTTTTGCCTGAGATATAAATATGTATTCCAAGAAAATTGAAATTTGTTTGATACAAGGGTAGCTTTACTCGAGGCTTAGCATTTATTAAGCCAAATCATGTAGTATTTTTGCAATAATAATTGCTATTCCCAATTACCCCACGCTCGTTGTTTCTGGGCGAACAAAATCTTCACCAGAACAGCTTTCCAAAGCAGATAAAACACCTTCAACCTTTTATATCTTTATCCATCTATCATAAAATAAAAACCTTATCATTCTTCATGGGTTGACAAATCATCGTTCTAAATCAAAATCTTTATGCTGCTTTTATAATACAAATCTTCCATTTAAAAAAGTTGGATAAATAAATGCATGTTGGTATGCTGCTTTATTCAGCTTAATTTATTTTGTAATCATGTTGATATATATTGCAAATATTTAAATCGAATTAAAATGTTAAAATACATTCTATATATTTTGATTCGATTTTCCATATTTGAAAAGGATTTAAAGTATAAATATGCTTTTTTAAAATTTTCTTATCAATTGTCCAGCTTTGATCTTACATAATGGTGTTATCTCTGTGTGTGTGTGTGCGTTTGTTTGTGCGTGTGGACGTAGGAGATGGGAGGACTTTAAAGAAGGCCATCGTTAATGCTAATGCTAATGCAGATCTTTGATACCAACATAAATGGGCGACAAATTGTCGCTTACATATACGGGCTGGTGGACCTACTCTTAAGGCGTAAGGTGCTAAAATTAAGCTTTTGTCAGGCCTGGCTATGTAGATTTGTCAGACTGGAATTTTGAAAGAATCCCCATTAAGTTCATGTTACATCTGTTGTCTTTGTTGCATTAATGCCTTTTATTTTGTCTTTTACTTCTATATGTCTCCTTTCTTTATCCTGAAGATAATAATGTATTTCCTATCCCCAACTTCCTCTCTCTCTCTCTCTCTCTCTCTCTCTCTCTCTCTCTCTCTCTCTCTCTCTCTCTCTCTCTCTCACACACACACACACACACACACACACACTCGCTCTCTCCCCCCAATCTCTCACCGTCTTTCCCTGCATCTTTTTCTTTTTCTCTCCTAATCTTGTGTTTTTTCCTCACAACAAGATGCAGTATGTTTAAATGTAAAGAAACGGGTGTCATTTTGTTGACCTATTTACTATTTTATTAAGAGGCAGCCATTTTAGTGCTATATCATATATGTATAAAAGCACTGAGGGGTCACTGCGCATGCGTGATGCACTTGTGAACCTATCTCTGTGTGTACCTCGTTTACAAGGGTTTTTGTGTTGATTTTATAAGGGGGTAAAATATGTGTCTCTACGGTAGCTATTTTTAGCATTTAGTGGAGATAAGTTTGAATCCAGGTGTGTGAACAAAGGGCAGCTACACCAGTGTGCACGGAATGACCGAACCTGGTATCGAGTGCGTTTCACTAAATTTCGTACGAAGTCCTCGGGGGTTTAAAGGTATTTCACTGACGCTTTTTTGCGTTAAAAATTTCGTACGAAATTTCGCAATTATACGCCATTGTCATGAAACTTAAGAACCTTTCTTATGTTCTATGAATTCGAAATTGTCATGGCGGCGTTAGCAGCGTTCTTTGATGAACTGTCGCAGAAAATGCGTCATTTCAGACAGAGACAGAATCAGCTACATTCGTTAAGTTATATTGAAGTTATCGCCCGGTATTGTTTACCAAGGGACGGGATTTTGTACCTGCTTTCATTATTACTGGACGATATAAGCCAGACCTGCAACAGAATTCACCCAGTCGATGCATGGACAACGGTAGACCTTTATATTCAGTTTTATATTGTATTTCTGTCGGCGCTTTTCCCTAAAAAGTTAAGAACTAACTATTTTCTTATTTAGCGTTAGCTTACGCTTAAAGTTTGGTGTAGTTTGTCTTTAATTTGTCACCGTCGTGTTAAAGTGATAGTGGCAGCAGTTACTTCCGATTTTACTTGCTAATTACATTTAAAGCTAATCAAATGTAGCTATATTTAAAACAGACGATGATTTGTCTAGTTAGACATTTGTTCCTATACTTTTACCCTGTCTAAAGGAAGAATTCTCCCGTAAAGGACGTTTTATTCCGAAGACAATTAAGCTTGAATGCGGGTTTTGTAGTCGCTCCATGAATTGTTGGAATGATGGATTTAGTTATTATTTCACACCTACAGAGTGGTTATAACCTTTCAGTATGAAGCAGCATTGTTGTGATTGATTGGACATTTACATATTGTACATATGTTGATAGTTTATGTTATTACTAGTTATTTTGTCTGTATATTAGATCGATTGATCTGTTTTAAATCCCGATGCAGGTGCTTACTGTTAGTTGTCTCACTTTGACCGTATAATTTTATTTACACTGTTTGTTTGATAGAAAAACCTCCATATTGGCGATTAAACACTTGGGATAAAAAGAATCTGACACATGTTGTCATTTAATACAAACATTTATAAAACTCGTCCATAGATCCGCTTATGATCACTTTCTGTATTAAAGGACAAATCGTGTCAGATTCTCCATATCTTGATCGAAACGGGTCGTATTTAGACATTATCGAAATGTTTTGAGCTAATGATGATATTTAAATAATCTAAAGTATTATTGAATGTTTCTGAGTTATAGCCCTTTATTGTTTATTTCTCAATCTAGTTTTCAACTTCTTTCTAAGGCTGAAAAGATGGAAGTATAGCCTAGTGACTGCATATCTCTTAAGGAAAATGAAGTGCGTTCTATTTGGTTATACCATAATTATTACCTAAGTAAATGCATGTAGGTGTGGCATGTGACCAGGTGTCGTTTTCCTGGCAGACCAACGTCTGTGGCCCTTCTAGTATGTAGGTACCGTTACACCAAAAGTTGGCAGTCCGGTTGGCGGTCCCTGTGTCCCAATGGGTTATGTAACCAACCACCAGCGGAAATGTAGTGCTAAGAAAAGGGCAACCTGCAGAAATGAACAGATGACGATAGGCAATTATGTTTTACCCAACAGTACAGTGGAGCACGCCATAATGCATTGAAAAATCACTTGATTTTGAATCCACTTTACCTCAAATGAAATCTGTGTCAAATATCACAAGGCATTATGTACACACCCTGACTATCTAAATGCTTTGGTCAACTTGAAAATGCGGGGTAATAAGTCATACAAGTATTATGTATATAAAATACTGTATTTAGCGAATATACCAATTCTAAAGACAGAATTTGAGTGTGACGAACATTTGTAGGCGGGAATCGTATTGTAAATCGTTCTTCCAAGCTTATTGAGGAAATCATAAAGTAAGTAGCAGTTCTTATGTTAGCATAGTGTGCCGTTACAAGTACGAGTATATAGAGTGCGTTTGTCTTTATCTGACAAAAGTGAGACCGTTTAGATGCCTAGATATTGGTCGATTCTATCAATATTTGTATCAAGTATCTAATTCTCACCTGAAGTAGCATTAATGGAATCGTAGTGTGCTCTAAAATCAAAAAAATCATAGTACTGCACTGTCAACTGTACAGTCATCACATTGTTGGTTGAGATAACATCAATACGATCATCAATGCAGAAGCTGAAACGAAACAGTCCGTGAGTAAGTATAACGTGGAGAACAGTATCAACTTACATTTCTTTAGACATGGTTTATACAAGTGTTGTTTATCATATAGAAGTAATGAAACATTTTGAGATATTTTAAATAAAGCAGTTCAACATTTTTTGCGGTTGTGTACTTTAATGTAGACGTGCATGCAAAATTTTAATAAAATTCTCTATCCAGTTAATTTAAGGATATGTTTTCTTCTGAAATTGGTATTTAATGTGTCTCTAGTTTAGAAATAATAAAAATCCAAATATTATGTTATTTTCTCTTTATGAGAAGAGTTTTGCTATTAAATATTGTAAACAAATTATAGCATTAGACAAACCGACTAAACATGCAACTTGATTGGCTTGACACAAACTATCCCAAATATGTAATTAATTGTTTACGAACCAAACACGTTTAATTTAATTTAATAAAAATTCATTTAATTTAAAATAAAAAATAAAAACTGCACACGTTTCCATCATAATCTGGTACAGCGATGCTAAAATAATTTTCAAAGTAAACAAGTAGGAAGAAAAAGGTTGACCATGCGTGCCCATACCTGGATTCGAACCCTCAACCCCAGTTTGAAGCATTTTAACACTAATTTTGATAGGCTTCAGTTAGAGGTACAGCATTACATTTGCTCTACCGTTATTTCAGCATCGCTCAACCAGGTTAAGGAAAAGCAAGTGTAATAGACAATATATAGAATTTGAAAATGAACACAACTATTGTAGTTTATACATAACCGTTGACGTGTATGCCAATTATAAAGAATAGTATCCATCCAGTTTTGAATTTATTAATATGTTTTCTTCTAAAATTGATATTTAAGGAGTCTCCTTTTTAGAAATAAGGAAACTCCAAATATTATTTTATATCCTCTTTAAGAGAAGTATTTTGCTATTGAGTATCGTTTAAAATTATAGCATTAGACTAAACAACGAAACATGTTACTTGATTGGTTTGACTCAGCTAGAAAAACCGTCAGGAAGTGCGAGGTTGAAGCGCTCCACAAACCAGGTTTAAGCACCCCAGTCGGTCCTTTTGCTGATTGGCCGTTCCAAGGCGGTAACTGATGTTTTTTCTTTATGTGTGTTATGTCTCGTCTCTGTGTTTTTGTCACATTTACATTTACCTTGTTTGCCTTTGTCTACTGGTAGATAAAATTTAAATATCTGTGGAAATTTTTATAGGACCTTTTCTTATTTCCCTTTTTAAACTATCCCGAATATGCAGTTAATGTTTTATAAACACAACACGTTTAATACTGATTTTTTCCATTTTTTCTGCTGACTGCGCTTCATTTAAAGTCACCGATTGATCTCAATGTTGCCCAAAATATTCTGTAAAGTATTTTTGTTGATGCTGCAAAATATAAAGTAAGTTAACTACATAATTTTGACTTTTTTAGACTTTCAATATATCTTAATAAATTTACAGTAAAATTTAGCACAAATCATTTAAGAAAAATCATTCACAAAATAAAAATTTAAAACTATACTTGTTTTATTCTTCATCTGGTAGAGTGATGCAGAAAAAAATGTCAAAGAGAAAAAATAGGAAGAATTTTTTTTTCTATTTGTGTCCAAACCGGGATTCGAACCCTCAACCACCAGTTTAGAAACATTTAAACCTTAATATTGATACTTTAAAATTGAAGGTGCAGCATTATATTTGCTGTACCTTAACGGTGGAATTCGACAGTTTACCTAATACATATAACATTATCGAACCACTGCTTTCGGGAATTTGCGCGTAGATTTGTATAAACCCATACTTTGCTTTTAATTTAAATAAATACAATTTGAGCACTAATTGAATTGTTAGTTTGACAGAGCTAATCGTGAAAAAATCACACTGAATGTGTATTCTTAACTGTATAAACAGCTCGAGAGTGGCCTCTGCTAACAATTGATATCGACGCCAGAGTGGATTACCGGAATTACTATATAACGTCATCTCAAAAGTAAATGGTACGTGGTATTCTAAGTTTAAAAAATAGCTATCACTACAGCGTAGCTCGGTAAGGAAAAGCATAGGTAAATAAGAAAAGGTCCTATCAAAAGTTCCACAGATATTTAAATTTTATCTATCTGTAGACAAAGGCAAACAAGGTAAATGTAAATGTGACAAAACCACCGAGACGAGACATAACACACAAAAAGAAAAACCATCAGTTACCGCCTTGGAACGGTCAGTCGGCAAATAGGCAGACTGGGGTGCTTAAACCTGGTTTTTGGAGCGCTCCAACCTCGCACTACCTGAAGGGTTTCTTTTCCTTGACTTCAAAGAATGAATGTCACTTCGAAGCTTATCTTTTTTATCTGCTCAGCACTTGCCACCTTCTTCTTCTTTTCATCATCAAGGAAGTTGCTGTACCTTAACCTTGCCTGCCTGCATGACTCTATCATCTTACTGGATACAGTCATATTTGAGATATCTAAACTCTCCTCCCTTTCTGTGTCTTTCAATTCACTCGAAGATACCTTATCTTTGGACAAATGAAGAATGCCATCATAAACCTGCCTGTACGCTATCAGAGCTGACTTGGCCATATTATCCTGCAGTAGGTCCTTGTTTATAGAGAAACCTCGCTAAAAAGCTGATTTCGCATGCGAAAGGATTAGAATCATCTTCACAGCAGACCACAAAGGCTTGAAATTGAACTCAAAGCACATGAATGGTGCAATTCCATTTCCATGATTTGAACTCTTGTAAAGCCTCATCACGTTTGCCTGAACTCATCCACTTTGCATTCAGCAGCTTTTTTCAAAATAATCTTCATTTTCTCACTTGATTTACCTGGGTTACTAGCTATATATCTAAGACCAAGCGCATTAATGGCCCTTACTGTTCCATACTTCAATGGGCACCTTTCTAACAGTTTTCCGTCATATTCTGCAAAAAGGCAATGCAGTCCTGATAGAATTCAAACATTTGAAGCTGACTGGCTTTTCTGTCTTTGACCACTTCATCTACAGCTTGCTTTGGTGCAAAACCAATGTCTACCTTTTCAGCAGGCACAATTTTCTCTTTATTTCTAACATCAACTTTGCCAACATTTCCTGCAGAATCCAGCACAGATTTCTTGATAAAACGTCCAAGCAGATTGTTCAACATTTCATGTAGTTCACTGGAGATGAATGGCATCATTGGCCTGTCTGTCTGAAAAAGTTCAAGAAATGGGACCAAGACATTGGCAATGCTGACAAAGAAGTTCAGCTTTGCAAGCATAGGAGGGTCTTGAACATATTTATATAAGTTCACATATGACTGGCAAGTTGTGCGTTTGCTTTTAGCAAGTTTTTGGGTAGCCACAAGTTGTGGCCCACAACATACTTTTAAATACAAGGCCAAATTTGAAAGCTTGTTTCGCAACAGGCACATCTTCTAACCAGCGTGTAGCACAGAATTTCAATCCAAACTTTGCATTAGCCTCCAAGTAATCCTCGCATCGAGCAGGAGAATCAAAAAAGCAATGGTACACAGACCGTAGCACTCCGTCTATTTTTCAACCTGTTTTTACTACCCCATGTTTGAATGCCCCGTGAACAACATGTAATCCACAAGACCCAATGTTGATGAGAGATGGATTGTTTGGATCTAGCTCCTGCCGATCTTCTAATAATAGTTATAATTATAAGAATTTCCAATTTGTACTTGGCCCATCCATAGATATTTATAATATATTTGTATATTTAACTTCCCTATTGCACATTTGAACATTTTGAGCAAATCCTGGGCACGTGTATGTCCTAGGAACACAGAGTCAAAGAACCTGGTCACAACTCTATCCAGTTCATTGTCCCAGAAACGTAGCAGCAAATCCATTTGTTTTTCTTGAAGTTCTTTGCTCAGACTCATTAAAAGACACTACAAATATAGTTCCTGGTTGATGGACTTTATTTGCCAGTTCCTCTTTGTAGAATGGGCTAGTCCAAACCGAATTATATATTAGCATTTTATCGACCCACAGCTAAACTTCTTGGCAATCTCACTATCAGGAAACATTTTTTGAAACAAACTGTTTGTTTTTGCACTTGAACTGCGTGAGTAATGGCTTACAACAGTTTTAAAAGCCCAAAGAATTTCAGCAGATAGAAGTCTGTTATTGGTAACATAGTTGGACATTGTCCTTCTTGAGATATATCAGATGCTTGCACTTGGAGTGGAGGGGGGAGTGGAGAGGGAGCTGGCACAGTCAACTTGCAAACATCATCTTCTGCACTTGCGGCACTGGCTTCTGGTTTATATGTTTCTGGTTTTTAAAAAATCCATCTAAAGATTGTGACTCTTTTTTTTATTTCCATTGTCATCTGTTCTTTATTCATGTGTTTCTTACCCTTTGAATGACTTACTAATGCCTGTCCTCCCATGTTCTCTAATTAAATTTGCACTCCACACAAGATGCAACGGGCTCTGGCATTTGAGTGTGTGTCAACACTTATCCATGAAGAAAACTGCGGCTCCTTCAACCATTCACTATTGAATTTTGTAGATTTGCTCATTTTGTAAATGTTAGTAACAGTTTATGTCAGGTATTAGTAG
Organism: Sinonovacula constricta; assembly: GCA_007844125.1. NCBI lineage: Eukaryota > Metazoa > Mollusca > Bivalvia > Cardiida > Solecurtidae > Sinonovacula > Sinonovacula constricta. The sequence goes on along the minus strand of CM017560.1, from coordinate 49,166,021 downwards.
ACATATATACAAGAAACAAGTCTGAACCATCACCAACCTGAAAAGAGAAAAGCTATGCATCACATCTAGTTATTATGAAGCTACTGTACATGCAGCCTGAAATAAAGTCTCCCCTAGTGGTTATAATAGAAGGGGGAAACATAGTAAATAGCTCAGGAGGCAAGGGACGCTTAAACCCCTTTCAGCTTCTTTCTTAATAACTTAGCTACTGTATCCAAAATCTTCAAACATAAGCATATTTTTAGAGTAAGATGTTCACAAGAATAATAAAGATTCTCATAATAATAAATAACAATAAAGATACCCAAATATTGGAAGAAACTGCCTTAGCCTTTACATATTTTGCTTCCTACTGTTTGACTTACATTCTCTTACAAAATTCCCTGACTTTTGCTTATTTTTCAAATTTCCCTGACTAATTTCAAAATTCCCTAACTGTTCCCTGACCTTGAACAAAAAATCATTTTTCCCTGACTTTTCCCTGACCGTGGGAATCCTGTCCTCGCAGATACGCACAGTTGAAATAATCCAACGGTAGAATAATACACGAATGTAATTAATATGATTCCAAATCCAACACTTAAATATTTATTTTACTGTAGAATATAATAAGTCCCCATAAGTTCCAACACAGAAAGGTTTAATATTGAAACTGCAAGTATTTCAAAACTATATGTCCATAACAACGTGTTTAATTTCACAACTTTTTAATAACATATTTGGGATAGTTTGGGTCAAACCAATCAAGTAACATATTTAGTTGGTTTATCTAATGTTATATCTTGTTTCCGATCTATACCCTTGCAAAACACTTCCCTTTAAGAGGATATAACAAACTTATTGCAATTTCCATATTTCTGAAAAAGAGACGCCTTTAATACCAATCTCAGAAAACAAAAAATATCCATAAATTCAAAGCTAGGTAGAGAATTTTCTTTATACTTGGCATACACGTCTATATTAAAGTATTGAACTCATCCGTTGTGTTAATTTTCGAATTCTGTATATTTTCTGTTACTCTTGCTTTACCTCAATAATAAACTACCTCACTTTCTTGGAAATCTTAAATGTTAGTCCAGATGTGCAGTGGGACGACAGCGATACGGCGGTCGGCAGTGATGCCAATTTTAGCTCACCTGAGCTCAGCATGCTGATGTTGAGCTTTTCTGAGCGGCCTTCATTGGTGGTATGTCTTGCGCATCAAGCGACAACAGTTTGGGATTAGCCGGCATTTTGGCCGATACTGTGCAGCGACATATCTATCATTATAGCACAGGGGCACTTATGAGGTGCCCAGGGACTGAACCCGGCCGGTCCATTATACTGACACCGACGAGTCAGGCGTAATGCTGTCCCCTTAGCCCCGAGCGTTAGGAGGGTAGACAACAGTTTGCTTATTAAAGACACAAGCTATGGAAGACGGCCCTGCTAATTTCTTGACGATATCAGATGGCAGATGCATTTTGCACGCTTTTTTTGTTGTTGTTCTTGATGTTTATTGTTGATAAGCTTTTTGCGTGTATTTTCAGGTTATACCGTAGTTTTCTCTATTTCATAACTAAAACTGGCATAGTATTCGATCATGCATCGAAGATTTAAATTCGTCATTAAAATCTTTAAATGGAAGTCCGGGAGCTTAATGCATAACTTGGCTAGAAGACTGCTTATAACAAACCATAACAAACCATAACATTGAGGATTATTTTTTATATCGTTCCTTAAGTGGAAATTAGCCAACATGAATATTCATATGTCTTAATGAAACTCTAACAATAAACTTTATTATCGAAAAGCTGGTTCTTTTTATTTAAAAACAATATTAGAATAAGAAAAAAAGTCTAGGAGGCGGGATGCGCGGTAACTATACCTAGCAGCCGGACTATGAAGTTTAGAGATATTAGCATCTTGATGCGCTAAACAATAGAAATAAGAGTAAGCAAAAGATATGTGCTGGGCTGGAGAAGATTGCCTTGATGTGATTAATCCATAAAGCAATTGGTCGTGCCGAAGATGCGGTCGTACTTTTTATCCTGAATTAAATTAAGTAAGCCTTCTAAAGGTTAGAGTCCTCTAGCCAATCTAGGACCATTATTTTATTTATTTATTTATTTATTTATTTATTTATTTATGCATTTATGCATTCATTCATTTATTCATTTTTGTGCATTGAAGTTTGCCACTTCCAGTGAAGTAGCTCGTACAAAAAAGAACGCAAAATTATTTTCGCCAAACACGGGTAAGCGTGCAATCTTATCCTAAAATGGCTTCATTTGAAATAATTGTCATAGTGTAAGTGAACCATTACGACAGAGATCCGATGAATTTTAACCAGATATATTTTCATTTCTACTGACGATAAGTTGACGTTTATGCTCTATACAGCATGGACACTGTGGCCGTTGTATATTGTCCTGCTCGTGAATACATGTGCAAAACAACGCACACAACCACAACAAAACAACAACAAAACAAACAAAAAAGCAATAAAAACAACAACAACAGCAAACACTCGTGCGGCTTTCCATGTATTGTTCCTCATTTTCTTTTTATTTATCTTTTTATCACAAAACAAACATTCCGTTTCGCTTGGCTTGGCTGCTTACTAACACTTAATAAACTGCTTTGGTTAAATTCACAATATTTATCATGTTTTCTGTAAACCGGGTCGCGAATGATTTAATCACTGCCGTTCGAGCTGCACATCTGGATGTTTTTCATTTGCTAGAAATTCTCAACTTTAAGAGATCACTTTAACCAATTGTTATTACTTCGTTTAGTCTATTATTTTAAATTAGTGAGTTTCATCATATGTTTAAATACATTACAATACTTACCGTCTTATCAAGCTGGAAGCTATAGTCGTGTACCCATCATACACAGAGATGGAATTGTTTAGAGAGTCCGTATACCACAGATATATATCGTCAGTGAGTTGAATGACCTGATCAGGTGCGACCTCGATGTTCCAGGTACAGATGAAATTTTCCCCGAATAGGTCATAGTCAATACCCAGGTATAAGGGGCCTGTAGGCGCCACGTGTTGACCACAGTCTGGGACACAGTGGAGTGAGGAGAAGATACAAGGATTTCGACTATTCGTAGTTTATTTCATATTGCTTAACAAATTATAAAGAGACTTGTTTTGCATAAAACGTAATAAAACGTATATCGAATTTAAAGAGATATTTATTTAGTAATTGCGATATAATTTATTTTATAATGGCGACCAATTATCTTGGAATCAAGAGATACGTTCGTAATCTCAATGTAATTTTAAGATACCATTTTTAGTATCTGTAGTTAATTGGCCACAAGGATTATTTAAATAAATAAAAACTGAGATGTAACGTTTCTTGTTTGTTGTGTAATCAGTCGTATACTGATATACCTTACTCCTATTTGAACGAATTACCAAAGGAAACAATTGCGATACATAACGTTTGCCTACTGTAACAAGAGACTAGTCTCATTAGGGTATAAAGCCAATCGCTTTCTAAAACGTTTGCCCTTAGGAAGAAATAATATGCCAACTATATATTTCAAATAAATTGGAACTTTTCTTTGGAACATTAGAGATAATTGTTTCATGTGATAAAGATTATAGGGGATATTGTCCTAATAGGCAATAATATTAGACAGAGATAGTTTTCCTACGGCCCATTATCCCAAGGTGCATTCGCCTTATTGGTCAGTTTTTCAAAACTTCTTAGTATGTTTACTTGATAATGGCTGGGCTCTTATCCATGAACAAACCAGAAGTGCATATGAAACCGTCCATCCAATGAGAGCCATCTGAAAAACAAATATAGTGCGACATTAGAGCTCTGTGAAACCGGCTTACGCACTCTAGTCGGCCCTCTTGCCGAAAGATCGTTTCAATGCGGTAATTGTGAATACCCTTGTCCTGTGATCTTTTTTCAGAAATTAATATATACGTTGCAATGATCATGTCCTTTTCGCATTTTCTTATTCCGTTACAGCCTGGCGCATTTCACTGTTTTTGTTTCCATTATCATGGTTTCCATCTTTTAATACGCACTTCATAACCACAGACTAATGAAGTGCATTGCCATAGAAAAGTATCACACAAATATTCAAATAAACAGTCGTGTTTTCTTTTGTTTGTAAGTACATCACACTGACACAATTATGGTTATATAGGTTTACGTTGTCTAGTAGTGTAAGACACCAGATAACTCTTTGGGTAGAACCACATATTAACCGCAAGTAAGCTGGAGGAACTTCCCACATGACAGTTCTCGCACTGATCAAGACTCGATTTCCACCATGCGGTGTAGAGGAGTTACAAGTCGGTAACTATAATCTCCGCCCAAATAAATCATTTAAAAATAGCACAACAAAAATTACTGAAGCGAACTAAGCAAAATTTACGAGTACATACTGTTGTTGCTAGTTTTGTTTTTAATCGTTTTATACAAAACTTTTCCAAACGCCTTGAGGCATATACACCCTGTTAAAAACCTGTTTTAAAAACCCTGTTCTGAAACGATTTCTCGTTTTGGAAAAGTTAAGAAATATCTATACAATATGATATGTCTATGTGTGAAGTATGTTTTGCAAGTAATCATTCCAAGTGCACTTTTATGAGCTTTGTCAGAAAACTAAGTACCAAATATGTGACGATATATAAGCAGCTGCTTGTCGCATTGTTTGACACGTCCTGACATGTTAACCAAGGAGAAACTCCAAAGTGTTTCTAACAAAGTACATGTAAACAAAGCTAACTCTTATATAAAATATGATTTCCAGCGTGCTTTGCAATTTTACAATAGCCAGTTTCCCATTGGCCGATTTTAGGTATCACGTGACACGGCAAATCGAAAACGAGGCCATACGGGAAATGTCCCCATTTCCGCTTACAAAACAAATGGACGACATCGAAAAGTATCAATCGCTTTGTTTAGAGGAACTGCTTGGAAGCGCTGTTTAAGCGGTGTATGATTTGTCGTGTAAGCGATTACAGGTGTGCAAACTATGGTCAAATTTTTTTCGCTTATTTCAAAAGTACAACGCATTGGAAATTGGAAAGCAGACATGTCTTCACATGCATATAAAAAAACTTTTAAAATATAGATTATGCATTGGGACAAGTGTTGCATCAGAGTCACTATCATCCGATCATAGAAAATATTTTAGTAAACATTCAATACATTCAATAGGATTTTGCATCTTAACTTAAGTTAGATCTAAAATTAACGCTCATATATACCGGATTCAACCTAAATCATCTGAGTTTGTAATTACCTCCAATTATTATACCTCTGTGATCTGACTCTAAAAATACCGAGTTGCCATTCACTCTGAAAGTTTGCGGAAGCGACTGGGATGCTGAGATGGCTTGCCGCATTGAAAGGGTGCCATTCAAATTTTTAATGAGGATTTTAATATAACATGTTCTTCGGAGTTTTTTGCATATTTATTTTATACTGTTTGCTTTGTTACTAACTTAAATATAATATTTTGAGCAAAGCCGATAAATGTGAAATAATGACGCCGCTCCGTCGGACCTGTACCAAACGTCGGAAGCCTACAGACACCATTTTATTCAGGTAAATTTTAGGATGGATATATTATTGTCGATATATTTGTGAATAAATTTCCATTGCACTGAAGCTGTTTTCGAATTGCAAACACTATACAGAATCCATTACACTGTCCCATTGTCGATGACAATATAATAACGAAAAAGCAATTATAAATTTAAGAGTCGATCTTTTTGGCATTCCTGTAGGGCCTAATTCTTGCATTTATTTTGGCCGCTATTGTATTGACGAACCAATACTGCTGTATGGGTCTGAATGCTGGAGAGTGACACAGAATAACATGAAAAAGATCAGTGTGTTCCACAACGGATGCCTTAGGAGGATCTGCCGCATCTTCTGGCCGATGAAAGTCTCGAACACCGAACTATACAGGAGGTCAAAGTCCCAGGATATTGTGCTGGAGATAGAACGCAGGCGACTCAGATGGCTAGGACACACCCTTAGGATGGACACGAATAGAATTCCGAAGATAGCTTTAAGATGGACACCACCAGGGAAGAGAAAGCAAGGCCGTCCCAAGAACACCTGGATAGGCACCATCACAAGTGAACTAAAAGAGATGGGGTGAAGCACTGCTGATTGCATCTGACAGGGTGAAATGGAGGCAGAGGGTTGATGCCTTATGTCCCTCTAGGGATGAAGAGGATAAGTAAGTAATTGTATTGTCGAATCGAATATTTTACTACAAAGCTCCGATTTGAGTTTATTTCTACTCTTTAAGATTTAGGCCTTTTCTACATTCCAAACTATACGGAAAAATGCGAATGATACAGAAGAGTTCCAATTGTTAGCGCCACCAATGGTAATGGAACCTACTCACTAGCACATTTAAAGAAATTGAAAATTGCTCCGTTATGTCCTTAGTGTCTAACCTTTCCTGAAATGGTTGATGTATTCTGAGTGTTAACAATGTTTAACATTTCCTTAGAATATGATTGTTTTGTTTTTGAAAAACATCGCAGCGACGAATTGTGATCATTATAGCGACGTCCAGCTCTTGTGGTGGAGGAAGACCACAGACAGGTCAGCTAGAAGACCTTCCCACGTTAAGTCTCTCGTCCCGAACGGGACTCGAACAGTCAATGAGAGGTTAAGCCGACATATGCGTTACAAATCCTCTACCATTGTGAACTATACAGACATACAGACTCATCAATTTACCGAAGCGTCCAGATCATTTACTATATAAGATAAATTTACCGAACCTGCAATTTACCGAAACGTCCGTAAATCGCTGATTCTGTCCCCTATGGCCTCGTTCTGAATGTAGCGGGTCACAGCTTATGTAATAAAATCATAGTAGTACTTACGTTCGTTGTCTTTCTTTACTAAAACAAAAATCCGAACACGAAAAAAATCCGAACACTAAATAAAACTGTCGTACGTTACAGCATAATTGTCCCAACACGAACGCGATAGAACAAAACTGTTGCACATTATAGGATAATGGTGGTCTTTTTTTCTTCCTAAATGAATACTGTCAAAAGGATTGCATACACATGTGGTCTGGTTGAATGAGTTTATCAATTGGTTAAAATCTTGGCGCTAAAATGAGATATGGTAATAAAGGTGCAGTGACTGTAAACAATTAAAATGTAGATCGATAATGGAAGGCCATAATGGGTATAGTGTATCATTAGTTCAATACACCCTTTGGTATAAGGCATATAAGATTATCGTTTGGAGTTCCATACTGTTAGTTTAAAAACTAGTTATATGTGGTTTAATCCAGTTCTAATGATTTGCTTTACATCCGGGTCCCTGTCGATTTTGGCAACAGTCAAACTGATTAAGCCAAACTTGAATCAGAAAAAGTTAATTAGGAATAAATATCAAATTGAAGGAGTCGGTTCTCTAACCCATCTTTTACGCCCAATAAAAAAGTGAAAAAAGTCGCTGAAGGCATTATTTAATGTCACATTAATTACTACCCAGCCTGACATTGTACAAATCTACCATTTCTTAAGTGATTAAATAGTGTTTTGCCCCGATTGCTTTTCTTCAAAAGTACAACAAACGAGCAAAATCTACTATTTTTACCCATTTTTCACCATTTCTTCAAAACATAAATAATGAGCGCAAGTATGTACCAAAATATAACTATTTTAGTGAACCTTATACTCTATACTAAACGACTTTTGGAAAGAAGATTAGAAATTAAATGGTTTATTAGGAAGTATAAAACTGTAAGAATGTTGTACATGTAGTATTGCAGTGTTATTATGTGTTCTCACTTATAACACAGGGATTTTTCCTCAAAATTTCAGGTTCAAAGTGTGGAGCTTGTCTTATAGGCGGAATCTAGTGACCTGGCAAAAAGTTTTCACGTTGTTATGGGGCAAAAACATACCGCATAAATTTGTAAGCGGTTATGCAATTATCCTACATGCCGTCATTATCGACCGCCGATAATTTACCTTAATTGGCGTTAGACGTATGTAGGTAAACGATTAACTGTCTCACATACATTTCCCTTTCTTCTGCGTGAAACACGGCTTATTGTCCGTTTGTAAACACTGAAAGAACCTTTCATCTTCAGTCAGCCAGATACACCAAGCTGTAATTTACTTAGTGTTTCTGTGTAGACTTGCCTCATTACACAGGTCAAGTTGACTCAATTCAATTCAATATCTAATTGGCAGAAACTTATATGTTTATGGCCATACACAAATAAATATGGCGACAAAAATACACATATAAAGTATAATTAATTGCATACATGTTTTACATAGAGAAAAGTATGTAGCAAATGTACAAGGTATGTGTATATACAAATCTAGCTAGTCGTTTAGTTAATCCTGTTTGGTTGCATTTCATTAGTTGTTGGAATTTAACAATACTTATACTTGGCCAAGAGCAAAAATAGTTTGGTAATATACTCGTTCTTAATTCTCTGTAAAAAGGACATACTAGAACAAAATGATATTCGTTTTCGATGACATTCGTTCGACATTATATACATTACCTATCCTGTTTATCAATGTTTCTAAATCTACTTTCTTCTGTTGCGAGTTTATGGGAAGAACATCTCAATTTAGATAAGGCTGCTTGATGAAGGGGGTTTTCAACAACCATAAGATATTTTTCAAATTCAAAATTATTCTTAAATATGCAGTATGTTTCTAGCTTACTAGAATCATTAATCGAATAATGCCAACATTGTACATATTGGTCAATAATTCTCTGTGTTATTAAGCTTATGTTATCACTGTTGTCAGACTCGTTAAAAACTAGCCTAACCCAAGGTTTTTAGAAATGTCTTTAACTTTTAATGTCCATTACAAAATATGATTACCGTCATTATTAGTTAAATGAACCAGTTTATATTGCAAAGAGTTAGGATGTTTGTTTACTTTAATCCAATATTTAAAAACACGAATTCTGCGAGTGAAAACTAAAGGCAATCTACCCAGTTCTCCATACACTGAAGCACTGGCAGTTTGTTGCCTAACAGATAATACATGTTTTAGAAATTTTAGATGAATACGGTCAATGTCAGGGGCTTTTTGAAAACCACAAACTTGACATCCATAGCACAATATTGGGAGAATCATTGCATCAAACAATTTAAGTTTATCTTGAACCTGTACAGATATGTTATCAAATAAGGAACGTAGGGAAAACAAGGCTTTAAGAGCACTTTCAGATAAACGCTTCTGTGACGTATAAAAAGAACAGTTAGTCTTTAATGTAACTTCTAAATATGTAAACTCATTCATACTTTTAATTTGCTTGCCATTAACAGTTATATTTATGTTTCTTCTAGTGACATCTTTGCCAAAAACTACCATAGCTGATTTCAAAACATTTAATTCTATGCCCCAAGAATTACAATAATTCTCAAGTGCATTAACCTGATTTTGTAAGCCTATAGCTGTCCTCGAAAATAATACAGTGTCGTCCGCAAATATTAGCATAAACAAATTCATCTCAGCAAGTGATATTGTGTCAAGAACATTATTTTCATTGTTAGAAATAGTGTAATCATAAATGTCATTAATTAACATGGGAAAAAGTAACGGAGATAAAGTTTCACCCTGCTTAACGCCAGAAGAGCTATCAAAGAAATCAGAGCATTTACCATTTAAACGTACACACATTTTAACAGTAGTGTACATAGATTGCAAAAAAACTGTACAATTTTGGAAGAACATCCATTTCTTATTAATTTAATAAATATACCGTTCCTATAGACTAGATCGAAGGCTTTTTTTAAATCAACAAAAACAAAAATGTAAAATTACCATTTTCATTATTAACTTCTTTATCAATTATACAGTTTAAAACAAACATACAATCCATCGTACTCCGATTCTGTCTAAAACCATACTAAAACTCATTTAAAATGTTGTTAGCTTTCACCCAATCCGACAAACGGTTATTGATGATATTTGATAATATCTTGCAAAAATACTTGTAAACTCAATACCTATGTAGTTATTTAAGTCTGAAAGCGAACCTTTCTTTGGAACAGGCACAATAATCACTTTAGTCCAAGTTGCAGGATACACACCAGCTGTGAAAATATAGTTAAACAGTTTACATAGTAATGGTGAGATGAAATCTATACAATCAAGAAAGAATTCTGGCATTAGTTATCATATCCACCACTTTTTCCTCTCTTTAATGAAGAAAATGCGTTTTTAACTTCGTGTATTTCGAAAACCTTATCTAGGGATTTAATATTTTTGTAAAGTTCTAGGTATCTTATTCTTCTTCAACAGTTTTAATTTTAAAAATGTTTTCGGTCGAAAACAAATCCTTAAAAATGTTTAAACACATCATTTAGATTAATCTAATTCTGATTACAGTCTGGCTTATTTTTATATGTTTTAATCACATTCCGGAATTGTTTAGAATTAGAAGAAGCTAAATCGTGTAAATTCTCTGAGATAAGCTCTGAGACTGACTTTGAGATAATCTGTTGTCAAGGTGATATCGATCGGAGCACTACAGGATGTTCATGCAGCTGAGACTAAATACATCCCGCAACGTGTGAAAGCTACAGGCACTGTTTACCAATATACCCTTTTGTTGAGACAGCATGACTGTTTTTTGTTTGTTTTCTTTTCTTTTTTTGTCTCTTCTATAAGATGGTCGAAGCAGGGACCGGCAATTTCCAAGGTGAAGTAGGGGCCCGTCTTAGCAGCGAATAGTCTTATAAGTGAGAAAGCATGGTACATATAGATTCTGGATTTTTTCTTCATCTTAATCCTTTTATAAACGCGCTTAGTATCGATCCGAGTTTTAAAGTTATTTTTATATAGTATCGATCGTGTCGACCATAGAAAAGCAATCGTTCAAGGGCATGTTACATGCATGTGCTCATAAAGCCAATAAATAACAACACAATTAAAATAATTAATAAATTGATATCGATATTTATTTTTAGCAGAGACCCCTATCAAGCTTTTTATACAGTTGTAAAAAAATACAAAGACTGATATTATTTTTTTTCGCGATTACTTCGGTCATTTAGTGTTCAAAATCGTATTTAGTAAAACTTAAATATAAATTTAAACACAAATTATGCCTAAATTTCCTAAAGCAGTTGTTCGGTGTTGTTATAAGTATAGATAGTTTCCATGTGATGTCATCGACATTGATAAGACAGTTTAAGGCAGCCATCTTTGTGGGCAGAAGCTAATGCAGGCCGAAATCGGGAAATATGTGATGTATTAAACTCACCACTGTGTTTTTATTTTTCGGTCTATTTTAATGAATTTTATATCAAATTTAACAGCTTTTATAAAGTATTTTAAATATCAAAACTGTATTTTGATAGTTTAAAAGGTTAAAGAAATTCAACCGAAAATGTTACGCTGTTTTTTGTTTTAAGTATGAGCCAATAGTTTTATTTATTTCTCTGTAATAATTCTGTGTACATTTATCAATTGTAAAAATATTGTATTCTGAAAATATGAATTTCAAGAGCTTTCAAATGGTGTATAGCTTTTAATTTTCGGACTACAAATAAAGAAATTACAAGAAAAAAAAATACCCTTCTTTACAATTCATATGAAAATCCCTTGAAGTTACCATCAAAGATGGCTGCCAAGATAAGGGTTTTCACTGATGTGGAAACTATCTATTTTCTATAGGCAAACTATCAGTAAACCTTAATAAACCCAACATACCGACTCATGCACTAGTTATTGAAATGACGTCGATAAGGGGTTTTCCCATAAACGACCAATCAAAACACCGCACGTTTAGTTGCTCCATTGGGATACCCGGAAGTTGATAATTTGACAAGCGGTAGACGCGGTTTTCACTCACGATTATATAAATTTACTTTCTAAAGGCCACGTAACCGACGTATTGGCCAAGGACGTATGATTAAAGACGCTACAGGTAGTAAGGACAACACAAGTGTACTTATTACGAGAGAGATATCACGTGCCGGACCGGGGAATCCCGAAATCATGATTGCTGGCCAAGGCAGAAAGAAATTTTTTGTGTGCGCGTTTGGAGTGTTTATCTCATACTTCTACTATGGAATTCTTCAAGAGTCAATGTGAGTATGACTTTATTATGTCAGGAACACGTTGTTAATGTTATATTATTTTTTCTACTGCCAACATATGTTTGCTTTGCCTCATCACAACAACAACTCAAGCATCATGGTATTTGTTTATTTTGTTAGTTATAGTATTAGTAAAGAATGTTGAATTTGCATTTGTGCATATTCAGTTAAATCCGTTTGCTTTTCTTGGTTAACATTGTAAACTTTTTGTCACCAAATGGTGTACCGATAAAATATTCCCTGATTGTTCAAAGTTATAAAGCAAGTAGCCCCCACAGTGCAGTAGGTAAGCAAGTAGTTGAAGGTTATGGGTTTAAATCAAGATACAAATTTTAATTTATTTATTTTTTTCCTATAATTTTGCTTGGAATTTCTATCCTTGTGAAATACCTGCTGAACATTTTATATGTGTGTGTGTGTGTATATGTGTAGTTATAGCAATAAAGTGTAGGCAGTTTCAGTCTTTCATTCATAGCCAACTTGTCTTCGGTTTATCATCAGTCCGGACCATCTGCATTCTAGACCATCATTTCGGACCATCATTCTGGACACCATCATTCCGGACCAAGTTATAATCATCCCCGACCAATTTGATCGTCATCACGGACCATATAATAATAATTCCGGACCATATTTATTTGATTGATGAAATAATAATCAGAACTTAGGACAGGAAGTCTAGATGCAAAACCCTCTTTTATTGGCATAAAAATTCTTTAAAACTTGAGGTTTAAAACACCTGTCCTTAATAAAACATATTGTTTGTTTTAGTAATTAGGTCAGTTTTTAATTGTGAATATTGATTTGGACATAATATATAGGCTAACAAAATGTTTGGTTTATTTTGACATGGAAATGGCATTCAATAATCGAGTCCGTAAATCAAAGAACACTTTTTGTAAAATAAACACAGGCGTATTGGCAGCACACTTTTATCAGTGTGCCCCTGGCAGATGTTCACACCTTTTTTTTATTACTGTTGTTTGCTGATTAGTGTATTGTGTCTGTATTTTATGTGTCAATTTCTCACCTCATGTGTATTGTTGAAAAGCCTGAATATTCATATGGTTATACTTTTTAAGAGAAAAGTTTCATAATTTAAAAAAAAAGATTTTGGTCCACAAGTGAAAAAAATGCATATACAATGTTATATATTTTATTAACAACTTAATTCAAACAATAGTACGTTCTTACATGTATATCAATTACATAGCAATTAAACAAAATGTACACCAGTTCAGAAACATTATGGTGATCCAAGTCAAATACAACACAAAATGCACATAACAAAAACAAGTAAATGGGCAGCTTGTATATATACAGCAGTACGACACACATACTTAATCAAGCACATTGAACAAGCACATTGAACAAGCAAAGGCACATGTAAAAACTCAATCACGTAAGTCAGTTGCTCTCTCTTACACTGGTCTATGCACATTATATACACCTTTTTAAAACGACTAATTAATGCATATTCTTCATTCTTTAACTTTTGCGAGTGGACAAACACATGCTGATAATGAGAAACATTTATGAATATTCTCCCTTGAATAATCCCTAAATGCAAGTAGGTCCTTTCATTTGTTTTACTCGGTATTTTTATGCTTGTGCTCTATGGAGTGTATGTTGGCCTTTCTGCTTTTCTTGGGATACCCAGGTTAACCATCATCAATAAATGTTTCCATTTTCTTCTTAAGTAACATATCTCTATAAGTATTTAAATTAATTTTAAGCTTATATTTATGCAAAAGTATGAAATTTCACTTTTTGTAATTGCAATTTCTACAAAAGTACATGCGAAAAAGTCCAAGAATTGTAACTACAAGGTCCTACAACTACTGTTCGGAATACCTCGGATATTAACTAACAAGAGAGACAATTTCTATTTCACCAATGTACCCCATTAACAACATTAATTGGACAACTAATTAACTAATTAAAGTGGACAACTAATCAGTTAAAATGATTAATGCCAATTAACCAGAAAGTTTGCGCGTTTGACTTTATCTACTGTATGCATGCAATTTTTGGTTACACTAATCAGTAACAGACAGTAATAAAAAGAGGTGTGGACAACAGTCAAAAGTTACTGCTAAAAGTGTGCTGCCAATACGCCTGTGTGTTTTTTGCACAATGAGGTGTTATTTGATTTACGGACATGATTTTTGGATGCCATTTCCATGTCAAAATAAACAAAACATTTTGTCCAAATCAATATACACAATTATAAACTAACCTAATCGCTAAAACAAACAATAGATTTTATTTAGGACAGGTGTTTAAAACGTCAAGTTTTAAAGAATTTTTACACCAATAAAAGGTTAAATGAGGATTTGCAACGACCTAGGTAATATACGTGTTAAATTTTAGATCTATCTATACTTCTTTCCTAAGTTCATGATACATATTTCATTAATAAAATAAATACGGTCCGGAATGATTATACTAGTATTATTATATGGTCTGGGATGACAACCAAAGTGGTCCGGGATGATTATAGCATGGTCTGAAAAGATGGTCCGGAATAAGGGTAATTCCATGTCTTCACTATGTCACATAGGAAACTGATAAAACATTTATGTTCAAAAGAAAAGCTCAATATTTTTTTTAATTTCTAAGTATTTAAAGGCTTGTAAAGAGAATAACAGAGGGTTACAGGTGTAAATCAAACGAGTTGTATACATATTCCGAGTTGATGAGTTGTTTAAACTGAATGTATACAAATCTTTGCTCCTTTGTTGAGTTTATTGGATAACTATTACGAAAGTTAATCAAGGGCAAGTTTAACATTGTTTACTAATGCACATGCACACCAAGTTGAGCAGTACTACAAAAGGAAAAGCAAAACATCAAATATGCAGCATTTTATATGCTATTTTTTAACATTTAAGATTTTATCAGACATGCAAGAACTTACCGCTTTATAGTCCTAGAAATGAGCCATCACATTTGTTTTTCAGCATTTTATGTACTGATATTCAATTTTATTTTTATTGAATATGCAAAGTCTTATGGCTCCCTCTGCCATATCATTTAAAAAAACTATAATAACATGGGTCCCCACAGCTGATATAATAAACTTACTTGACTTGACTACTTGACTAAAAACCTACTTTTTCTTAAGAAGAGGACTAATAGACAATGAGTTCCCAGTTTAGATTTACCTTTTTAAGCCAAATAAAGAAGTTGGCATTTTCGTTTGTTACATCAGAATTTTTTGATTATTGAATGCCGTTTAACAAAATTTCAGACAGCTTTGGTTTGTTCTTTTCAACTTTTAAAAAGAAAGTACTTTGTTTAAAAGATGTCCTGTAAAGTTTATGCAACATTTCATTTGAAATTCCTCGGCAGTTTGCGAAGGGTTTTAATAGCAATGTTAAAAAGTGTCAGATTTCAGTTGGTGAAGTAAATGGATTTATTTGGAAACCCATGTAAGTTATTGACTTTTAATTTCATATTGTTGCTAATAATTGTTTTGTTTACACATACAAACCATTCTGTAGACCTGACATCCAACCTACAAGAAAAGTTGTTGATGCAAAGCATCAAAGGGGATGCAAAACTGGAGGTTAAAGCGACATGGGAGCAAGTAAAATTTTCATAATAAAAAGAAATAAACCAAAACCTCTCATTTTCTGCCTCGTTTAAATGAAATTTACAGACACACAAAATTAAATATAAAAATAAATAAATAAAATAGAACACCATTTACCGAATTAGGACCTGTATTTCATCAGACTTTCCCCATATGCAAATTTCAGTGAGCATGCCATATATAGGCATCACGCTCTAGCGTTTCGCCAATAACTGAAATGTTGCTGCTTAAACTGTGCATTCAGTAAGTGGGCAAAGTGCAACATGGTAGTTAGGGGTGTTACAATATGCTGCCCTCACAATACAATACGTATCGTGATGTACACAACATGCTACGATAAATATCACAGTACATTATACTGCAATAGCTCATGTGGTAGAGTATCGGCTTGCAGATCGGGAGGTCATGGGTTCAAACCCCGGCCAGGTCAAACCAAAGACTTTAAAGTTGGTAGTAGTGGCTTCCCTCCTAACACTCGGGGCTAAGGGAACAGCATTATGCCTGACTCTTGGGTGTCAGTATAATGGACTGTCCGGGCTCAGTTCTATCATGATCGAAATGTCTCTGCACAGTATCGACAAAAATGCCGGCAAAATTACACCATTAAAAATATGTCAGCAAAGCTATTTACTGAAACTAAGAATGTATGTCATTATCAGAATGCATAACACAAAAGGTTATCCACATATTAAAAGATTAAACTAAATGTAACAAAATAACCAAAAACTTAAATATGTTAGGTCTGAAACATAAAATGTTATAATATATTTCTTAATATATTTTTCTTATCTTTGTTGTAAATTCTGAATGTCTACCACAAATAAAAATGTAATAGTTTGGTACATTATCAAAGAAAACAAGATAAAGTTTAATAACACTATGATGCTTTAACACAGTCAGTTAGTATTTAGTTAGTGCTTTGTATGAAACATCAGAGAAAAAAATGGTGGCAGGTTGTTACGTCTGGAATGTTAGATAAAATCCCGACCTTTTGTTTGGAACCCAGAATGTATAGTGTCAAAATCTTCGACATAAGATTTGGCAGAAGTGATACATTAAAATAGAGTGTACCAAACAGTTACACCTTGGAACTGTCACTTGGCAAATGGCCAGACTAGCGTGCATGAACCCTTTTGCAGAGCTCAAACCTCACACTTCCTAGAGTTGTTCAAAAGCAAGCAGTGAAAAGAAAACAGATCTATTTGAAACACATTAGGCAAATTGATGACGTGACCTTACATCTTAGCAATAGCATCATAAAAATGTTAAAGTAGTGACATAATTAAAAGATAATAATGTCCATATTGTATTTGGGTGAGCGGAGAAGTATTTTTCTTTCTATTTTTGAGAAGAACAGCTACATAAAATATAGATTGTCAAGAAATTAATTATTTGATCAAGGACAAAAATCACCAGAAGAGAGGTAAAATTGATTGTAGCATTCTGTTTATGTGTAGGTGGAATTGAAGTACTAAAGTCAAAGAAAAATGTAGGCAATCTCATTATCATCATCATCATCGTCATCATTGGTTTCTTTTCATTAACATGCAGGTTCAGGAGAATTGTCCGCACTAGGCTCCCTTCCAGATGACTGGCTAACTGTTCACATGGCAGCTTTCACCTCAGAGTCTGAGACCTTCTTTTTTCACGATCATGAGTGTCGGAGTGTGACAACGTCTACTCTGCATTCTCTATCTGTGAGCTCCTCCCAAGACATTTTTGGTTGATCCATTCCATGCTTTCCAGAAATTTGTAGTGTGTGTCTGCACTTGATTGCTCTGCTAGATCTTTCTACTTGTCTATGCCAGTGCTCTTCTTTTCCTTAAAATGGTGATGAGGTCTTCGAGACCAAGCCACCCTTAGCAACTTCTTTGACTGCACCATGGCCATGTCTTTTGATTTTGTTCATAGCATTAAAGGTCATGAAAAAGGTAAAGGTCTGGGTTATGTACTGGTAAAATAATTATAATCCATAGTGCGGGGTGGGAATGTTACAAAAGGGAGGTAATACATGAAAATCAATTTTATATGACTACTTCAGTTAGTTCCCTTCCCTGAAGTGTTTGCAGCTCTGTGTACGTATATTTATATTTTGATAAGCGGTGTTAATAAGTTGAAGGATTTTGATTAAGATATCAGCAACAGTTTTAAATAATATCTTTCAATTGTATTGTTTGTAGCTTGCATTTTTCTACCATGTTATTTATTAATTTTATTTTTACAGAAAGCTATCTTCTATATTAAAACAATCAGGAATCTATTTAGCAGTCATAAGTTGTTTTTGCTTTGATTCATTTAAGTCTAAGCAAGCTCATCCAATATAATATCTCATTATCACTACAATTTTGAAACCATATTTTTTAATACAATCCTCAGAGAAGGCTTCAAGAAATGATAATTGCTGAAAAAATAAGGAATAAATTTGAGAAATAATGATCTCTTTAATCTTTAAAATCTTGAGACCAAATAATAGAATCATGGCTGACAATAGTTATTGTATACCAATTTTATATGAGCCTTGTTCAAAGATTCATCACCATATTGATTATTAGATAATCTGCGTGTCATTATTACATTAATTTGAAACCAACATAGAGCAGGTGTTGCGGGGCATCCTTGGCCATTGGTTAGAGTTGCTACCTTGTTATGCCTCAGCCCCTCACCACATGGGTTCAAGTCCCGGTTCCAGCTAACCTGGGGTTTGCCGGTGAGTCTATTTAGACATATGTCAATAATTAGCTTAACGTTGCCAATATGACAGTAATTGTGATGGTTCAATGTCACAAAATGAAACAAACCAGCTGTTGTGGAGTATTAGTATTGTAAAATAAAGTAGTGTTTGTAACATCAGTTAGAACATCATTTAGAAAATGGTTTTGTAAAATGTTATTATACATGATTAGTTATCATACTGATTAAGATGTTACTCAATAATTAAAATGCTTTATATATTATTTCATAATATTTGCAGTGTTTGGGATCTATATTAAACACACAGATAAAATATGCACTTCTTTTGGTTCCTACTTTTCTAATGCTTATATGTGTTATTACATGTGCCATTATTAATAAAACCACTCTCTTTGTTATTGACAGTAATCCCATTTCACCAGGATAAGGTTTGGTTTGTGCAGGTTTCTGCTTGTCCATTAACAGTAGACTATGTCATGGGCTGTTGACTTTGTATTTAACAGCTCTTTTGTGAATGATAAAATTGCCTCAGGAAGAAAGCAGCAATCAATACAGGTGTCTCAAGGTGTGTTAATAAGGATTAAAATCTGGGACTAGATATAAAGTACATTAACATGAAGTTAGTGTTTTTTAGGGATTGTTTTATTTATTGTGTCATTTTGTGTTGAGATTGATCATTTCTTGGCTGAGACAATTTGTTTATTGAAATAAAGAGCTTTTTGTCACATATTAACCCCCTACCCAACCCTACTTAAATTTCTTTTAAATGGTCCCTGTTCCTTTTCTTTTTTCCTCCTATATTTCTTGTCTTATGTTTTTTATCTGATGGCTTCTTTCTTTTCCTCTTCCTCTTATAATTCCTCAGCACCTCACCTCATGGGTTCAAGTCCCTGTCAGAGTGAGAATTTTCATTGGGGAGGTTTTCCAGCTAACCTGCAGTGTGCTGGTGGTTCTACCCAGACATAAGTCTTGGGGGGGGGGGTGCCTTTGTCAACTTGAATTAGCTGAATGTTGCCATTATGACCATAATTGTGTATACAAAAAAGAAAACAAACATAAAAAAAAGAAAAGTCAAATACTCTGTTTGTAAGGACATATTATGGTGGATTTGTTTTGCCAATATTATCCAAAGCTTTGAACATGGTGCATGTACAAATAGGTCTATATGCATACAAATTACCAGTGCATGTTTCTTATTTATTTATATATATTTTGTTTTTTGTCTTCTTTTTTTATGTGTAAAACTGATAACATAGGTAAAACTTTTACATACATGTAATTTCTTTAGTGTCAAAGGTTTTTATAATGTGTATGCAATACTGCATTCCATCTGTTTAACCATACATGATGTCAAGTATTTTACAATACTTAACCTCTAAGATATAATCCATTTAAATAGGGATTTGACTGAAAGCTAACATATGCTTTCCCATCAGTTAATCATTTCTTGATAGATAATCACTGCTGAGGGTATGACTAAAGTCTTCATTTCTCAACAATCCATACTTAGTGGATAATAAAAGGAATTAAGAGAGTGTGTTTGCTATGGAAGCTAAAACATCAGCCAGCTACATGTATTTGCTGAAGTGATAGTTAGACAACATGTTGTGTCGTGTCTGGGGACAGTAGGGTGTGTACTTACCTGTCACTTGTTTGTTTGCAGTCAGTCAAATGACCAGCTAGGAATAACCCCTATCATGCTACATGTCTTGGGCTAGAGAAATGGTGAACCATCTTAATACTAAATGGAAACTTTAAGTTTGATATATGTGCCTAAGGTGATAAAATAGGTCTTAATTGGGTTGGATAAGTATGATGTGTCTACAGAAGAAAGTGTTGTTAAACTGATATGTTTTTTCTTTTATCTGTGTTATTTAGGGCTTACCGATTTAAGGTATGAATATGTGAATACAGAGTTAGTGATTCATACAGGAAGCTGTGGACCTGACAATTAAAGACTGTCCCTTTGACAAACTGACAAAAAATAGTTCATTGTATTTTCATGATTACTTTTCCGAAGTAGTGAGTATCTCAGTGGTTGCAATGCTTTCATTGAATCAGTAGTATAACTAAGGCAAAATTGTTTAATTTGTTGTGTAAATAGCAAAGTAGCTACAACTTATTGAGAAAAAATGTGTGTGATAGTTTGAATTGGATTGATATGCCTTTCTCAGTAAAACATAATATTTCCTCTGTGATATTTAAATTAAAGGAGGACTAAGGTTTAATGGCCCTCCAGTAATGAATGCAGAATTGTGTTGAATGAGATATATTTTAGATATAAGTTGTCGTCTGAATGTAAATTGACTTTCAATAGGAGTGACTGGAGCCAGTTTACTATGCAGTTGATTTTCACAACATGTTAATTTGACCAACATGAAAAGGCTATTAGTGTAAAATTCACCTTTGTATAGTATGTACATAAATACATAAAATCTTGTTTGTAATTTGAAATCAATTTTTTTTAATATCTGGTTGTAGGCTAGTGTTTTAATGATGACAGTTAGCTTGATTTACTGACAGTGTGTGAAAATGTACCTAGTGATCCTAATCAGGGCTTGTTGCCATATCGTTGAGAGGCTTGTAAATGAGAAGTTTTACAGAGATGGGGGTTTTTGTTTAGCAGCTGTTTCAGACTTTTAGTGCCGCTGTTAATACACCACTGTACCAGCTGGCTTCTACAACTAAAGAAAGGTAAATAGATGGTAAATTAACTCAACTGCATGGTTGATATTTATTTGCTTGAAGGACTTTAGTAGCCGTGCATTGTTGTATGATATGTAGGTGAGGGGACATATGTTAGGCTATCTGATCGAAACTACATCATGACGAATAGTAGGACTGTCAATGGTACTGGTGTGTATGAGAGTGAATGTTCAGTGAGTCCATCGTCAGACATGGAGGAGGTAAAATTGACGTTAGGACCCGGGTTGGTGCACACTGAAGTGGAGTCTGCACATCGAAAGTCTCACAAGCTGTTTGTCACATGTGCTATAGGAATACTCATATGTCACTTCGCTTTGGGGATACTGCAAGAGAATATGTAAGTGCAAATTATACAACTTGATTTTGTCAATAGATTCTGTAATGTCTTGGTAGTCATTAAATCACACAGCTAGCAAACATGATAACACATTGGTAGATTTTAGTCTTTAACAACCTACACTGGTTAAATTGTACTATGTTAACCATGTTAACTATTAATGTGTAACATGTGTGTATGTTAATTAACAACTTTTAATGTGTAACATGCCTATAAGTTAATTTACTACAATTTATACATCTTGAGCAAAAATGAATGTGATGTATCTACATGGTTAATTAAGTATATTGCATATAATAAAAATCAACATCTTAATCTTCTAAAGTAGAAATTGTTATAGTTTTAATTATGCATTATTGTCTATTCTTCGGAGCAGGAGGTTGTGGGTTTGATCCCGGCTTCTCGGTAATGAAATTTCTCTAGCTGGGGTCACATCATTTGTGTCAGAAGATGGTCATAAGAGAACCATGTTAGCGGAAAAAGGATATTTAGGAACTGTTGAATCTATCAAGTCTAGCTCCAATACGTTAATGAGGGTGATAGAGTACAGAATATACTCTCCCAAAAGAGCTATACCAAGTTAGCTCACTTGGTGCAGTGACTGACTCTGTGATGGTTTGAATCCCCATAGATGATGAGGAATTTTTCTAGTATGGGTCTCTTCATTTCTTTTACCATTTCTTTAAACTTGTAACCAAGCAGTTAGTCTCCCCCTTAGAACTCTGCAGCACCTTTCTACATGAGAATGAGTCTGTTTGGGGGGGAAAAAACAGCTCAGTGTGGAAGTTTTCCAGCTGTAGCCTCACTGCTGCATCTATCCAGAAATGTATCTTGGGTCTATGATGTTCAGTCCTAGCTGGACATTATTAATATTACAATAATTATGTGTGTTCATTGTCTCTGACATCAATATAATCTACAGCATGTATGTAGTTAAACCTTGGTTGAGTAAGTAGTTTATGTTATAACATCAGTGTTTACAGCTGGTTCCTCTGGCATCTGTAGTTTAGAAGGTAATGATTAGCCCCTATGTGCCTTTAACTGACAGCATTGATTACATGCACATGCTGATTTTTTATGACCGCCACACATTTTATCATTTTAAAGATCGTAAATTTAAAGGTGTATATTATATTTATAATTATTATCTGTAGAAAATATATGACCATGTAGGTATGTCCCATTGACTATCAAGAAGTGACATATAAGATTTACACAATGTTTACCAAAATACATTTAGCATGCAACAGCTTAGTATGATCTTAGAGACAATAAATCTAAACAAATTGCTAAATGATTTAAAATGAGTTTAATGTTTGAGAAGGGTGTGCAGGAGAACAATATTATTTATAGTGTGGTTTACTGCTAAAAAATAGATAGTTGAATACTTATCAAGTGGCCTTAACTAGTATGTTTACTTTTTTCTTTTTGTCATTATAGCTAACAAACAACCTTAATAGTTATGTTTGTTTTGTTCATTGTCAGTACATGAATATTCTTCTGAAAGTCAATTTGGCAAGTGGGTTTTTCTGCTGGGGAATGTTTACCAAGTTGGTTGTGCCTTGACTCTGTTTATAGTAATATCATACTGTTTGGACCAAACTATTTGTTCCCAAACAACCAAATATAGACCACATACTAAGACAATACAAAGTTGTTAAACAATGGAAGTGGTATTACTCACACTCAAGCAGATCTAATGGTAGTTCCACGACTGATTGGCTTGGTGTAATGATAATATCAGTTGGTGTGTTTGTTAGGTTTGGTGTTCACGACATGCTATCAGACCGAAAGCTGCACTAGATCTGCTTCATATAAGCACCATCTCCAGATAACTGAAAGATTTCTTGAAGGTCGTAAATTTAACAAACAATTTAGACTTTAAGACTTACTTCAGGTGAATGTAGTGTTTTACCTGTTAAAGTTTGGCTCTTGCTCAAATAATATTAAAAGATTCTTTCGAGACAATTATGAATTCTGTTGCAAGGATTTAGTTTATTGTTAACGTTTTGCCTGCACAGGACAGGTTGATCAGGGTTATGTCGATAATGTAGATCCAGATCAGTGAGCTCTGGCTGGGAGCTGATAGACTGATGTACATGTACCTTAATGTTTTGTCTGTACCTTAATTGTTTATAACGACTTGCTTGAATACTGTTCCAAACTTGGGAAAAAGGCTTCAGCCTTCTATCTGGGAAACATAAATAAATTATTGAAAATTGGCAAGTGTGCAATGGGTTTGTATCATTTGCAGGTAATAATTGCCAAGGAGTTATGCTTTCTATAAAAGATATCCTTAATAAAAATGAGTTTAAGGACATTTTCGTATGTAATTAACTACAGGTATTATTTAAAATGTTTTGAATAAAATATTGTTCCAAATGCTGTTTTTTAGATATTTTTTTTTGCTGATAAATTAGCAGAAAATTTATAAGAAACACAATATGTGTAAAGAACACAGATGTAGTCCATGTTCAATTGATTTATTAAAACCTTTATTTGTATTTAAAGGTATTTTGACTAAAGAATAAACATAATCATGGCAGCTTAATGGTTGAGTCAATATTTGGCATTGTGAGTTTTAAAGCACTTCAGGCAACCACTTACTGAAGTATTATATAAATTATTTATAAACCAGAGAGGCAGTTTTAAACACAAATATGATGCCCGCTGTAATGTAATTACATCATGACTGCGCTTAGGCAACAAGTTTGATCTTGATCAGTCAGATTCAAACTTGGAGCTGTCTGATCAGGATTAAAACCATTTGCTACTAAATTTTTATCAATAAAATCTGTGTGTTTAGCTTTATTTATTTTCCAACCATTAGCAATAAACCTAGAATGGAGAACTAACAAAAATATCTCAGAGGTAAACATTCGTTTAAATTCTTTAAGCTAAATTATATTCTCGAAAATTGTCTTTGAACAATTACTTCTCTATAAGTATTAAAATGGTTTTTAAGCTTATATTGTTGCAAAAGTAAGACGTTTCACTGTTTGTTATTGCAATATCTACAAAAGAATTGGCCATAAAGTCTAAGAATCCCAACTAAAAGGACCTACCTACTGTTTGGAATACCTCAGATATTAACTAACAAGGGAGACAATTTCTATTTCACCAATGTACCCCATTATTTCTATCCAAGAGCAAGGAGAAACAAACTCTAAGTTTCATTTTGCTTTATATAAAGTTTTTAGCAATGTTTTTATACTTTTAATTGTAATTGTGAATCAAGTTAATTGTTACCCAGATACAAGTTAATATTTGTATGTAATTCATTAGTGTAGAAGACATAAGAAATGGTGTAATGGAGACAAAAAACACATAATATCCTTTAATACGAAACTTTTAATGTGCTTCATTTTATTACCAAACGCAAAAGCTTACCAACAGAAAATAGTGTAGCTCCTGGTCAGACAGCTCTCAGCTAATTGCTAATTGATATTTTTAACAGATACACATTATTACAAAGAAAGTGATGTATGAATAAAACCAATTTCTGGTGTCAAATTATCTTGATCATATCCCTTTGCTGGCCCCAGAGATTGTTTCAGGCTTTCGTTGTGTCATAAATGACTTCCTAACAGTTTCCTTTGTTAATTTTATTTGACTGTAGGCTATAAGTCAACAAGTCTTGACCAGGGGAAAACATTGTCACTTTTACAAGTAGCCTTGAGTCAGTAGTGATTTCTTACCTGCAGCATTCCAACTGATTATTATTATGTTACACTGAAGAGTCAGGTCACTTGTTGCCAAACATGGTTTAATAGTTTTCATTTTCCATTTCTTGCTTGTTAAATTTGATACTTAGGTCTTTAACATGCTACAGGTTTTAATATTACTTGTACATCCTGACAGTAAGTCATTTGCATACGTTTACATTGAAAGGTAACAACACATATATTGCTACATACTTGGCGGCACCAAGTAAAGGGGGCCCGTGGCGTGGTGCTGAGTTGTGTGACAGTGGTTCTACCCAGACATTTATTTGGGGTATTCCTCCACCAAATTAGCCGGACATCACTATAAAGATCACCATCAGCTGCTGTGGTGTATTTAAAAAAAAATAGCAGCAAGTAGGCAGATCCTGATCAGACAGGTCTCAGTGAAAGCTTGCTGGTCTGGGTCTACACCATGTGCCTATGCTTGATCAAACTACGAAGCTGGTTAAGAGTTAAATTTAACAATTATCTTTTGAAGATGAGCTTTTCTGATATCCAAAGGACGATTTATGCTTGAACATAGAAAAGGCAGCGTTACACAAAAGAGTAAACTAAAGCAGCAATATCTCAAGATCCTTTGATATCCGCATGTCCTTTGATGCGTATCATTGTATGTTATAGTGGGGTTGTTCAGTTGATTCATTCACAAAGCTGTGCAGTTGTATAACTTTCTAAATCTGATCTTGAGCCATGTTTGAGCCATGTGACAGGTTGGCTCGAATCATTTCATTTTGCAGCAAAGGATTTGTGTAGAGATGAAATCACCCAACCTTTATGGCTATACATATATGTATTTTGTACGTTGCCTGACTCTTGGCAGTATTATAAAATAATAAGAAATATGTTGTGGAGCAATAAAGTCATTGATCAACAGAAAAGACAGTCCTGTTTTGCCCATTACATCTGAAACATGATCTTAGTCCTAAGTATATTTATAGCTATAAAAGAGTAGAGAGAGTTATAGCTCTATGGGTACGGGTTCTACCCAAGATGTAGACAGTAGAGAGAGTTATAGCTCTATGGGTGCTGGTTTTACCCAAGAAGTAGACAGTAGAGTTATAGCTCTATGGGTACGGGTTCTACCCAAGATGTAGACAGTAGAGAGAGTTATAGCTCTATGGGTACTGGTTCTACCCAAGATGTAGACAGTAGATAGAGTTATAGTTCTATGGATACTGGTTCTAGTCAAGAAGTAGACAGTAGAGAGTTATAGCTCTATGGGTACTGGTTCTACTCAAGATGTAGACAGTAGAGAGAGTTATAGCTCTATGGATACTGGTTCTACCCAAGAAGTAGACAGTAGAGAGAGTTATAGCTTTATGGATACTGGTTCTACTCAAAAAGTAGACAGTAGAGAGAGTTATAGCTCTATGAATACTGGTTCTACCCAAGAAGTAGACAGTAGAGAGTTATAGCTCTATGGATACCGGTTCTACTCAAGAAGTAGACAGTAGAGAGAGTTATAGCTCTATGGGTACTGGTTCTACCCAAGAAGTAGGCAGTAAAGAGAGTTATTGCTCTATGGGTGCTGGTTCTACCCAAGATGTAGACAGTAGAGAGAGTTATAGCTCTATGGATACTGGTTCTACTCAAGAAGTAGACAGTAGAGAGAGTTATAGCTCTATGGGTACTGGTTCTACCCAAGAAGTAAACAGTAGAGAGTTATAGCTCTATGGGTACTGGTTCTACCCAAGATGTAGACAGTAGAGAGAGTTATAGCTCTATGGGTACTGGTTCTACCCAAGATGTAGACAGTAGAGAGAGTTATATCTCTATGGGTACTGGTTCTACCCAAGAAGTAGACAGTAGAGAGAGTTATAGCTCTATGGGTACTGGTTCTACCCAAGAAGTAGACAGTAGAGAGAGTTATAGCTATATGGGTACTGTTTCTACCCAAGATGTAGACAGTAGAGAGAGAGTTATAGCTCTATGGATACTGGTTCTACCCAAGAAGTAGACAGTAGAGAGTTATAGCTCTATGGGTACTGGTTCTACCCAAGAAGTAGACAGTAAAGAGAGTTATAGCTCTATGGATACTGGTTCTACCCAAGAAGTAGACAGTAGAGAGTTATAGCTCTATGGGTACTGGTTCTACACAAGAAGTAGACAGTAAAGAGAGTTATAGCTCTATGGATACTGGTTCTACCCAAGAAGTAGACAGTAGAGAGTTATAGCTCTATGGGTTCTGGTTCTACCCAAGAAGTAGACAGTAGAGAGAGTTATAGCTCTATGGGTACTGGTTCTACCCAAGAAGTAGACAGTAGAGAGAGTTATAGCTCTATGGATACTGGTTCTACTCAAGAAGTAGACAGTAGAGAGAGTTATAGCTCTATGGATACTGGTTCTACCCAAGAAGTAAACAGTAGAGAGTTATAGCTCTATGGATACTGGTTCTACCCAAGATGTAGACAGTAGAAAGAGTTATATCTCTATGGGTACTGGTTCTACCCAAGAAGTAGACAGTAAAGAGAATTTTAGCTCTATGGATACTGGTTCTACTCAAGAAGTAGACAGTAGAGAGAGTTATATCTCTATGGGTACTGGTTCTACCCAAGAAGTAGACAGTAAAGAGAATTATAGCTTTATGGATACTGGTTCTACCCAAGAAGTAAACAGTAGAGAGTTATAGCTCTATGGATACTGGTTCGACCAAAGATGTAGACAGTAGAGAGAGTTATAGCTCTATGGATACTGGTTCTACCCAAGATGTAGACAGTAGAGAGAGTTATAGCTCTATGGATACTGGTTCGACCAAAGATGTAGACAGTAGAGAGAGTTATAGCTCTATGGATACTGGTTCTACCCAAGATGTAGACAGTAGAGAGAGTTATAGCTCTATGGGTACTGGTTCTACCCAAGAAGTAAACAGTAGAGAGTTATAGCTCTATGGATACTGGTTCTACCCAAGATGAAGACAGTAGAGAGAGTTATATCTCTATGGGTACTGGTTCTACCCAAGAAGTAGACAGTAGAGAGAGTTATAGCTCTATGGATACTGGTTCTACCCAAGAAGTAGATAGTAGAGAGAGAGCTTAATCAAAGTTTTAAAAACTTTGGATCCTAATCAACTACATGTACTAACAAATATGTTAGCTTAAACTAATCAATTATATTACATTTTTACCTTAAATGTACTGAATAGACACCAAGAGCCTGAAGCCATAAGTTGTCAATCTCCAATTTAATTTTATTGAAATGGTACCTCATTAGTTTCCATGACGATATATTACGATCCAGTTGATCAGTATATGTTTTAAAATGTAAAAGGTATGTTAAAATATTGTCGCTGAATACTTTTGAATAAAATTGTATCATATAATTCTAGTGTGTTACCTACTTTTGTTTCTGTTCTGTTTTTCTTTTTACTTTGGTATAATTATCAAATGTATCTGGTAATAGTAGTGTAACACCCTTTCTACAAAGGAAGGCCTTGTAGGAGCACCCTTGCTCTGTCAGTCAGCTGACCCAATTAGCACAGGCTAACAAGTATTTAGGCAGTTTTCACCCATAAACACTGTATTACAGTTCTCAGATAAGCATTAACTAGCTACAAGTAAAAGGTACTTGACCTAATATAATAATTAGACAATTAACAGAAACCATTATAAACTGTTATAGAATATTGTTTTAGGTCTGGAATCTGTTATTTCTTCCTAAGTCATGTTACTGTTTATGTTTATGTTTATTGGATGTATAATCCCACCAACAGTATTTCAGTAATCTGGAGATGGTGTGCTCTTGAAGCAGATATAGTGCTGCCTCCACTGTATATAGCACGCCATGAACCCCTGGCATGTTACCACACTCGGTCACATTATCCTGACCAACCAGTCATGGAACTTCCCATATACTTGCTTGAGTGTTAGCAAGGGAGCTGTACCACTACCATTTATAATGACTTTGGTATGTTGTGGCCTGGGATCATACCCGGGACCTCCTGTACATGGAGACGATGCTCTACGTAGTGCTTCTTGTGGCTTTGATAGAAATTAAACACAACTGGGAATATATAAGATTTAGTATAAAATAAAAACCAAAACATGTTTATTGACAACTAAGGTATATACCCTATTCATACATCTATCTAATTTGTTTCAAGATACCTTTGGTGTGATGAAGATAGGGCTAAGCCCCTTTAAAATATTGATTGGTACATTTCTTTTTCTCTGCAAATATACACTTTTTCTTCTAGGCCAGTCTTACTATGCACCTATTGTAGGTTAAAGTGAGGTTGGACAGCTTTTTAAAGTAACAGATCCATATTCTTTACTACAACCTTAGTAAATGCAGCCAGTTTTAATTGTGACTATATAAGCATTGAACCATTAGATTAACAAAGTATCCAAGCAACACTTAACCTTCTTAACTACATTCATATGACATATTTTCAAGGCCTTGAACAATGGCCAGTGCAAGCAGTGCACATGTTTGGACAGGTCATTTGGTCACTAATTGTTTGACACAGGTGTCAAATAGTTCTGAAAGCCCACTAATTGTTTATATAGTTGTACTATGTTTCTAAATAATAACACATCTGCCACTGTTCAGATATTGACATAATCCCACTACAGCTTTTGTCACTTTGTACTTAAGGGTACCTCGCCTTCAGCAATTGTCACTGTACAGAAATTTAAAGGTACCTTGTACACAGTTTGTCACAATTTGACACCACAGTTGTCAGTGTATAGATATTTGATGGTTTGTTTATCCGGTTTCTTGTCCCACAGAAGTTTTTCAGTTATGTGGAGACGGTATCCAATTGAAGCAGATATAGTGCTGCCTTCACTGTGTATAGCATGCCATGAACACCTGACATGATACCGAACCCGGTCACATTATCATGACACCGGGCCAACCAGTTGTGGAACTACACTTATATTTGCTTGAGCTTTAGCAAGGGAGCTATACCACTACCATTTTTAACAACTTTGGTATGTCACGGCCCATGATCGAACCCTGTACCGCCAATACCTGTAGCCTATGCTCTACCAATTGAGCTTCCATGTCCAGTATATTTAATAGTACCTTGTATACAATTTGTCATAAATCTACACACATTAGTTGTCACTGTATAGATATTTAAGGTACTTTGTGCACAATATTTCAGAAATATACACATAGCAGTTGTCACTATATGGACATTTAAAGGTACCTTGTGCACAATTTGTCACAAAGGTACACAGCAATTGTCATTTTGTAGGTATATTAAGGTATCTTGTGCACAATTTGTCACAGAGCTACACACAGCAATTGTCATTTTGTATGTATATAAAGGTACCTTGTGCACATTTTGACACAGCTTCTCACAGCAATTGTCAATTTATATGTATTTAAAGGTACTTTGTGCACAATTTGCCATTATTCTACCTAGAGCTGTTGTCACTATATACTGTACTTAAAGGTTCTATGGACACAATTTGTCACACTGCTGCATTCTGTAGTAACCTTCAAACAAGTCTATCAGTGAATAATTAGAAGAATCAATGGCACCTGTGGGTCTGTCTATAGCTAAGCAGGGAAGTTGCATATTTATCTGAAAACCCTCAGTCCCCTGCGGGGTTTAGTTCCCAACTCTCATACATCAATAAAAACACGCAAGAAAAGTTGTTGATGTGAAGCATCAAAGGCGATGCAAAAAGTGGAAGAGGATAACAGACATGTGTGAAAAGTAATGATTTTTATTTGAAAGTTTTTAGTATACTATAAAACTTGAGGAATAGGTTTTTTCCAGATGTTACATATGTAGACAGAAAAGTTGCAAAATTATTATATTCACTAAAAAACTAAAGTGTATAAGCAGAAATTGCACATGTGCAGCAGCCTCATATTACACAATTAATTATTGTTCATAGAGTATTATTCTTAGTTATGTTTAAAGATACAGATGCACGAAAATAAATACAAAAATAAATAAAATAATAAGAACGCTTTTTTCCAAATTAGGGCCTGTATGTTATCAGGTAAGGTACGCAAAACAAACTTTCCCATGGTGCAAATTTCAGTGAGCATTCCATATATAGGCATCGCGCTCCAGCACGTCGCCAAAGATGAAGCTGTACTGCTAGCTTTTGGTGCATTTTTGGCTAAATCCAAGGTTTGGGATCATTCTCTACCATAAGTAGTTCAAAGTCACCATTTGATCTTAGTCATTGGTGTCACTTTAACTCTTACAAAACTTTACTAATATTACTTTTTGTAAAAAGAAAATATCATATATCACTCTTTGTCTATGATTTTTTTTCCCATGATTTCAGAACCAAGGGACAGTATGGGGAGGGAGAGAAGGCTGAGAAGTTCACCTATACCATGTCCTTGGTATTCGTACAATGTATCATCAACTCCCTATTCGCATTCGCTGGTAAGTTATGTTGTGTTGTTAATTTACAGAAGGGTTTTTTCTCGAATTGGCAGGTATTGGAAGGTGATTGTGTTAAAGTATTCTTCTAATTGGGGGCACAGTTAAGATTTTGCTGCAATTCCAAATAGTTTTAACCGCAGTTGGGGTGCCACTGTCTCAGTGGTAGAGTCGCCAACTTGTAATTCAACTGCCGTCTTAGCCAGAATCAAGAACTAAATGCTGTTGTTTTCCAGCTGACCTTTAGTACATGAGTGGTTCTGCAGAGATATTTTTCAGGGGGTCTTCCTACACCAAATAGCTGGACGTCGCCATAATGATCATAATTGGCTAATGCACTGTATTAAAAAATAATAATAGTAGTAATGAAAGCCTCAGTAGAGTTATCTTCCATTCCTGGTGTTTGTGACGAAATGGCAAGCATGGTCTCATGAGCAACCCTGTGTGTGTGGGGGGTGGGGGTGGGATGGAGAACTGTTATCATTGTTATGTTGGGAGGTCCTCCAGCTGATCTGTGCTGTGTCTGTGATTTTATCCAAAAATTTGTCTGAGACCTTTCTCCACCTATCTTTAGCTGATTGGAACCAATAACAATTTTTTTTTTTTTAAAACTTGCTTTAAATTGAATTTGCTTTACAAGTATATCATTGTCATATAAAAACTTGAAGCTATTCTTTAAGGATGAGGTGGAGCATTTGACAAATGATCAAAGTAGAACCACTGATGATCAACTTCTACAGGTAACCAGGAAATCAGAACATGATGTGTTTTTGTTTTCACATTCTGGTTTAGGGTCATAAGTTGAAAGGTGTACCTCAAAACGTGCTTAGTTTTCTAATAACATTTTTTATGGTGTTATCATGTCCATGTAATGAAATTTTGATTTAGGACCACACAGCACTTGAAGTCAATTTGATTTCAACCCACACATGGACAGATTATTTATATCTTTAGGGTTTCTTTGATGGAGATTTTATTGTATATTAAGTTGGCCCTGGTAGATTGGTAGATTAAATGCACTGAACATAAACATTTCTTTTTACAAAAATTCAATAACCATAATAAACAATTGGCTGCCCGGCTATTAAGTCCTGGGCCTCTAAATAACCAGTCAAGCACACCACTGTTGTGTAGTGTTAGCACACTTGACTGGTAGTTAAGAGCTGCTCTGTCAACATGTTGATATCCACATTATTATCAAAAGTTGCCTGTTTCAAATTATAGAAGCCTAATGGTGACTATAATAGTGACATTTAGATATGTAATGACCTACTGGGGCATTTGTACAAAACAGATTTTATAATTTAAATGAATTTATTAAAAAGCAACTCTTTCCTTTTTACCTTTTTATAGATGCAAATGCAAGAGATGTCTTTTTTTTCTGTTACTAAGAAGCGCATCCTTTATTGTTTACCTCCCTTCTATTAGAATCAGATACATATCCATGTGTATCTAAAACTATTCTGCCTATTTCTAATTTATCGATTTATAACCTATGAGATACCCAAAATTGTCTTAATGATGCACATAAAGTAACACTTTTGCTTTTGATCTTATTTTTGATGGATGACCTAATTATGATAATTGAAAACACTGTTACAGTTTATACATTATTGGTCTCCATAAATAATATCTTCTTTTTTGATGTTCTTAACATTGCATTGTAAAGAAATTTTTTATGTTTATTAATTTCATATATATATGTATATATATTCCAGCCATCACATTTTTCACCCGTGAGACAGACACAACATCCAAGAGTCTGTACACCGTATGTTCTATGTCGTATTTAGGGGCCATGTTGGCTAGCAACCAGGCCCTCCAGTATATCAGCTACCCTACACAGGTATAGTCTATATTACCATGGCAACCTATATCTGTATACACACATAGTGGCACCTCCATAGTCTTCAAATACCTCTTTTTGGGACCTAAACAATAATAAACAAGAAAAACAGTTTGACACTTAGAACAGAACTGCATTAAGTTTAGCAAGAAATATATGTAGATATACCTGCTTTCTGGACATAAAAAAAATAACACATTAACTATAAATCAAAGTATATTAAATAAAGGATGCAGAATCAAGCCT
Organism: Sinonovacula constricta; assembly: GCA_007844125.1. NCBI lineage: Eukaryota > Metazoa > Mollusca > Bivalvia > Cardiida > Solecurtidae > Sinonovacula > Sinonovacula constricta. The sequence goes on along the minus strand of CM017560.1, from coordinate 49,132,427 downwards.
TTTTGTCGCTTAGGAATGCTGCTGTTAAGGTGTCAAAATAATATTTTGTTCACAATAAATTATTGACTTTTATTGTTCTTATTCATGATTTGCTGAGATCTTTGTCGTTTTTTAACTCATCTTACAAATTCAGCACTTAAAAAACATTGATACTTGTGTCTCATTGCAACAAAACAGGCATTGGTATCTTCTGCATCAAGTAAACTCTGGTTCAAACCAGGACCGCGACATACCAAAGTCATAAAAAATGGTAGTGGTATAGCTCCCTTGCTAACGCTGAGGCAAATATAAGCGTAGTTTCACAGATGTGACTGGGTGTGGTGTCATGCCAGGTGTTCACGGCATGCTAAACACAGTGAAGACAGCACTATATCTGCTTCAAGTGGACACCGTCTTCAGATAATTGAAATACTGTTGGTGGTCAAAACACAATAAACAAACATAATAGAAATTGTAATTTATCATCTAGCTTGCACATTTAATATGGCGGTTGAGGATTCAACCTTTTTTAATTTATATTTAATAGATTAAATGCTTTGTGAATTAAACTCTTCAAATGATGATCCTTTTTATCTATTTTCAGGTACTAGGAAAATCAGCCAAACCAATCCCTGTAATGATCCTGGGTATCCTGTTGGCAAGGAAACGATACCCGACTGCCAAGTTCCTGTTTATCCTTATGATCTGCATCGGAGTGGCCCTGTTCCTGTTTAAGGATAAACCAGGCAGCAAGGTGACAGAGGACCAGACAATGGGATGGGGGGAGGTTTTTCTGGTGAGTAAACTGGAGAAATATGGGTATTTTTTATTGTTAATTCATAATTAAAAATGGTAAAAGAACATATTGCATAGTTGAAGAATATCTGTACCAGAAAGTACGGGACTAAGGGATCAATTGTTAAACTTTTCTAATAAAATCTCATTCTAAAATTGATGATGATATAACACAGATGCTGTAAAACATCAAATTTCAAAACAATTTTAATATTAGCTCTCTTTTTATTCTTTGTGAAGAAAATGTAAGCCCAAATCTATTTTTCAGTGAATGTGCCTTCATAATTAATCCTCTTTAAATGGTGTCCAAGCAGTTAGAGTTGCTGACTTGTAACTCCTCAGCCCCTCACAGCGTGGGTTGGAGTCCTGGTCGGGGCGACAATTTTCATTTGGGAGTTTTTCCAGCTAACCTGCCATGTGCTGGGGGTTCTGTCCAGACATAAGTGTGGGGCCTTTCTTCATCAATAATTACCTGGATGTCACCCTTGTGACCATAATTGTGTTGGTGTGATGTAACCAAAAATTAACAACCAATCTTTTTAACCAACTTCAAATAACTGAAATACTGTGGGTCATATTTCTAACCATAAATTCAAAATATTAGTCAACACTTTTGATATAATACAAAAGAAGTTTGGTAAAGGTTTAACAAGAAATTGGTTTTTGGTAAACTCTGATAGAGTCACTTTAAGATAGGTTTGATTCACAGTTATGTCTTACCTTGCCTGTAAACTGGGGCAGCATGAGACCTTGTGTTTCATAAAGAGATGAACAAGAGTTGTATAAGGTCTGTTTTCATATAACTTGTTGCATAGGTTTAGTGATGTATGATTCAAGGGACAAGATTTCCACAGCCCCATTTTTAACCAAAAACTCTTTTTTTTATATCAATTGTTATTTACAACTTTTTTTGTGTGGATCAGTTTTGAATTAAACTTTTATTTTTTAAATTGAAAAACCTAGCTTCTCAGGTTCTAGATATTTATGGACTTGTATTTGTGACCATCTTTTGAAAATTTATAGGCATTATATATTCTGATTAATATGTAAGATTGTTGCCTGTTTTTTAGTTTGTTTTGTTTCTAAACACTTTTTCTAAGACTCTATAACGGTAAACATTGCAACATAAAGATGGTCCTGAAAACTCGGAGACAAGTGCCTTGGTAAAATCACTGGCACACGGCAGACCAGCCGGAAGACCTCCCCAGAAAGTTTTCATTCCAGACTCCCAATTCATATTTTATCTAATCTTAGGAGTCACAATTTATTGGGCTTAAACAACTAAACCATCAAAATCATCCAAAAATTGCCTATATAACTTGTCATGATCTAAGTCCCCGTGCTGTCTGTGTTCCAGCTCGTATCCTTGACCTTGGACGGAGTGACTGGAGCTACCCAGGACCGCATGAAGTCAGAACACAAGACCGGTCCTTACCATATGATGCTGAATATCAACCTCTGGTCTGTCCTCTGGCTGGCTATTGGTGAGTCTTTGGAGTCTGTACCATGTATAAGTGACTGTAATCAGGTGCACAAACATTTGATTCGTTGTTTAAAATAATAAATGTTGGAATTAGTGAACTGTATAAGCAGCATACTTACAGAAACTAAGTAATAATATATTGAGTAAAGCATTAGACTATATTTATCGTATCATCTAACATTCTGATCTCGTGGGCATCTGTAGTCTAGTGGTTAAGACATTGAACTCCGAAACTGTCAGTTTCAAACTGACTATGTAATGTTAGTCCTTGAGCAGGACTATTTGCTGTACTCAATATCAGAGTACTATTTCTACCCAGGAAGTGGGCAGTCTAGGGAAAATATAAGTTAAAAGTACTTGTTTCCCTATCGACTGTAAATAAATAAACAAGTTTAACAAAAAAACCATGTCCGACATACTTAATCTGAAATATAAAACATTTTGTAAAAGTAACGTGAATGAGAGTTCTGCACCATGACTTTGTGAAGTCTTTTTCAGCATATGTTGTTCCTTCACTGGACTTTAATCTGGTGATTACTACCAGACCTGGTAGTTCAATCAGTAGAGTATCAGCACCAGGTGCGGCAGATCCAGGGTACGAATCTGGGCTGTGACTTACCAAAGTTGTGAAAAATGGTAGTAATATATCTCCCTTGCTAATGCTCAAGCAAATGTAAGGGTAGTTCCACGACTGGTTTCCCCGGTGTTAGGATAATGTGACTGGGTGTGGTATCATGCCAGGTGTTCACGGCATGCTATACACGGTGAAAGCAGCACTTTATCTGTTTCAAGTGGACACCGTCTCCAATAACAATTATTACTAGAATGGGCAGTGGATCCCAGGCCTTATCTTAGTTAGAGGAAGATCTCTTTTCAGTTTTGGAAATGCAAAGCAGGATAAGCACATATTGCTCAGGATTAGACAAAAATGTGTAGATTAGTCACCTACCCACAGGAAGCTATCTAAACAGGATCTACCCTATTTATGACTTATAAGCAATAAGCTAAGACACCTTTGCATAAAGTTGTAAGGAATTACCTAAGTTTTATGTTTAATGTGTTGATAAATGTATTCAAGGTAAATCCCTTATATTTATATGGTTTATAACACTGACAAAAACCTGTGTTGTTATCTGGTACATGTACCAGTATTACAGCTATAGAGCTAGTGTTAAAGAGTTGCTTAGTATTTCATTTTCACAAACAATGGATAAAAACTTATTACAAGTTCAAAAAAATGACTCACTACATTAAGCTATGCTCAAATTAATCTAGTTTTATATAACCTTATTGAATTTTATTAAAACTATTTTTATATGCTTATACAATTTGTTTGCAAACAATCTGTATAAACTATTTGTGTTATCAAATTGTATTTAGTAGTATTGTAGTATTTGTCTAAAATTATGTAAGTACAAATTTATTTAAATTTAATGTAACTATGTAATTACTGTATTTTGTTTTTCCAGCAGTACAAACTGTAGACTGCCACCTGTTATACCGGTAAATACTAATTAAACAATTATTTGTGTTGTGTTTACTTCCAGGACTGATATTATCTGGAGAGGCGGTGCTATTCATGTCGTTTATACAATCATACCCTTCAGTGCTGCTGAAGATAGTCACGTTTGGTCTGGCCAGTGCAATAGGGCAGGTACGTAATCATGTTGTAGTAAATGTGTTTATCCTTTGTATGTTTCTTTTAATAATAAATAAACTTAAATTATATCTTTTTTTCAACCACTAAGTGTTAACTCAACAACATACGCAGCTTGCGATGCTGAAGCAAATAGTACAGTGGGAGCTGAATGGTTTTACACTATTCACTTAACTGGACCGGGTAGCGCATAGTTGGAGCATTGGCTCAAGGTTCGAGAGGCTCCGGGTTCAATCCCAGGCCGAGACATACCATAGTTGTTTAAAATGGTAGTGATATGGTAGCTCCCTTGCTAATGTTCGAGCAAATATAAGGGTAGTTCCATGACTGGTTGGCCCGCTGTTAGGCTAATGTGACTGGGTGTGGTATCATGGCAAGTGTTCATGGCATGCTATATACAGTGAAGTCAGCACTATATCTGCTTCAAGTGGACACCGTCTCTAGATAACTGAAATACTGTTGGTGGGACGATAAAACCCAATAAAAAAACTATTCACTAAGGTCTGCTCAATTTGTGATTATCAGATTTAGAGTTAGATTCTATTTACAAAGTTTAAGTAAACAGCTGAGTTACAGTTTAGCTTATGTAGCTGTGACTGCCATGGTGTAAGTCTTGCACTCTTCACAGGCAAAGTAAAATCATTCAAAGGTTAATAATATTTCTAGCACTGAAGGTTATTTAAGTAACATCAAACACCATCCAGTTGGTAGAGTTACCGTTCTTGTGCACTGCACTTTGAGTCATTGCCAGAAACATGCATACCAAGTTTGGAGTCATTTGGACCTACAGTGACAAAGTTACACTCCGGACAAGAAATGCTCTATAAAAATCAATCAAAGGGGAATAACAAAAACTTCCGATGCATTTTTAAATTTTATTCACTTACTTCCTACACAAAGGTCTGTATACACTGGCAGTTGTGGAATCAGTATGTGTGCTTGTGTTTTTATCCTGAAATATTATTAAATAAGATAGACATTTACAGTAGTTAACTAAGAATTTTTTCAGTGATGCATATGAAACAGATGCAGTAAAGCAAGGATATTATGTGAATTGGACTTTTTTTTCTTCAGTTCAGAATCCTACCCAAGCTAGAGAGAACAAGACTGAACAGACTCTTAAGAAATCTGCATAAGCGAGATCAATTACTTGCAACATCTGCTATTGTCACAGATTTATAAATGTTACAAGGAAACAAACTAAATGTCATATAGACTGTTAATTCATTTCCTTAAATCCTTCTTTAAGGTTATTTTTAGGCTATTTTATCGCTTAAGGACAAATTTCCACAGTGAACACTGAAAGATTGCTGAAATTAGTTAATAGTATTACAATATGCTGCAGTAGGTGGTTATAATATCAAAGTAATTAAAGCTGTTTGTAACATCTGGGGGACATTTCTGTGTAGTGAATGCAACAGTAATCAACCCATGCCTAAGACTTACAAGGAATATATTTCTAGATAATGCTTGCATCTTTTTTTTATTACTCGACATTTTGAAGAGATAATGCAGTGGTACAATCATAACCCTCTTGTTGGCATCTTCAGTAGTTAGCCTTTGATAAGATTAATTTCCTAAAAACTCAAAAATGTTTACTACAAACCCCTTTCAAAAATCCTGTTTATCCTAACTATAGGTCCAGTTGAGTTGGACCCCTTTCATGTCAAAGAATTTTCATAATATCCAGGGCACTCAGAAAAGTTAAGCGTGCATTCTTCAGACAGCTTTTGATATATTACAATAATTGTTACATGTATTGGTAATGTTTCTTAGTGTATAAGTGACATTTACATCTATGTTGAAGTTTCATTTGCCTTGATGTTCAGTGTTAAAAGACTATCGTCATGTCTGTGTACTTATCTGAAGAACACTATTAGCTGCATATTGTTAGCTCTGCAAATACTTTTTTTGGTGTTTCTTTGTTATAAGCAGTATAGACACTTTACAAATTTTAAAATACTATGTAAATCAAAGTTTAATCTTTTATTTTCGGATTCAAACCCTACTGAAGCCTGTACTGGCAAGATTTAATTGGCTACTTTTATATAATTAAAACATTATTCTTTTTATTCATATATATTAAATGATGAAATTTTAATGAGGATATTCAATATACCACATTAGTGATTTTATCATCACATGTTTATGATATGTATTATGTAAACATGGAAATCATTGAATGAAAATGTAGAAAAAACAATTGTCAGTTTTTTTGTTTTACATTAAGAATAATTCCCTGAAATGTATTTTTGCAGTTTGTTGTACAAATTCTGCTTCTTTGCTACAATGTTGATTATAGAATTCTTCAGATAAAATAATGTAACAGAATGTCAAATAAATATCCAGGAGGACTTTAGACGCATGACAGTTCAGCTTTAAGACATCCTTTCATGAATATTTTTTCACCTGGACATAATGTTCAACCAAGTACAGTTGGACTAAGGGGAACATTTGAATATGTTCAGCAAGAACAAGTCTGGGATTTTTTTCATCATTATTCAATATTCCCCTATTGTTGTTGTTTTTTTCAGGTATTTATCTTCATAACCGTCACATCGTTTGGGCCATTGCCATGTTCCATCGTCACTACCACCCGCAAGTTTTTCACCATCCTTGGGTCTGTGATCATTTTTCAACATCCCATGAACTCACGCCAATGGCTTGGCACTGTGCTAGTGTTCCTGGGACTGGGTCTGGATAGTATGTATGGCAAGGAGAAGAAAGATGCCAATACCTCCAGATGATGAAACTGGTATCTTAGTAAATAAAATAGTCCTATACCCTGGGTCGAGGTATTAAAACCCAGGCTTCAAGTCTTAGATCAGTCCCAAGTATTCTGATTGGCTGTTTTCATTATACTTTTAAAGTAATGGAAGTGACAATATTTATTAAAAAGGTCTACTTACTGTTATTTTGCTAGATTGTGTTCATTAAACCTTGACTGTCAAAATTAGCTTAACAATCTTCATACTGTTGTATTGCTAGGTCGAGTTAGTAAAACTTTGTACGTCAAAATTAACATCAAAATTAATTAAAAAGTCTACTCATTGTTGTATAGCTCGATTGAGTTAATAAAACCTTAAGCACCATTCAAAGATCAGTCTTAAAGGTCCTTTTTGTGGGATTACATAATTTATTAAATATAGGATATGCTATAACACTGCAAGTTCAATTTATGTCTTTATTTTTATTTTTTGTCTATTCTGAGGTTCGAGTTATAGAGATCTGTAAGTCGGCAATTATGCTGAAATAACCAGCTTCATTGTTTTATTCAATTTATAAGAAAGCATTCTGGTCAGTGAAATAGTCTTATATGTCTAGATTAAGGTAATAAAATCTAGAGTACAGGATCGGTCTCAAGGATTTATATGGTCAGATGTCATGATAAGAATAATGAACAGATGCTTTTTGAGATCAGACTGATCCTATTTGTCAGGTTTTATAGTCCTTAAAAATTACAACCAATCAGGTTCCTGTGATTGGTCTCGGATTCCATCTCAAAGTTTTATCTCATGTATGTACCTCATGCATCTCAAGAGCATTCTTGTCAAACATTTTTTGGCATGATCTTATACAGTTGATTTCATGAAAAGTTGTCTTTAAATTGTGTTTTACTGAAATACAAATGAATACTTTTGTTTTTATGGGTTTTTTTACAAGTATCAATATTATAATCTGGTTGTTATTTTTTCATCAGCACAAACTTGTTTTCATTTGTTTACACCAGTCTTGATCATATTTACCTAGTTTTTCTTGTACAAAACTAATTTTATTAAAAACAATATTATTTCATTCTTACACACTTGTCATCATAAAAAGGTCAGCTTTTATGGGACCATTTGACTGTGATTTTATTCTTTATTCTCTAAATATGGAGCCATTAAGATAGTAGAGTCCATTGGGTTGACTGTTAGATGAGTTCATATCATTATCACATCTCACTTCCTATACTAAGCTTCTTAGTTGAGCTTGTCCCCTCAACTATCTAAACATAATGTCTAATTTAAACAGAAATCTAAATATAACTCAGACATCTTGTGTTTATTTTTTATTCCTACGCTTCTACACTGTCTGTACTTAGACTAAATGTTTGTTCTATACTTTCCCAAATGTATAAGATCAGTTAACTTTATAGAAATGTCATACATTTATCTGACCATCCATCCCATGTCTAGTCGATTAAATGTTTATGGTCAGTCAATAAAAACGAGGTAAGGAACTAAATGTTTGAAAAATCCTCAGTAATTGAGATGTGAATTTTTATTGGTTAAATATATTTTAATCAATTCTTGGGAACATTATAACAAAATATTACCTATATATGTTATGTGTTCTGTATACAAGTTGTTTTTGGAATGTTTTATAGCAAGAAAACTACTCAACATTATTCTTCACAGGTTAAGCTTACATGTACCATGAGCTGTTTTATATTTTGTTCAAATATATTTCACTGTTCACATAAGAAGATAAAGAAAAATGGTGAGTTCTTTGTTGCTGACCTGTTCCTGATAGAAAATATACATTAATGGGGAATTCTTTATCATGACTTCATAGTGATAGAAGATATACATTAATGGGGAATTCTTTATCGGACTTGGTAGTGATAGAAAATCTACATTAATGGGGAATTCTTTATTGTGACTTGGTAGTGATAGAAGATATACATTAATGGGGAATTCTTTATCATGACTTGATAGTGAAAGAAGATATACATTAATGGGGAATTCTTTATCGTGACTTGGTAGTGATAGAAGATATACATTAATGGGGAATTCTTTATCGTGACTTGGTAGTGATAGAAGATATACATTAATGGGGAATTCTTTATCTTGACTTGGTAGTGATAGAAAATATACATTAATGGGGAATTCTTTATTGTGACTTGATAGTGATAGAAGATATACATTAATGGGGAATTCTTTATTGTGACTTGATAGTGATAGAAGATATACATTAATGGGGAATTCTTTATCGTGACTTGGTAGTGATAGAAGATATACATTAATGGGGAATTCTTTATCGTGACTTGGTAGTGATAGAAGGTATACATTAATGGGGAATTCTTTATCATGACTTGGTAGTGATAGAAAATATACATTAATGGGGAATTTTTCATTGCTGACTTGTTCATGATAGAGGAGATATAAATGGGAAGTTTTTATTGCAGACTCCTATATTTCAGCACTTGCTGGAACTTATTTTTAATCATCTCAGTGTGATCATCTAATGGCTTGGCACTGTGCTAGTGCTAGTAATGGCTACTCAATAAAAAGAGTTTTATTGAGAATTATGGGATACTTTGCATCTTTTTTTTATTACTCAACATTTTGAAGAGATAATGCAGTGGTACAATCATAACCCTCGTTGGCATCTTCAGTAGTTAGCCAAATTAAATCAGATGTACTAATCTAAGTTTCTGGTAGCTCAGTAAAGTTGTGCATTCATGTGGTAATTGACATGCACTTGCAGACTGTATGTATATTCTGCCTTGTAAATATTGGGTTGTTTCTTGTAATATTTAGACCAGTCTCAAATAAAGCAGCATCAAAATATTTCTATACATCAAATGCTCTTCCTTATATAAGGCCATATATACATGACAAATGATTTGACAGATCCCACTTTCTATGCTACCAGAATGAAGAAAGTTTACAAAAAAACATTCCATTTTGTTTGCTTTTGGACACATTTTGTTATACTGGTTTCGGGTTTATATTACATGAAAGATTGTTTAGGAGAATCATCCAGTAATACAAAAAATGTACCAATGTGTTACATTTTATTTTGCTTAATTGCATGTATCTACAAAAGGATTAATATTATATTTAATCACTAATTAAAAATTTGTTGGCAATTTTACTTAGCACACAAGTTGCTATAAGTTGTTTTTATATCATTTTAACATAGTTCTTATTGGGGTATTGCATTGGATGTCTGTTAAAAAAATGCCCATTTAATTTTGAATGACTCATATACATGGACCATACCATTGTTTTTTCTCATAGACTGTTTTGGTCATTATTTGTGAAAATAATTTGTTGTGTTTTATCTTGTTTAGGTTTTCAATGCTTATTTTATTGTGCTGTAAAGATTTTGAAACAGTGTTACATGAACTGGGTTACAAGTGTGAGCAGTGTGTATTGAATGTGAATTCATTCAACTAGTTAAAAAAAAGTAATTATTGTGTTTTTTATTTTAGCCTCATGTTTTGTGTTACTTGCATTGTTATTTGAGATTTTTTATCATGCTAAGGATACAAATATGTTGTCATCATTATTTATTTTTGAATACACATCAAGAATATTTCATTTAATTGTATATGATAATAAATGATGTTAATCGCTGACATTGCTTTGTTGTTCTCTATACTGAAGCTCTTAGAATATCATCTTATATGAACATTTTCTAGAATATCTTTCAGAGATATTGAAAATACAATTTTTATTGACTACCAATTTGTTGAAAAAAAATTACATAAAAAATTAAGTTAACAAAAATGATTGAAGAAGCCGATACATTTTTCCTTTTAAACAACTTTTTTTAGTAGCAAAAACTAATGATTACTTAAAAAGTCATGGAAAAAGTCACAAGACATGTTGCAAGATACAACATTAAAGAGCTTGAATGTTTTATGCAACTTGCTTTCCTTTTCAGAGGACAAAATTTTACATCAGCAAAATTATATACTAACTTGCATTCATATTTTACAGCATCACATTCAAAAACAGTGCTTGTTTATAAGTTTGGCCTAGATTTGATTTATACCAAGGCATCTGGCTTTCAGATTTTCAATTCTACTTGCAAAACTATGCTTGTGGCTATAAAATTAGCTAATTTGTTTATATTGCTAGATGGTCAGTGTTAAATTTGAGTCCTAGAATATCACAGATCTCCTAACAACTAATAGTACACAATTTGTTGTAGTATAATAAATGTGCACACTGTATGTGAAGAGTTTAATGGCCACTTATGATTGTTAAACAAAAAAGCTTCTATTTCGGGGAATTAACATTGAAAACAAAAACATGAGTGAGTCAAAATAATTTTAATTTCGGATTATTGCACATATGTATTAGTATACTGCACTTATCTGTACATGAAATAACACAGAGAAATAACACAGATGACGATGGACTGGAATGTTTAATAATGGGTCTGGATATAGCTAGAAATAACACTACATGCCAAGTATACGACATACAATGTCTTTGCTACACATAAGAGAGAACAAAAACATGAAGTTACATGTATTTACAAACATTAGTCTGTTAGTTTCCTTTTTTGAAATACATCACAGTGACCAATTATAATCAATAAGTGACATCCTACTGTGGTGGTAGATGACTCTAGACAAATGTCTGGGTAGAACCACTGACACACCGCAAGCCATGAAAATAGTTAATAGTTTAATGAATGTTGAGACAAAGCATTTAATGGCTCCCACTTTCTTAACTTTTCTGAATGAGAACAATTATCCAAAGGTTAATTGACTTCTTGCAGATTTTATTTACTTTATTTAATTACAGGATAAGGTAATAACAAGAAAATAATTTGCATATTTCAAAGTCAGGGCTTAAAAAAATATAAACATGGAGAAAAATATAAATAACATTTCTTTTATGACTTTTAATAATTCATGTTGAGTAGTAATCTCTTTATATACACTTAAGATAGAAACATAACATTGAAAACATGATGTTAATATTATGGAATAAAAAATCCACTCAAAGTATGTACCCACATAGACCTTGGTTCTTACATAAAAGGCATTTTTTCAATATTTTAAGTGACGTTAATAATCTTAATAGCAACGTTTTCCTTTAAATTGCTACATGTACACACATGTAAACCTCTATGTTTGATAAAAGGTTTTTGATTGTATCAAATTGTTAAAGTGGATTTTTTTTTAAGTAAAAGGTGTTCAATTATTTAGAACAAATTATTATTTCCATAACAACAATGTTTGCCTTTTCTTGGTTGAAATCTCCATAGATGATTTTGACCTCTAGCTTGTGTAGGTCAGTCTGAAGGCCAGATTGACCCCTGACCCCGAAGAGACATATTTCACTGTGGCAACATTCCCTGTCAACAGTAATGGAGCAACTGTCTCCTACAGGATTAAAAGCAAAAAAAAAATCAAGATGTAGTTCACTAAATGCATCTTTACATGCATAACAATAATCATACAGTTATTAAAATATTTAAACATAAAAAAAATCCCAAAAATGCATCTTTAAAGTTTGATAGGAGTTAAACTAAACCCATTTGCATCAAATTCACATGAGAATATAATTTTAAATTTATTATTTGAAAACTAACTTAAGTAAAATTTCTCAGACAATATCTGCTATTTTAAGACTAACCTGAGTTATTTGAAGAATATATTACATTTATATGTTATTCATTCATAACATATTCAATGATAAAATAAATCTGATTTGTGTTGATTAAAGGCCTACTGTTCACCGCCTACTCTGACCTAGATATGAAGTGAATTAAGAGGTTTTATAATGTGAACTTAAAATGTAGCGACTTGATCCCAACTGAAGAAAGATTGTCAGTCAAGATCACTATCAACAGTTATTTTCTTCAAAGTCCAAGAATGAGTGGTCAGTATGTTACATACGATATATTCCTAACATCCTTGTTCCATCTATAAACTACCAGTACCAACTTTCAAGGTTAATGGTGTATTCTAATTAGAACTCATAACATTCTGTCCCTATCTGATGAAAAGTTTTCTGTAAATAACTGATTTTGAGCAATATCTTAACTGAGAAATGTATCTGCCAGTGGAACTCAGGCTACTTACCCCGCCACAGTGTCTTACAACCGGCTCCCCACTGTCAGAGTTTCCATTGTATACCATCACATAGTCCGTGGCACAGTTGAGCGAGTTAGTCACCAGCAGGTTAGTGAAGGTCAAATTTAGGAAACGTCTAGGTGGTGCCTGAATCAGCCAGCGACATGTGGAAACCTGCGTGTAGTTACCCGGGTAACCAGGACTAGTGAAGCTCCCACTGATACCCGTGATGGTTCCTCCACACCCAACACCTATCGAGGGAAAGAAGATGTACCATTTGTGATATGGCAGTGACTGTATTCTTGTAGTACAATGGAGAAGACTTGTTCATATTGTCATTAGCATGTACATGTAGCTGATATTATTACCTCAGCTATACAGTGTAGAAAAAATTATACAAATAGCATAGATTGTAATGTAATATTACCATATTAATTAGTTTTCAAGTAAATAATAAATGTTTTCAGTAAAATAATAAATAATTGGTTATCATTGGTTAGTTAAAGACATCATGCCATTTAATTAAACTAAGTGCAAAAAGTTAACTTAAAGCAGGACAAAGAATGACATGAATAATAATTAAAAAAAGAAGCACGATTCAGGACCATGATTGATGCATACGTCAAAATATAGGCGGGAAGCGTGAGTTGTGCACTGTAGGAATGACACGATCGTCAAAAATATATGCGAGCTCAGTTCAGATGAGCAATTAGTTTAGACTATATATGTTAGGAGTGCGGAATGGGAGAAGGGAAGAAAAGGAATTGAGGAGAGAGAGCTAGGGAGAAGAGTGGATTTGGACGCATTAAAGAGAGGTATTCATGCCTCACTGTTGTTAGATTGTAAATGTAACTTTCACTAATAAATTCTTAATCATGGGATGATGTTGCGGTCTACTATGAAGCCCTGTTATGCCACAAGATTCATATCAGCAAGATCAAGTTGAGAGCTGTCTGATCAGAACCTACACTATTTGTGACTAGATCTTTATCATTGGACATCTTTACCTATGCATGGAAGGATGATCAGTTTTAATATACAGGTATATAATGGCTAGCTGCTTCTAATGATTGAGCACTTAATACTTAAGTGATATTTTAAAATTAAAAGCAAATTAATGAAAAATATTTGCTATAGACATTTTTCAGTAATTATTTAGATCCTTCTAAAACATTTTTTTTAACTAATTGTATATTACAAAAAGCTAGGGATGTCATGGAATCAAATAATTTACAGGTATTATTTATTGATATTTTTCTTTGAATTCATTTTCAATATCTAGTTAATAACATTTAAAAATTGACAATTGCATTGAAATAAGTGTTACTTATCCATCACATTTTTAACCCTAAGAACACAGACTTTTTAACAAGGGATGTTTGTACATATATTGTTCAGAACATAGCTAGTTTGCAGTAACTACTGACCAGCCAAGCTCCATCCACTACCTCTCTGTTTATCAAGTTCTATACTGTTTCCTACTGTTACTTTTAAATATAACATCTAAAGCAGCATCAATAAATGAGTTTAACCAATACAATTGTATATATTAGTTATAACCCAACATGGTGTAAGAAATATGTTGTGCTGCCAACCCACCCTCCTTACTACCTGGTAAACATATACCAGTAATATGCTCTTATGACCTTGGCCTACACTAGTTATGTGAATATGACCTTGACCTTTGCAGTACTGACCCCAACATCAATAAGGGTTGTCTGCTCATCATGTCCCTGCCACATTAAGGAATGTGAGTTCAGGCAATTCTGGTTAAAGAGCAGAAAATGCAATCACAATTAAAAAAATGTGACCTTTTTAGTAATTCCAATGGACATGACTGTTACACTGACCTTTGCCACACTGTTTCCAAAATGAATATAGGTCACCTTCTTGCCTCGACCAATATCCTTACCAAGTTTAAGCATTATGGGTACATTCAAGTGCAGTGTGACCTTAACCTTTGTGTCATAAACATCAAAGTCACTAGGGGTCATCTATCAGGGGTCATCTACCAGGGCTCATCTACCAGGGCTCATCTACTTTCCATGACCTATGTTCCTACCAGGTATGAGGAAATAAATTTATGTTTAATTAAGACTTCTACGGAGTGCCTAGAGAGATACACTTATAAGCCTACCTTGTGTTGTAGCAGTGTATGTGATGTCAAATCCTGATCGTTGTACAGAATGATCTGTCACAAATTTGAGACCCACAACATTTGAGTCCGAGAATATTGGATCAGGGAGGGCATTGCCACACATCTTACGATCATCTGATGTTGGGGGATCTGTACCATTAAGTACCTGGAATAAACAAAAAAGGTTAGAGTCACTGACCTAAGAACCATAAAGGTGGAATCTTACAATTTGGACCCGACAAATTATTGTTACAAGAAAAGATCCAGCGAAATGCTGACTATTCATGTCCTACACTGCAAGGAAAGTGAAGCTTAACACCAATATATATATTGATAAATATTTTAGTTTCCTGCAAAATGTTTATTGATTGGGTTTGCCAGCATTTTTGCCAATACTGTGCAGCGACATTTCTATCATTATAACACAGGGGCTCTTACGAGGTGCCCCTGCCGGTCCATTTTACTGGCACCCAAGAGTCAGGCGTAATGCTGTCCCCTTAGCCAGAGCGTTAGAAGGGAAACCACTTCTACCAACATTTGTTTGAACCTGTCACCTCCCGATCCACAAGCCGATGCTCTACCAATTGAGCTATTGCAGCCAACAATGTGAAAATGGCATTTAACACCCTACTTTTCAAAACAAACATGTATTTCCTATCTTAGCCATGCTGCACAAATAGCTATTTTTAAACTAAGAAAACCAAGTGACCAGTTATATTCAAGATTCAATATATTATCATCTGGGTCATCCGCTCTTATGTCAATAACTAAAACCAAACTGTGCTTATTTATAGATTTGAAAAGACTGAACATTTTGAGCGTTTTTAAGGCATTATAGTGCACAAATATCATAAACAGGAGTCAGATTTTTTTACATGTACTTTATATAGGTATCCTGTTGGCTACAACCTTTAAGTCCATGACAGATGGCCTAATTCTTGACATTTTTATAGGACATTTTTTTAAACAAAATTTTATTTTTATTATTTTGTTTACCTTTTTTTATACATGGCAGGTACAACCAAAACCAAGAGCAACACAAGGTGGAGCAAAATATGCCCGCCAATTGAGCAATTTTAAAATATCTGGGTAATTGAAAAAAAATCAAAGGGGAATGACATCAAATGTACACAAATTTACATGAGAGTAATAAGCTTTGATAATGTAGGAGAATGGTCCAGACAAACATCAAGAACCAAAATTGAATTAAGGGGAATAACTCCAAAATCATGAAGTGTACAGTGACGGTTCTTGTGCACTGCACTCTGTCTCAATGAGATCTATCCACCTGTGAAGTTTTAAGTAAATAGCTTTGATAAAGTAGAAGTTATACGCTGGACAAGAAAACTAAACAAAGGGGCATAACTCCAAAATCATGAAGTACAGACTTACAGTTTCTGTGCACTGCACTTTTTCTCAATAAGACCTATCTGTATATCAAGTCAATAGCTTTGATAATGTACGAGTTAAGCTCCAGAAAAGAAAATTAACTCAATAGGAATAACTGGACACCATTCAACTAACCGACCGCCATGGGTGATCCTATAATACATCTGGTCTTCAACTGGCGTATAAAAAATTTAATTGTTTTTTTTGTAGAACAAATAATGCTTAAGACATCAAGGCTGAAGGTCTGTAACAAATAACTTTGGACTGTCTTATAGACAAGATGTTTGGAAATTCATCAGTAAAATAGATATTAGGGGAACTGATGGATGGGCCCCAGGGTATTATGAAGACGCAGGGAAAGATATGTAGCTAAATCAAAGGGCTAAAACTCAGTAAATGCAAACTGTCAGTTGTTGCTTTGCTTATATTATGCTCCTTATATATACTGCTGTTGAATGTAGCAAGTGGTTGCTATCAATACTGCAAGGAATGGTGCTACAATACTGTATGAGCATGACCAAAGTTCTTAAACTGCAGAAACAAGCCAATACATGCACCAAACAGGAAACGACAGTTGGTTGCTGAGAAAAAGCTCAGATGACAAAAAAGCCATACCACAAATGGTCCTATATCATATTTTAAGTATTTCAAAGGACCATAACTATGTCAAAAATCATTTTGTTGGAATATGCTGAAAACATGCACATCTACTCTTGTTAGTAAAGCTCTCCATAAAGTGTCAATGAATTCCAGCTGCTGGATGGGGAGAAATAGAAAACATGCACATCTCCTAATTTCAGTGAATCCTAACTGGTGCTTGATGACGAATAGCCAAGATATGAATCGTCCTGTATTATACTGTATAGAAAATGAAAAGGCCAATTACTCTGTACAACATTATCGATCCAGAATGTGCTGACAATATGCATATCAGCACTTGTAAGCAAAGCTTCCCATAAAGTATCATTGAGCTCCAGTAGGTGCTTGCTGAGAAATTGCCCAGACAGAAATGGTCCTATATCACTTTTTACGTTAATTAAAAAGGGCAGTAACTTCACAAAAATTATCTAAACAGAATGTTTGACAATATGTACATTTCATTATTTTGGGTGAAACTGCCCATAACATTTCATTGAATTTAAACCAGGGTTGCTGAGATATAGCCTAGAAAAAGCGATTGGACAGACTGTATTGATATGATGTATGACGCTATGATGGACTGATATTAGAGGGTTAATATCATTATGATCATGTGGGTGATGATATATTTTTTCTAAAAACGCTCACAGTCAAATTTTCAGAAAATTGCTTTTTTCAGGTGTTAAACAATTGCTCTCTACATATTTGCAAATGATTATGGGGGCTGCCATATTCAATATATATTGATAAAAGCAAAACGTTGCATACATGTAGGTAGGCAACAACTGTCGCGGACTTACCTGAAGATAGTCAAACCTGCATGATCGGTGGGACTCTATCTGGAATGCATTAAAGTACAGGGAGACAGTGGTGCCCTCTGGAGCCATGACGAGGATGAGACAGTCTGCGAGGTGAGGGTACACCATTGGCCACCATGGGCTGAAGATCTGACCACTAGACGCTGTGTAGTTACGGTTACAATCTGCCAGAAATGGAGGGAGGGTTAATTTTTTTTTATTTATTAAGAAGAATACAAGCTGAAGTATAAAGTATAACTGGCCAGTTATTATACTACTATGATTTACTAGCAAGATGATCTTTAGAGTGTTTTCAGCCAAGAAGAATCAATTTTAACTTGCTAAGCACAAATGGTTCAGGCTTATGCTAATAGTGCAGATCCAGACTAATCAGATCCTGTTGAAAGCTCTCTAATCTGGTCTGCTTTATTTGTACTAAGTCTCTAGCATAAGTCTTGTTAGCTGTCACCAACAAACATAGAAAATATTATCTTGTATTACTTATTAATAAATATCACCTTATTTGCATAAATACTTCTTATTCAATGGGACATCATCATGACCAAGATTCTGCACAAGTTTTTTTAAGGCATGAGATAATGGATACGGAAGGTGGTTCGAAAGGAATGTCTTTTGTTGACAACTGTAAAAGTATACCTCAAATGCTGTTATTTTAAATGTATCTTGCTTCTTAATTTCAATTTACTTTTCATTTAAACACTGAAATAGGAACATTATTAAACATCAAATTTTAAATAACAAAATAATGTTATTGAACTTTCCTGGTCATAATAAGCCAAATAAAAGAAAAGAAAAAAACAAAGAGCAAAAAAAAAAAAAATTCAGTTATTAGGTTGGGCATACCATTAAGTTGTACACATATCATTTATTATTAATTTTTGTTGTTTTAACAACATTACATAGATCTGTATGCTATTGCTGTTGTTTGACTCATTTATATTTTCTTTATCATGGTTGTACTGCATACTAGAGCAAATCCATAACAGTATCTTTTGTCCAAGACCTAACGACCACTGGGTAGTACAAAACTTTATTATGAAGATTAAGAGAAGAATAAAATACGATATGTATTCATTGAAGAAATAAGGGAACATAATAACATCGAATCAAGGTTTTAATTTTGTTTGTATTAAAGTCATTGTATTGTTTACTATTTTTAAAGTGGGTTTATTGAGCAAACACATTTTCTCTCTTTATAAGATGTAAAAGTAACAGGCAAACAAACAATAGTTTTTTATGACTTGTTAGTATTCAGATGATATTTAAACACCATAAGTGAGTTCACTTTATTTAAATCCCTACCTAATTACTTCCAGTTAAAAAATTAGTATCTTCAGATTTTGACTAATAGATCTTTATAATGGCTAAATTCCAAGTAATTAAAAATATAAAATAATTTTTGAAACTGTGTATGTCTGGCATGATACTTATAATTAATTTACCTTTAAAGTAAAGATGGCCAATTCTTGTATCATCTTTGCTAATCCCACTTACATTTAGCCAGCATCGCTTGATGCAAAACTTGTCATCATTAACAGTAACATAACATTTTTAACCAAAAAAAAAAATTTCACATTGTGTTGTTATCTTCAATTCAACATTTTGAAAATAAAATAAACTGTAAACTCGACGCAATCACCAATAAACTTAAGCTAGTTTGTGACCATTTTAGAAAATCTGTAATTTCTAGTGTACGTAAAGGATGAAAAATGACCAAGATTTCAGTCAGTTATTGTGTTAAATGACAGTTTTACGATAATAATTATGAGTTATCTCAATGTTGCACAATATAGCCTTCCATTTATGCTTTGTTTGAGGAGATGGAAATTGACTGACAAATTTAACTTTTGAGCATTTTGAAACTTTCATCTTTTGGTAAATAAACTATGTTTGCCTCACACAAATCTTTGTTAAATGCACGCAAAAGAATGAAGTCATCTCACAGCGCTCAGAATGCATACTTTGTGTTTGACAGTTTACATGTTAACACATACATTTCAGGTATTTTGTACTTCAAGTTAATATAAAGGTATGACAGATTTTTATACAAACTTGCTAAATCTGATTTTTTTTTTTATGTACATATAAGTGTGTTTGTTTCATGACAAGTATGGACCCCACTGTTTGCTATACAGTATATTATATCGCAGAACCAATGGAATGACATCTGATAGTAAAGAAGTACATGTACTAGGTATGGGCAGGTTCTGTTGACTACATCTACTGCATCACTCTGACTGACCAGCTGCGCTTGTAGAGCATTGGCTTTGTTGATAGTGATATCTTTATCAATCCTGATAATGAGTGTGTGATGAAATTTACTTGAGCACATGCACTACTGATTACAATTAACAAAATCAATGCATGTCAAGTTGAAGATCAAAGCAATTTGGGGATATTATGTCATGTTGGATGACAATGTCCTGCTGTGAAAGCATGTCACATGTGACGGACGATAATGGCCAGGAAAGAACACTGAAAATGACCATTTTGTATAATTAGTATTGAAAAGCTACATACCGGCAGTGGTAAATGTCAAAGAAAATCCTGTTCCCATGCCCCCCGTGCTGGCATAGTTTATCTGGATTGTACTAGCAAACGAGTCAAATAGAGGTGGTGGAACCCTGCCACACGTATGGACAGCACGGCCCTGGTCTCCCTATACAATACAAAATATGTCAACATTCATCAACATTACGGCTCCTGTCTACTTACACAACAGTATTAAAATAAAATAATGATAGATGGTTTATTTGGATTTTTATAGCATGCAATGATGTCTATTTAGAACTTTTATAAAGAATGCTCAAAGGGTAAATATGGTGCATAAATTTGCTGTTCTACCAACAATATAATACTCATTTGTTTAGTCTCAAGGACATAGGTTCCAAACTTTCTAGTAATTATTTCTCCAAAAGAAATATATTTACAAACAAGGAACTGATACAAAGCAAATGTTCCTCAAATAGATTTTGGACACAAGAATACCTGCCAGTCAAAAAATAAAAAAACTAATGGATATAATAAAAAAACAAAAGATGTAGTGTTATAGTTTTTCAATCTTGTGCACTGCAGCTCTTCTCATCACCCGTCACTTTATACCAAGTTTGAAGTGAATTCATCCAATAGTTTCATTTATTTTATTATTTTTTTCAGTGTTTTGTAACATAACACAGACATAATTAAGATCATATTGGCAACATCCAGCTAATTATTGGTGGAGGAAGACTCCACTTACGCCTGGATAGATAGAGTCACCAGTGCAGCTGGAAAACGTCCTTGCATGAAAGTTCTCACCCCAACTGGATCTCCAACCCATGTGATGAGGGGCTGAGGAGTTCTAGTAGTTTTAAGTTATTATCGGGACATGAAAAGTAAGACAGATAAGTGGAGAATGGTTCTTTAGCAATGCACTACTTATCATCACCAACATCGTGGGATACCCACGCTTGACTATTTCCGTTTACTACATTCGCCAACAGTGGGTTTATTGGTAAATTTTCTGTCGTCTTATCGAACTGAATAGAACAAGAATTGGCCAATTATAATACTGCTTACAAAATCCATACTCTTCAACGTGGAGACTAGAAGTACAACAATGAAAGGACGAGATTTATCATTGGATTATGAAACGACCAATGAAATATCGTTACCAGAAATGGCAAAAAGTGAACTTAATATCCCACGGGCCATGAATGGAGAGTAATGGAATGGATCAGTCATGGGTGTCCATCAATGCATCACCAAGTACTTCCATACCATGTTGGAAGTAAACCCATCAAGTAGTTTTCAAAAAGAAATTCAGCACACAAAAAAAAAAATAAGAAAAATAACTTACAAATAATGCCAAAGAGTTCTTTGCAATGCTATATAACTTATCACCATATACCTATGTACTAAATACTAATACTTAAGTGAATCAATGCAATAGTTATAAATTTATTTACTGACAGACATAGACGTGCATAAAAATAACATGCTTAGGAAGATAACAAAAAAATCAGCATAGGTAGAGTTATGGTCCTTATGTACTACACTTCCACTCAACACCAGATATATAGATATCAAGTCTGAAGCAAATTCTTCCATTAGTTTTTAAGCAATTTCCCTGATAAACTAAGGGAGATAATATGCAAAATGGTTTTAAAGGTACATGTCTATTTCCAGACAGTACTATGACGAGCTGAAAGATGGACAGATAGCAAATTGAAAAAAACAACAGGACAGACAGATAAACAAAACAGTAACTATATGCCACCCACCTTTTGGGCAGCATAAATAATTTACACTGCACAAAAATTGTAAGAAACTGCATGTAAACAAAAAAAAGATAGGAGTCAAGTATATGTGTGATCCAAAGATCACATTTCAGTATGATGCCTCATCATTCCTCACTTCTTAAAGCTTTTTTTTTATGAAATACGTCACCAGGAATAGCATTCTCTGCAATCTTTACAAAAAACATTAAACATAAAAAATGTTACAATTATGACAGCTTTGCATATGCACATATGAGATTCACTTCAGATAAGCCACAGAAGGCTGAGGAGGAGAGAGAGATCCAGCACGAGAAAAGGAAGAGCCGCAAACAGCAGAGAACCCAGCCTACTACTGCTGCCCCGATAGTAACCAACAAGGACCCGATTGCAGCAAGTACGGCAGCTCCCACATTTGCTGCTGTCCCACAACTAAGTAAAAACTCAGGTGCAGACTCCATTGTCTCTAGAGACAGAAGGATGCTAACAACAAGCCAAAGAAGATGGTATTTAGACTGTTTTCTGAGTCATTTATATGTTGTTTGGAGATAGTCATTATCTGTTAATTGCATTTTTTGTAGTAATTAGATTTGTGTAAATAGGAGTGGAAAAAAAGTGAGCCTCCAATGGGATTCGAACCACAGACTGCCCCAATACTTGCTGGCCACTCTACCACTGAGATATTGAGGTTCTGTGAATGAAAAATCATTGAAACTGCTGCATTTGCTTAAACTTTCTTTAGATAATTTCATATAAGGTTGTTGTATGTGAGCTACCTACCATAGGATAATCACGAAACTCCAGGTAATCGGGCTGGCAGATGGGTGTGGCCTGCATGTTAATAGATGAGACAACCACATGAATCCTATCCATGGAGTTGGGTGCAGCAATGGTCCATCGACAACGGACATCCTGGGGGAACGAATTCGGATAACCAGGGGAGGTAATTGTGATAGGCTCCTCTGTAGAGTTGAACATGCCACCACAGACGGCTGCACAAAAGAAAGACGTATTTACAGCATTTTATGACTGAAATACAGTCAATAACAAAAAAATGTCATTGTAAACAGATATGCCCCGGAAGTCATGTTCACTTAAGCAAATTTGGTAATTGTCATGGAGGTCTTTGAGTTATTAAAAAGACAATAGCATTAGATTTAAGTATAAAACCATATTAATTTTTTTTACCTGCTACCATTTGTTTTCAATAAGCAGAAAATACATCAGATAAAAATAAAATTAAATAAAGGTTGTCCTTAGTACCAAAATTAGCTGACAATCTGCAATAGTTAATTGTTTTATAAACCTAAGCGTATGTAGTTAATCACACAAGAAACTTTATTTTCTGACTATTTGTGTACATGTTAGAAATTAACTCTCAGATTTGAGACTACATGTTGATACTGACGACAAAATGTTACCCCAAAGAGAGGTTGTTTAAGACGGGTTGAAGTGGCAATGGGCTCCCAGCATATACAAGCGAATTTTGTGTAAACATGTTGTTTCAATCAAGACTTTAGAGTGTGTTACTTTCTACATGAGCTGCTGTTGCATCTGAAAGGGCCATAACACAAAAAATAGTGAAACAGGAGTTATCATCCTTGTTGTCACCGATGGCATTGTTCATGCAGATGATATATTCCAAGTTTGAACAGAAAAGGAAAATAAGTTTGACACGACCACCAATGCATTTCTAGGGATTGACTTTGACCTGTAAGTGTGACCTTGACCTTCAAGTAACCGGCCTGGGTCTTGTGCATGACACTTAGTCTTCATGTGTTTAACATTTCTGCCAGGTTATTTCAAAATCCTTTAGAAAATGACAGAGTTACTGAGCAGACACGACCACCTGTGCACTTCTTGGGATTATGATTTTGACTAATAAGTGTGACCATGACATTCCGTTAACCAACCTGGGTCCTGTGTGCAACACATCGTCTTCATGTGTTTGACAAAAATTTCTGCCAGGTTATTTCAAAATCCCTTAAGAAATGACAGAGTTATTGAGCGGACACAAGCACCAGTGCACTTTTAGGGATTATAACGTTGACCTGTGAGACCTTGACCTTCGAGTAACCGATCTGGGTCTTGTGCGTGAAACATCATCTTCATGTGTTTGACATTCCTGCCAGGTTATTTCAAAATCCATCCAGAAATGATGGAGTTACTGAGCAGACACGACCACCAGTGCACTATCAGGGATTATGGCTTTGACCTGTCAGTGTGACCTTGTCCTTTAAATAACTGACCTTCTTAGTCTTGTGCGTGACGTGTCGTCTTCATGTGTTTGACATTTCTGCCAGGTTATTTCAAAATCTCTCAAGCAATGACAGAGTTACTGAGCGGACACGACCGCCAGTGCATTTCCAGGGATTATGACTTTGACCTGTAAGTGTAACCTTGACCTGGGTCTTCTGCACGACATGTCATCTTCATGAGTTTGACAATTTTGGTTATTTGAAAATCCCTTCAGAACTGACAAGAGTTACGGAGCGGACATGACCACCAGTGCAATACCAGGGTTTATGACTTTTACCTTTTAAATGTGACCTTGACCTTAACCAACCTGAGTCTTGGGCGCAACATGTCTTCTTTATGAGTCTGACATTTCTGCCTAGTTATTTTAAAATCCATGCAGGAATTATGGAATTATTGAGCGGACATAAATATCGGACAGACGGATGGACAGACGGACACATGGACAGATGTACAGGACAGTTCGACTACTATTCGCCTGCTTTGGGGGCATAAAAACAAGATAAAATCAAAGGACACCTGTGGACAAGGTGTTCGCGTCGCCAACTTGTAACTCCTCAGACCCTCAGGACAGGTTGGGGCCAGAACTTTCATATGGGGAGGTTTTTCAGCTAACCTGTCAGACTTAGATCTAGGGTCTTCCTCCATCAATAATTAGCTGGATGTAACTAATATGATCATATTTATATCGGTGAGATGTAACACACACAAAAACCCAGATAAGATCATTCAATAGTTTTGTTTTAGAAACACATTGCAGCTATGAATTATGGTCATTATTATGATATAAAAAGAAAAGTGACATCATTTGAATGGAAGAAAATATCCACCCTGTATGAGGGGTGTATCATTGTGTTCTACTAATACTCTTCAAGTTAAATAATGAAAGCATTCATCCTAGGAGAAATAGTATTGCCATCACTGTGCTGGTTGCCCATGGACAGCTTACATGGTACCACACCTACTTACATTATGATATAGGGCTGACCAGCTGTGGAATTTCAGCATTAACTAGGCCTGAATCAGTGAGAGGTACCATTACCATATCTATGACTTTGGTAACTCAGATTCTGTTCAACAGAGTGAATTCACTTTGGTCGTGGCTTGGCATAAAACCAGAGACTTTTCTTGCCTGAAGTTGGTGTGCTTTCTATCTGGCTTGATGAGATTTGTCATCATTGTCACTAGTTTAAGATGGACAACAATGATTGGTGTGTATACCTGGTTCCTGAGTGTAGGTAGCGTTGAAACCAAAACCTGCAGTAGAGGAATCGGACTGGAATATGATATGGAGCTTGTTGGAAGTGGACACAAACTGGGGTGGTGCAGTGGTCCCACAGTACCTCCCCACTAGGCTGTCATGGGTGTTCATTCCATCATACACCTGTAGTAGGAGAGACAGTATGGGTAAGAGTATATAAGCATGAACATAAAACATACAGAACCATTGAAAGAACTAGACTCTGAGACCTCCTCTTTCATGATATAACAGGTAAATAAACAGTAGAGATCTGCAACCTTTTCCACTGTTTAAACAACAGTTTGTCCTAGCGACCTTTTAGTAATTGTTATAATACAAAGAAGGCAAAAACGCATGGACTGGCAGTTCCATTCAACCTGTCCATTAATTCCATTGATATAATGTTGAAGTGACCAGGGTTTGACTGTGTTATAACTAAGTTACTTATTTCTACCACAATATAAAGCTCGAAATATGATTCCGAATAAGGTTATTTTGCAAAGAAAGCGGCAATTGATAATACCCCCTAAAAAGTGCTAACACAATCAAAGGGAACTTTTAATGCAACCTCCACAGTGTTAAGTGTACACAGCATAGAATTGGTAGAAATTTTAAGAAACATATCTACATCTGACTTTATACAAGAATATAACTACTGAATATATTATTTGTGTTTAACTAAGAAGATTCTTGCTAGTAAACATTTAAATTTGGAGAGAAAGACCTAACAAGCTGTGCTCAGCTGTAGAGAAAGGTTGTAGTTTCCAATAATGCATATTTGTGGAAGCAGCAATGGTAGCTAAGGGAATGGAGGGATGCACAAGGCCAGACTTACAATGAGGGAATCATAAGCACAGTCAGCGTGGTTCTCGATATCCAGACGAGTGATCGTTAAGCGTATGACATTGTTGTCTTCTGCGAAGATTGTCCAGGGACAGAACAGGTTGTTTTCGTACATACCATCTCTATTACTATCCACTGATGATATGGATCCAGACGAGGCTCGTAAGATACCACCACACCCCTGGGCTTCTCCTGGGGAAAAGAGTCATAGGAGGATAAAAATCATAAGAGCAATGTCACAGGATAGAGAACTGTCAAGAAGATTATCACAAAAGGCCAGTGTAACAATGGGTATAATAAGGGGAGATGTTTATAAATAAATCACAAAGAAAATAATCACAGAGGAGATGGTTGTAAAGAAGATTACTACAAGTGAGATAATCAATGGTGAAGTTAATCACAAAAGAGTTCAACTCAAGGGAGATTACGATAAGATATTAATTAGAAAATTTGCCACAATGGAGCTTATACATGAAGATAATAAGTTGAAAAATTTCAATTATAGTCATGAAAAAAAACAAAAAAAAACACAATTATTTTCTTTCTTTTAGTTTTTGTTTATCTGGTCTAAACACAATATCAGCTGACTGGCTGATACAACTGCTCTTATCAATGCTCGAGTCATATTTGTCAGAAACACCCGATCTCACAAGAGCTTGCGCGAGTATGATGAGGTGTTTCCACCAAATAAGACAAGAGTGTTTGTAACAGCACTCGTAACTGCCAGTCAGCCAATATTGTGTATAGACATTTCGGTTTGTGTGATATTGATATGGACCGTAATGCAATGAATTTATTGTATGTTTTGGGGGTTTTTCCCCCTTTTCTTGGAAGTAAGACACTATACCGCGCTGTCTTGCTCCTCATTTCTCTCCAAATGAGTGTTTTCTGTTTTTTGGTAAGCAAATTTCCACATTTTGAACTTACAGTTTCCATTGTTTAGCAGATACACAATTATTATATGCAAGTTTACACTTTGGGATTGGTGTGACTGTATTATGAATCCTGCAATGATGCTAAAAATATAGTGACTTGGTAAGGCTTTGAAGCATTTGTAAATCTCCGTTCAAGTGAAATAGTTCTCGTGTAAACAAGCACACACTTTAGAAGAATGATACGAAGGACATAGAAAGATACAAAAGGCATAGACTGATATGGAATGATGTATCATACTGTAGAAATACAGAGGACACTGGCTGATAACATGTAAAGGCATATAATACAATGTCTTACCGCTAATCTGTTGGTCATTCAAAGACCTAACTGGAGTAATTGTGTAAAGGTTGCTTAGGTCTTTGTTCAACAGATTAATGAGAGTTATTGGCAAGTTACTGTGTGGTCAATAGCAAGTTTAACCAAAATGATTTTCTTCTGATCGAGACATTTATTGCAACCATCAATTGGTTTTAGTTTTACTTTTGACGCATACCATAGGCTGGCACAAGCTGCATGAATTGTAAAGTACCTTATTTTATGTGACAGCTTTGTAACAATATTTGTAGTCTCTACATACTATAGTGGTTAATGGTTGGTAGATGATTGGATGAGAGAAAGGTTTAGGTGCAAAAGTTGTTTAAAAAATTGATTCCGTAATCACTTTTAAGTAATTGTGTTTCCTTTAGTCAAATCAAGTCTACAGCTATGTAATTAATATTTCTGAATAACCTAATAACACTGGAATTCAAATACATTCCTAATTATTCAATGATCATAAATATGGCTATGACCTTTTGGGCTGCACTTGCAAATAGTTCCCTTGACACAGATTTAAGTGTATGTCAGTAAGACAGTGAAGTTTGGATGTTTGTAGAAAGTATCTAAGTTAGAACCAAGACACTAAAGACTGTTAAGCATAAGTAGCGCTTAATAAGCAAAAACCTTAAATGTGACCTTGACCTTTAATGTTTCTGACACACCTTCAAGCGCATGTCTGTAAAATGGTGAAACGTGATTCAAGAACCGTAAACTATATAGACTTTATATCCGGGAGGCAGACATGAAATTAACAAACATACCAATAGACAGACTGCTTTATACCAACCTTCTAGACAATAAAAAAGTGAAATATTCCAAAAAATTACTGCATCACAAAAATGTGTATAGAATTCCAACTAGTCTTGATAACAATTTATCACCATTTAACACATAACAGTAATGTCCTCACTTTAATAAAAAAAAAACACATTTAAATTAAAGAAATTACACTGAATAGAATATAAAAAATATTGTCATTAAATATCACTTTCCAAACAGTACCCCTAGAGAAATAAACCTGAAAAGATTCAAAATCCTTTTCTGTTTTAAATAGCATTTCTTTTGTGAAGGGTATATATTTAAGAATACTCTTTAGAGTAGGAGGATTATATATGCAAATAAAATAGATGTTGATAATTGTAGTGACTTTTGAAATATTGTGGTGTGACACCTATATAGGTTTATATAATTTAGTGGGATGATTCCATATACTCTTCATTGTGAAGACAATACATTTTCTGAACGTTTTGTATTCAACCACGCTTTTACAGATTTACTCATTTCTTGAAGTATGTACTTTAAACATTTGTGTCATATAAACCAGGTTTTAATAAATTTACACTAATTGCATCCTGGGTTTAAAGCTATTTACTCAATATGTTGAGGTAATTCGTACTCAAAACATTCGAGCCATTGATATGCAGTGAAAAGACAGGAACTTGTTATTGAAGATATTTTGAATTAATAAAAGCCATTTAAAAAAAGGATTCTTTATTCTGTATGTGCTTTCTGATCTTTTAAGAAGTTATTATTATTTGTGTTCAGAATTTTGCATTTCTGTAATGCTAGACAACTTTACTTAAGTGTGACTTAAATTACCAAACAATATTTTAATTTTGAAGTGTACTGTTTAGGTTCTGTATATCTTTTCAGCCTTGACCATCATCTTCCAAGACAGCATGATAATGGTAATGATGATAATGATGAAAATGATTATAATCCCAATGATTATCTTTAAAATAAGAACAATGATTAGTTTTGTTTACCGTAAGTCTGAAAATAAACACCCTTGAATCCATCTCTGGTGACTGAAAAATCGGTGATGAAATTGATCAGCATGCTGTTGCCAGTACTACGAATAAGCCCTGTTGGTAGGACATTGCCACAGAACTGACCAATCAGAGGAGAAGAGGTTGAGGGGCCGTCATATATAGAAACACTGTCATAGCGACAAGCTTGGTGACTCTCAATGTTGAAGGCTGTAAACCTGAAATATGCAAATATCAATAAAATGGTAAAAATTGTTCCAAATACACTTTATTAAAGGATGTCCCCGATGGTTTTTACAAGAAAAAAAGGACAGTACAAAAGAAACTAAAACTTTTCCTTTTAATAATTAAATTTGAAGGTTTTATTTGAAAAAGTGTCAGATTTTATTCGACTATGATTCAAAACATTGTTAAAAAAAGTTGATTTTTGTATTTATGTCCACTCACATCATTATCAGATTTTAGTGAAAATATATCTAGAAATGCACTTTTGTATTCTTTCAACATTTGTAAAAAACAATTAAGAATTAATACACACAAGTTATGGATAAATGACTGCTTTTTTATTTTTATAGGTTATTATATAGGTTATCTATTGGAATGTAAATACAAAAATATAACTGTGACTGACTTGAAGTCGATGACTCTGTTCTGTGCCACAGTTATAGACCAGGTACAATTCATGTTATTGTCATAGGCTGTGTGTGAGTGGGTAGGGGTTGATATCTCACCAACTTCATCTGTGTACACACCACCACACTCCCGAGTGCTGCAACATGTCATAACATGTAAAGTGTATAAGAAAATAGATGTAACTACAAAAACGATATGCAATGTCCATGGGGGTTTTAAAGAAACTGGAAATTTATTTCTTATTTTATTAAATAATAAGTTTGAACTTTTAACAGAATGCATATATTCTAAAAAATTAGCTATAGGATTACTAAAATAATAACTAATTTTTCAGGCTCAATGGCAAGCATTATCTTATGATTAAAAGTAGAATGTCTTCCTTTCTTTGTGTTAAACAAGAGGCAAAGAAAAAGGAAGAAGATAAAAAGGGGGTGGAAAAACAGAGCCTTAGATTACAGAATGTATGATTTATACGCGTGAACTCAGAAGTATCTTTTGGAAAAATATTACTGTATGCATAATGAACTAATCAGTGAGTTGATTGTACACATACAAGTACTGAGCTCTAAAGCCTTTGTGAGCAACACTGCCGTCAGTATAGAATTGAATGAACATCGGTCCCAGGGCACTGAGAGGACCTGGGGGGATCTGTCCGCAGAAACGTCCCAAAAATCGTCCATTTGTACTGTTGCCAGCATACACCGCCACAAAGTCCCAAGCACATCGATTATGGGCTGGTCAAGTAAATAGATTAAACAGATTACTATGGGCTGGTCAAGTAAATTAATTAGACAGATTAGTCAAAGATACATGGTAGATTTTCACTTTAATTGCTAATAACATAAGATTTATATGGCTTCTGAATGGTCCTTTTTCTATCGCCAAAAACTGTGTGTTATGATCTTGTAGTGCGAATCTTTAAATAATCAAAATGCATAAAATATAACATTTATTCTTCTTTCTAATAAAACAAGAGGGCCATGATCGCCCTAAATCGCTCACCTGATGACACAGGCTTTTAGTTGGCTCAAATCTGGCATCAAGTAATTAAGAGTTATTTACTTTAGAAATCTTTGGTGAAGATTGGACCATTAGTGTGGCCACTTGGTTGATAACATTTTCTAGAATTTTACCGAGTAACCTACTGAATCCACATGACACACTTCAAAACATATGTAAGATTTCATACTGGCAAACATGCTGGCCAAGTTTGATTAAGATTGGGCCATCAATGTGGCCTCTTACGTGTTTTCACAAAGTTTTTTTCTAAAATGTGACCTAGTGACCTACTTTTTTGACCCCACATAACCCAATATTATACTCATCCAAGATTTAATGCAGACAAACAATCTGATCAAGTTTGGTGAAGATTAGGCTATGAATGCAGCCTCTAGTGTGTTCACAAGCTTTTTCTAAGATTTGACCTAGTGACCTATTTTTTTACTCCACATGACCCAATAATGAACTCACCCAAGATTTCATGCAGGCAAACATTCTGATCAAGTTTGATGAAGATTGGGCCATAAATGGGGCTTCTAGTGTGCTCACAAGCTTTTTCTAAGATTTGACCCATGGACCTACTTTTAGACCCCACGTGACCCAATAATGAACTCAATCTTGATTTCATGCAGACAAACATTCTGACTAAGTTTGGTTAAGATTGGGCTATAAATGTGGTTTCCAGTGTGTTCACAAGCTTTTTCTAAGATGTGACCTAGTTACCTATTTTTTGATCCCTCGTGACCTACTTACAAACTTATCCAAGATTGCATGCAGACAAACATTCTGAGCAAATTTAATGAAGATTGGGCTATAAATGTAGTCTCTAGTGTGTTCACAAGTTTTTCCTAAAATATGACCTAGTGACTTACTTTTTAGGCCCAGGTGACTCAATAATGTACTCATCCAAGATTTTGTGCAGACAAACATTCTGACCAAGTTTGATGAAGATTTGATAAAAAACTGTGGCCCCTAGTCTGTTCACAAGCTAAAATGTTGACGACGGACGACTAACGGCGGATGAAGCGGTATCACAAAAGCTCCCCTTGAGCACGTTGTACTCAGGTGAGCCAAAAATGTATGTAACTAAAACCTTACTTTCGTAAAAAGGAAATTCGAGTCATGGGATAATACCAAGCTTGCGTACCCGATAAGAACATTTCAGGATTCGACCAATGTTAATTAAAATCTTCTAGCACTCCCCAGTGCTGTAACATTTTATATATTTCATGATTTCTTTTTATTGACTCATTTGAAATAAAGCTAATAACTATGGATAAACAGCCATTATATATGTCATACAATGTATCTGAAACACTATTTGCACCAAATTTGATGATAAAATTCCAAACCATATATATATTACTTTAACAGATCACCAGCAACACACAATTGCAGGTTGAAGAGAGAATTTAACTTTACAAACTACCTGGGACTTAATACTACACAATGATAAGTAGAGGGATTTTTGGTTACCAATTTAAACTAATAAATCTTTGGCATCGGTGCAAAACAAACGGTTTTGTCCTTATCATGAGTGATTATTCTACCCAATGTTGTTACATATTAGGTAGAGCATTGTCTCTAGAAACTAGAGTCCTGCAGTTCAAATCCAGGCCTCAACTTACCAAAGTCAGGAAAAGACAAAAAATATACACATACAAAACAATTAAAATATATTCATTTTTATTGTGTGCAATTCTTTTCAGGTTTTATTCTTTTATTTTTTAAATTGTTTACAATTAAAACACATGAAATACCATGATTACTTACCTTCTAGATCAAAGTCTAGAAAGTTAAGGACAATGTAGTGCTGTGGGTCCATATTGAGAGTGTAATTACATCGAAGGCGGTGACCATACTTATTGCGATACCCTGGTGAAATCAGGATCCCACTTGGGGTCGTTATGATGCCACCACAGCCTGAAACAATTTGAAAAGAGACAATGAAAACTGTGTATCAATGTTTAGTTTCTACCATATTTCTCCAGATATAAGCCGACCTTGTTCACAAGTCAAGTGACTCTTACGGGTTAAAATGGTCGAACTGCCTTAATTCAATCATCAGTCAAGAAGTTGCTTCAAGTACAAAATTGTGCTTGTCGCTCACCATCACCCTTACATTTTGCCAGATAATGTAGTCGGTATGTCACGAGACATCTGCGGCTAGGGGTTAGCTTGATTGGTCTACTATTGGACCGGAATATAGATTTAATGAAAGGTACATGTACCGCGCACCCCCCCCCCCCACACACACACACACACACAAATTCTGGTGACTGCACTCACATTTTGATGGTGCAAGAATAGTGAACTTACTTGGTGTTTCTGACTTGCCTCATTATGTCTGACCTTTAAACCTCTGAGATAAGTTTTTATCAAAGTGATATTAATCAGAACAGTTTGACAGTGAGTGTGTGAATGCTGTGTTTGTATAAGCAGCTGCCAAGTACATTTCTCCCTGACATTAATTGGATGCATGTACTCAAGGACAGTACACTGTTATGATTTAGGTGCATGTTAAAGCTCCAGTAAACTTGTGTTTTAAATTTTATGTTTTTGTTAAACCCTCTTATAAGTGGATCTAACTTTTAAAGACAATTTTGGGACATCTTTTTTTATGACTTATGAGCGAGTAAATACTAATGTGCACAATATTCTGTCACAAATATAAATTTTATTGACACAGATTATGCTCCAGCAATATCTTTTAACCCCTTTTTCCTTTATGGCCGAGGTTAGGATCCCAGATAAAGCAACACCTTTTACATGTAATGATAGTTCAAATGCATCATGCACTCACCTGGCATCACCAAGTACTCACTATGATAACCATTACTGTGTTGGTGCAAAAAATATCATAAATAATAAACAGTGATCTGATGGCTAACTTATACCCAGAGCCTCCATTCCAACCCCTACCCACTCTCACTGGACAGACAGATAGGATGAACAGACAGGATGAACAGACAGGATGAACAGACAGATGAAGAACCTGTTTCCAGTATTCCTCACCTTAACCTTGTTGTGGGGGACTTAATAAAGAAACAAAACTAAAAGTAGTTTTTTTTATAGTGCAATCACTAATTTTACTACAAGCGAAAGGGAATTGATCTAGTTAACTTCAAAAGATATCCCATATTTTCTTATTCTGAAAGGTACCTACTGCACGTAAATCTGAAATCCTGGAAAATTTGTGTAATGGCAATATTACTTTACTGTTCTCATGAATGCCAAATGACAGCCACCAATCTAAAGAACAAGAATTTATTTTGTTAAAAAGAACCCAACCTATTAACAAACACGAACATGCCGGACCAACCTGCTTGCCAAGAGGCGGCAAATCCATTTCCATTGGTGTTTGCATCTGATCGGAACTTGACAACAAGCTGATGGTCACTGGAAGTCTGAGGTGGTGGCAGTATATTCTCACACCAGCGTCCCATCACTCCACGAGTACCATTTGACAGACCACCCCTTACCTGTGGAGTGAGAGATACATGAAGCATGGATTTCTTGACCCTGAACCTAATGTGCCAGTGTTAAAACAAGTAGCACTTATGACAATATTTTACGGGCCTTACAAAAGTTTCATAGAGGAGTATGAATCGCTATATTTTACAAGGCATTAGATTAAAATGACTAAAGTTTCTCTCAGAGTGCCTTCGAACCCCAGAGGCAAAATACTCCATGCTAGCAGGTCTTCCAGCTGACCCAGGGATCATGAGTCCCTGTAAACCTATAAAAGTTGGAAGGAGCCATTACAACATAATTGAGTAATCAAATCAACCCTGATTCTGAAGGACTTGAAGACGAAGTATAATTTTACATTAAAAATCCATATAGTTTTGATGAAACATGTTGGTGACATGGTTTATTGGTATATATCACATACCCTTCAAATTTAAAACATTTTCATTGGTCAAGCTCTGGTCATGTGTCAGTCAATATAAAGTGATGACTCGAGAATGTTTTCACGTGACCACTGAGAATATAATACTGACGGTCGTGTTCTTTTTACGGGCACTATTGCTACAACATGGCATCTGGTAAAAATAATCGACAGTTTTTCAGTGTGTCCATAGTGATTTAGTAATATTTAGTGAAAATGTAACCAAGAAAACAACACAAACTGTAACCTCGGTAGCAGTAAATGTTTTTTGTGATTATCTGTCGAGGGAATGATCGCTGGCAAATTGGATCGACATCTTTAAATGTTTTATATTAAATATGAAGCATGTGTGGCTTGTTATACAAAAACAACAATGAAAGCGTAATTTATTAGGGTATGTGATGTAACAAGTAAAGACTTTATTTGCGGACCTGGCTAATATGATATTAACCGAGGATTGCGTCCTCGGTCAATATCTCATTACCCAGGTCTTTAAAACTATATATTGACCTCAACACAAGTCTTTATTTGTATAATATCAAAACAAAGAAAGGAGGCACCCTTGGTAAAGCAGTTAGAGTCACTGACTTGTTTCTCCTCAGCCCTCATTGCATGGGTTTGAGTCCCATTCGAGGCGAGAACTTTTATGTGGGGAAGTTTTCCAGCTAACGTGCAATGTGCAGATGGTTCTACCAAGACATGAGTCTGGGGTCTTCCTTCACCAATAATTTGTTGAGTGACTCCAATTTGACCATAAATGAGTTGGTGCAATGTAACAAGAAAAACAAAACAAAAAACAACCTCACCTCAACATAGTCATCATCGCATGAGCCGTGATGCTGTAAGTCAAATGGAGGTTGAAAGGTCAAGGTCAGTGTGTATCCTTCCTCCACATTGATGTCCCACTGGCACTCTGTGTTGTGTGGGTAGCTGCGAGGATAGTTGGGGCTGGACAAGTTTCCAGAGTTACTGTGATAGAGCCCACCACAACCTGCAGAAAATGTCCAAGATGTGGTTTTGGAAATAAATAAAAATAAGTTGTAATAAGACAACATATCCATTATTATTGAAAAAGAAATTAAATTTTGCCTAACAGTGCACTAACTTGTTTAATAAATAAATATGATTTTGTTTTTAATATAGTATAAAATGTCAGGATTTTGTTGTTTTCTAAATTAATATAACCAATATATCTGGCCAGGTTTGTATATTTTGTCAGGTTAAAGAGTCACAGCCACAGAGACCACCAGAGTCTGCACAATTTTCAGAACACTGTAACAAGCAGAATAAAAAAACAGATCAAAATACAACTGCAATTTTTAACATATTTTTTTCATATTTGGTAGTTTTATGCATTCATATTATATATGGTAAGATAACTTGTCAGTTTTTAATGACTCCATACCATATAAAATCATGCCAATGTCCAGTGATATCAACTTACTAATTTACTATTTGGATGACTAGCTTGGAAATGATTTGAATGGTGACACAAATTGTGTATCATCAATTTCTTCATTTTCCTAACATTTTTATAGTCTACCTTGAGTCCTAACACTATATGTCATCCTGAAACCTGGTGCTGCTCCATTTATATCTGTCACAAAGATTATGCGAACAGCGTTACTCTGGGAGACAAATGGGTTGGGTTTGTTCGTTCCACAGAATCGACCAATGGATGGTGAGGAAGAGTAAGGTCCATTGAAGATTTCCAGATAGTCATGTATGCAGTTGCTTTCTGCCTCCAGCGTAAAGTCAGTGACCGTTACCTAAGGAATAATAAGAACGGTTAAACTTTAACCTAAGGAATAATAAGAACGGTTAAACTTTAACATTGGTGTATGTGGTCACAATCGTTCTATGTGTACCATGTTTCACTACACACTCTGAACAGTAATTTAGTCATTAATTCAAAGTTCATAAGTGTTGCATTTTATAATTACTTGTGCACCTAGTTTACCCATTCAGGTCATACTAATGTAAACATTTGAGGTTATTACCTCGTTACTCACTGACCTGTATCTGAGCTCCCTCTGGTGCCTGTATCAACCAAGCACATGCAGCCATGTGGTCATAGTCACCCGGAAAGTTTGGACTGGAAATTACTCCAGACAGAGCTGTTAATATCCCACCACACTCTGTCCAACAAAAGAGAGGCAGATGTTAAAAATGTTTAAAATACCATGCTCTCCATTTCGCCTGCAGAACAATTAATAAAACATTCCTCTGTCTTTACATACTGTCGTCTGGCCTTTCAGGCTCCAGATTAAGACAAAGATAAAAATCCAGATGTCCAATAGTAACACATACAATGCTACTAGATCAATGGTTCAAATCACTAATTCATTGCAGCCTTTTTAAGCAAATGATTAATCTCAAATTGTTACATTTCAAATGGGTGTATAAATGCAGACCAGTTAAGGCATTAGAGAAAATGCATGGGTGTCATATTGGTTTCATGTGCCAACTGCAAATGTGGGAGTTGTCAGACCTTCCCTGGGAAAACAACTGAACTGAACTGGTGTAATTTCCAAGCATACTGAATGATTTCCAAGGGAAAAACAGTATACCTGTTTGACTTATCTTTTAAAAAAACTTATCCTTTTTTTTATTAGATTGCTACTTTCATGCTCTTATGGTTTTGCAGAATGTTTAGTAGATGATGATTTTCCTACTACGGGTAGCAGATGGCTTTTCTACTTGTTGACAGTTTTGCTAGTTGTAGACAGTTTTGCTAGTTGTAGACAGTTTTGCTAGTTGTAGACAGTTTTGCTAGTTGTCGACAGTTTTGCTAGTTGTAGACAGTTTTGCTAGTTGTAGACAGTTTTGCTAGTTGTAGACAGTTTTGCTAGTTGTAGATAATTTTGCTAGTTGTAGACAGTTTTGCTAGTTGTAGACAGTTTTGCTAGTTGTAGACAGTTTTGCTAGTTGTAGATAATTTTGCTAGTTGTAGACAGTTTTGCTAGTTGTAGATAATTTTGCTAGTTGTAGACAGTTTTGCTAGTTGTAGACAGTTTTGCTAGTTGAAGATAATTTTGCTAGTTGTAGATAATTTTGTTAGTTGTACACAGTTTTGCTAGTTGTAGACAGTTTTGCTAGTAGATAATTTTGCTAGTTGTAGACAGTTTTGCTAGTTGTAGACAGTTTTGCTAGTTGTAGACAGTTTTGCTAGTTGTAGACAGTTTTTGCTAGTTGTAGACAGTTTTGCTAGTTGTAGACAGTTTTGCTAGTTGTAGATAATTTTGCTAGTTGTCGACAGTTTTGCTAGTTGTTTGCTAGTTGTAGACAGTTTTGCTAGTTGTAGACAGTTTTGCTAGTTGTAGACAGTTTTGCTAGTTGTAGATAATTTTGCTAGTTGTAGACAGTTTTGCTAGTAGATAATTTTGCTAGTTGTCGACAGTTTTGCTAGTTGTAGACAGTTTTGCTAGTTGTAGACAGTTTTGCTAGTTGTAGATAATTTTGCTAGTTGTAGATAATTTTGCTAGTTGTAGATAATTTTGCTAGTTGTAGACAGTTTTGCTAGTTGTAGACAGTTTTGCTAGTTGTAGATAATTTTGCTAGTTGTAGACAGTTTTGCTAGTTGAAGATAATTTTGCTAGTTGTAGACAGTTTTGCTAGTTGAAGATAATTTTGCTAGTTGTAGACAGTTTTGCTAGTTGTAGACAGTTTTGCTAGTTGTAGATAACTTTGCTAGTTGTAGACAGTTTTGCTAGTTGTAGATAATTTTGCTAGTTGTAGACAGTTTTGCTAGTTGTAGATGACATTATGTTCAATGTTTGGCAAAATACTAAAACAAACACAAGTATAGTTACATACGTGTGAAGCTGTATGAGAGATGGAACCCTGTGCCTTCAGTTTGCCTGGATGATGTGAATGATAGCCAAACCTCTGGAACAGGTGCCACAATCAGAGCAGGGGAACTGTTGTTACCACAGAGTTTCCCAATCGTAGTACCAGAATTATAGTCTCCTGCAAAAAGACAACAATTCTAGCAGGGTCCAACAAGGTGTGTGACATGATTGTTGTTTATTTAGGCAAGATAATTCCAATTAATTTATTTACATCCAATACATTATTTTCTGCTACTGTTGTATTAATATACTTCAAAAATTAACTATTTTCTTCTTTTAGATATGTAAAATAGTTGAAAATCAGATAAATTCTGCAACAATAAAAAATAACAGTGTTATCTGATGTTTTTTGTAAGTCAAAGATATAATACAAACAAGACAAAATAAAAAGAACAAAAAAATAGACCAACCATTTATATCTGTTTGAGGACACTTCAAGTACTAAGGTTAACTAAGACTAGTGTCTGGTAGCACTACCTGTTAGCCAGAAGACCTTCTCATATTAAGTCCTTCACCCGGACTGGGACTCGAACCCATGCAGTGAGACTTAGCAGTCAGAGAAGTTACAAATTGTGTTAGAATGGGAGACACTTTGACCAATTACTGTATATCTGAATACAACTCCAACACTATTCTGCTGTATTTCACAAAACGTATCTCTTTTAAGTCCATGGACTGATTTAACAATTAGAGAAAGGTATTAAAGGTATACGGAATAGCTTTATATGGCATTCAGTGCTGGTTAATTTTATATTGTTAACAGTTCAGTCATTTTTTCTTAGAGGGAAAATATTAGTTTGCATTGCTTCAAGTTTAGATTTTTATAGTAAAATCTGTTTAAGTTAAAATTACTTATCTGTTATAAAATATGCATTCTGTTATTGATAACTTACTAGTACGTGGCCGCACAGTACACAGTACTTACCGCGCATGCCCGACCCCACTATCATAGTTAATAAGATGATAGAAGAGAGCATTTGCGGGGTGGGAGAAGGGACTCCCTTTTATAGCAGATAAGTATATCTAAGAAAAGAATTTTTATTATTTATGAAAAACGGACACAGTCTTCAGTACTTTCGTAGACCGAATTGGAGGAATCTGATGAACAACAATCCCTATGAAGATGAAACCCTGAGAAGGGAGGAGATCCGCCTTCTCCGGATTTATCAAAAGACCTTGGTGGGTCAAGACTTACAGACAACATCTGAGATCAGCGGCAAAATCCTTTAAACAAACCAATTATCAAAGTACTGAAGAATGTGCCAGCCTCCCATGCCCAGATGTGCTGCCACTGAGGGGCAGTCAATAGACTGAATAGGAGGGCTCTGAACTGAGAAGTCAGACCCCTGTGAAAAAAAGAAGATGTCTTGACACTGGGTGGATGGGTACAAGGAAGCATGCTTCCGCAAGATCGACTGACACATCACTATGGTCTGGTTGAAGAGTCAGCCTTATAGAGGATTGTGTTTTCATCTTGAATGGACCTATGACTAGAAAGCTGTTCAGCTTGGAGAGAATGCGGTAGGTCTCCATGAGCCGTCTTTCATGGGAACAAGAAAAAGACAGCTGTAGAAGCGTGGAGAATTGGAAAGAACTACCCTTTCTATTGCTTCTTTTTCTAGAGGGTTGTGAATTGTTGAGACAAGACACTGGTGATTCAAAATAAAGGACAAGGAAATGCAGTTACCTTGTCATATAAATGACAAAACCCAAGGCTGCGATGAGAGACCAAACTGAGAGAAAATGTGTCGAGATGGTCTGGTCGAAATGTTAGAAGAGGTTGAAAGGGCAAAGTCCTAGGGCTGGATCCTAGGGGGCCCACCCTTGGACTTCTAGACATTCTAGACAGAGAAAGGCAGCTTGCTTAGGAGCTTGTTGCCTAGCCTGGTCACAGAAGGTACGCAAATACGAGAGATGTTATTGGGCTTTGAGCAGGGAAAGAAGAAGGGAGGAAAGAACTTTTCTGTGGTTCAATATTTGACAAGAGAGCCAGTTCCTGCCGCTGCCTCAACTCCCACTTTTCAAAGAGAGAGGTGGGTACCTTGAATAAAGTAGGTTTAGAGATATGACAAGAAGACCTGTTGGTACCTAAAGAATTATTGTCTGTTCTAAAACTTGCAGAGACTGGCTGGGTTGAATAGGCTGGCACAGGTTCTTTAAGAACCCTGGCCGGCACCATCCACTGTGCTGTAAGGAATTCCACGTTAGCAAGTTCTAGCGTGGACATAACGTCTGTCACAATAGTAGAAAAAGGGAGAGACGAAAGCGGGAGAACTACGTTTTGTTGCTAGCTGGCTCTCTGCTGACCACATCCTCTCTGTCGAAGAGCCAAGGATGGGTCTAGCAGTAGGCACCAGCCTAGCACAAATAGACTCAGGCAGAAGTCTAAAGCAATCCTCACCAGCTTCAGCAAAAATTGAGCTTGGAGAGATCCTGTAAGTGATCTCCCTCGGACTCGGAATCCAGAGACTGGCTTCTTGGCCGGCAGGAGGAGCACAAGTAACACTAATAGGGTCCTCCTGTTCCTCAAGGAACATAAAGGATCTGATCTGTCTGCCCTTAAATTTAACATATCAACATCCCAATCTGACTCAAAAATAGTAGGAGAAAGATCTCTGATAGGATGTGGTAGCGCTTGATTTTGGGCTGACCGGTTTGGAAATGGTAACCAGTACATGCCCAAGGATCAGTGCATGGAGACAGTGGTACAGAACCAGGCATACTGACAAGAGGCGGTTGACTGATAGCCGATACAGACAGTCCTGTGTATCTGTCCCTAGTGTAAACTGGATG
Source organism: Sinonovacula constricta (assembly GCA_007844125.1). Lineage (NCBI taxonomy): Eukaryota > Metazoa > Mollusca > Bivalvia > Cardiida > Solecurtidae > Sinonovacula > Sinonovacula constricta. The sequence goes on along the minus strand of CM017560.1, from coordinate 49,090,938 downwards.
TGGTTCACAAGATACGGAAGGGAATGGTTGATCTGATTCCACAACTGCTGCGAGTTGTCACTGCTAATCTTTAAATCTGTGATAGTCCTTAAAGACTGCAGTTGTGGAATTGCCGATTGCCCTGAGAAAGAAGTCAAAGGGCCAGGGGACCAGTCAGGCCCTTTGACCAGTGGCAGATAGTTATGACTGACAGGTGAATGGTCTGTTGCCAGTGATTCTGCCTGCACCGGCTGGGCAGAAGATATGACCGGTGTCATATTAAGAAGTTTTCGCTCCTTAGGGCAAGAACAGTCAGGTTCATGATCAGCTAAGCTGGATGCTTGTGGGCTGCCTTTCTTGTGTGAACTATATGTCCTATTCCGAGCGATGAGCTCCCATTGATTTAATCAAGACAAAGCAAAGGGGTACACAGGTGTTCAAGTGACCAGCCGCAACATGATAAACATGAGAGATGACTATCCCACTTCCCATTACCGTGCTTTGCGGAATTCAACCCCCCTTGGAATAAACCCTGCATGGCCCTTTTTTAGTGTTTTTTTTAATTTTGTTTATATATAACCCGCTGCGGAATATTCCCCGCACCCTTTGTATCGATAATTTATGTGTAAAGAAGCCATATTCCCAGGTCAAACACGTGTCAACTGTATCACACCAAGTCAGCGTGATCTACACAGTGTTACATAACACTACAATGAATATATCTATCGATAATCCTTCTCGCCTTCTGCTGTAACACAAAAGCTGACCTTTTGTTGGTAAAGTGAGAGCTATTTATAGATAATGGGATGGTGCAATACAGTAGGGGTGGTTATTTTGATGATAACGCATTAAGTGTTTAATTGGAATAATCAGAGCCCGATAGGCTGAAACATGCAAAAATTTAATTGCCATGCAGTGGCATTAGAAAGAATGTAAATTATTGTTTGTAAAGTTTATGTTACCGACAATAGTGACAATTAAAGATGATTAATTGATATAACTGTGCAGCGTAATTATCGGCGTGATATGTGTTAAAACAGAAATGCAAACAACATACCATACTGGGTATCGGTATATATTTTGCCCAAAATTGGAAACATTATCACTTCTAAGATGCTTTCATGGAAAAGCCACACTGCCAGCTTCAAGCTGGAAGTAGTCAGCTATGCGAAAGAACGGAAATCGGCCGTCTAGTTTGCTAAATTAAAATTTACACAACTAATCTTTTTTCGTCTTTCAAAAGGTTCCCGCTAAAGTACATAACTGAAAAAAGTCACATAAAGCATCAAGAACGAGTGCATATACATGTTTGCAAAATAGTTATGAACCACCATCCGATGCTCGAAACTGTTCACGTTACGCTTGGCGACGAAAGTGGTTGCGAATTTTTGTGAGATGGTCCTTGATTCTGACCCCAGTATGCTGTAAATGTCCTCTGCAAAGAATATTATTAAACTGAAGGTCGAACTTTTAAGGGGCAAAAAGGTTAAGGAGTTCAGTTAAGCCTGCATTCAATTTCCCTGATCTTAGGTTAGTGGCAGCTGACAAAAATTGGATTTTGTCAACAGATTCCCGGCACTGGAATATTCCCCGCAGGCCGCCATCTTGAGAAAAAAAGTTGAGGGCTATATTCCCCAAAATACGGTACTATTATCACAGGTGCCCCTCTGCTGTTTGAATTCAGTGGGAGGAAAATGCAGGGTATGGAGAGGGAAGTAAAAAACAAAATAAAGGTTAAATTAGTGCAAAAGCAAGTAGTGTGATAGTTAAACAGAAGAATTAGTTATAATAAAATTATAAGTAAAAAGACTTAGCTTAAGTCCTGAAGTGAATATTGGTCACAAACTGCAATAATCCGAGAGCAAAAACAAGATGACAGATAGCAAAAGTGATCGGGAAAATAACTATGGTAGTGGGACTTCCATGCGCTGTAAGTACTGCATACTGCGCATACGTAAATTGATAAAACAGAGATCTTTTTTTTCTGGTCACTAGTAAGTTATAAATAACAGATTGCATATTTTATAGCAGATAAGGTATTTTGCTACAAAAACTGTCAAAGTCCCAACTGACATATTTTACAGTGTGAATGTGAACTGTCCTACAGTGAAAAAACAATGCATGTACATGGCCTTCTTGAATGCTTCAATGTATCAAGTTGAGCTTGAATACATAAATTAAGGAAAAACAGAAAAAAATGAAAACAAACCTTCTTTTATTAACAGCTTAGAAAAATAGCATCTTCCAAGGTCTTGTATGTCTAAAGCATTAATCTGTATTCTGATTGAAGAGTTCATGAAGCGAGGATTGTGTAGTGTCCAAATACAGGATAGTTTGTCGGCATAATTACTGATCCCATCATAGCCAGGGGATGTAATATTCCCAGGACTGGTGGTTAGCTCCCCTCCACAAACTGAAAAGCAAAAGAGAATAGAATTTTTTTCATATAGTAGTTAAAAAGGTACGAGACGTAAGCTGTTTCCTATTCTTGATGAAAACATACAGAATAAAAGTTGTTTCTAGTTAGAAGTGTTGAAAACTACAAAAAGTTTCTTAAATGTTAAAAAGAATATTGAAAAAATTGTTTTCAAGTATTGTTGAAAACAATAGTGTTGTGGTAATAAGTATGCTCACTGAATACTATTCATAATGAGTTATAACATTATAATAGAGCCCCATCTCACTCACTACTATAAACTGTGCTGCCTTATTTATTGTGGTGTAAGACAACATCGAAGTGAAATTTGGCTTTTAGTATGTTCAGACCTCAGACCTTTACAAAATGCAATTCAAATGTAAAGTATGTGTTTGAACTCTTGTTGTAAAATTGGTTGTGTAACTCAAGACAACAGATGCTTGGAGTGAATGGTTGGAGACACAATACTAAGGGGAAAGATAAGCTTTATTACTTTAAAGCGATAGTTTACTATGAGATGAGACACTTGTTATGGGCCAGTCAAACCATGAGAGAGGCCTCTTAAACCATGAGATGGGCCTCTTGAACCATGAGATAGGGCGCTTCAAACCATGAGATGATCCTTTTAAACCATGAGATGGGCCTCTTAAACCATAAAATAGGCCCCTTGAACCATGAGATACACCTTTCAAACCATGAGATACACCTTTCAAACCATGAGATGGGCCCCTTGAACCATGAGATGGGCCCTTCAATCCATGAGATACACCTATCAAACCATAAGATGGGCCCCTTAAACCATGAGATACACCTTTCAAACCATAAGATGGGCCCTTCAAACCATGAGATACACCTTTCAAACCATAAGATGGGCCACTTAAACCATGCGATGGACCCTTCAAAGTATGAGATGCACCTTTCAAACCATGAGATGGGCCCTTCAAACCATGAGATGATCCCTTCAAACCATGAGATGATCCCTTCAAAGCATGAGATGGGCCCTTTAAAGTATAAGACAGTCCCTTAAAAGTGTGAGATGTGCCCTTTAATGTATGAGATGGTCCCTAAAAGAGCATGAGATATGCCCTTCAAAGCCTGGGATGGGCCCCGTAAAGCCTTATATGAGCCCTCCAAAGTGTAAACTGGGCCATTTATAGCATTTGATGGGCCCTTCAAAACATGAGATGGGCCCTTTAAAGAATGAGATGGGCCCTTCAAAACAGAAAATTGGCCCTTTAAAGCATGAGGTGGGCCTTCAAAGCATGAGATGGGTCCTTTCAAGTGTGAGATGGGCCCTTTAAAGCAGAAGACTGGAATTTCAATGTGAGGGGTCATTGAAAGCATGAGATGGGCCCTTAAGTGCAAGAAATAGGCCCTTCCTAGCAAGAAATGGTCACTTCAAAGCATTAGATAGGCCTTCAAAGCATGAGATGGGCCCTTTAAAGTGTGAGATGGGCCCCTCATAGGGAAAGATGGGCCCTTCAAAGCATGAGATGAGCCCTTGAAAGCATTAGATGGGCCCATGAAAACATGAGACAGGCCCTTCAGAGCACCTTATGGGCCCTTCAAAGCATGCAATCTGCCCTTCAGAGTATGAGATGGGCCTTTCTTAGTGTGAGATGGGCCCTTAAAAGCATGCAATGGGTCCTTGAAAGCATGAGATGGGCTCATGAAAGCCTGAAATAGACACCTCCAAGCAATAGATGGGTGCTTCAAAGTGTAAGATGTGCCCTTCAAAGCCAGAGATAGTCCGTTCAAAGCCTGAGCTAGGCCCTTCAAAGCTTGAAATATGTGCTACAAACCATGAAATGGGCCCTTCAAAGCTTGAGACGTGTGCTACAAACCATGAAATGGGCCCTTCAAAGGCTGAGATGCACCTTTCAAAGCACGCAATGGGTCCTGCTAAGTATGAGATAGGCCCTTAAATGCATCATCATTAGATCACCTGTCTCCAAATTATGGCAGTTAGTCAATGTAGCTACATTTCTAAATGAACAAAGGTAGCTCTATACTCTCTGCCACATTTTGTACTTAGTCTAGAAAAGCCCACCTTTCCCCAAAGAAATTATCGGCCTTCTTTAACTGTTACCCAACTTCACACATACTTAACTACTCTGACCCTTAAGTTAGGATGGAGATTGTGTCACTGTGAAAGCTCCAATGTGTCTCTGTGAAAGTACTAATTGCACCTCATTATTTCATGTTCTACTCAGGGTCTGTTTTAAGATTTTTAGCGGAATGTTATAGCTAGCACTAATCAGAAGTTTTCTAGTTGTGATATTAATCAAAATGATAATCAACAAAACTGAATTGAAATATTGGCTATATATGTACTTGACATCTAATTTACATTTCCAAGTGTTTCTTATGCATTATATTTTTGTTTCCCATCAAACTATGTCAATAGTTATTAAAAGCATCTCTCTTCAATAAACAAAATGACTAACCATAAACCCCAAAGAAGGGTTTTATTAATAACTAACAGATACATAGATACATCAAATCATATCTACATTACCCACCCTGTTCGTTGTTAGATGTGTAGGTGAGTTGGAAGCCTCCATTTGTGACGGATGCATCAGCTCTAAACCACACAAAGGCTGTGTTTCCAGATGTCTCAATCACTCCTGGATTGACATTGCAGAAACGACCCAAAAACGGTGATTCACGAAAAAACCCATTTCTGATCTGTAATGGAGAAGACCCTTATTAAATTTCCCAGTTAAATTATCATCACAGATTTCTCCCTATTATATTTCTATTTAACCAATACTTATTTTCAGTAATTTGCATACACCATGCATTAACAACTAATTGCATTTTAAAAGACTCACTGGCAAATAGAAAAGAACATGATCAGTAAGCTACCAATGAGATTTGATTGATCAAAGAAAGATCTGCATTATATTCCAAGGTCTGATTAAGTTCATACCTACTGAAGCAGAGAAAGGTGTTATAATTTGCTGAATTTCAATATCACATAAGCGGTGATTATAATGCTGCAATTTCTGGGATAACATGCAATGAACACTAGAATTGATGCAAAAAACAAGTCAATTCTTGACGACTTTCCTTTTTGGTGACAGAGGTTACGTTATCTGGAAGGCATTTGATCTCGAATGTGGAGATTGATTCTATCTACTGAGATGATAAAGAGGTAAAACAAATACATACTGATACAAAGTCATAGTGACATCTGGGGTGGGTTTCTAGATTCAAGGCCGTGAATTGGAAGGTGATTCTTCGACCAGCAGGCACAGTGATTTTCCATTGACATGTCCTGGAGTGGGGATAGTTACCAGGGAAGTTGGGTGATTGTATTGTGCCTGTCGGGCCTGTCAGATCTCCACCGCATTCTGGGGATAGCAGATGACAACAGTAATGGTGACAAATAATACTGATAACAGTGACTGCGACATCAGTAACTGTTTCAGTCCATGTGACATTTTAATTGATAAAAAAAATGACATTATCATCTTATCATTTATATAGGCTGCATAACTGTTTAAAACTTTTTGCCAAGTGAAATATATGTTAATCTACTCAAAGATGCAGTCCAGTACTTGTTTTCTCCCCTTTCTCCATATGTCCTTGTTGGTTTGGTAAATACAATAATAAATCATTAAAGATTTAAGGTTTATAAGATAAAAATACAAATAAAACTAAACAAGAGGGCCATGATGGCCCTTAATCGCTCACCTGAGGACACTGGCTTGTAGTAGGCTTATATCTGGCATCAAGTAATTATTTACTTTAGAAATCTTTGGTGAAGATTGGACCATTAGTGTGGCCATTGGGTGAACTTACCTAAGGTTTCATACACGCAAACATTCTGGCCAAGTTTGCTAAAGATTTTGCCATAAATGTGGTTATAGTATGTTCACAAGGGTTTTCTAAGATTTGACCTAGTGACCTATTTTCTGACCCCACTTGACCCAGTTATAAACTCATCCAAGATTTTAAGCAGGCAAACACTCTGGCCATGTTTAGTAAAGATTGGACAGTAAATGTGGTCTCTAGTTTGTTCACAAGTATTTTCTAAGATTTGACCTAGGCACCTACTTTTGCAGCCCACATGACCCAGTAATGAACTCGTAACAGATTTCCTGCAGTCAAAGATTCTGGCCAAGTTTAGAAAAAGTGTTTTTCAAAGAGTTTCCTATGTGAGCCCTTATGAGCTCATCCAAGATGTCATGCAGGCAAACATTCTGGCCAAGTTTGGTGAAAATTGGACCATAAATGTGGTCTCTAGTGGGTTCACAAGGTTTTTCTATGATTTGACCTAGTGACCTACCTCTTGATCCAGTTGCAAGCTTATCCATTATTTCATGCAGGCAATCAAGGTTTAGTGAAGATTGGGTCATTTATGTGGTCTCTAGTGTGTTCAGAAGGTTTTTCTAAAATGTTACCATATGTCCTAGTTGTTGACCATTTGCTTTTCATTTCATGACCATTTCATAATATAGCCTCCAGTGTTTGAATACGTCCAAATCAACAATACCTACCTTCAATACTAGCCTCAAAATTCAGTCTAAATCCAGTGAACTGCCGACCATTGTTGGAATGGAATCGGATGTATGCATAGCTGTCTGGTGTTCGTATGGGACTAGGAAGCATGTTACCGCAGACTTGGCGCAACACCGGACCTAGCAGAAGAGTAAGAATTCATTAATGTGTTCTGAGGGCCGAGTCACTGACCAGCTGCCATGCAGGTCCCTAATAAGACTAGTAAGTCCAGTCATAGAAATTAGGATTGAAATTTACAAGCACATCGGGCTAGTTAGTTAGCAATTTTCACTGGCCTGAATGAAATATCACTAGTTTGAATTAAATTCTGTTTTTATTTACAAATAAATCTAAAAATAAAGATAAATATAGAAAAAAAACACCATTTAAGTATCATTCACCCGCCAACTTCAGGGTATTTTTTCCCGGGTTTTGCACCAGAAACATTCCCGGGTTTTGCACCAGAAACATATTCCAGTTTCTCTGCCATTTTGTTCTGTGGCCCAGCTGATTTTAATTTGGAATAAAACATTAGGTACCATGCGGGAACCAGAATACCACGTGGTTCCTATGCAGTAAACATATTATAGGTTTAGTGGGCATAACACGTTTATGATACAAATGCAGCTTGCCGAATAAAATAGGCAGCTCAAAAGTTTGTTTACAAATTGTAAATGAAATTATAAAGATTGTTCAACGATCTGGATCTTAAAAGCCGTTGGGCTAGTAAATTAGGAATTTTTTTGCTGTCGGGCTAGCGCTTATTTCGACTACTGTAACTCCACACTCTCTCACTCAACTTACAACTGCGGCACTGTCTCAGTAGATTTGTAACTACACAAAATTTGTAGCCAACCGCTCACTAGGCTGACTCTCACTAGACTTGCAACTTCTTCACTAGACTTACAATTGTAGCTATACACTAGAATTGTAGCTATGCGGTCCCTAACTAGAATTGTAGCTATGTAGCCCCTCAATAGAATTGTAGCTATGCAGCCCCTCACTAGAATTGTAGCTATGCAACCTCTTACTAGAAATGTAGCTATGCAACCCCTTACTAGAATTGTAGCTATGCAGTCCCTCATTAGAATTGTAGCTCTGCAAACCCTTACTAGACTTATAGCTATGCAGCCCCTTACTAGAATTGTAGATGCAGCCCCTCACTAGAATTGTAGCTATGCAACCCCTTACTAGATTTGTAGCTAGGCAACCCCTCACTAGAACTGTAGCTAGCTATGCAACCCCTTACTTGAGATGTAGGTATGCAAACCCTTACTAGACTTGTAACTATGCAGCCACTTACTAGAATTGTAGTTATGCATCCCCATACTTTACCTGCAACCTTAAAAGCCCTCATTAGATATGTAATTATGCAGTCCCTAGTATACTGGTACCAATGCCAATCCCAGTAGACTGTTAACTACACAGCCCCTCTCCAGACTTACACCTGCAGTCCAGTACTAGTTAAGTTTAAGCACTTCAGACATTATTACAAGAAAAGCATTGATGCGAAGCATCAAAGTGCAACGCACCAATGACAATTAATATTTATTAAAAATTTAGAGAAGATTTCAATTATTAAGTAAACATTAAAATCACTGAAATAATTTAATTCTGGTATATAAGTCTACTTATATGTACAATCCTAAAAAAGGGACACACAGGTCATTATTAACAAGTATAACAGTCAGATGTACATTAATGTTTAGAAATTTAAAAAGTAAAAATACCTCATTTGCGTGGAAGTTAAAAACAAAGAATAAATACAAATAAATATAAAAAGAACACCATTTACTGAATTAAGAGCCGTATGTTGAGAACGTGTAAATCGCAGAACTTTTGAAATTCAGAACACCTGGCCCATTTTCGCTCGCCTATTCTCTAGCGAGAACGAGAATGGCCAAGGAGATCTGCTCGCAAGTGCATTTTTATAGCATCACCAATAACTGATCAATGATCCTAATCAATAATAAAAAATAATGAACATTTGTTACTGATCAATATTTTTGTCTGTTTAAATGTTTCGTTTGTTATATTTACTGTAAAAACAAAGAAAAAAGTCACAGAAAAAAAACTTTGACTGCGATGGGACTCGATCTCTGGAGACCGTTAACATCAGAACAAGTCCATAACCACTGCATTATTCCACGATTGTCATCTGTGTGCAAGTAAAATTGATACTTTGTATAACGTGCCACTACAGATGCTTTCGTTCTAATTTTAGAAATAGAGAAAATAGTAAATTTTAAACGAATAACCATAAGTTTTCATACGATTTATAAGCATATTAATACAAAGAACAACTTTACATATAATATAATAATACTGCATACTCGCTATAGTTATATTTAAAATAAAAGAAAGTCATTTACCGAAATAGGACCCGTACGTTGGGAATGTGTAAATCGCGAAAATTCCGGAATTCGAAACGCCTTGTCCATTTTCCCTCGATCATTCTCTAGCTAGAACGAGAATGTCCGAGGACATCCGCTCGAATGTGCAAATTTTTTTCAGCATTCCATATATAGGCGGCACGCTCCAGAATGAATTGGACAAATGTACCTAGTACCAGCTGAATTACAGAAACTTACCTCCATCATTCATACAATGCAGTGTTTTGCCAAGGGTGCAATTTTGGGACATTATTGCATAAAAATTATAAATGTTGCATACAAATTGCTCCAGGCAAGATGCATGTTGCATACGAGTTTGCCAAGGATGAAACCAATCAACAGTGTATTCAGCAGGGAAGCAGCAGGCTATGAGTGTTGTAACATTAATCTTGATTGGCTCGCTTGCAAGCAGTCAATGTGGGATCGTAGTCCTCTGTCAATGGTATCATTTGATACAACTGCCGAGGTTTATTTCTGATTGTCTGTATACAAAATGGTTTTGCCAGTCAAGAAAATATGTAGAACAATTTAAAGCTATTTGAGCGATAAACCACCATCTGTAAAAGTTTAATTGTTCAAAAATTAGTTAAAATTAGTCAAAGGAATGAGCTTATTCAGGATGAAGGAAGTGGATCCACTGTTTAGAGGCTTAAATTTTTTGTCCCCTTGATTTTGAAAATGTCCCCTACCTTTTATACTTGACGGGACATTGTCCACAGTTTCAAAATCCTTGGCACAGCACTGCAATGGCATTTTAACAATAAAACTGATGTACTAATGATCTAAATAATAATGCATTTGTTAAAAAAGATATTTATAGTACCAGTCGAGTTAAAGTCCCGGATCTCTACATAGTCTGCTGAGGAACAGTTGCTGCTCCTTTCAGTTGAAAACTCAGTAAAGGTGAAGGTCATAAAGTGACCTGCTGGTGCCTGCACTGTCCATTCACAGTCCATGTTGTTGTCATAGACATTGGGATAATTTGGACTGGTTATAGTTCCGCTGCTGCCAACGTATCTGCCACCACAGGTTGCTGCAAAATGAGTGATTAAAGAATCAGTCTGCAAACAATAAGGTACTTTAGTTAAAAATACCCCACTTTAACGGTGTTTCCAGCAGGTAAAGTGTTAACATAAAAAATACCCCACCCGAACGGTGTTTCCAGCAAGTAAAGGGTTAGTTCTTAGCCTGCTATACAGGTATTTATAAGGCTAAGACAAATAGTGCAGATCCTGATCAGACAGCTCTCTTGCCCAGGTTCTACACTATTTTGCTGCCAAGTCTGTGTTTATAAGTATATCAACTCTGACATGTAACATATATATTAAAGCAAAAAAAACACTGAGAATTAAGCATGCATTTTTAACAAAACATAGCAAGCTAATGGTTAAGCATTAGCAAGGGATGCTATACTAACTTCATGTGATAATTATAGTGTTTAGGATTTTTTTCTTGAATTTAAACAATGTCTCCTTATCCAAACTTGGAGCAGATGTACTTCTAACTTAACCAGGACCTCATTTTGGAACTCAGTATTTAAACAGAAATCAAGTTATCTTAGAAAACTACCTCATTCTGGTACAAAAATTAAGAACAAGAGCAGAGATGTCAGACGACCAAGGTGCTGCAGACACCATGTGCTTTAAACAAGATTACTTTTCTGGGAACTTAACACTCTTTTACACTGTCAATTTTTATCATTTATATGTTTCTATCATTAATTAATATGTGACAGTAATATACTGTAACTCTGATGTGAACTGCTTTGCTTTCTTCTTTAGTGTCTACTATATCTGTAATTCCAAGCTGCAATGTTAATATCTGAGGACTTGGTTTCTTTTATTAAACAAGACCATGCCAAACAGTTGCGAATTAGTATTAATGCCTGCTACCTTATTCATCTTTTGCAAGCTACATTATAATGGTGCAAGCTACACTGTTGGAATACTCGGTTCTTTTCTCTGAAAAGGTCTTACAGAACAGCTGCAATTTCTTTTTATTGCCAGCTACACAATCATTCTCACAAAAAATGCATTTAATAAGAGACACAGCTCTCCAGACGATGCCAACAAACTGTAAAAACATTAAAATGTTCATAATACCACACAATGAGGGTACTCTTAAATAATGATTATAGACAGTTTTAGGGCTGCAAAAATATTGTAGCAAAAATAAACACCAGATCAAGCATTTCTTTTGATCATATTGTAGATATTTTTACAGTGTTTGTTTTTGATAATAACGAGATTTTATGGTTTTAACTGTTTATGTAACTTAAGCTTTATATTACTTGTATTTGACTTGCATGGCATTAGAAGGTTGTTATTAGTGCCATATTCCTGGCACTTAAGACGTCAGTAAGTTAATTCGAATTTTTCTAAAGTTCCTGTCTGACTGTTAAGAATAAAGTGCCCTTACAATTTGTGATTTGATACACTTTACAGATCACAGACTTGTGGCTCTATGCCTACCTACTCACTTGGTATGGAAAACAGGCTGTGTGCGTGTAACCAGGCAACTTACATGTTAAACCCTAGTCAATAGTCAAGGGCACATGTGACAACAACACTTGCATGGGGACAAGAAGTGAAGAGTAGGTCACTTCTATTGGGCTCCAGTGAGCCAGTTAGTTGTGTGTGTGTGTGTGCGCGTGTGGATGCATGTGCATGTAAAGTAACTTTGTTGTATATTGTCACATATGTTGTTGTTTTTTCAATTTTCGAGTAAAGCTATTTGGCATGATTGTCTGAGATAAACCAATATTTATGCAAGCTTCACTGAGGCCTGGCTCAAAAGGTTCTTTGGTAACTTTTATTGAGACGGGGTTAATGGTTCCATGGATTGTATTTAAGTGATGTGTTAGTATTTCATTCATGGCTTGCCTGCAAAAGGGATTTCCTTAAGGTCTAGCTTGCAAACCATATTTATTTTTTATTTATTGTTATAGTTTAATGTTAGGCAAGGCTTCATCAGCTACCCCTATTCTCCCTCTCCTTCTCTTGAATTAGCATGTTACAATATTGATTGTAGCCAATCATTAGAAAGAAACAAGTATTCCGCTTTCAACATTTAGCTTACAACAATAACAAGTCGCTTGCAATTACAAAAAAGTAGCAGGCATTCATACAAATTCGCGGCTGTTTAGCGAAGTCTCATTTAACAAAAGAAATTGAGTAAGCTGATGTTAACAATGCAGCTAGTAATTTCAGTTGTAGCAGTCATTAAGTAAGAAATAAAAGAAGCAGATAGTCTAGTTCCCACCTGAGTTTCTTATTCTCACATATTAATTTAATAAATTGAAAAGTAAGAGAGTAAATTTCCCAGAATAATCATCTTTTTGTCTTAATTTTGGAGCATACCTATTTTGTACTGGGCTTTGAAGCCTATGTGTTGGCGACTGTTGTCTGTTCGGAAGCGGGCATACAACACATTTCCAGTAGATAGGGTTGTATTGGGAAGGCTATATCCACAGACTTTGGCTAATACAGGAGATATAATTGTGCCACCATCTCTTAATTCTAAGAAGTCAAAGTTACAGCTGAAACAAATACATGAAAATGAGAAGACAATAAAGACTCGATTGATAGCAATCATGTTTTTTCCAAATATTGTCGAACAATTTAAAACACGCTGTTAGTTTCCAGTCTTTCTGTATACTAGAAAACTGTACTTAGTTACACCGAGTCTCTTTTTGATTTAAGAAGTCACAGAAACTGAGGAAAAGTACTTAATCAATCCTAAACAGGCAAAGTTACAGTTGCAAAAGTACACATCCACATCAAGGACGTCAAAGTGACAGCTAGAAAAAAATAAACCCAGCACTAAGAAGTCATTGTTACAGCTGGCAAAAAATACAAACCCACAACTAAGAAATCATAATTATAGCTGGCAAAAAATGCATACAGAAATAAAAATCATGATAAGTATGAAATGCAAATGAAAACGTAAGACATCAAAGCTACACATGAACAAGAGCACGGCAAGGCGAAGCAAAATATGCCCATTAATTGAGCAATTTGAAACAAACAATTGTGCACTCTTTTGCAATGCAGTATGGTAAAAAAACACACCTGAAATCCGGAAAATTAAACAAAGGGGCATAACTCCAAAATCATGAAGTACTGAGTTACAGTTCCTTTGCACTGCACTTCATCTGAATAAGACTTGTTTATGTATCAAGTTTCATGTCAATAGATTTGATTATGTAGGAGTTTTACCCCAGAAATTATATTTAAACAAAGGGAAATAACTTCAATATCATGAAGTGCAAAGTGATGGTTCTTTTGCACTGTACTCCATCTCAATGAGATCTATCCACCTAGGAAGTTTCAAGTAAATAGCTTCGATAGTGCTGGAGTTATGCTCAGGACAAGAAAATGAAACAAAGAGGCATAACTCCAAATTCATGAAGTACAGAGCTATTGTTCCTGTGCACTGCACTTTGTCTCAATAGCTTTGATTGTGATGGAGTTATGCTCAGGATAAGAAGATGAAACAAAGGAGCATAACTCCAAAATCATGAAGTACAGAGTTAACAGTTCCTGTGCACTGCACTTCATCTCAATAAGACCCATCTATGTATCAAGTTTCAAGTCAATAGCTTCGATAATGTAGGAGCTCCGGAAAGAAGAATTAAACAAGGGAAAATAACTCCAAAACCATGAAGTGCAGAGTGATGGTTCTTGTGCACTGCACTCTGTCTCAATGAGATTCATTCACCTAGGAAGTTTCAAGTCAATAACTTTGGAGTTATGCTCTGGACAAGAAAATTAAACAAAGAGCAATAACTTCAACATCATGAAGTGCAGAGTGATGGTTCTTGTACAATGCACTTTGTCTCAGTGAGATCTATCCACCTCTGAAGTTTTAAGTCAATAACTTCAATAGTGTTGGAGTTATGCTCTGGACGCTGCACGTCAGTCAACCACCAGCCTGCCATGGGTTATTCAATAATATGTCCTGTCTTCAACAGGCATATAAAATTGCGCATCCCGTATTAAAAAATCATATTTACACATTCAGAACTTAGACATTATAGTACAGCTAGAAAACTATACATCCAGAACTAAGAAGTCACAATTACAAAGTACACATCCAGAACTAAGAAATCACAATTACAAAGTACACTTCCAGAACTTAGATGTCATAATTACAGAGCACACATCCAGAACTAAGATGTCACAATTACAAAGTACACATCCAGAATTAAGATGTCATAATTACAAAGTACGCATCCAGAACTAAGATGTCATAATTACATAGTACAGATCCAGAACTAAGATGTCATAATTACAGAGCACACATCCAGAACTAAGATGTCACACTTACAAAATACACATCCAGAACTAAGATGTCACAATTACAAAGTACACATCCAGAACTAAGATGTCATAGTTATAAAATACACATCCAGAACTAAGATGTCATAGTTATAAAATATACACCCAGAACTAAGATGTCATAGTTATAAAATACACATCCAGAACTAAGATGTCATAGTTACAAAGTACACATCCAGAACTAAGATGTCATAATTACAAAGTACACACCCAGAACTAAGATGTCACAATTACAAAGTACACATCCAGAACTAAGATGTCATAATTACAAAGTACACACCCAGAACTAAGATGTCATAATTACAAAGTACACATCCAGGACTAAGATGTCAGAGTTAAAAAAATACACATCCAGAACTAAGATGTCATAGTTATAAAATACACACCCAGAACTATGATGTCATAGTTACAAAATACACATCCATAACTATGATGTCAGAGTTACAAAATACACATCCAGAACTAAGATGTCATAGTTATAAAATACACATCCAGAACTAAGATATCACAGTTATAAAACAAAGAGTAATAATTCTGCCAGGTGTAGGTTTTGTAGGTTTGAAACCATGGCTTATTCAATCCTCAGTCTAATTATTTTACCAAGGGCGCTATTGTTATTTATAATTAATATTTAATACAAGAAATGGGTCTTACTCTCTCTGACTTTTACAACATAACTTGACAACAGGAGACAAAAATAAGCCACATGACTTAAAAGTAATCTAATCAGTCGAAGAAAGACACCAGAAAAAAAAAAAAAGATGGTTAAAATAATGTTGTACTTTTTCTTGTTAAAATTAAATATAAGTCGCCTTACTCTGAGTGTCTTTCTATGGAGAATGTTTCCAAGAAGTCTATTTGAATCCTCTCATTGGGTGGGCCTGTTATCGTCCACACGCAGTCCACATTCTGGGGGTAGTTCTCTGGGTAGTTGGGCGACGTGATTATCCCACTCGTTACCATGGTATTCAACTGAAGATGACCTCCACAACTGAGCTGAACCTCAGTGAGAGTTAGAGAGAAGCCAAGAGCGCTGCCATAACCATCGGATAAAAACTGGATATACACCATGTTGCTACTGCTTTCCATGGTAGGAGGAGCAGCGTTGCCACAGTAACGACCATCCCCACTACCCAGTGGAGGTGATGTAGGGCTCCCGCCATTCAGCAGCTGTTGGAAACAGATGTGAGTGCTGTATATTTGAAGAAGGTACAAGAAAAAGAAGCGTGGATGTGAAACATCTAAGGTGCCGCAAATAGCATGCATTTTAAACAAGAAAATGACTATTCTGGGAACTAAACACTCTCTTAGACTGTCGATTCATTACATTAATATTTGATAGTAATGACCCATAGCTCTGATGGGAACGAGACTATCTACTACTTTACTGTCTTTCTTGTTGTTTGCCACATCTGCAATTCCAAGCAGCATTATTAACAACAGCACACTTAATTTCTTGTGTTAAACAAGACCTTGCTAAACAGCTGAAAATTTCAATAGATGCCTGCTACTTTTATAATTGCTAGCTACTTAATTGTTGCAAGCTACAGCATTAAAAAAGGAATACTCGGTTCTTTTTCCTGAAAAGGGTATCACAGAACAGCTGTGACTTCCTGTTATTGACTTCTAAGCTATCATAAACAATGCATTCCATAAAAGGCATAAGCATAAGCATAATAGATAAGCAATTATAAATAAGCTTGTAAAGACAGGTATACCAGTACTAATTCAAAAACTTTTAAGATCTGTAATAGCGGTATATTTGAAGAAAGAATTATAAATATGCATGCACAGTCAAGCATACCAGTACTAATTCAAAAGGCTATAATAACTGTATATTTGAAGACAGTATTATAAGTATTCTCACAAAAACAAGCATACAAGTATTGATTCAAAGAACCTTAATAGCTGTATATTTGCAGAGTGTATTATAAATATGCTTGTAAAGACAGGCCCGCCAGAGCTACGTCAAAGAGCTTTAATAGCTGTATATTTAAAGTCCTTGTTATAAATATACTTGTGAAGACAAGCGTGCCAGTACTGATTCAAAGAGCTGTAATAGCGGTATATTTGAAGAAAGTATTGTATATATGCATGTAAAGACAGGCATACTAGTACTAAATCAAAGCTTTAATATAATTCACTCATATTACACATTTGAACACAGTTGCCAATATGACTAAAGAACATGATCTGCTATGCTAGGATTTGATACAAACGCATTACAGGTCATCTTCTGGTGACCTTACATTCTGCCAATCAGAGCCTTGCTTACTACATTCTGGAAGTTGTTGCTAAACACTGGCAACCCAGTTGCAACTGTTACATGTAGACAATATCATACACCACAGAGTTTGTTAAAATGGCCGATACACTGTAAAAACACACTTGTGTTTGGTCACTGTTTTATTTGTGGATATGCCTTCAAGAACACTGAAATCCCATCGCTATAGAGGTATGAAACAGGGTTTCTGATTGGCCAATTTGTAGTTTCACAGAGTTTAATCTATACATAGCAACATGGAAATCCGAGAGAGCAGTTTACAATGGGAGTGTTCCAGATCTACGTGAAGGGAAGATCGTGTGCTTTAGTTAGATTGGTCACAGTTGTGGATATAAATACAAACCCTCCATTTTATGTTTGCTTTCTTGTCGGACTTTGAAATGCATCACAGTAACGAGATCATGGTCATGATATTTCTGCCCAGCTATACGTAGAACCACTGGCCTACTGTTTTCCACAAGTTTTCCATGGCCGGAGAAATTTTTAAGTCAGCATCAATGGCTTAATCATTAACATCCCATCACTTTTATGTTAACAAGATTGTCATGTTTGTTAACACAGTCCACTTCATTGCATACACAGTATATAATTATAATGCGCACATTGAAATTTAGAAGCAGAAAACTACAGCTAATGTGAAAATAATTCTGCAAAAAAATTTAGGTGGCCGAAAAAAACAGTACATATAAAATGATTTTGATACATAAAATTTTAAACAGACCAGAATAAAACATTATGTACATCTGCACAAGGATTTGAACAAGGGATAGAATCTTGTCTTGTTCTATTCTGAGATACATGCCTAAAATATTAGTTTAAGCCAATGTTTTGATAATGAGTTCAGTTATGTATGGACTGCAAATAAAATACAATTATATAATTCATTTAATGGCTGTTGGTCAATAGTTAACATTCTTCCACATGATTAAATAAAAATAATAATAATTTGTTTAAAAAAATATTTAAGCATCTAATCCAAGAATTTACATCTGTACCTTTATTGATTAAAGTAAAATGTTTATTTTACTGAGAAATCCTGGTATTATGTTCCTCTGCTGAATTGTGTTCTTAAATTGCAAAAGTAATATTAACTAGGAAATTTATAAAAACAAAACAAAAAAAAACTTCTCTTACAAACCAGTCTTCTGTCAAGTAAGTATGTCATGGCAGTGA
The DNA here is from genome assembly GCA_007844125.1 of Sinonovacula constricta. NCBI lineage: Eukaryota > Metazoa > Mollusca > Bivalvia > Cardiida > Solecurtidae > Sinonovacula > Sinonovacula constricta. The sequence continues at coordinate 49,072,848 of CM017560.1, read as the reverse complement.
ATAAACTTAGACCATCAACCATAGAAAAGCACCAATTTTAAACAACAGAACAGCATCAATCTTAAACAACAGAGTAATACATGAGTTGTTACAGCATAAGGCAAATGCCTATCAGAAATGAACACATTTAACAACAGATCATCTTTCTTAATTGGCATACCATGATATAGTCCTGACCACAGTATGCAGGTGACCCCTGGATGCTGAAGTTACGGTTGAATGAGGCACGGACAGTGCGACCAGGTAGGACTGTGAATATCCAGGTACAGTTGGAATTGAGGGGGTAGCTGCTGGTATAGTTGTCTGACGTGATAACAGCCACAGGACCCATCATCTCACCTCCACACACTGACCAGAGAAATAAGTACACTGTTTATTGTGATGTTATAATAGGAATAATGTAGGAAGAAAATGTCACCATACTGACAAAAACTGTGCAATAGGTATTCAACAATCATTGCAATATGAGTATTGCAAGTATACCTCAAACAAGAGCAGATGTTACTCTGTGTGTGAGGGTGCCCGTGTCCAAGAGGTTAGAGTAGTTGAACTGCGAACTCCTCAGCCACGATTTGGGTTCAAGTCCAGGTTGAGGTGAGAACTTTCATGTGAGGAGGCTTTCCTGCTAACCTGTGGTGTGCTAGTGGTTCTATCCAATTGTAAGTCTTGGGCTTTCCTCTACCAATAATTTGCTGGACATTGCCAATATGATTATTATTATAGAGGTGCAATATAACAAATTTTTTTTTTTTAAATTGTTGAACAATTTGACTAGGGGCACTGAGGTCTACCAGGTAACATTTCAAACAAGTATACAGGTGAATGGAATAAATACACTCTAAGCTACAGTATCAAGACATGCCATAGTTATAAGACAACAAGTAAAACATTTGGTTATACCAATTAGTTCTGATCGGTTCTGAAAAAATGTATGATGCAACATTATGCGATCAAAGTCCTAAAGGGCAATTCTAAGCTAATGTGTTTGTTATTGAGAAAAGAGTAATTTTGTTATTATACCCCTTTAAGTGAGACACTGAGGCACAGCCAAGGGTAATAGTCTACTTCTCAAGTTTAAAATATCCAATATCAGCCCGACATTATGGGTTGCGCTAACAACAGGATACATCTTCAAATGTAGGTTGGTAAAGTTTGATAAAATATATACTGTGCCTGTAAAAAATGGTAAAGCTATTGCCAAGAAACTAGCACATAACATGAGACTCTATGTATAAAGAATGACCTTAAATATTACTTTTAATATGGCTTAAATTGTAATGATTGTACTTGTAAATGTTATGTGCAATAAGTTTAAGTGTATGCCTGTAAGATGGTGAAGCTTGATAAATGTTTTTGTAAATAAAATATGGATGTAATGCCTAAGAAACAAAAAATGCGATGGACACATGGACAGTGAATACATGAGACCCTAAGCGGACATAAAAACTTCAACAGAACAATAATTTGTTCAGAAGACATTGAAGCCCTCACCATTATATCATGATGAAATGGCTACAACTTGCAATTTTTTATGTTGCAATGCTCATAGGACTTTGTCATATTTCCTTATTCATGATCACAACAATGTTGCCTGTTAAGTGTGGCGGTTGTAAAAAATCTCCCTGTGCATATTGCCTATCAATACTATGAGCATTGTTATCTGTATTTTCTTTTGATGGATATCAGACTTTGGTTGCTAAATTCCATCTACACATGATTTACACTTCTCTGGTATTTTTTTTCTCGATTCAAAAATTTAATTTGACAATCAACAATTTTGGGTAGTTCTACTAACAGAAACAATACTTCTTTCTCTTCTAAATACCATATGACCATTTTTTAAATAACACTCCGTTCTTTTAACAATATCCTAACTTATCTGAGAAAGTGTCAGTGTTTGGGCATTTTTTTATTCAAGTATATCAATTTTCTATTCATTGCTTTGCAATTGAGAAACCAATCAGGAAGTGCAAGAATAGAGCTCTGTAAAACCGTTTTAAGCACCCCAGTTGGTCCTTTTTGTCTACTGACCATTCCAAGGCTGTAACTATTGGGTTTGCTCTTTTAACTTAATGAATCATCACAAATATATTCTTATTTCTGCATTTGGCTTGCCTGTGGGTACCTTTGTGTTGTGCCTTTTCAAATTTTATATATGTTGCAATGCTCATAGAAATTTGTCATATTTCCTTATTGTGGAAAAAACATAAAAAAATTCCATCCACATGCACAACTACATACCAGGTCCAAATACTATGGGTAATGAAATTTTAACTAAATAGCTGTGCCAGAAATGTTCCGTTTACCAAGTTTGGACATATATACCTGATTTATAGTTGAGATATTTAACAGTATATTTTTAATTCAAATCTTACTAAACTAAAATGGATCACAGTGAACTGCTACATTGTACTGTACCTGACTTATACTGAAGGCTGAAGCCGGTCTTGTTGACGCTGCCATCAGTTTTAAAGGCCACAAAACCCTGGTTAGTTCTGGTTAGTAAAGGCTCTGCGTTGGGGGTCCGACCACAGAATAAGCCTAGCCGATCACTATTTGCTGAGGCACCTGGAAAAATCAAAGCACTACAAGTGCTGCCATACCAATATTCCTACAGCTAACTAAAGAAACAACTATTAAGCATGTGTCCTATCATAAAAAGGAGTTATCATACTGATAGGTACATTAGAATTTTGTGTTCTTTCCAATATAATATGCACCGTCTAAGACAAACCCCAGCTTGTGGGTTTTGTTTCATAGTTGCTCATGCCAATGGTGTAGCTTCAAGTGTGGTGTGGAAAAGCTGTATACCTATAGTCCACAGCTTCTTCACTGTGATGCATTATGCCCAGTTGTTTACAAGAGTTTACTGATCATACTAACAGAACAAATCACAACCCCTGAAAAATGATGTGTGCCATAAATTATAATCAGGTGAGTTTATTAGTGTCAAAACAGACAGTACTGATACCTAGCAGAAAAGGCAAATTACAGTACCGGTAGTTACGAAAACATACAAGCTTGATAAGCCATTGTTTTAATGGATTGTCCATTACTACCGAGTGCTTTGTTACCATGGATTAAGTGTAAGTAGCTGTTTGTTTGTTCTTTTTGTTAAATAACTTATCACAGATTTGTTCTTACTTTGACATTTGGCTTGTATGTGATTACCTTTGTCCTGTGCCTTTTCAAGGTTTGGTGAATCATATGTTGCAATGCTCATAGGGCTTTAGTCATATATTCTTATTCATAATTACAACAATGTTACCTGTGCAGTGTGGCGGTCATAAAAAATTTCCCCATGCATGTAAACCATGTTGTCATTTAATTCATCCTAAAAGGATTGTGATGTGTATTTCCTATGATGGACATTGGACTTCGGTTCCTCAATTCCATCTTGACATGAACAGGATGCTACAACCATTTACAATTCTCTGGTCATTTTGTTTTTCTTGATTCAAATAATTAATTTCATTTACAATCAACAATTTGTGTAGTTCTTCTAATAACAATAATATTTCTCTTTCTTCTACGTACTATGTGGAAATTATTTTTCAATGATGTCACTACTTTCGTCAGAACATGCCAAAGAAAATCTCAGAGCTTGGACATTTTTTATTCAAATAGATCGGTTTTCTTTTCATTGTTTGCATTTGAGAAATTTCTCAGGAAGTGCAAGGTTAGAGCTCTGTAAAACCGGTTTAAGCACCCCAGTTGGTTCCTTTTCCTGACCGACCATTCCAAGGCAGTAACTGTTGGGTTTGCTATTTTTGTGACTTATCACAGATTTGTTCTTACTTTTACATTTGGCTTGCATGTGCATACCTTTGTCCTGTGCCTTTTCAAGGTAAGGTATATGTTGCAATGCTCATGTCATATATTTTATTATTGTTAGATTTCCAGCTCAGAGTTGCTGAGACCTCTAAAAAACTGGACCTTGGTTAAATAATTGTTGTCCATTTATATTAAAATTTTCATTCCCTTTTAACTATATGCTGTGGGTATTAAACTGAAACTTAGCAATTAAGAACTTAGAGCAAACAATGGAAGGCATTGGTTGAAGAATTTTAGGATACAATCCTTTCCTAATCATAATTACATCTCTAATCCTCAGCTCAGCATACATAACTTACAAGGTCAGTAAGCATACCATCTTGTCTTGACGCTTTTTGTGTTGGATGTATAAAATTTAGATACAGTTGGTACAAGAAAAAAAAAAGACCCTTGCTAATTCTAAGGCAACTATAAAGTTAGTTCCTTGACTGGTTGTCCCAGTGTCAAGATAATGTAACTGGGTGTTGTATCATGCCAGGTGTTCATGGCATGTTTTACCCATCAAGGAAGCACTATATCTGCTTCAAGCGGACAATGTCGCCAAATAACTGAAATACTGTTGGTGGGGTGATAAACCCTAGAAACAAACGCGAAAAAGACAATGCAGAGCATCAAGTTTATGTTATTTTGGAATTACACCTGCTGTATACAAACACTTCAAAGCAACACATGAAAATTCATTCTTTAATTCAACAATTAATAAACAACCATCTTCTTATCTATACCCAGCGACCACATAAGGTGTCAAACATGCCTTAAATGGACAATAGGGACGACTGCTCAAAGATCATCTCTAATCAGATATGACCAAGTAATTCGCAAAGTGTCAGTTTCTCGTTCACACCTTTTAATCAAACCAGATTTGATCTTATTTAGGATTTTACTATCTAAAATCAACTCTTGCTCAAAGTAAAGAAAGTATGAAGATGTAAATTCAACCAAAAAATAAAAAATCAGCATAATATCTGTCCACTACAAAAATAAAGATAATGGCTTCCTAATGTTAACAAATTCTAAAATGGCAGATGGGAAGTGCATTGCAAAAAAAACAACATGTCCATATTTGTGTTTGTAATTGTCAATGAAAAGTGCTTGATTCATGCAAACAAAAACAAATTCAATTTGAAAATGGTGCGTTACACTTTTTTATGAGTCTCCTACATTGAATTGCCTGAATAAGGTAGCATGTTTTGCATGAATATTAGTGAGGTCTAACTATTTGTACTACCCACCTTTTTTTTTAAATTTTATCACCTCTTTTTATTAATTATAACATAGACATTAAATGCAATTAAATTTAAGGACTTAAATTATTGTTTTCAATAGTGAGAATTTAAGGTATGTCAGTTAAAATGAGTTTCTGTCATCATAATCATCATCATCCTCACCATCATCATCATCATCATCATCATTATCATCATTGCCTCATGATAATAAAACTAAATTTAATTATACAAACACAATCTGCCGATTGTAGTCGTGGTTCTCACAAAATTACCATGTTGTATTAAGAGATCACCTGTCTTCGGAGACCATTTTAATCCTGTCCCATGTAAGGTCTCTTAATACAGTTTTAAATGTACAGAGTTTTCATTATAAGATAAGCCTTCAAAAGCACCCTAACATTAAAATGCCTTGGGATGAACTAAGGATGTGAGTACTTAGATGCGACTTATTCATTTTGCAGATGTTTATCAACAGTAACACAATGCTAAGCAGCTCAACTTTTAGCCAGTAGATGAGATTAGAAGCTACTAAAACTACCTTCAGCCCAAAAGCTGTTGTAATTTGAAAATTGGTTCTATTATTCTGTGTCTTTACACCAAGTTAGACTTACCATCATATATGTTGAGGGTATCCCACCTACAAGCAGAGTGGGCCTCCAAGTTGATGTCAGAGATGTTGAACCACAGCCGGTAACCAGGTATCGCACTAAAGCTCCACCCACAGTCCAGGTTGTTTTGGTACCCATACGGGTAACCAGGGGATTCTAATGTCTGCATCTCAGACCTTCCAATCAAAGTTCCAGAACATCCTGGCACTAAAAAGAAAAAGATCAATTGAATTTACATATTGAATATTAAGTTTGAAGTAATTTTATGAACAGGGTAAACCTATTCAGTTAGCAATCTAGTAAAGTAAAAAAAGTAACTCTTTGAACATTTCTTTTAAAATGTTTAAGGAATTAAGGATGACACTGATGAACAGTTAACAGCTTGCATTAATTATATGAAGTTAGAACGTCTATTAAAAATTAATGAAAAAAATGAATAGAAGAAACTGTTGAAATGAAATATACAGAAAATGTGCGACATTCACTGGCACACAAGGAAGGCATTCTATTAAGTTATCAATCTCAGCAATTATGAAGCATAAAATTGTAATCAGATAATTTTATATTTTTTAAATTTTTAATTCTATGATTACTGTAACATATTCAACAAAAATCACATAAGACCATAACTCAGTTAAAATCAAACCAGTGATAATGTGCAAATGATATTGTCAACAGGACTGGTACTTTACAGTCTTGTCAAGTTTCATCAAAATCTGCTAGTGGTAGCATAGAAATAGCACAGACAAATCTAATCTACATATGGACAATGGACAAGTAACTAAAAGACTTGACCAACTGACCCAAAAGACTTGACCAACTGACCCAAAAGACTTGACCAACTGACCCAAAAGACTTGACCAACTGAGACAAAAGACTTGACCAACTGACCCAAAAGACTTGACTAACTGACCCAAAAGACTTGACCAACTGACCCAAAAGACTTGACCAACTGACCCAAAAGACTTGACCAACTGAGACAAAAGACTTGACTAACTGACCCAATAGACTTGACTCCCTTACAACCCCTATATAAATCTTATCTAGGGAATGTAAACTTAGTCCCTGCAGTTGAAATCAATTGTTCATGTTATATTCAGTGCTGCTAGCTGTACTTATGCAGTTATAATATACTAACCACCAGCTGTAGGTGGGAGTGTCGTGATGGGTCTATCAGATGTTGCATCCCAGCTCAGCAGGAAACCCTGGCCGCTACCCGACCAATCAGTATGGAACTCCACTTGTAGCTGGTTCCCAGTTGTGAGCAATGGTTCTGGAACTGTGCTGCCACAGTAACTACCTAACTCCAGACTGTCAGAAGTACCACCATCCCTTAGCTGAAAATAAAAGGAAAAACTTAATTAATCAGGATAATTAATTGCTTCACATTTATTATGGTGTTACTCATACTATTATGAAAATGCCTCCAATTTATAAAAACTTTGATTAGCTCACCTTCAAGTATATGCTTACAGGAATATATTTCAGCATTGAATCTTAATGTGATCTAGTAGCATAGGGACTGGAGGGGGATTAGGTCAGTCGTGGTTCAAACCCTAAACCTGAGGGGTTCACTCCTTTGGGAAAGACTACTTACTGCACATTGTCCAAGACAGTGGGCAGTTCAGAATGATCTGTATACATTTTAGAAACTTAAACTTCAGTTTTCTGTAGATTTCTTCACTAATGAATATACTACACATTGTTTGAGATAGGGGCTCTCTAAGTACTAGTTCTATAAAGGAAGTGGGCAGAGAAAATTTAAAAATTTAAGAGGGATTGTTGAAAAGAGCTTAACTTTAACGAATCCAACAAGCTCACCTTCAAAATGTTTTCAGCAAGGGGCTACACCAAAAAATCAATCAAGGTCACTTTGCTTTTGTTTTAAGCTCACCGATGGTTCATACAGAAAATTCAACTTAAAATTAATGAACTTTTCAAGGACTTTTCATGGTAAAACATCATTTTTCAAGGACATGCTGGACTTCAAATATAATGTTCAAATATAGCTATCATGCTCAGGCACACTGACAAAATGCAATTATACAGGTTAACTCAATAAAAACAAACCAAATTTAAAAATTCATTCATTAATTAAGAACTCATAACTTACAAATTGTGTGTATTGGCCAATAGATTTCTGCCTTTTTTTGTTTCTGTTTTGCACATATACTGATCAATGTTTGATTTCAAGTCACTTTTCACAGTAGCCAAAGTGGATGGGACAGGAATGTTTAATACATTGTTGTTATGGTCATCTTCGCAAGATTCAGATTTATCAACTGTACAAGGTGTTATGGGGCCCTCCTTTTTAACAAAGGCAAAACCAAACGCTTGTAAGGACGACATTATTTCAATGGACTTGATGTGTTCGTCAATTTTTGCAATCAAAATCAATCAAAATCACTTTGATTTTATTTAAATCTTACCTTCAAATAGTCGTACACACAGCCCCTGTTGGAGCGTTCCATATCCAGGGCGTTGAAAGTGACCCTAACTATCATTCCTATGGGTACCGTGACTGTCCAGATATAGTCTACACGATGGGGGTATTGGTGCGGGTAGTGCGGAGAGGCAATCTGACCAGACGTACCACTGAGCTCTCCCCCAAACACTGAAACAGTGGAGCTAATTGAGATGTGGTAGTTTTCTTAATATTTTTATGACATTTTTAAAAATGATCATGCCAACAAAATACTGAGTACGAGTAAATTATGAGATCTTGTGTTTTTTTATTTATTTAATTATTCAATAAATTGAAAAAAGCAATGAAAGAGTAGGTGCTGTAATTGTGAATGTATTCCCATATTATTCCATTTTTATATAAAACGTTTATTGATCCTGTGACAGAATTATGTAGCTTAAATACTTGATGCTTTAACTTTCATATCCCATTAATGCATTCTTGTCATATCTAGCTTTAGTTTTGTTAAAAAGGAGTACATGCATTTATAACCTATCAATTTACTGTAAATTGTAGCTTTCTACCAATATACAATGTACTGTTGTAGCTTTCTATCAACATATTGTAAATTGTAGTTTTCTATCAATATATTGTAGATTGTAGCTTTCTATCAATATATTGTAAATTGTAGCTTACTCTCAATATATTGCAAATTATAGCCTTCTATCAACATACTGTAAATTGAAGATTTCTATCAATATATTGTAAATTTTAGCGTTCTATCAATATATTGTAAATTGTAGCTTTCTATCAATATATTGCAAACTGTAGCTTTCTATCAATATACTGTTGTAGCTTTCTATCAATATATTGTAAATTGTAGCTTTCTATCAATATATTGCAAATTGTAGCTTTCTATCAACATATTGCAAATTGAAGATTTCTTAAATATATTGTAAATCGTAGCTTTCTATCACTATACTGTATGTTGTAGCTATCTATCAATATACTGTTAGTTGTAGCTTTCTATCAAAATACTGTATGTTGTAGCTTTCAATCAACATATTGTATATTGTAGCTTTCTATCAATATATTGTAGATTGTAGCTTTCTATCAACATATTGTAAATTGTAGCTTTCTATCTATATATTGTCAATTGTAGCTTTCTCTCAATTTATTGCCAATTATAGCTTTCTATCAATATATTGTAAATTGAAGATTTCTACCAATATATTGTAAATCATAGCTTTCTATCATTATACTGTATATTGTAGCTTTCTATCAATATACTTTAAGTTGTAGCTTTCTGTTAATATACTGTATGTTGTATCTTTCATGTTAATATACTGTATGTTGAAGCTTTCGTTAATATACTGTATGTTGTAGCTTTCAAGCAACATACTGTATGCTGTAGCTTTCAAACAACATACTGTATAATGTAGCTTTCTATCAATAAACTGTATGTTGTAGCTTCTTTTTATTAAACTCTAAGCTACATTTTAATTGTTTATGTATCCCACTTCTGTATTATTATCATATTTTATTATATATTGTCATACTTGATGAGTAAGTAGCTTGAAAGCCCTGCCCAGTGCCGGACTCATCTGAGCGGAACTTGACCCAGAGACCGTTGTAGGCTGTGAGGTTGGTGGGAGGCTGGTTTCCACAAAAACGACCCAGTAAAGGTCCGCCCAGCTGACCCTCATGAATTTCAATATAGTCTGTGTTACATGTGTCATGGTCTTCAAGGTTAAAGAAGCTGAAATAATTTATAACGAAACCATAGATTAGAAATAATGAATAATATTTTAGTTTATATTTGCACGTGAGTTTGAATGTCTTGCCGAGTAGCTATTGTGTGCAATAGCTCATCATTAATGATTTGGAAATTAGATTCAAAAGAAGGAGATAAAATTAGCCTTAAACATGAAGGCGTGCAGTAAACATCTGGCATGTGACCACATCAATTCACTTAATCCTGACACCTGACCCGCCAGCTAAAATAGCCTTAGTAGCTGATTTCAAACAAAGGAGCTATACTGTTTTCAATTTTAATAGTTCGATAAAAGTCTCTAACTGCTTTTGAACCCAGGACCTTTTATACCTGGGGTCACCTATGTACCTACTGCAGTATATTATCCTATTCTGTTGATTTTTTTTGGTACATTTGTACAGTTTCAGTATTAAGTTATTTGCTATGCTACTCTCTTATCTTAAGAGGCAAAAATAAATCACTTCCATCTAGACAATAATGGAATTAAATGCTATTTATTAAAATAAATTGAGTGATAAACAGTTTAAATACACAAACAACATTTTATACTTGATAAAGTTTCTTTTGAATAAACTTTAAAGCTCACATTGCATCACAATTATATAAAAAAAAAAGAAATTGATAGCACACACAAAAATATGACTACAGGATTAATCAGATATTTTTATATCCAATCCGCACATTTAATTGATACATCAAAGCCATATTTCATTTCTCCAATTCAAAAAGTATAGCTCACCTGAAAGAAATTTGAACCCTGCTGCCAGGGGAGACAGATATGGTCCATACGCACTCAGTGTCCAATGGGTAGTTGTTGGGGTAACCAGGACTGTTAAAGGAACCGCTCATGGACTCAAAGTTGCCTCCACATGCTGCAATAAACAGCATAGAGTGTGTAAAATGACATGTACACACAAAGATTGGCAAATCAATCAGCTGCACCTGCAGTCATAATATAAAAACTCAAAAGTCACACAATTATGTAAACCATTTATGTCTCCCTGTCTCTATACCAAGTTACCAGTTACAGATAAGCAGGCAGGCAGGCAGGCTGGCAGCCAGACAGCCAGCCAGACAATCAGAAAGACAGTCAGCCAGACAGACAGACAGACAGAACTGCAAAGTTAAAAATGATCACATAGAAGATAATTGTGACTTTTAAGTAATAACATCAAAGACTGCGGTGACCTACATCTCTGGTTACTGCTGTGACCTACATCTCTGGTTACTGCTGTGACCTACATCTCTGGTTACTGCTGTGACCTTCATCTCTGGTTACTGCTGTGACCTACATCTCTGGTTACTGCTGTGACCTACATCTCTGGTTACTTATCCCAAAAGCAATGGAGTCAACTTCTTATCATTACCAATTTGTCTACAGCAAAGTTCAAAGGTGATGGGCTTACTTGTTTTTTTTTAAATACTGAAACATAAGTCACATTCATGGTTACTGTGACCATGAACTTTGACCCCAAAAACTAAACAGAAGGCATTGATACTCATTACAATGAATGTCTTTTTTAAGTTGGAGCAAACTGTCAATAGATCAATTGGCAAACATAAAAACTACTGACTGACTGACTGACTGACTGACAGAACAACTGACAAACATAACAACTACAGACTAATTGATAGAACAATTGACAAACATAACAATTACAGACTGACTGATTGATAGAACAATTGACCAAACATAATAACTATAGACTGACTGACAGAACAACAGACAAACATAACAAGTACAGACTGACTGACAGAACAATTGACAAACATAACAATTACGGACTGACTGACAGAACAATTGACAAACATAACAATTACAGACTGACTGACAGAACAATTGACAAACATAACAATTACAGACTGACTGACAGAACAACTGACAAACATAACAATTACAGACTGACTGACAGAACAATTGACAAACATAACTACTACAGACTGACAGAACAATTGACAAACATAACAACTACAGACTGACTGACTGACTGAACAATTGACAAACATAACAACTACAGACTGACTGACAGAACAATTGACAAACATAACAACTACAGACTGACAGAACAATTGACAAACATAACAACTACAGACTGACTAACTGAACAATTGACAAACATAACAACTACAGACTGACTGCCAGAACAACTGACAAACATAACAATTACAGACTGATTGATTAACAGAACAATTGACAAACATAACAACTACAGACTGACTGAACAATTGACAAACATAACAACTACAGACTGACTGACTGACAGAACAACTGACAAACATAACAAGTACAGACTGACTGACTGACAGAACAATTGACAAACATAACAACTACAGACTGACTGACAGAACAATTGACAAACATAACAACTACAGACTGATTGACAGAACAATTGACAAACATAACAACTACAGACTGACTGACAGAACATTTGACAAACATAACAATTACAGACTGACTGACAGAACAATAGACAAACATAACAACTACAGACTGACTGACTGACAGAGCAATTGACAAACATAACAATTACAGACTGATTGACTGAACAACTGACAAACATAACAATTACATACTGACTGACAGAACAATTGACAAACATAACTATTACAGACTGACTGACAGAACAATTGACAAACATAACAATTACAGAGTGACTGACAGAACAATTGACAAACATAACAACTACAGACTGACTGACAGAACAATTGACAAACATAACAACTACAGACTGACTGACTGACAGAACAATTGACAAACATAACAACGACTGATTGACTGACAGAACAATTGACAAACATAACAACTACAGACTGACAGAACAATTGACAAACAAAACAACTACAGACTGACTGACTGAACAATTGACAAACATAACAACTACAGACTGACTGACAGAACAACTGACAAACATAATAACTACAAACTGATTGATTAACAGAACAATTGACAAACATAACAACTACAGACTGACTGAACAATTGACAAACATAACAACTACAGACTGACTGACAGAACAACTGACAAACATAACAAATACAGACTGACTGACTGAAAAATAGACAAACATAACAACTACAGACTGACTGACAGAACAATTGACAAACATAACAACTACAGACTGATTGACAGAACAATTGACAAACATAACAACTACAGACTGACTGACAGAACAATTGACAAACATAACAACTACAGACTGACTGACAGAACAATTGACAAACATAACAACTACAGACTGACTGATTGAACAATTAACACACATAACAACTACAGACTGACTGATTGACAGAACAATAGACAAACATAACAACTACAGACTGACTGACAGAACAATTGACAAACATAACAACTACAGACTGATTGACTGACAGAACAATTGACAAACATAACAACAACAGACTGATTGACTGACAGAACAATTGACAAACATAACAATTACAGACTGACTGACAGAACAATAGACAAACATAACAACTACAGACTGATTGACTGACAGAGCAATTGACAAACATAACAACTACAGACTGACTGACTGACAGAGCAATTGACAAACATAACAATTACAGACTGATTGACTGAACAACTGATAAACATAACAATTACAGACTGACTGACAGAACAATTGACAAACATAACAATTACAGACTGACTGACAGAACAATTGACAAACATAACAATTACAGACTGACTGACAGAACAATTGACAACCATAACAACTACAGACTGATTGTCTGAACAACTGACAAACATAACAATTACAGACTGACTGACAGAACAATTGACAAACATAACAACTACAGACTGACTGACAGAACAATTGACAAACATAACAACTACAGACTGACTGACTGACAGAACAGTAGACAAACATAACAACTACAGACTGACTTACTGACAGAACAGTAGACAAACATAACAACTACAGACTTACTGACTGACAGAACAGTAGACAAACATAACAACTACAGACTGACTGACTGACAGAACAGTAGACAAACATAACAACTACAGACTGACTGACTGACCGAACCATTGACAAACATAACAACAATTATAGATTGACTGATTGATAGAACAATTGACAAACATAACAACTACAGACTGACTGACAGAACCATTGACAAACACAACAACTACAGACTGACTGACCGAACCATTGACAAACATAACAACTGACTAAGAGATATTTGCAAAATAATAAGTCTTCTGTTCATCAAAGGTGAGCATACAAATGAGCATACAACATTTATAATAAATTTTGAACGCATTAACTGTTATAAATTTTACCTGATGTTGACTTGGTGTAAGCAACTCTGAATCCTGATCCGCCATTGTATGAGTCTGAGACAAATTGTATCTGGAGGGCGGAGCCTTGGGAGGTTATAGAGGAGGGAGACTCATTTCCACAGTATTGACCAATCAAAGGAGCCCCATCATCGTTACCATCTCGAACAAGCAAATAGTCCTTCGCGCAAGAGGGGGATTCCTCAAGATTCATGTGGGTGAAGAATATGGTGATTCTGTCAGCTGGAAGAAAGAAACAAATAAGTTGGAGCTTTTGTATATGTAAGAAGAGAACATGATGTCATTGAATTATTGAGTAAATCAGTTAAGTAAGATTCAGTTTGATTTTCAATCAACAGAAAAAATAACTCATTAAGAATAAGCATTGTAAAAAGCATTAGCATACAAGATCTCAACCAACACCAGGCCTAATCACAGCCAACAACAGGCCAGATCTCAAACAACATCTGGCCAATCTATCTCTTTGGGAATCTAGCCTTTGACTCTGAGCTAGCTGTCCTTCCCATTCCATGCCCAAACTCCAAGATTCTACTTAATATCAACGTGTTAAGGCAGGTTGTATAGGGGACAGAGTAATGTGTCATTGGTATGAAATATGACAAAATCTCATACGAAAGTGACCACTTGTGTGAGGAGTTTGTCAGCAAAGTAATTTTGGCCAGGGGACACTGATGACACAGACGTTATTTTATAATAATACTTTCAAAGGCATAAAATTATATAAGAGTCAGCAGTTGCTCATACTATGTTTGACTATCAACCATATCAATTCCCAGAATTGAAAATTAATAAACTACACGAAACAGCTCTCTGAGATCATCCTGCAAGAGGTAATTAAAAAAAGATTACTGGCGTTTCTTGCATCTATCTTGAGCATCTATCTTGATAAGAATTTAAGAATGTTGGGTTATGCTTTCAACATATACAATATGCACAACTAATCTTAAAGTTGGTATCTGACATTTTGTCTACATCTTATATATGTAAAAATATCTGTAGATAAGAACGATTGGAATTCCTGCTAAAAATAGACATTAATGTCACAGCAGATAACGTGGATGAACTAAAACATTAGTGGTCACATGGTCTTCTTGGTTTAAAAATAGCCAACTGTGCAGTGTGGCTAAGATAGGAAATACATGTTTGTAATGACAATTATGGTATTATGGTTTACTTTTCAGACAGGTGTAGGACATCAATAAATAGCATTTAACAAGATCTATTCATACAACAATGGTTTACTAAGATGTATAATGAAAATATTTTTGGTCCAAACTGTCGGATACCACCTTTAAATGTTAATTGTTCTTTATTTATTTAATTATTTGGGTTTTACGGCACACTGACACTTAACAGGTCATACGGCGCCGAAGGTAATTGTTCTTATGTTGATGAGTAAATAAAGCAAATTTATTGAAACTTACTGATTATATTTTCGGTTTAACAAAGAGATTTAAATGCTTGTTTATCAATCTTTAATAACATCTACATGTTGCTAACAAATTCTTTGCAAAATTTATTTTGTGCGATTATTCTACAATGTGCTCTATTTCTGCACTGTCCATGAAAGAAGCAGTACTAAATTTACCAAAAACTTGTGAGTTTTCAAAAAGTAAATATTCCTGATTTAGTGATAGGATATTATTGATTTAGTTAAAAAAATATATTATTTTTCTATTGTTAAGTTTTTACTTTTTTAAACTGAACAATCAATAAATTCTGTAAAGTGAAGCTTCACCAATTCTGCAAAACTTGTTACCATCTAAGTTCAGTAAACAGCATACTTACAGCTATGGTTAGTGACAAGGACCCAAGTACAGTTGGACATCCTCGGGTAGGTGGCGGGGTAGTTTGGAGACGTTAACTCTCCGTTAGTCTCGGCGCTGACTGTCCCACCACAGCCTGAATGTGTCATAATTGTTATTATAATCAGCAACAGCAATATCAACATCTAAACCACTACTCAACTATAGAAAAGAGAGTAAGCAGAGTGATAAATGACAAACTCGATGTTGACCTGCCTCTAAAATTTTAGTTCATTCACATCCAAATTTTTAATAACTTGTCAAAAAATAGGTATAATTATTGTTTAACACACACAAGCTCTGAAATGTGGATGTGCAGGGTGTTTTCATTCTATAGCATCCTATTTTCTTTTATAATGTACAATACGAAAAAGGAAATATGACATCCTATGAAAACTTCTTTTGTGATCAGTACTTTTTGTTAACATGTTTTCATTATAATTTCTTCATTGTTTTAATTCAACATAAAATATTAAGCTCTACATTTAACAGGATGTGCACATTAATTGTATTTTTTAGGTTAAGAATGTATACTTACCCATAATCAAACAAAACAGATATGTTGCAATAAAAAATATTAACATGTAAGTAAATGACAAAGTAATTGCCTACTTTAATGATTAGTTTACTGATCTTTGACACAAAGAAGGTATTTTATGCCTTGTTTTGACATTTCATGATATAAGCACATGTTACACATTTTCCTTATTGCATTTACAGTAAAGATTATGGCATTTTCACATTTCAAATCTACTGATTATGTCTAAATATATAAACGTCATGAAAATGAATAGTGGACGCAGTAAGAGCATCAACTCCAGGTACAAGAGGCCCAAGGTTCAATTCCTTGCCATGAAGAAATGCTGTTAAGAATAGCAGTGGAATAGCTCCCTTGCTAACGGTCAAGCATATATAATCAAAGTTTAATGACTGGTCAGCCAAGTGCCAGAATAATGTGCCTGGGTGTCTGGTTTCATGCCACGGCATGCCATACACAGTAAGGGCAGCTCAATATCTGCTCCAAGCAGACACCATCTCCAGATAACTAAAATACAGTTGGTTGGACAATAAACCCTACAAATCAACTAAACTTCACTGACCTGTGACATATTCTGCCTTAAAACCACGCATGCTGAGGCTCGAGTCTGTCCTCATGTGTATATACATACGGTTACCATTGGTTGTGTATGTGACAGGGGATGGCAATGAGTCACCACAGTGTTTCACCAGTAGGGGAGATTGGCTGCTGTCACCATCATACACCTAGGATTAGTTATAAAATATACAGTCATCGTAATCCACTAACCCTTTTAATGCATAACTTATTAATTAACATAACTTAATTATTAGTTTACTTGCTTACAGTATAGATTCTGATCAGAAACTATACAAAGCTTTTCAATAAGTAAAATAAATGGAATAAAATAAAAAATCGAACTAACAAAATTAGCATTTAACCAAAAATTCAAAACATAAAAGAACAATTTCTGTAGGATTCAAACCAGTCACCCTAATTATAATAGTCAACAGTTTTATTACCTTATATTGATGGGGCAGTTTTGAAAGGCCCCTTTCCCTTTGAAAAGAAGCTTAGTCTTTCCAATAAAAATGAAAATTCCCCTCCCATAAATGTAAAAAAATTAAGTCAACTGGACTGTGTTAATCTTTTGGAGTAGAAGAGTTCAAGACAAAAAAATGAGAGATTGCCTTGTAATAAACATAGATGTATGATAGAAAATAAGAAAATTAAACATGCATATATACCTCTATGCCTTTTTAAAACACAGTGAAAGTTTCCCCTTTCTCAAAGGCCCCAGGCCATATCCCCTTTTTCAGAAAAAAACATGGTCAAGTATACTAACCAATAGGCAATTTAAGTAGAAACAACTTAAATGCAATTCCAATATTTTGTTTGTTTAACTCTATTTATTTGTTATACCTTAAACATTTTTGTTGAAGCATCTTAAACAAATTGTTTTAGTTCCCATTGACTATGATTGTGAAAAAAAGGTATAAAAACTACAAGAATAACAATATTTCTAAAGTTAAAAAGTGCTATAAAGCTTTACTATAATTAAAATTTACTATACTTAAAATATATTGTCCCAGCATTTATTTGTACAAAAGTGGCTTTATTCTAAGCATAACATTTATTAATAAGATTATGTAGCATTTTTAGCAATGAGCTCGTAATAAACAAGGTGCTTGATATAATTATCTGATGATCTCTTACATTGGGGTTGCTTGCAAAATTGTCCTATCAACATCTCCACCTAGCCTTATTTCTTCATACACGACCATTTTTTGGTTTACCTATTATAATCTATAGGGGTATGTGAGGGATAAAACCTTAATATTCATATGAACCTCAAGCTTTAAAGTCAATATTTGATGTGAAATAACTCTCTTCTAAGCTTCTTTTTGCATTAAGTGGTCGTGCTGAAGACAGACCTGAAAAACTTGATGTGATCTATTTGATGGCACTGTTCGTTATCAAGACCAGCATGTGCACAGCATGCTTGGCCTTGTTAAGAACTGTTTGTCATATATGCTCCGTTAATATTTTGTGAAATATTGAGCATTTATGGCACTGCTTTGGGTAAAATGTACATTGTTCATAAACAAATGAGATATAAAAAAAGAAATTAAAAATATAGTGAAAAAAACACACAAAAACATGCATATCTTTAATACTGTTATTACAATGATACAAATACATTCTTTTTTTATTTTGGGGCATATGCAAGCAATTTAACAAACAATGTATATCTAAGAGAAAGATCTTACTAGAATTGTGAATGAATAAGGAAGAAAATTATCAACCAAAATGTTGACCACAAATCTAATCCCACATTGAAGCTTGATGATTGATCATCTGTTTTACATTAATGGCAAAATAACATTTTCTGCAATTGAAAGCGAAAAAAATTAAAATTCCTCAATGATGAACTCACCGCTACATAGTCATATCTGCACATGCTATGGCTCTCCACGTCAAAGTCTGTGAAGGTCAAGGCCACAGAACGACCTTGAGCAACTGTGATGAGCCAGACGCAGTCCGTGTTGTGGGGGTAGTTGTCAGGGTAGTTCTTGGACAAAATAGTGCCACTAGGGGCCGTGATGTTCCCACCACAACCTACCAGGACAGGCAGAAACTTATAATTGAAAAAAAGTGTGAGCTTTGTACAGCTACAATCCAACTTCAAAAAGTTGAAGACATCACAATTTACTTTGAATAATGCTTGGGCTGGAATAATCCAAATTGACTCTATTTACCAAATTGTCAGACTAGTGGTCTGCCATTTTCAATTGCGTAATTCACTGCAGTTAAGTTCAAGAAGAAATTCATAAACCATAATAATTTTTACAGTGAACTATAATAAATTTTATCAGTGGAAAACAGTAAAAATAAAAGTGTAATGTTTCATCCTTTTTACTTTGCAGAAATAAGAACAAATGAATATTAATATATGTATGCTTAATCCTTTGTCTAATAGACATGATCATGTTATCATCATCTAAACAAAATGCCACAGACAGTACATGGCTATAAGCACATACACCATAATAGTGTGTCTTCCTATAGATTCCCATCATTATTTAGCTAGCTAAAAATGTGTCAACATGTGGAATTATTTCTTCTGTGAATCACTGTTTAAATAATGTGTTTGAAAAAGAAAAGACTGTAATTTTGTCCCTTATTTATACATATTTGTGAGGGAAAAAAAGTAAAACATCATGTTTACAACTACACAATGTGTTTAGTCAAAATAAAATATAAATAAACATGATTTCTTATACATATTTTTTACTAACATATGATCTGGTTTAATTGGAAAGTATAAGTAGCATGTTGCACTGTGTTCTTTTGCAACCGTCAAATATCATAACAAGATATAATGAGGCTCATCAGAATATAAATGATTTGAATACACATCTTAAAACAGAAAAAAAACAGATGTATCAAACAGTTCTAGGTTAAACTAATAAGCATATCCATCTTATAGGGGCTACCTCTCTAGAGCAACAACCTAACTAGAGCAACAACCCTTCTAGATCAACAATGTCTCTAGATCAACAACCTCTCAAGATCAACAACCTCTCTAGATCAACAATCTTTCTAGAGCAACAACCTCTCTAGATAAACAACCTCTCTAGAGCAACAGCCTCTTTAGATCAACAGCCTCTCTAGAGCAACCACCTCTCTAGATCAACAAATTCTCTAGAGCAACAACCTGTCTACAGCAACAATCTCTTTAGAGAAACAACCTGTCAAGAGGAACAACCTCTCTATATCAACAACCACTCTATATCAACAACCTCTCTAGAGCAACAACTTGTCTAGAGCAACAACCTCTCTACAACAACTGATTTGACTTCCTGCCATCGTTGCTTTCGAGATGGAGCATTGATATTATGATATTATTACAAAACTTTGAGATTAAGCCAAAGATGGATTTCATGAATCTGATTGGTCCAATTTCAAACTGTATTTGAATCCAGCACATCAGATGACTGTGCATTGTCTCAATATTGAAGAGTTTTATAATCTCTAGCCCATGAATGTTGACATTGTGACCAAGTGTGGAGTCACACTAAGTATTCAATACAAACAACCTACTTGAATGTAGCGCAACATCTGTTTTCAACGAACAATTACTTTATTAAAGACTGATTATAAGAAAAACTAAACAAACTATAGAGTTCCTAATGAAATACCATGTACAGCTGAAACATTGACTTAAAAAACTTATGTACCACTGAACTGATGTTTATATTTATCAAACTACCTTAATTTTCTTGAAAAATAAATAGGAATGAGCACACATGATACATGATGCTCCTGACCTCTTGTTTTAGATATTTAAAGAAAAAACATAATGATATGTATATATAATATAATGCATAGTGACCAAATCGAAACCTGACTTATATTTGATATATTCTGATCACTGACCCAAATATCAAATGAATCTGTAGTCCTTTAGTTATTGATTGGAAACAAAATAATACCATTGATAATGGGAGGAATGCATAGACAGACACGGGAAACACCTGGTGTCCCTTCTTGATTTTTTAATGGCTGGGCATAGTACCAAGAATCAACTTAAACCTCCTACCTCCCACAGCTGTTTTATAGGTTGCATTGAATCCTCTTCCACTGATAGATATGTCGCTCTTGAATCGTACAAACATCATGTTGCCTGTGGTGGACAAGTTCATTGGAGATGACTGGGTGTGGCACAGTCGATGTAAGGTTGGGGCCTGGTCATCACCGCCACCATATATCTAAAAAGTGTCATGGATTTACATTGATTAACATGAATTTGTGCTACTTTACATGAGTTTATATTTATTAAAGTGGATTTACATTGATAATCATAGTTATATAAATAAGTTTATATTTCTTATAGAGTACAGACATTTTAATATTTACATGGATTCAAGTTATTGATTTGTATATATTAAAAATGGATTTACATGGAATATAAATTGGTTTTCATGGAATTTAGATGGAATAGTATACATTTACTGAATTACATTAATTTACACTGTTATTGATGATATTAATTAAATTAATATTAACATGGATTTACTTTAGTCAAGATGTATTTACATAAAGCAACAGGAATATACAATGACTGACATGAAATTTGCAATGAATAATAGGGATATATGTTTATGGATTCTCAGCAAAGGTTTACTGTAACTTTACCATAACTTATTTAAATTTTCAAAGATATACAGTAATTAACCTAGATAACATTAACCTCCATGTACATTATTTAACATAGATATACATTAATTACCAGTAACCTAGATGTACATATAATAACCTTTGGGTATATTAAATAACCTTAAAGTACATTAATTAACCGGAGTGTACATTAATTAACCTAACTGTACATTAATTAACCTTAGTGTACATTAATTAACCTAAGTGTACATAAACTAACCTAAGTGTACATTATTTAACCTAGATATACATTAGTTTACCTAGATGTACACATTATAACTTCTTGATACATTAAATAACCTTGATGTACATTAATAAACCTCCATGTGCATTAATAAACCTTCATGTACATTATTTTCACTAGATGTACATGAATAAAATATTAATTACTATTATAGCAAATAGAGAGTTTACCTCTAGAACATCAAAGCTACAGTTGGAGTGGGACTCAAGGTCAAAGTTTTGTATGTTAAGTTGGATGTAGGATCCAGTTGGGGCGACGATGGTCCATTCGCAGATGCGACGATGTGGATATGGGTTGGGATAGCCAGGGCTGGTGAATGTTCCAGTAGGAGATGTAAAATAACCTCCACAACCTGTAAAGAAACAATTTTTATTTTAGAAACATCGGTATATGTCAATGTAATTGCTTTACAGAAACAAAAGTCACAATTTGTTATTTTCAATTCATAGTCGATGATAAATAAGAGCTACAAAACCTAAATTAATGCGTTATGACCAATAGCTCAATAAAAAATAACAGCCAGCAAAAAGTTTAACAACACATCTGTCACATACCATCTTACTACCACATTTAGACATACATTCTGTCATATACAGACTTACTATCTGTCACATACCATCTTACCATCACAAACAGACTTACTGTGTGTCCCATACAGACTTACTGTGTGTCTCATACAGACTTACTGTGTGTCTCATACAGACTTACTGTGTGTCCCATACAGACTTACTATCTGTCGCATACAGACTTACTATCTGTCACATACAGATTTACTATCTGTCACATACAGCTTAACCATCTGTCACACATACTAACCATCTGTCACACATACTAACCATCTGTCACACATACTAACCATCTGTCACACATACTAACCATCTGTCACATACAGACTTACTATCTGTCACATACAGACTTACTATCTGTCACATACAGACTTACTATCTGTCACATACAGACTTACTATCTGTCACATACAGATTTACTATCTGTCACATACAGCTTAACCATCTGTCGCATACAGACTTACTATCTGTCACATACAGATTTACTGTCTGTCACATACAGATTTACTATCTGTCACATACAGCTTAACCATCTGTCACATACAGACTTACTATCTGTCGCATACAGACTTACTATCTGTCACACATACTAACCATCTGTCACACATACTAACCATCTGTCACACATACTAACCATCTGTCATATACAAACTTACCATCTGTCACACATACTAACCATCTGTCACACATACTAACCATCTGTCACACATACTATCTGTCACATACAGATTTACTATCTGTCACATACAGCTTAACCATCTGTCACATACAGATTTACTATCTGTCACATACAGCTTAACCATCTGTCACATACAGATTTACTATCTGTCACATACAGATTAACCATCTGTCAAATACAGATTTACTATCTGTCACATACAGATTAACCACTTGTCACACAGACTTACCATCTGTCATACACATACTAGCCATCTGTCACATACAGATTTACCACTTGTCACACATACTTACTATCTGTCACACACATACTAACCATCTGTCACATACAGATTTACCACTTGTCACACAGACTTACCATCTGTTACATACTCCAGACGGAAACCATTGGTGACCCCATAACCATGAGAGACAAAATTGACAAAGGCAAACCGGTCTGATGTGACAGTGTATGGAGGCAGCGACGATCCACAGTACTTTCCAAGTAGAGGTGCGTTGGCATTGTCACCATTCCGCAACTAGAGGTAATCAAGATGCATGTCAAAATTAATGTAAAGTGTGTTCTACTAAAAGGGTGCTGCATAGAAAGGAAATATTTTGTAAGGCATTGTTCTCCTAACAGGTGTACCTGGTAGCGTTACCAAATATCCAGCATTATCTTCAAACAAGAAGACATATTACTTATACCGTGTCATTCTGTAAGTGACAGGTGTTTAAGGATGGTGGGTAGTAGGAAGAGATAAGAAGATAATTTAACTTAGTATAATTCTTAACATAGATTATACAAGTGTCACCAAATGTGGTTCATAATTTGAAAAGTTGAAGACTATCTACATGCACAATATATAGCATAGATTTTATTTTCATGACATCTTGTCTTGTGTCTTATTATCTATATATTTAGTTTGACTTTATGTAAAAGTGGGTTAACATACTGACTTCATGTCAAAGTGGGTTAACACAGTGACTTCATGTCAAAGTGGGCAAACACACTGACTTTATGTCAAAGTGGGCAAGCACACTGACTTCACGTCAAAGAGGGCAAACACACTGACTTTATATCAAAGTGGGCAAGCACACTGACTTCACGTCAAGTGGGCAAACACACTGACATTATGTCAAAGTGGGCGAGCACACTGACTTCACATCAAAGTGGGCAAACACACTGACTTTATGTCAAAGTGGGCTTATACACTGACTTCACTTCAAAGTGGGCAAACACACTGATTATATGTCGAAGTGGGCTAGGAAAATATTTCTTTTGTGTTCCCTAAAGACATTTTAATAAAATTAATAACTCTTGGAATCACGTAAACAATCTTGGCATAAAGTGAACTTCTAGATCAGACTGCTCTTACTAGACTAAAGTCTGATGAGTAATGTACCTTCAGGCTTAGTAAGAAATTAAGTACAAATTAAAAATAAGGGCAATAACACAGTTACGGTAAACTTTCTGCATTTATACCTCTAAGAAGTGATATGCACAGTTAGAATATCGATCAATGTCAAAGTGAGAGAAGGAGATGTTAAGTGAGTTTCCAAGGGTAGTTTCTATAATCCAGGAGCAGTTCATGTTTTGCTGGTATGGCTGTGGGAAGTTGGGACTTTCTATCACTCCACTGTAATCTTTCAAACGGTTGTTGCAACCTAAAATGGAGTCATAATCAGTACAGAAGGTTCAGTTTATTCTGTGCAGTGGTACTGTGTTTATAAAAACACAATAATAAATTTTTTAAAAATAAATACAAAGACAAAATTAATAAAAATCATATTACAAACATGTGATAGATAACACTGCTTAAAATGTCAAATAATGTTTAACCAACATGTGATAGATAATGCTGATTTGAATGTCAAATAATTTATTACATGCATGTGATAAGTAACAGTTATGCTACTTTAAAAGTAAAATAATGTATTACACATTTAACCTACATTTAGTCATAGTTCTTTGCTTTATAAAGATGTAGTGAATTACAATATACCTTCAGTAACTGAATTTATATCATGGTTTGAAACATGATTTCATACATGGCAAATTTAGACCAAACCTTGCTATGAAGGTTATCTTGAAATCTATATAGATGTCTTACTTGAGATATAAGTAGCATGGAAGCCTCTGCCTGACACTGAGTAATCTGTGCGATACTTGATCCACATCACGTTAGAGCGTGAAACCACTGGGTCAGGTATGGTGTTGCCACAGAAACGACCTAATAGAGTGCCAGCTGCATTCCCTTCTCGAACCTGCAAGTAATGTCCTCAAAAGTAGCCTGCTTGATGCCTTTATTTAAAACCTATTTTAAAATCAATGTTATTTGCTAACATTATGCCCAGACAACTAGACTTAAGATAACAAGGAATACATCTAGCAGCAAAATGTGTAAATTTTGATCCCAGTGATAACTTGGTGAGCTGGAACTAAACGTTTTGCCTAACAATGATTAATTTATGCTCAACAAACTAACAGTTAAAATAACTAAATATAAGTTTATTTACTTTATTCAACAGTTTATGTTTATAGCACATATAAAAAAAATAAGGTACATAGATGAGATATGACATTTGTTGTGTAAATATAGAATTACAAAAATACAAAAAAAAGGAAAAACTGAAAAAGGAAAGCATTAATATTTTCAATACAACAATTTTGTGCTAAAGTGAGAGACTATCCAGCACCTGATTGGTCAGATTTGGACAAAATTTTAAATATCAACATTAACCAATTGCTGTATAACAAATTTAGAATGAGGTTAAACCATCAGATTGGCCTGATCCCTGATGTTGTAATACAAATTTATAATGAGGTTAAACTATTTGATTGGCCTGATCCCTGATGTTGTAAAACAAATTTAGAATGGGGTTAAACTATCTGATTGTCCTGATCCTTTATGTTGTAAAACAAATTTAGAATGAGGTTAAACCAAAAGATTGGCCTGATACCTGATGTTGTAATACAAATTTAGAATGAGGTTAAACCATCTGACTGGCCTGATCCCTTATGTTGTGAAACAAATTTAGAATGGGGTTAAACCATCAGATTGGCCTGATTGATCCCTGATGTTGTAAAACAAATTTAGAATGAGGTTAAACCAAAAGATTGGCCTGATCCCTGATGTTGTAAAACAAATTTAGAATGAGGTTAAACCATCTGATTGGCCTGATCCCTGATGTTGTAAAACAAATTTACAATGAGGTTAAACCAAAGGATTGGCCTGATCCTTGATATAAAACAAACTTAGAATGAGGTTAAACCATCAGATTGGCCTGATTGATCCCTTATGTTGTAAAACAAATTTAGAATGAGGTTAAACCAAAAGATTGGCCTGATCCCTGATGTTGTAAAACAAATTTAGAATGAGGTTAAACCATCAGATTGGCCTGATTGATCCCTTATGTTGTAAAACAAATTTAGAATGAGGTTAAACCAAAAGATTGGCCTGATCCCTGATGTTGTAATACAAATTTAGAATGAGGTTAAACCAAAAGATTGCCCTGATCCCTGATGTTGTAAAACAAATTTAGAATGAGGTTAAACCAAAAGATTGGCCTGATCCCCAATGTTGTAAAACAAATTTAGAATGAGGTTAAACCATCAGATTGGCCTGATTGATCCCTGATGTTGTAAAACAAATTTAGAATGAGGTTAAACCAAAAGATTGGCCTGATCCCTGATGTTGTAAAACAAACTTAGAATGAGGTTAAACTATCTGTTTTACTCCCTGACAACAAATTAATGTTTAAAATGAGTCGAGGTTATTCTTGATAAAACCACAGTTAAAGGAATTTCACCACATGTTACCTCAATATAATCATAAGCACAAATTCTTTGCAGTTCCAGGTCAATATCTGCAAAGGTCAGTGTGATTGTGCTTCCCCTTGAGGTCATAATGGTGTAGAAACATTCTGCATTATGTCCATATGGATGTGGGTAGTTTGGAGACACAAAGCTCCCAGTGGGTGAGGTGAAATCGGCACCACATCCGGTGGAAGTGGCATCGTAAACAATTCTAAATCCGAAGTTATTGACAAAACGGTCGGTCACCATCTTGAGGTACATTCTATTGCTGTGGGAGACAATCACTCGATCAATTGTAGTCCCGCAGAATCTGCCAACCAATGGTGAAGAGGGGAAGCCACCATTCCTGCAGATATAAATTAAAGTCACATATCAGCTTCAAAACAATTTCTTGATAAAAAGATAAGCCAAGCAATCAGGGATAAGTCAACTAAATTTTTAAGATTGAGACACTGATCATGATCATTTAGTTAGAAAATATATAAATTCACAAATTATTGCCAAAAAAAATATTTCTGCGGTTTTAATTAACATACAGACCTAGCAATGGCATTTTTTAAAATAATAATTAAGCTTAAAGATCAATGTTTATTGTTTAGGAAAGAAGAATGAAAAGTTACTAAGTTGACCTTATTTCTAAGAAGTCCGAATTGCATGACGCTTCGTATTGTAGCTCGAAGTCTGTGATGTTGAGAACAATTTGGTTGCCCTGGGCAACATTAATGGTCCAGATACACTGTCGCTGATGTGGGTATCTGTTGGGCCAGTTAAGACTGGTTATCACACCCACATTCTCTGTGTATTCACGCCCACATGCTGGGGAGGGAAGTTGTTAATATGTAGAGTAACGAAAAAAATAAAAATAAAACTCTACTTATTTTTGCAAAGAAATCATACTGGCCTTGTCATAAATATGCCTAACAGATGAAATACTTGAAAAATTACATACTGTTGCTATTTCTCTGTCTGACTTGTCAAATTTAAAAAGAAGGTCGTGAAAAGAAATAATCCAAATTGTTAGGGTGTGGGTATAATTCTTAGGTGTGGAGAGCCACGGTGACTAGAAAAAAGTTCAATATCATTAAAATGATAGCAGCACATTAAACTATTTTTCAGTAAATCTTTTATAATTAGCATCTACTTTTCAAAAAATGACCTATTTCTGTCTTAAATTTCTAATATTTCTTAAAGCTAATGAAAATAATATAATAATATATCAAACAACACACAAGTTTCAAGAAGATTAATTAAGAAAACAATTTGTTCTAGTTAGACTCTTAATCAGCGTACCTGCCGAGGCATTAAAGACACATATACTGCTGTAAAATAATCAACCTACCTGCCGAGGCATTAAAGGACACATATGATGCTGTAAAATAATCAACGTACCTGCCGAGGCATTAAAGGACACGTATGATGCTGTAAAATAATCAACGTACCTGCCGAGGCATTAAAGGACACGTATGATGCTGTAAAATAATCAACCTACCTGCCGAGGCATTAAAGGACACATATGATGCTGTAAAATAATCAAGCTGCCTGCTGGGGCATTAAAGGACACGTATGATGCTGTAAAATAATCAACGTACCTGCCGAGGCATTAAAGGACACATATGATGCTGTAAAATAATCAACCTGCCTGCTGAGGCATTAAAGGACAAGTATGATGCTGTAACATAATTAACGTACCTGCCGAGGCATTAAAGGACATGTATGATGCTGTAAAATAATCAACCTGCCTGTCGAGGCATTAAAGGACATATATGATGCTGTAAAATAATCAACCTGCCTGCCGAGGCATTAAAGGACACATATGATGCTGAAAAAAATAATCAACCTGCCTGCCGAGGCATTAAAGGACACGTATGATGCTGTAAAATAATCAACCTGCCTGCCGGGGGCATTAAAGGACACGTATGATGCTGTAAAATAATCAACGTACCTGCCGAGGCATTAAATGACACGTATGATGCTGTAACATTATCAATGTACCTGCCGAGGCATTAAAGGACATGTATGATGCTGTAAAATAATCAACCTACGTGCCGAGGCATTAAAAGACCTGTATGATGCTGTAAAATAATCAACCTACCTGCCGAGGCATCAAAGGACATGTATGATGCTGAAAATAATCAACCTGCCTGCTGAGGCATTAAAGGGCATGTATGATGCTGTAAAAAAATCAACGTACCTGCCGAGGCATTAAAGGACCAGTATGATGCTGAAAATCCCTCATGAGCTATGCTGGCATCAGATATCAACTGTATGGTCATCACATTGCTAGTAGATGTATGAATAGGTGGATAATGGCGACCACAGTAACTGAAACAGAAATATTTGTCATTATTTGTGTAACATTATTTCCCTCATAGAGCTTTTACAGTGGTACATGTATTTGATATTAATCTGGGGTCCATACTTTGAAAAACTTGATTGTTTTGAACAGTACTCAGCTCAAGTTTTATGCAAACCTATGTTATTATAAAGATAAACAAAGAAGCTGAAATATAACTGAATGTGACTTTCTGCACAGCACCTTTAAAATAGACAATACAAACCAAGTCATATGTACAAAGCTGTGACTTTTTTTGTTTGTCAAAGTTTTAAGACAAATTTAAATTAGACAATAAAAAGATACTAGAAATGTGTCAAGACACCACAGGATGCCCAGTACTTGTGTTTGTAAGATACTTTTGACAGAGAATTTGTTGGAACAGTGAAAATTAAATCCATTAAATTAATTACAATACATTGACTGAAAGCCAAAAAAAAAAAAAGCGCAGAACAGATGAACCCACACACAGATACTAAGAATTAACACTGAAATGTGGTAGCAACTGTCTTGGGTATTTGTGTATAACTTCTGCAGTAACACATACTTTATTTACTTTAAGCAAACACAGATTTTGAACATTACCTCAATTTTAAGATAGTACAACTTGCTAAAAAACGTTCAAGTTGTTTATTCTTTTCACGTCTATAAGTAAGAAGGTTTTGATTTTTGTTAAAAAAAGAAAAAAGTCATTAATGTCAGGGCAGATGATATCTTGTGATCTTAATTGTAAGTGTGGTCATATAGTTTTCTTAGTTTTTTAAAAATGGCTAACTGTGCAGCACATATCTCAGATAATAACTAATGTTTGTAATGATGATTGGGGTGTTATGCGTTACTTGTCACATATGTTTGGTACACCAATACATAGCATTATGCAGGATCTGCTCAGATAACAATAATTTTCTAGGTTAACAAAATTCTTTTGGTCCAAATTGTTAGATACCACTTTAAATGCCCCCTGACTAATCTCTATGCAGAAGGGGCATCAAAAATTCGCTTCACTGACCTTCCTAGAAGACTTGTAGCAACAGATGTATAGTTATCATACACCGAGACTGAATCATATTGGCAGTGAGGGTGACTCTCCATGCTGAATGTGTTGAAGAATAGTCGGATCACCTGACCAGGTTCGACTTCAATGTTCCAAGTACAGTTGACCCCATGTGGGTATTGGTTAGGGTACCCTGGGGATTGGAAATGACCTGAAGGGCCTGTCAGTCTCCCCCAACACCCTGGAAACAGATAGGGAGTAAATACAATGTCATATTGTATTTATTCTATATTTTTTAGTATAGATTTCTAATTTAGAAATGGCCTGCATTGGTAGAAATTATACATTGCACCAGTATGCTTAAACATACACACAAAAAAACATAACACTTAGCCAGCACATATATACCTGTGCTTAAGTCTAACACTATCACTTAGGCTCCTTTTTTTCTCAGTGCTGCAACTTTCGGAACTCCTTGGCGATGACTAATGTGGTGTCTAAACTGAAAACTTTCAGTTTAGTAAACTTTCTGTATGGATCATTTTATAAAGCATATGTATTTTGTTATTTTGCATAAGAAATTAAACTGCATTTTAATAAGCTATAAAAAAAGTAATCTAACAAATATTGGCAAACTTTATTTTGTGAGTTATAGACAACATGCATCTTATGATTTACAAAATGGACCCATTATTACAAGAGTAAGTAAGCTGTATTTATAAATTGTACAATATTATTAATGTAAGAAAAATGTATAATATTTTAATGTCTGGGTTTTACAAACTTTATTTTCTTTTAAAAGAACCAACTAAAAAAATAGTGTTAATACTTTGGTTAATTTTTTTTTCAATACTGCCAACATTTCTAATTAGAGTTTTACAAGCACTTATGAATGTGGTACACCTGGGTCTGAAACCGGCACTGTCTCCCGATTTGCCAATAAACTCTCTACCATTAAGCACTATGCAGCCAATTACTGGTAAGTGGTCTATATATCTTGTTCAACTTGCATTTTGCCCTCGATGCCATTTTTTTAAAAATATTATTGCAGATTCTGGTATGTAATTATATCTTTCTGCATTTCTTAAAATACTTTAAATTCTAAAAACATGGACCAAAAGTTGAAAAATAGATGTTTATAAAAACATATATACACCACCCTGGACCCAATCTCACTATCTATTTCGCTACTGACTCAAAAAACAGTTTAAAGAACACTACCAAATTTGGTCCTGATTGACAAACCTGCGTCAAATGCCTGATAAGTGGCCTCAAAGCCAAGATTCTGTATGGACCCATCTGTCACAAACCTCACAAACATCTCGTTAAGAGTGGATGACTTTGGTGGAGGAATCTGGTCACCACAGAAGTGCCCCATCAGCCTAGAGCTGACTGACCCACCATCTCGCACCTAGAAATCAACAGACAGTTAAGACTATCTTTTACAACCTTTATGTAGGTTAATGATTAACTTCTGAATTCTATTAAAAACTGAATATAATGGAAATAGATTTTTGAGCCATTTTTTACCTCTGAGTAATTTTTGGGAGTATGACTCACTATCCCTGTGTTATAAAATTATTTCCATTATATGCAATCCTGAGCTTGGAAACAACGTAATCAGTTGTAACTTGATTGAAAGGGTTGGGGTTTTTTTTTTTACTTTTCTTTTTTATTTCAAGAGTGAAGGCATTTCTTCATTATACACTCATATTGCCAAAAGAAATATCATTGTATTAATATAAAAGCAATGGTTGCAAAGGGATTTTCAGTAAAAATTGGCAGTGTAAAACAACCAACTACTGTCATACTACAAGACATATACATGGCCATTAAATTTTTAGGTGACACTTGTCTTTCCACTGAGACAATATGGTACAAACCATTCTAGAGAATAGATGTATGCCTAGAACACTTGAGTTCAAACCCCAATCAGACTTTTATGTGGGAAGGTGTTCCAGTTGACCTGTGATCCCGCAGAGTTTCTACTCAAACAAATGTTTGGGATATTCTACCACCTAGATGTGGTAAATATTACCATAACTGTGAAATAATAAAAGTAATATAAAAAACAAGACAATAGAACTGACATTCGCCCCTGAATGACCTTAAAATGACCTTGAACCTTGAGAGTTGCAAATGGTATGCGGGACATACCATTAAGTGAATGTCATTAAAATGGTGAAGCTGACTGAATGTCTATGATAAAGTTATGGAAGAGACATTATATAGCATAAGAAGGGATTTATAAGGAATTACTTCAAATATCACCTTTTTTTATGATCTTCATCATACTGTTTGCATTTGTTCCTGTTTTAGGCAACATGCTAACAAGTGTATTTCTGTAAGATGGTGACGTTTGATTGAAGTACAAGAAATAATATGGAAATTAAGACTTAAACATGGAAAGGATGCAGACAGATGCATATCAAAAGATGGACTATTATTATTATTATATACCAAATTTCTTAAGCACTTTTTTCATGTACAATTATCATGTTCAAAAGTACTGTACAGTGTAACCACATAAATAATACAATATTTAAAAACAGATTAAAACATAGATATTGCTCAAGTCACACATAAAAATAAAAAAGATAAATAAAATACAGGTAAGACTTAAGAATTTGTTAGAAAGCGACTCTGGTACAAAAATAATCAGTCCAGATAAAACCTCTTAAATAAGTGAGTTTTAAGTGCTCTCTTAAACACTGTTAGAGTTTCACAGCTTTTAAGTGATTTAGGTAGGGCATTCCAGAGTTTAGGGGCTGCCGTCATAAACACGCGATCACCAGAAGTCACAGTCCTACTATGCAGTACAACCAGCGTTCTGGGACCTAAGTTGTCTGGATGGGATATAAATGTCTAGCATGTTTTGTATGTAGGTAGGTGCCTGTACGTGAAGCGCCTTAAACACATATGTGAGGAGTTTGTACTCGACTCTGATGTGTACAGGAAGCCAATGTAGTTCCTTTAATACAGGGGTTATGTGGCAGTTACGTGGTGTCCTGGTTACAACATGAGCAGCAGTATTTTGAACATTTTGGAGCTTGTTGAGAACGTACTTAGGGGATCCATACTGACTGACAGTGAGATTACCTTTCAGAGGCATAATGAAGTGTTAATAAAATTACTTTATTTTTATAGGTGATTTGGATATAAGCTTTTTCACCTTGACTGTCAAATTCCTTACAAAAAAACAGTACTCAGGTAGTCACTTTCATAAACAATGCCAAATGGACTATTGCAATGAGTCATGTTCAAGATTTGAACTCAGGGGTCATATTCATAAAGAATCTTATATCTTTTGACTTAAACTAAATATTTTTTCTAAATCTTGAAATATTTCCTTCCATATAAGGAAATTTCTTAAAATTTGATTCTAAAGACTATTGTATCGAGAAAATTTCTTAGGATTTTTTCCAAATGTAAGGAAATTTCTTAGTTTAAGTAAGAACAATTAAATAAGGTTTTTTATGCATACAACCCCTTATACTCTGGGCAAGACTTTATAAAACCACATATCATATATACCTCCACATAGTCGTAAGGGCAGTCATTTGAACCCTCCCGTCCTTCCACATCAAAGGCATTAAAGGTCAACAGCACCCGGTTGCCAGTAGCAACAGTTATGTAGTAGTCACACTCTCGGTTGCCAGGATACGGATTTGGGTAGTTGGGTGAGTGTATTGTTCCATTAGGTGCAGTAAATGTGCCACCACAGGCTGAAATAAATTGTTCAATTTAAAGATTGTAACACATAATGAAAATTTAAATAGTTTTATAAAATGTGTTTTGTATGTTTTAATAAATAACTACATAAATAACCAAAACTGTAATTTGTATGTCAAACACCCTAGTGCAACATTTCTCTGATTATTGTAAATGATAAATACTATAAGATGTGTTCATTTGAACAATTAACCTATTACATGATCTGTGTGTTAAGTTTCATCTACATGTACTCACAAGTGGATGACGAATTTCTAAGCAAAAATGTCTTCGAAGAACAATCAATGCACTAAAAATCAGCCATAATTATTGTAAAATTAAACTTATCATCCCAGCTAAGATATTTATAGCTATTTACAGTTAATAAATAAATGAAATTTTAATCATAAAAACAAATGCACACATTTTTTTCCAATTGAAAAATTGGAGATGATAATTGCAGAAATGGAAATAATATTCATCACATAATAGACCAGAAACATCTTTTAAAAAGAAGATATGAGATTTTGGCGAAACATTAACTGACACAATTAAGTGATTTCTTTTCAGAAAATGAACTTTTCTAAAACAGAGACCTCAACAGATTATACATTTTTAACAAGAGCACCGCAAGGCTGAGCAAAATATGCCCGTCAAATATGGCAATTTGAAACAACTGCTGTTCACTCTGGCACAATGCACTATGGCAAAGTTTTGGACTGCACTCTGGGTTATTGCAAGAAAAACTGAAATTAAAGTACAAAAACATAAAACAAGAGGGCCATGATTGCCCTTAATCACTCACCTGATGACACAGGCTTTTATTTAGTAGGCTCAAACCTGGCATTAAGTAATTAAGAAATATATACTTTAGAAATCTTTGGTGAAGATTGGACCATTTGTGTGGCCACTGGGTTGATAACATTTTCTAGAATTTGACGAAGTAACCTGTTGAATCCACTTGACCCACTTCAAAATATATGTATGATTTCACACTGGCAAACATTCTAGACAAGTTTGGTGAAGACTGGGCCACCAATGTGGACTCTCAGTGTTTTCACAAGGTTTTTAAAAAATGTGACCTACTTTTTGACCCCCACCTGGCCCAATGATATACTCATCCAAGATTTCATGCCGACAAACAATCTGATCAAGTTTGATAAAGATTGGGCTATGAATGTGGCCTCTAGTGTGTTCACATGCTTCTTCTTAGTTTAAAGCTAGTGACCTCTTTTTTGACCCCACGTGACCCAGTAACAAACTCATCCAAGACTTCATGCAGACAATCAATCTGACCAAGCTTGGTGAAATTGGGCTATAAATGTGGTCTAGAGTGTGTTCACAAGCTTTTTCTAAGATCTGACCTAGTGACCTACTTATTGACAAAACGTGACCCAGTTATAACTTATCCAAGATTTTTTGAAGGCAAACATTCTGATCAAGTTTGGTGAAGATTGGGCCAAAAATGGTGCCTCTAGTGTGTTCACAAGCTTTTGCTAATATTTGACCTAGTGACCTACTTTTTGACCCCACGTAACCCAAGTAGGAGTAGTGCTCCGGACACGAAAAATAAACAAAGGGGAATAACTCCTAAACAATAAACTTCAAAATGATGGTCTTTGCGCAATGCACTGTGTCTATTGAGATCTATCCACCTATGAAGTTGATAGCTTTGATAACATATGAGTTATGCTCTGGACAAGAATATTAAATAAAAGGGCATAACTCCAAAATCAAGACATACAGAGTTTTGGTTCCTGTGCACTGCAATCCGACTCGAAAAGACCTATCTATGAATCAGGAGTTATGCTCCAGACAAGAAAAATTAAACAAAGGGCAGTAACTCCAACATCATGATGTGCAGAGAGACGATTCTGGTCCATTGCACTTCATCTAAATGAGATCTATCCACCTAGGAAGTTTCAAGTCAATAGCTTCGATAATGTAGGAGTTATGCTCCAGACAAGAAAATTAATCAAAGGGCAACAACTTCAACATCATGATGTGAATAGTGACAGTTCTTGTGCATTGCACTTCGTCTCAATGAGATCTATCCACCTATGAAGTTTCAAGTCAATAGCTTTGATAGTGTTGGAATGATGCTCCGGACAAACATCTGGATGCCACCCACCCGCTACCCGCCATGGGTGATCCCATAATACGTCTCCGATGGGCATAAAACAAAAGTCTCCATTTGTGCCTCTCACTTTGAAGGCTTTCACTTAATAGGAACTTATATATGATTTATATACTTCAGTACTGTAGGGAATTTAAATTTGAATTTTGTACGACTTAAGTAACTATGGTAACTATTAAGAAACTTTTTTAAAAATGTTACACCCCTGGGTATGATAAATGGGAACAACAAGGTGTATAGTGTTTTTATTCTACCAATGCCAATTGCTCAGATAATTCAATTGGGCTGACTCTGCATTTGTTAAGTAGGTCAATATTAAGGTTAGACAGCTATGCTGAAACAAATAAGTGTAGAATACATACATCAAAGTGGGGCACCTGTTGTGTAGTGGTAGAATCGCCGACTTGTAACTCCTCTGACTGCTTAGACTCACGGCATGGGTTCCAGACAAGTTCATGGCAAAGAACTTTATGTAAGAAGGTCTTCCAGATAACCTGCAGAACACCAGTGGTTCTACCCAGACATTTGTTTGCGGTCTTCCTCTGCCAAAACTGCTGGACGTTGCAATAATGATCTCAATTGATCACTGCGATGTATTTCAAAAATAAAAACGAAGCATAGATCAAAGAATTGCTCACCAATCTTCCAAGTAGCTCTGAACCCTGCTGCTGTGACCGAATCATCAGAGCGGAACTTTACATACAAAACATTGCCTGTGGTTGTGAGAATGCCTGGTATAAAGTCTCCGCAATATCGTCCAATCAGTGGGCTGCTTTCACCGGGGCCATCACGCACCTTTAACACAAACAACAGAACAGGCATGCATTAAGTATACGTCGATTACAGAAACTAATGGAAGACACCTTATGTCATATGGTACATGCAAATAAGATGATTTACGACTTAAAAAGACAACTTTGTAGAAAACCGTAACTGAACCGGTTTGGAATATTGGACACACGCCAGGACGGTGTCTAGCTGAAATTGTGGAGATATGATTCAGAGAGACTCACTTATACATGTAGTCAAACACTGACCAAAATAAGGAAATATAAGTCCTATGAGCATTGCAACATATAATTCATTTGGAATAGGCACAGGGCAAAGATATTTGCATGCAAGCCAAGTTTAAAAGAACAAGTCAATAAATAAATAGAGAAAACCCAACAGTTAGCACCCTGTTGCATGTGAAGCAATTAATGACCACTGTAAGCATTGCTTGATTACTTGACTGGGGCACCTGAATGTGAGATTATTTAAAGGTGTTAAGCAGTGCGTCCATGTAGAGGCAAGTTTATTTTCTGAGGATTGATTTGAATAGAAATATGTGTGAATAATAGATTGTTTATAATTTGTCATAATTGTTTGAATGTGTCGGATGTTTGCAGTCATAAAAAAATAACATGTTCTGTTCTGTTCTGGTAAGTGGCGAAATCCATATTGAGTGAATGATTTAAAATTCTGCACCAGTACAGAGCAAATCTACACTACATTTTCAATAGATCTTTGTACCAAAGATGATTACCTATGAGCTAGTAACTTGAATGGCTGAACTTATAGCTCAGAAAAGCTTGTTTGAAGTAGGATTTGGAGGGGGTCAGAAACATACAAATGATAGTGAAGAGTTGTACAACACACCAACTAAACGGGGGAAACCCTGAAGCTTAAGTTGGACCCCCTAAGAGACTTAAGTCTCAAATAAATGTTCAGTTAAATATAAAAGTCAATTATTGTTGTTTTCAGCAGAGGTTTTGATTGATTAATGTTTTGAAATGTCAAAATTAGTTTTGAGCAGACTACAGATTCACCCAGTACATCTTGTGTCCAAGTTTGAAAACTTGGTTCATGTTGTCTTGTGCAGACATCTGCCCTTGGTCCCAAAGAGGGAGACTTGGGCTCAAAGAGAGGGAGATTGGACCAACCATCTTTGGACAGTCTTCAGCAGTAAGTTGGAAGACTTTGTGGTTTACATTCGTAACTAGGTAAAATGTTTTTGAAAGATTCAGAGCTCAGTATATTATTCAACCTAAGTGACCAGCTAGCCAGCAGCAAACAGATACATTTGTAGCTTACTGTTTAGAAATGGACTACTCTGTCAAGACAATCTTTACATACTTAGCAGAGGTAAACTACTTCCATAAGCTACATGGTTGGTATATGGTGGATGAACTCTTTCTTGTGAAGAAAAAAAAAGGAGAAAAGAATGTTAAATGGGCTGACAAAGATCCTGCAGATTAAAAGATTTAAAAGCACCATTGTCTGCAAGGGTATTAACTGAAGTTTGTACAGTCATTTCTTATATATGTCACAATGAGTACGAGACCAAAATGTTCAAATCACTTTTAACAATTGCCTATTTTTGCTTGTTCAGGGTCAGTGAAATAGTCACATAATCTGCTAGTGTCTCTAGCACTGCCATCAAGTCTGAGGATGTTGTTGTCAGATGACAGTATAACTATCACTATACACAGATATAAGAAGAATCAAAGAGGCTTTCTGGACAAACAAAAATTGCCTGCATAGGCAGATAAATCAATTGGCTCTGTAAGATGGATCAAGGAGTACAATCAAGCCCGTCCAAGCATTGCAGTCTGTTCTTTTGTCACCAGAATGCGGCATCTGTTACAAGTCGGCTAGTCACTGGGGTCCTAGTTAAACTCCGGTTTCCAGAGAGGAAGAGTGTCAGACCTCATAGCCCAGGGCATAGCTATGTCCGAAGTCATGGAAATGATCTGGTGGCAATCACAGGCCTGCTGACTATAAGTTCGAACTTAATTACAATATTTTATATACGTACAATTTGCCACATTTTTGTGGATTCATTAAACCCTGCACAAGTAAACAGTCGACATAATGGCAATATATTGTTTTTTCCAACTAGATGTTTGGATCTTTGAAGATTCGATCCCATACTGGGCAAGTCAAACAACACAATTGAAAGAAAGACCCAATTTAAAAACTTCCTCCACATAGTTTATGGAGTTGTCCAATCAACTGGCCAATCAGATAATGTTAATGTAGACAAAGTAGACAAAAAAACATTCATCCTGATGGTATCCACCTTTAACCAACAGGAAACTGAGTTTTATTTAGACACCCTTAGGGAAGAACTATTAAAACACGTTTAAGAATTTTTTTGGGGAAAAAAAATTCTTCCAATCAAGAGTTGATTGAGAATCATGAGCCTTAGCTTTAATATCAGTTACATTTTTAGATACTTTAGGTGGTTGTGGAAAACCTTACGCAATGGTGTTGCTATGGCTACAGAATCATCAGCGAAAGGGAAAACAGAATAAATGGGCTAAAAGCTAGAAAAGCAATAAAGTGTGAATGATATAGGATAGGGTGACATCTAGTACAGATTTACATAATATGTACTACTATTTACCCTGGTGTCTTGGTAATAACTAGCTTTGCATTTGCAGAAAATTTAGCTTGCATTTAAGCTATTGGGGACTACAAATACCTAGGTTTTGCCCTTGCTTTTGGTAATTCCCAGCTTTGCTTTGATTGAGTTTGCTACGAGTACCTAGGTTTTGCTATAAAAATTTGGTAATTCCTAGCTTGGCACTTGCATAAAAGACACCTTGTATGTTTATGCTGGTATTGTTGAATATTCTCACTTAACTACGACTTGGTTTTGCAGTAGTACATTGCAGAAAATAACTGTTTAAAGGAGTTATCATTTAGATTCCTGACCTTCTCTCGAATGGATAATTTTAATGCAGTCCATCTTAGTGCCCTAAGTAGAAACAAGTGATCATGCTTGTTCACAGCCACAATAACCCATTATCTTAAATCATATATTTACCATGAACACTTGTTTTTGCTTTGCCAACCTGTCTTAAACTGCATTTAAATGTATTACTAAACACTGAGTTTACCTGATCCTTTGCTTTGTCCCTTCAATTGTAATTGTTAAATAATACATATAAGTTCACAAAAGGCAAAAGAAGTTTACACTATTTCACCTCAACAAAATCATATGAGCAGCT
The DNA here is from genome assembly GCA_007844125.1 of Sinonovacula constricta. Lineage (NCBI taxonomy): Eukaryota > Metazoa > Mollusca > Bivalvia > Cardiida > Solecurtidae > Sinonovacula > Sinonovacula constricta. The sequence goes on along the minus strand of CM017560.1, from coordinate 49,032,698 downwards.
TGCAGTGCCCTCTAGATCCATGTTGGTGAAGGTGAGCATGATTCTCTCCCCTTGTTGAACTGTGACGATCCACACACATGATGCGTCGTGGTTGTAAGGATTTGGGTAGTTGGGAGAGATCAGGACACCAGACGATGAGTTAAATGATGCTCCACATCCACGGTCCGCTGGATAAAATAATTTTACACAAATAAATTAGGAAATATGACAAAGTTATATAAGCATTGCAACATATACTCAAATTTGAAAAGGCACAGCGCAAAGGTATTCACAAGCAAGCCACAATCTATCTGAAAGAAAACTGTCCTAATGATGACATATTCTAACAGATAAGTGACATCATGAAGAGAAAGTAGTGACGTATTTGAAAAATAATGTCCACATGGTATTTGGGAAACTATTATATATTGTTGAAGAAATCCACAAAAGCCTTAATCTCACATAAAATTAAATTATCGAACCAATAATGAAATGACCAAAGAAGTGGGAATAGTTGTAACATTCTATTTATGTATAGATGGACTTGAGGTACCTAAGTCTAATGTCCATAAAAGGAAAAATACACTTTACAATCCTTAATACATGTAGGATGAAGTCAACAAGTCACAGGTAACATACAGGGGAGATATTTTATGACCTCCACACTGCAGTCGTGGACCTACTACAATTTGTAAGAAGATTTTTTAACAGATCTGAATACCTGTATTGCTACCTACCCTCTATTGCAGCATAGGTGATATGGAAGCCCCTGTCCGTCTGACTATCGTCTGTGTGGAACTTGAGCCAAGCTGTCGGCCCGGTGGTGGAGAGGGGTGCTGGTGAGGTTTGGTTGCAGAACCGTCGTAATACTGGGCTTGTGTCTAATCCACCATCTCGTATCTAATCAAATGGAAGAGATTGTGTTAATTTCAAAATGATGTCCCCAGAATGATCATACAAGGATGTTTCCAAAGTATAACAAACAATATTCATAGGTATTTTCATTACCAGCAGACAACATGAAAGTGAAATTTTTACTGTTAATGTGATATGACAAAACTTTAACATTATGTTTTGCAAACACTCAATTTTATGATATACTCTTGTCAATAAATACTACCTATTAAATGTACTTCCACATACCTAGTGATATGTAGCATGTAATGCTGAATAAATTTTGCAATGGACTTGTTAATTACAAAGTAAAGAGACCTCTTCACATTTGTATCTGCAAACCTATCAAGTAAGAAAAATAAAAACATGAAACATTAAAAGACAGCTAACACAACAAGTAAATAGTTGTACAAGTCCATCGTTTCATAAAAGAACTCATTATGCTACTCGAACATTAATTAAGGAGCAATTCAAAGTCTTATTGGCTTACAACTAGACACTGTTCAAGACTCAACAGAGAATAGTGAAGATATTGCAGGGAACTCTTTGATCTTGTAACATAAGAGTCTCCCGTTGTGATATATTTGACTTTGTTATGATCACATTTTGGTACACTGCTAAGATCACTGCTATGTCACTAATTAAATGACCGTTTTCTGTAATGTGAAATTGATTTGTAAAAGTTTGTGGTTAATTCTGGAATATTTCAAGAGGGTGATGCAACTGGCACTTTCTCGAACACTCATAGCTATTGTAAATGGGGTTGTTTCTTATTTAAAATGAGACCTGTTGGGACCTTTAAGATTTAAAGACCAGCTGTGTTTGAAAATAAAGCAGTCTGGGAATAGACCTTTGTATTACAGTAAGTATATTTATAGTGATAATATCACCATTTTGGGACATTATTGTGGATATTAAAAAGGTATTGGACCTTCATCAGTTAAGTGAACAATTTTTAGGACTAGGATCAGCTTCGACTTTATTTATGTTACAATAACTTGTAACATGCTTGTTTAATCAAATATATATATTGTGTTGCTGGCTCTTTGCCTGAGCCTGGTTAATTTGTGCTTAGCAGGTACAGTGAACATTACTTATCTAAATGTCACTTGCTCATGATTGTTGCATGAAAACTTGTCATTTATTGGCTGAAATAAATTGTAAATCTAACACAAAACTGCATTTCAGGAAAAAAGAGCTGTCTGTATACAATGTGTATGAGGCATATCTCTGCCACAATTAATTTTGAAATTACCTGCCATTTTGGAATGGGTTTTGCTGTTGAAAGTGAACAACTAGAATAGGTTTGAAGTGAATTTCTGTGAAGGTTTTAGAGATATAGACTTCAATCAAAAGGTTTTACCAATGTCAATGCAAAGGTAATGACAAGAGGTCCCTTTTAGCTCACCTCCAAATAATCATAGTCACAGTTTGGATGAGTTTCCAAGGCCAGGGTCGCAAAGCTGAAGAGAATCTTCTTGCCTGGGGACACCGTGACTGTCCAGACACAGTCTCTATTGTGAGGATAGTTACCCGGGTAACCAGGACTGGAGATGGCTCCATGGTCGGCCCCCGCCAGATTTCCACCACACACTGCCAGAAAGGGATGATAATAGTGCAACATGGTCAGAGAAAAGTGAAATAAAGACTTTGTTACTTCAATATAAATATCAAAGATCATAAAGATAAACATCCATATGTTAATTATATATTACACAATTTTGACGTCAGTAACCTAAACTTAGTGTAAAGGATATAATATTTGTTAATTTATTGGTGAGTTAAAGATCTTAACTACAATCTGTCAATCATGTGAAGATTATGTAAAGCATTCTAGAGAAGCAAATGCAAATCTGACTTCAATGGTTGCTTTTGTCACTGATCACTGAACACTACTGTGCCTGCAGCACTTTGATTTACAATGTGATATCACTTATGTTACATTAGAATCTCCCATCATATAGTTTTGACTTTGTGATGATCCCATTTAAGTACACTACTTATGTTGTTAAGCACTATGTCAACCAGTGACATGTTCTAAGTCATATGATGTTAATTTATAAAAGCTCTTGAGAAATGCACCTTGCACCCTCTGGAATTATTTTAAATAGAGCTGTTTACTTGATTAACATGAGACGGGACCAAGTCCTTCAAAGTTTAAAAGACCATCATGAATTTAACAAGTGTTATAAAATAGCAGCAGCGTGGGACTTTAGATTTTAGATTACAACTAGTGTATTTTGGACTTAGTAATAATTTCGCTATCTTTGGACATTATTGTGGATTATTGTGGATTTTAAAAAGAATTAGACTTCCATCAAGTGAACAATTTTTATTTAGGACTTGGATTGGCTTAGATTTTATTTGATACACACAAGTTATTGTTCTGTTTGTTGAATATAGGTAAGGAAATAATTTTGCTATTTATTTGTTTAATCAAATATATTGTGTTGTGGAACTTGTAGCTGGCTTTTTCTTTCTGTTGTGCCATTAATCATAGCACTTATTAGTATTGTTCTAAACTTAATATTTCATGTAAGCTACGCAAGAACACATACAATACCTGGATAGGCTGATCTCCACTGCACAGTGAAGCCATTTCCAGATTCTGAGGCATCGGAGTAAAACCAGAAATACAACTGATGATGGGTGCTGTTAATTGGCTGGCCATTTTTAGGGGGCGTGGTTCCACAATACCTGCCGATTGCATGGGAAGCCGCAGAGTTACCATCATTGATTTGAAGAAAGTCGTAATTACACTGTGGATGGGCCTCAATCTCAAATGTTGGGAATGTAACAATCAGAATCTGAAGAAAAATAAATTTTTGATTATAACAGGTTTTTGACTTTGCTTCCTCAGATAGTTCCCATAGTTCCCATAGGGAAGTACGTCTTTATCGTCTCACAAATAAAGGCGCCATTTGGCTTCTAGATCATTTGGGACAGGAGATAAATTAATAATAACACCGAAAATCAACATGAAAAATTGACCGCTGCAGCCCGGAATTGAACAGCGGGTCTCTTGTTTACCGTTCAAGTGCTACCACTACACCACAGCGGACACATTATATTTTTTATGTTAATTATATATATATATATTTATATATATAGACCTTATGCTCCAAAATCACATCATTATGTCTTATGGTCACTTTATTGGGCCCTGGGATACCTTCATTATGTCCCAGGATCACTTCATTATGCCCCAGGATCACTTCAGTATACCCTAGGATCCCTTTATTATATCTTTGGCTCATTTCATTATGCCATAGGATCACTTCAATATGTCTACGTATCATTTCATTATGTCTTAGAATCACTTCTTTATGCCCTATGATCACTTCATTATGCCCCAGGTTCACATCATTATGTCATAGGATCACTTCATTAAACAAAGGATAACTTCATTATGTCACAGGATAACTAAATTATGTCATAGGATAACTTCATTATGTTATAAGGTCACTTTGCTCTACCCTAGGATCACTTCATTAGTATGTCATAGTGTATCATTTCATGATGTCATAGGTTAACTTTCTTATGTCATAAGATCACTTCAAAACGTCCTAGGATTGAGCAAGCTTGCACTCACATTTGTTACAATTTGTCATTTTGTTTTTAGTCAAGTTTGTCAAGTTTTTAACCTAATTATTTGAAAGCTGTAATTTTCTTCTCAGATTGTATATATCTATCTCTGTCTGTCTGTCTGTCTGTCTGTGTCTGTCTGTCTGTCTGTCTGTCTGTCTGTCTGTCTGTCTATCTATCTATATGTATATCTATATATATATAAATGTATGTGAATAAATATTGCAAAATGACCACCTTTAGCTTATTTTTCATTGACTGATTTTTATCTGTAACATACCTTAGTTTGTCTATGCATTTTATCCTAGCAAATAGTGCATTCCCAAGTTTAAATTAACTTATAAAAGGCAAACATATGATGACCTGTTTTGCATGCTTATCTTCTGTATACAGACAGTATGTGTTCAGATCGTTTCATTTAGAATTTTCATTGGTCATGCAGATGTATGACTTGAATTTTTTACTCATCATAAACCACAAACCTAGAACACCTGCGCTTCATTGTGCCTTAGGAGTCCTATATATTTTATCTATTTATGTAATCCTTTAAATGTCTTTAGCTGCTGCAATGATGCCATTACAACAGAGAGACTGTATTTCCATGATGATATTTACCTTGTCAAGAGAAGTGGTGATGATCCAGGCACAGCTAACCTGGTGAGGGTACTGGGACCCAGGGTCCTGGGGGTACCGGAACGTACCACTCTCACCAGACAGGTAACTGCCGCATGCTGCAAGACACATCATACATAGGGCTATATGGAATCAAATATATATTATGTGAATTGTTTAAAGTAAAACAAGAGGGCCATGATGGCCCTTAATTGCTCACCTGATGACATAGGCTTTTAGTAGGCACAAATCTGGCATTAAATAATTAAGAGTTATTTACTTCAGAAATCTTTGGTGAAGACTGGGCCATCTATGTGGCTCAGTGAATAAAAACTGTGGTCTCTAATGTCTTCACAAGCTAAAATGTTGACGACGGAAAGTGGACGCCGTATGAAGCGGTATCACAAAAGCTCCCCATGAGCACTCTGTGCTCAGGTGAGCTAAAAATACTGTCTTATGTATAAACAGAAATGTAAAAATGGTGCATTTGGCGTTTATAGTGTAGCAAGATCACTGGTAGTGTGTGCGTAAGGAAGTTATTGCCTAAATAGAAGTTTAAACACATTTATTTTAAGAGAAAGCATATCCTATCTACTTACACTGTTGTTCTACCTCACAGTTGGCTCCTGTATAAGCTTCAGTACATTGACAGGCATATCCATTCACCTGGTCTGAACAAGAGCCCCCATTCTGGCATGGGCTGGATGCACACTCATTGATGTTGGTTTCACAGTTGGTTCCCGTGTAGCCAGGCTGACACACACATCGGTACCCTGTGCCCAATGCCTGCAAAAATATGAATGTCACAGTGAAACCTCCAGACTGTTTTTTAACAACATATTAAAGGGGGATGATATGGTTTGCCTAAGAACATTGCAACACATATTGCCATTCTGACACTGTGTAATGCTTCACAGTTCTTACACACACCTTGCAGCCCCACTCCATCCCCCATATTAGATATTTGCACCTATCAGACATGCTGCCATTCTGACACTGTGTAATGCTACACAGTTCTTACACACACCCTGCAGCCCCACTCCATCCCCCATATTAGGTATTGGCACCTATCAGACATGCTGCCATTCTGACAGTGTGTAATGCTTAACATTTCTTACACACACCTTGCAGCCTCACTCCATCCCCCACATTATATATATTGGCACCTATCAGACATGCTGCCATTCTGACACTGTGTAATGCTACACAGTTGTTACACACACCCTGCAGCCCCACTCCATCCCCCATATTAGATATTTGCACCTATCAGACATGCTGCCATTCTGACAGTGTGTAATGCTTAACAGTTCTTACACACACCCTGCAGCCTCACTCCATCCCCCATATTAGGTATTGGCACCTATAAGACATGCTGCCATTCTGACACTGTGTAATGCTACACATTTCTTACACACACCCTGCAGCCCCACTCCATGCCCCATATAAAATATATTGGCACCTATCAGACATGCTGCCATTCTTACACTGTGTAATGCTACACATTTCTGACACACACCCTGCAGCCCCACTCCATGCCCCATATAAAATATATTGGCACCTATCAGACATGCTGCCATTCTAACACTGTGTAATGCTACACATTTCTTATACACACCCTGCAGCCCCATCCATGCCCCATATAAAATATATTGGCACCTATCAGACATGCTGCCATTCTGACACTGTGTAATGCTACACATTTCTTACACACACCCTGCAGCCCCACTCCATGCCCCATATAAAATATATTGGCACCTATCAGACATGCTGCCATTCTTACACTGTGTAATGCTACACATTTCTTATACACACCCTGCAGCCCCACTCCATGCCCCATATAAAATATATTGGCACCTATCAGACATGCTGCCATTCTTACACTGTGTAATGCTACACATTTCTTATACACACCCTGCAGCCCCATCCATGCCCCATATAAAATATATTGGCACCTATCAGACATGCTGCCATTCTGACACTGTGTAATGCTACACATTTCTTACACACACCCTGCAGCCCCACTCCATGCCCCATATAAAATATATGGCACCTATCAGACATGCTGCCATTCTTACACTGTGTAATGCTACACATTTCTTATACACACCCTGCAGCCCCACTCCATGCCCCACATTAGGTAACTGGAAGCCGCCATTACGAATGCAATTCGGATTGTTAAATCGCTTTCAATTGTTCAGTAATAAATAGCAAGCAAACCTTACTAGATATACCGCCCCATTCTGATATGGTGTACTGCCACACAGCTCTGTGGTAAGCCTGTGATGCCCCACACCATCCCCCATATTAGGTATAGGCACCTATCAGACATGCTGCCATTCTGACACTGTGTAATGCTACACAGTTGTTACACACACCCTGCTGCCCCCACTCCATCCCCCATATTAGGTATTGGCACCTATCAGACATGCTGCCATTCTGACACTGTGTAATGCTACACATTTCTTACACACACCCTGCAGCCCCACTCCATGCCCCACATTAGGTAACTGGAAGCCGCCATTACGAATGCAATTCGAATTGTTAAATCGCATTCAATTGTTCAGTAATAAATAGCAAGCAAACCTTACTAGATATACCGCCCCATTCTGATATGGTGTACTGCCACACAGCTCTGTGGTAAGCCTGTGATGCCCCACACCATCATCCACCTTAGTTATTGACCCTTACCTGACATGCAGCCCCATTCTGACATGGTGTACTGCCACACGGTCCCGTGGTGGGCCCCTGCACCACACACCCTGTTGCCCCAATGCCATTACCAACATAACCAGGAGGACAGGTACAGACACGTCCTTGAAATCCTAGCAACAAAAATGGATTGAGAGACATAGCATACATGTATACACAATGTATTGGTTGTTCATGTTTGCATTAGCTAGCTAGCATCATCTCAGTACAGACATTAGCTCACATCATCTCTTTTACTATTGTTGTATCTGTCATCATCATCATTAAAGCCTCCTCATCATTAACATCATTTCAACCACCATCTACAACTGCTGTATTGGATTTGTTGGAGTTGATCTGATTGTTAACACAAACACATTTTTATTTGCTGTTTTACTTTACTGAACAATACTCAATATATCCAGATATTGTAAGACTAAACTTAACCTTAATTGACTTTCTTGGGCCTTTCTTGGCCTCATGTTACTTACACTTACCTGGACTCTCTGTGCAGGCTGCTTGATGGTGACAGCCACCATTGTCCTGGTTACACATGCCCACCCAGGTACAGCTTCTACCATCACCCTGAAAACCTAAATATTGAGATAAAAGCTAGAGACCAAAACTAACTGATACATTAACCATCAAGACGCTGCTATACTTTCACTATGATACATCAAATAAATGTGAAACTTATCCAGTCATAAAAATCACTGTCATTAACTCTTTTTTATATAGAGTAAAATAACTCATATTTTTTTACACCGGACCTGGTAGCGCAATCGGTTGAGCGTCGGCTCCAGGTACGGGAGGCCCCGGGTTCGATCCCGGGCCCGACATACCAAAGTCGTAAAAAATGGTAGTGGTATTGCTCCCTTGCTAACGCTCAAGCAAATATAAGGGTAGTTCCACAACTGGTTGGCCCGGTGTCAGGATAATGTGACTGGGTGTGGTATCATGCCAGGTGTTCACGGCATGCTATACACAGTGAAGGCAGCACTATATCTGCTTCAAGTGGACACCGTCTCCAGATAACTGAAATACTGTTGGTGGGACAATAAAACACAATAAGCAAACATATTTTTTTTATAATACACTTTATCAATTAATACTGAATAAGTTATAAATAGAACATAATTATTGAAAATAACAACAAAGCATTAAAAATTGTGTATATGTTTAAGCAAAGTTGTTTAACAATTTAAATGTATAGGCAAATATACTTTAACATGGTCACATTATGCATTAAATTAACTAGAATACATCAAAAGATGCAAAACCACGTTGTTTTTTTCTGACCAATTTTTGTTAAAATTGTATTTAGAGATTAATATTTCCTTCCAGAATGATGATGACATTCTAAAGCAATCTAATTATTATGTCATCAGTACAGGGGAATGAAGTTAGGCACTGCATTGGAATTTAAGGCAGTGAATAGTTATGCCCCTTGATAAAAGAAGGTATGGCAAATAAATACTATTTTATTAACAGAGATTTTGGCCATATTGACTCAGAATTAATCCTAATCGTACTCTCCCCATGGGTATCTATATACCAAATCTGATCATTATATAAATAAAATCACCCCAATTCTAAACAAAGTTATTTGACAACTATTTTAGCAACATGGACCATGACCTTGGCCCTATCAATCACAAATGCAATTTTAATCTTTCCCTTCCATTAAGTTTCTACCTTCTAAAACTGATTATCATACCACAATCTTAACATAAGTTATTTCACAGAAACAAACCAAAAACTATTTTTAGTAACAGTGACCTCAACACCATCACAAAGTACAAAGAATATATAATGGGACACTTGACGATACTAGCCTTACAAAGGTTTGGACAAATTTTGTACAAGGTGCTCTTGGAAATTCTTTTTTTTTCAATTTCAGTGAAATTTGACCCTATTAACCTGAAAACTAAACCCAACATTCTGCTTCCATTAAGGTATCTACCTGACAGAAGTCAACAGATAAAAATAAAATATTTATTTTGATAACGATGACCTGCACCCTATCACAAAATCCCAACAATATGGGCTGGTGCAATTGATGAAAGTAGTCCTGTGCACCTTTGTTAAGACTCCATTGAGAAATATAAGAGGAGCTGCCCTAAAAATATACAGCTTGCCACCTGGCCATCCAACAGATTGCCACCATTCACCCATCATATCATCAGATTTTTCTTTGAAAAAAAAAAAAAAACTTAATAAAAATGTTGGGGTTTGTGTTCATAAATTTATGCCATTTAAAATTTGATTGGTATAGTTCATTCAATTTTAAAAGAAACAAGAAAACAAAAAGTAATCTCAATGTTCTGCAACCTTGCATAACAAAAAAATATTTTTCAATCTACTGTTCTAGTAATGGGCCATAATATTTTAAGTGCCATGAGATAAAATAGATGCATACACTTCATAGAGGATTATGACTAAACTCCTGGTTATGCAGCATACCTGATGGACAGGGCCCACACTGATAGGATCCCTGGGTGTTAATACACTCAACCCGTGGGGCCAGGGAACATCCGCCATTGTTGTGAGCACACTCATTGATGTCCACACATGTGAATCCATTCCCACTATATCCTGGGGACAGAGAAACATAGGTTTAAAAGATAAATCCTACAAATGGTAAATATACCAAAATATCAATAATACAGCAAACAAAGTAAGTCACAGTTGGATTAAGAGGATGTGATGTAAGTAATTTAATAATTAGAAATATTTATAATCCCATTTTTTATCCTATGCCCTCATTAGGCTAGGGGTAAAAATGGCTTCTGATATGCCTTTCAAACAAGTGTCACTCAGGTTACTGTGTAATTGTTTAGTGTTGGTGAAATGTAACTCTTGCAATATGTATAAATCCAATATGTTATAGAGTTGTCTTGCTTACATTTTTTAGACTGGTGCGCATGCGCCAGTCTTAAGTAACGATGCTGTGAACCCTGCGACGCGCGGTTTTTAACATCGGGTGTATCATTGCGACCACGAGAGCGTATTCAAGTAGTTGTGCGGCATAAGAAGTAGGGCGTTTTTAGAAAACACAAATATTACGAAGGAATGCGAACCTTTGTAAGGAAATGCGACAAATAAAAACAAGGAAACAATGTAATGTTGTTTTTCAAACAAATATGAAAGGATATTAAAAGAACGATTACAAACAAATCAATCACGTGACAAGCGGGAGATAGCGTTGGTCGTCATTTTGGATAGATCGGAGCAATCTCCTCACAGCGATTACGTCACGCATTGCTACTTAAATCTCTGCCCCCAGCAAGGAGCAAGGATCACGTGACGATAGGTTATCACGTGAAGTAAACATGGCGGCCTCCGTAAACACGCTACGAAAGAAAGTGTGTCAAAATTGTTTTTTATGTAACGAGAAAAAGCGGCATTTTAATGTAGCTGATTACAAAGACGGGATTTTAATAAATAAAATTAGTTGTATTCTGTACAGTGCGGTGAAATTTGAATTTCATAATTTCATACAAACTCCCCGCAGTGATTACTTCCCTTGACAGTACATTATATTATTATTTAAGTAGCATGACGTAATCGCTGTGAGGAGATTGAATTTCATATTTTTTTCATATTTTAAATTACTTTTTATTTTTAATATGATAAATTGATATTTTTAAAGGAAAGGTACTATATTTTGAGGAGATAAGTCCAGAAAAAAAACAACAACAACAACAAACTATCCGCCTGTATTTGGGCGAATGACTTGCTGGTGGCAGTGATATAATGTACTGTCAAGGGAAGTAATCACTGCGGGGAGTTTGAGATCGGAGTGCTTTTGAACGAGTTTCTGCTCAGCTTTCAAGGACCGTAAGTAAGTTGGCAAATATTTATGTTAATGCATTGTTGCGATCGACGTAAAAATTAGGATTGTAACTGTTTCAGTCTCTTAAGTTACGTGGGCCTTGTGCATTTCATTGTTGACACTACTTCAGTTGTGGCGGAAGCTGATCATAACTGCATTAGAACTAGAAGGGTTTTTTATCGTTTACTTCAGATAATACATTTTTCGTAACGTTTGTGGTGTGTTGTTAGTTTAATAAGCTAACTGACTTCGGCATTTTTTGTCTTGAAATCTAGACCTAAATACAGGAGGCTACGATTATAAACAAATCAGTCACGTGACCAAAATTGCGGGAAAATCTAGCGTGGATTGCCATTTTTGTAAGCTTCTGTGGATTGAGAGTTTCCTAAGCAATACTAAGGTGGCAGTGACATCCATTGGTGGAATGTATGTTACATATGTACATATATGTTACAATACTGATGACCGCAACCGTTCACGTAACCTTCATGCTGTGCTACTGTTGACAGTCACTGTATTTCTATTGCATGAACCAATTACAACAGCCAGGTTAATGGTTATCACCACGGTACTGTATACTCAGGGATTTCAATAGCTTTCACTTATGTTGAGAATTTCTTTGACAATTTTCAAGGGGTCATGATCAGATTGACACAAGTCAAATCATGTGTTCACGAACTTAACTAATTGTAAAATTGCTTTAACTTCATTTCCATATATTTACAAGGGTCCAATTAGTATTTACTTCATTTTTTAAATACTTTACATACTACATTTATGGTTATTCTTGCAAAATTTGACCACTTATTCTGCGCTTCTGCATCAAAATGACCACCAACCTAAGATTTAGGTGAGGTCAAAACTGGAAAACCTCAATTTTCCTTGCATCAAAATGCAAATATCTGGATCTGTTAAAATCCCTGAATATACTGAATTATTTGCTAATGTTGTTGATAGTGACTGTCACGTACAAACGAAAAGAACATACACATAGTTTCATATGTTTCGAGTAATGATATCTGTGCAGGAAAAGTTTGATACTTTTGTTCTTCTCCACCTCTCTTTTGTTCATCTTCAAATGTTTTTCAAAGTTTTGTTACATTAAATTCTTATATGAAAACTACTAATTGTTATTCATTGCTCCCCTATGACAGCCAATGTAAGACCATCAACAGCAATCTTTCCAATTCCTTAATGTGCATTTCGCCGTTCAAGACATCTTGATTACTCCCTTGGAACTACGCTTTCAACCGGCGCGCCAGTCTTCCAACGCTTTCAGCGCATTGATTCATTGAAGTAATGAGTAAAACAATGGACCAATCACTTGGTTTTATTTAGAAAACACGATTTTATGAAGCTTTTCTTCTTGATGAGAAAAGGGTGCAGGCATGCCATCAAAATGCCCTTTATCTTCTATTATTAATGTGCCAGCAGAGCTTCATAAAGGTGCCCAACAAGATGGGGACAACTTCTGGCTCAAGGTGATGGGAGTTACTTTTGACCCAAGGTGATGGGGATGACGTTTGGACCAAGGTGATGGGGATGACTTTTTTCCCAAGGTGATGGGAATGACTTTTGACTCAAGGTGATGGGGATAACTTTTGGCTCACAGTGATGAGGATGACTTTGGCTCAAGGTGATGAGGATGACATTGGCTCAAGGTGATGAGGATGACTTTTGGCCCAAGGTGACAGGGACGACTGTTGGCCCAAGATGACGAGGATGACTTTTGGCCCAAGATGATGAGGATAACTTTTGGCCCACGGTGACAGGGATTACTTTTGGCCCAAGGTGATGGGAATGACTTTCGACCCAATGTGATAATGATGACTTTTGGCCCAAGGTGATGAGGATGACTTTTGGCCCAAGGTGATGAGGATGACTTTTGGCCCAAGGTGATGAGGATGACTTTTGGCCCAAGGTGATGAGGATGACTTTTGGCCCAAGGTGATGGGAATGACTTTTGGCCCAAGGTGATGAGGATGACTTTTGACCCAAGAGGATGGGGATGACTTTTGGCCTAAGGTGATGGGGATGACTTTCGGCCCAAGGTGATGGGAATGACTTTTGGACCAAGGTGATGAGGATGACTTTGGCTCAAGGTGATGAGGATGACTTTTAGCCCAAGGTGATGAGGATGAAATTTGGCCCAAGCTGATGAGCATGACTTCTGGCCCAATGTGATGGGAATGACTTTTGACCCAGGGTGATAGGGTGACTTTTGAAATGTTGCCTAAGGCTAAAGTTAAACATTCTCCCACTTCACCTTGGGTTAAAAGTTTTGACATTAAAGCACTGAATAGTATATGCTGGTTTCCTGTACCTGCTGGGCAGGAGCCACACTGGAAGGATCCTGGCATGTTGATGCAGGGTACCAGCGGGTTCTGGGAGCATGGGTGTCTGGCACCAGTACACTCGTCTACATCCACTGTGCAGGCGGGATCTGAGCCTCCACCTGTGGTCCACCCTTGGTCACAGATACACCGGTACCGGGCCTATAGAGAATGTTTTAGGAATTTATATTTGTTTGTTTATTTAGATAATAAGGGATATCTTATAGATTTTCATTGGTTTAAACAATAACATATTATCATACCTGTCCATCCTGTGTAAACAAAACAATTTAACAAATAAAATATAATATAAAACAATAATAGGATTTTAGTCAAATGAAGGCTATAGTGTTTGTTACTTAATTTATAATGAATATGACTACCAACTTGTGTATGTGTATGTTGACACATGTACAATGGCAACATTCACACAGATTACATTCAAACAGACTTTAACTAAGTAAATACTAGGTTTATAAAAGTTAAAACTTTGGTAAGGTAGCCCAAACTATTCCGCCCTGGGTGAAAGGTATTCCACGATGTAGTTTCCCACATGAAGCTAAGAGTTCTTAGCTCAATATAGTATGCAAATTATTTTTAGAAAAATTAAAACTTTATTAAGGTAGCCCATAATTCTCAGCCAATGGTGAAAAGTATGTACAAGGACAGTTTCCCAGATAAAGCTAAGAAATCTCATCATAAAAAGAGTAAGGTTTTCATATTTTAATAATTTAAACCATGACTATTAAAGAGATATTGGCAAGGTTATGTTCTTTGCATGTGACAATATTTTAAATTTGCACTTACAGGTATGTGCCCATTTGTATGAAATTTATTTTGACATAAGAATCATACTCTGTTGACATGAGTGCTAAGCATGCACAGTTTCCAGATAAGATCAGATAAGAGATCTTGGTTAAATAAATGATGTTTTTAGAAGATCAACATTAAACAAGTTTAATCAGATGTTTGACAGTACCTGTCCGCCCTGGGCGCGGGGTATGTTGACGCAAGTTCCATGACCACATAATTCCATTGACGAGGCTCCTGTACAGTCTTCATGGGTCTCTGTACATCTGACACCATGGTAGTTGGGCGTACACTGACATCTGGTAAAGTGTATTGTTGATATTATAAGGTGCACAACAAGACTTTCAGTTATTATTTGGTACTAGTGTGGGAAGACGCCATTTAAGACAACATAACCAGGAATTTACTGCAGGTCTTAAATAATCAGCATCATCAATCATTTAACATGCTGTTTTGATGATCCTAGGCAACACATTTCCATAGTGACTGTTGCAAAATAGAATGAATGATTTACCTAGTCAATATCTCTGAGACCTGTATAAATCTGTCCATGACAACATATATATGGTTGGTACAGGTGAGAATGAATGGTTGACCTGGTCTATATCTCTGAGACATGTATATATCTGTCCATGACAATATATATATGGTTGGTACAGGTGAGAATGAATGGTTGACCTGGTCTATATCTCTGAGACATGTATATATCTGTCCATGACAATATATATATGGTTGGTACAGGTGAGAATGAATGGTTGACCTGGTCTATATCTCTGAGACATGTATACATCTGTCCATGACAATATATATATGGTTGGTACAGGTGAGAATGAATGGTTGACCTGGTCTATATCTCTGAGACCTGTATATATCTGTCCATGACAATATATATATGGTTGGTACAGGTGAGAATGAATGGTTGACCTGGTCTATATCTCTGAGACATGTATACATCTGTCCATGACAATATATATATGGTTGGTACAGGTGAGAATGAATGGTTGACCTGGTCTATATCTCTGAGACATGTATATATCTGTCCATGACAACATATATATGGTTGGTACAGGTGAGAATGAATGGTTGACCTGGTCTATATCTCTGAGACATGTATACATCTGTCCATGACAATATATATATGGTTGGTACAGGTGAGAATGAATGGTTGACCTGGTCTATATCTCTGAGACCTGTATATATCTGTCCATGACAATATATATATAGTTGGTACAGGTGAGAATGAATGGTTGACCTGGTCTATATCTCTGAGACATGTATATATCTGTCCATGACAATATATATATGGTTGGTACAGGTGAGAATGAATGGTTGACCTGGTCTATATCTCTGAGACATGTATATATCTGTCCATGACAATATATATATGGTTGGTACAGGTGAGAATGAATGGTTGACCTGGTCTATATCTCTGAGACATGTATACATCTGTCCATGACAATATATATATGGTTGGTACAGGTGAGAATGAATGGTTGACCTGGTCTATATCTCTGAGACCTGTATATATCTGTCCATGACAATATATATATAGTTGGTACAGGTGAGAATGAATGGTTGACCTGGTCTATATCTCTGAGACATGTATATATCTGTCCATGACAATATATATATAGTTGGTACAGGTGAGAATGAATGGTTGACCTGGTCTATATCTCTGAGACCTGTATATATCTGTCCATGACAATATATATATAGTTGGTACAGGTGAGAATGAATGGTTGACCTGGTCTATATCTCTGAGACATGTATAAATCTGTCCATGACAATATATATATGGTTGGTACAGGTGAGAATGAATGGTTGACCTGGTCTATATCTCTGAGACATGTATACATCTGTCCATGACAATATATATATGGTTGGTACAGGTGAGAATGAATGGTTGACCTGGTCTATATCTCTGAGACATGTATACATCTGTCCATGACAATATATATATGGTTGGTACAGGTGAGAATGAATGGTTGACCTGGTCTATATCTCTGAGACCTGTATATATCTGTCCATGACAATATATATATGGTTGGTACAGGTGAGAATGAATGGTTGACCTGGTCTATATCTCTGAGACATGTATACATCTGTCCATGACAATATATATATGGTTGGTACAGGTGAGAATGAATGGTTGACCTGGTCTATATCTCTGAGACATGTATATATCTGTCCATGACAACATATATATGGTTGGTACAGGTGAGAATGAATGGTTGACCTGGTCTATATCTCTGAGACATGTATACATCTGTCCATGACAATATATATATGGTTGGTACAGGTGAGAATGAATGGTTGACCTGGTCTATATCTCTGAGACCTGTATAAATCTGTCCATGACAATATATATATGGTTGGTACAGGTGAGAATGAATGGTTGACCTGGTCTATATCTCTGAGACATGTATATATCTGTCCATGACAACATATATATGGTTGGTACAGGTGAGAATGAATGGTTGACCTGGTCTATATCTCTGAGACATGTATATATCTGTCCATGACAATATATATATGGTTGGTACAGGTGAGAATGAATGGTTGACCTGGTCTATATCTCTGAGACATGTATATATCTGTCCATGACAATATATATATGGTTGGTACAGGTGAGAATGAATGGTTGACCTGGTCTATATCTCTGAGACATGTATACATCTGTCCATGACAATATATATATGGTTGGTACAGGTGAGAATGAATGGTTGACCTGGTCTATATCTCTGAGACATGTATACATCTGTCCATGACAATATATATATGGTTGGTACAGGTGAGAATGAATGGTTGACCTGGTCTATATCTCTGAGACATGTATACATCTGTCCATGACAATATATATATGGTTGGTACAGGTGAGAATGAATGGTTGACCTGGTCTATATCTCTGAGACATGTATACATCTGTCCATGACAATATATATATGGTTGGTACAGGTGAGAATGAATGGTTGACCTGGTCTATATCTCTGAGACATGTATACATCTGTCCATGACAATATATATATGGTTGGTACAGGTGAGAATGAATGGTTGACCTGGTCTATATCTCTGAGACATGTATACATCTGTCCATGACAATATATATATGGTTGGTACAGGTGAGAATGAATGGTTGACCTGGTCTATATCTCTGAGACATGTATATATCTGTCCATGACAATATATATATGGTTGGTACAGGTGAGAATGAATGGTTGACCTGGTCTATATCTCTGAGACATGTATACATCTGTCCATGACAATATATATATGGTTGGTACAGGTGAGAATGAATGGTTGACCTGGTCTATATCTCTGAGACATGTATACATCTGTCCATGACAACATATATATGGTTGGTACAGGTGAGAATGAATGGTTGACCTGGTCTATATCTCTGAGACATGTATACATCTGTCCATGACAATATATATATGGTTGGTACAGGTGAGAATGAATGGTTGACCTGGTCTATATCTCTGAGACATGTATACATCTGTCCATGACAATATATATATGGTTGGTACAGGTGAGAATGAATGGTTGACCTGGTCTATATCTCTGAGACATGTATATATCTGTCCATGACAATATATATATGGTTGGTACAGGTGAGAATGAATGGTTGACCTGGTCTATATCTCTGAGACATGTATATATCTGTCCATGACAATATATATATGGTTGGTACAGGTGAGAATGAATGGTTGACCTGGTCTATATCTCTGAGACATGTATATATCTGTCCATGACAATATATATATGGTTGGTACAGGTGAGAATGAATGGTTGACCTGGTCTATATCTCTGAGACATGTATGTATCTGTCCATTATCATGTATATATGGTTGGTATAGGTGAGAATGAATGATTTACCTAGTCAATATCTCTGAGACATGTATAAATCTGTCCATGACAATATATATATGGTTGGTACAGGTGAGAATGAATGGTTGACCTGGTCTATATCTCTGAGATATGTATATATCTGTTCATTACCATGTATATATAGTTGGTACAGGTGAGAATGAATTGTTTACCTGGTCTTTATCTCTGAGACATGTATATACCTGTCTATTACCATGTATATATGGTTGGTACAGGTGAGAATGAATGGTTTACCTGGTCTATATCTCTGAGACATGTATATATCTGTCCATTACCATGTATATGGTTGGTACAGGTGAAAATGAATGGTTGACCTGGTCAATATTTCTGAGCCATATATATATATATATATATATCTGTCCATGACCATGTATATATATGGTTGGTACAGGTGAGTATATTAACCTGTCCGTTACAATGAATGATGAGAAGTATATATCTGAAGTCTATTCTATTGATACTTATTTGTTAGAGGAGTCATTTGTCAATACCTGAGATATTCAGAGGACACTATTAAAGCCTTACCACTGATGTCTCTTTACAATTGCTTAAAAAATGATCAATTTACGTGTATCCTCCATGTGTGTTGGTGCAAGTGGCGCCGTTCTGACAACCCAGGTCTGTCCCAGCATAGATAGCACACTCATTGATGTCCTGGTCACAGGTTGAACCCTACAGACAACAGAGGTTAGGATACAAGCTCAATATCACACAATTTTTCTAACTACTGTACCTCTTCTGTTCTAGGTAATGCAAATCTGATGAGACTGGGGAAAAACTTTCAAGAAATCTACCAATCGTGTTAACCATCCATGTTTGGTGATTTACCTATGTATACATATCAGTTTTTTAGTACTCAGTTTGACACAAGTATAAAAGGAAAATACACACTGTCCAGTTTCATATCTTTTAAATATGTAAGCCAATACTTGTTTACCACAAGTAGAACTTTGCGAAAGAAATAATTATTAGACTAAGCAAGAATGTATGCGATAAACAACAACTGTCCTTAGTTATAAGACAAAGGCTCACTTTGAAATATTTTGCTCAACCTTGCTCAAATTTTGATGCAACATAAAATATTTCAAGTACTTAACCCTTAGCTTGCAAAACATGTTTTCGTACAACTGTGGCAAATACAAAACTGCAGTTACATATAAGCCTGTTGGGAGATGTCTGATCGGAATCTGTTTTATTTGCTGCTGAACCTCTAGCAACATGTCAAGGTGCTTTTGCATGTCAATGTAAGAAGATAACTAAGAATTAGTCTGGGTTACTAACAAATATACCAAGCTTGGGGTTAAGGATTGTCACCTGGAAATTTGATGGACATCTGCAGAAGAAGCTTCCATACGAGTCAATACAGGTCCCTCCATTTCTGCATGGATTACTGGTGCATTCATTTGTCGTCAGTAACTGGAAGTGTGGGGTAAATAGCGAATTATTGTACTATAGAACCAATAGCCTAATGACTGGAACACAGCACATATTTACACATCTACACACATGCATGCACGCGCACGCACACACACACACACACACACATAGACAGATATATATAGATATATATAGGCATAAGTGATAAATATATATATAATGCTAAGCATTAGGCAGGTGTTGCTTTACTATTAGATACTTACAATAAAATTTTACAAAGGACTTTCCAGTCTAAAATATGAATAATTGCTTTCTTCTATGTATCAATTTTATTTTTTATGCAGGCGTATCTACAGGGCAGGACCTTCAACAGTGGAACATCTCAAATTGTGAATGTAAAAAATTATGAAAAAATCAAAAACAAAAATAAAAAAAATAAAAAAAAATTATTAAACCTTTCAGCTTTCAATAATACAATTAAAAAAAAATACTATTTTGCAAAAATTAATGAGAGATTAATTAAGCATAAAACCTAATGAAATAGTGAGCTTAATATTAAAAAAAACTTTAAATGGAAAATTACTTACTGTTTGTAGTTGCTGGACATTCTCTTCCAATTGTGTTACCTGTACAAATGTTGTATTACAATAGAGAACATGTATTCAATTTTTTACAAGAGAGAAATATGTAAGGATGATGATTATTATTGGTAAAAAAAGGGTAAAGTATTCATTTTAAATAAAACATTTAAAAAAAGAAGAAATATTCTATAAACTATGCTTTAAAGTAATAATAAAATTCCCTGTTGTTCATTTAACACTATTTTGATGTGCATGGTATTTCAGTGCATATTTTCCCAGGATTCAAATATTTAGATATTATACGGTTAGAAATTTCGACAATTCACTGTAATATTTTCATCAACTACTTAGTGTGCTGTTGCTTGGTGTTAAAATAAAATAATATTAAAGGTGGAATCCAACAGTCTTTCTATATCTAATACATGTATTAAAATTACATCTAATACATCTTACTCTGGTTAAGGAGATTTTGTGTATAATGGCTGCAAAAACTTATACTTTAATGTGAGAAAAGGCTGTTTATTTCCTTAATTGTTAAACAGTACAAATCAAGAAATATATCTCTTTCAATAATTATTATTTCCAAATTTATAAATAAACATGATGGAAATTCCAGCTAAAAATAGATATCAATGTCACAACTGATAACATGGATGAGCATGAAACTTGATCTCAAAAGTAAATGATCACATGGTTTTCTTAACTTTAAAACAGCTAACTGTGCATTGTGGCACAGATAGGAAATATATTTTTGAAATGACAAGTGAGGTGTTGTGCTTTACTTTTCAAATAGATGTAGGGCATCAAAAAATAGCTTTTCACAAAATCTTTTCAGGTAACTATAATAAATTTGGTTGTTTGAGAGAAAAAAAATAAATCCAATTATCAGATAATACCTTTAATATATACCCAGTCCCCATTTACACACAACAAAGTTAGGGGGATATGCTAGACTCAGGTTGTCTGTCTGGACATAAGTTTGTCCAGGCTCCTTCTCCTACAGTTTTGCCTCAAATATGATTAAACTTACAAATTATCATAGAAACCTGCCACACTCATTATGATCAAATATAAAATTGCCAGAGGTATTGCCCATTTTAATGCTATCTCTGACCTTAATATAAGAGATATATTGACTGGGAGCTGGTTAAAGTATTTGTTAGTCATTGGATTAATGTCAAGTTAAATCTGTTATTACAAAAGACCTCGTTTCCAGGAAAAATTTATTCAGCAGCAGCTAGCATCATTTCTGTTTGTTTTTGTTGTTGCAAAGTGATAAATTCACAAAACTTTATTAGAGAATACAAACATATATAAGTAATTGTCTTTATTTATGCTTTATAGCTTTGTTTTAGTTTACCAAAAACAAATTAATAATTGCTTTAAGTGTGCAATGAAATAGATAGAATGTTTGTTTTTCAGTTTATTTTAGATTTTTTTCTATTGAAAATATAAAAAAACACACTACCTTTCTACGTGTCTGCCTTAATGATCGGACCAATCTATTAACTCCTCTCATCTAAATAAAAGAAACATGATTAGTAAATGATAAGTATGCAGTGTCATATCAACTGTATTCATATTGAATTTTTTCCATAATTTATCTTCATTACCTTATTTCTAATGAAACCAACAAGGATTTAAAACAAATGTCTATAAATCTTACTTAACAGTTTTAGTGACTTTTTTATAATGCATGTAATTGAAAATAAAAGATAATAATAAATCATTTAATTTGTAGATTTAGACATAACATAAATTATAATGAAATAATAACTCATTGTTTTTACATATTCTGTATTAAGTAAAAGGGTTATTTCATTGAAACAATTTACCGAAAAAATCTTTTATGTAATTGTTTTATGTATAATATATTGCAAAGAAAATATGCTCTCTTCCTTGAAATGTATCCATTTTGTAGAACTTTTAATCTAAAAACCAGTTACATTTCCTTTAATTGATAAAAATTGACCACTGTTCACAGTGACGTTTGACAAGTACCTGTCGAGTTAACGAGGCTACACTACTTGTTACTGAATCTAGCATTGTCTGGACCTGGCCTGTGGGTTGAAGATTGGCCAGACTTGTCTCAACAGTCATGAGACGGGCATTCAGGTTAGTGGGGATCTACAAACAAAAAGGATACAGCTTTTCAAATTTTTAATTGAGTGTCGCTGAAGAATGCCATCAAAATAGACATAATTAATTGTTACCTACTGCATCATAATATCAAAACAATGATTTAAAAAAGGAGAAATCAATATGTTAGAGTTTAACACTGTGCTAGATTAAAAACTTTCTTTGTAGAGAGGAATTCCAGTATTATTTGCCTCATTTTTCCAGAATTATATGGAAGCCGCAATAATAACCAAAATTGTGGGATTTTATATTAAAAAATAAATACCTGGCTGCTGACAGCATTGTTTAGTTGGTTAAGAAGCTCTGCAGTGGGCTGGATGTTCCTAATCCGTGCCTCCAGCTGGCTCAGCCGGGACTCTGTGCTGGGTGCCACAGTTGGGGCTGTCCTCATTTGGTCAATGGCTAGTTTGTTTGCCTTCACCTGCAGAGCACAAGGCACCATTTGAGCTGATGTTAAGGGTGGTTCATATATCCAACAGTTTATCAATATCAAATGTATGCAACAGTATCTTATCCTTGTTTGGGGGAATTGGGGCATGATATCAGCAAATAGAAACTTTAGTCTAAGCAAGCCAATTTATAACACTTTCTTTAATTGTAAGACAAATTGTAAAATAAATTATTCTAAATGTTCATTCTTTCCAAAAATATAAGAAAACATGATGGGGATTTCTGCTTAAAATAGATATTGATTTCAGATGAGGTGGGATTTAAAAATATGTGAGTCTGCACCATGGCTCAGATAGAAAATGACAATTGGAGTCTTATGCTTCACTTTTCACATAGATGTAGGACATAAAGAGATAGAATTTCACATTCTCTTTTCAGGAAATAATAATTTGTTTAGTAGTTTGAGAAAAAGTATACGGTCCTAACCATTAGATACCACCGTTTTCCAATATAACGATAAAAGATAAAAATAAATGTGGGGGTTTCAACAATAACCATAATGGACATGTGCATAGTTATTAGAACTTTTCAAAAGCAGTTAAAAGTATCCTATCAGAAAGAGGAAAATAATTTAAAGGAACGAGGACTTAATATTGGTGCAAATATTGGAAACTTTTTTACCATGCAGTTGGTATCAACTAACCAGACAAAAATGGAGCTTGGTAGGCATAGTAACTGTAACAATTGTAATGAAGCAGAATAGATAGGACATGTATTTACGATCCATCAATATTACAGTACAAGTTACACATACATTACCCTTCTTCAGTACATCTCAAAACCGCTCTATTGGCATTCCTGCCTTAGCGCAGCATCGGTTATGGAATACATCAGAAATTTGTAACAGGAATGTTGTTTGTTTATTTTGGGGTTTTTGTTACATCTAAACAACACAATTACCGGTATGTTTATATTTGTGATGTCCAGCTAATTATTGGTGGAGGAAGTCCCAATACCTGTGTCAGTAACCGCACTGCAATGGGCACCTCCACTCCACTGTTGTTACTTCATTCATAATCTCACAGTTATTCATAAATATCAGTTTAGTTTGCAACTGTGAGACATTTACCAGCCATTCTAGGTAGACCTTAATACAGTGCCACTAAATTTACAGTTTTTCCTTTTCTGATTGCAGTTTGGTTTTATTTTTTGTCAACAAACATACCAAAAACTGTCTCAATTTATAATTTCCTTCTTCTTTACAGCCCAAAAATGTTTTTAGATTATGAAATGAGTATAAATAACCTATCAACAAAAAGTATGTATATTTCATCAAAATCAATATTTGATTGATATAGCTTCCCAAATAATCACAAATACTGTGCATGATTGATCATAGCCACTAAAAAAAACACTTCTATTTTGGAATTTTGGAAAACAATTTTTTGCGTGCACAGCCACTTGTTTTTCCTAACAGGTCAACAAATAGAAAAAAGGAATTACTTTTTTATGGATAAGGGAATGTTGTTTATTGTCAGTGGCTACATTATCCATGTAATAATATTGCAGTGTGCACTTGAATTTATATTACAGTGTGCACTTGATTTCAAATTACAGTGAACCTTTGAAATAAAATTACAGTGAACACTTGGATTAACATTACCACATGCACTTGAATTAATATTGTAGTGTGAGCCTTAATATTACCACATGCACTTGAATTAAATTGAATTTAAAAAACAACAACAGAGAGCACTTGAATTAATATTGCAGTGTGCACCTGAATTAACAAAAAACAGTGTGCACTTGGATAAATATTACCATGTGCACTTGAATAAATATTGCAATGTCACCTGAATTAATATTACAGTGTGTGACCTCTAAATGTGGCTGTTCTGTAGATCAAACCAGCAGTTTATCCATTAAAATGAAAAATAACCATTCATGTTTGCCAAGTTCTTTTCACATAATCTTTTCTTATAGAAAAACTCACAATTGGGACTATAAAGTTTCATTTAAGAGTACAAATCTAAATAGAAAACAAAAACAAATAACAAATTCTGCAAAAACTGCTACTTTATAGTTAATAATTCTGCATAAATGTATATTGAAATATCAAGTACTGGTACTTTTTAAATTTCCCAAAATCCTTTCTGTCATATGAAAGACAGCCGTACACCACACCTCCCCTCATACTAATTAAGTTAGCTCTGAATCGTTCTAGAATGTCTCAGTCCTAATCACTTTATCTCCCCTTGTTGGAGTCTCATTATCATTGTCTCATTTGCATACAATTGAGCTGATGTTCTCTACTTATCCATGCACAGGTACGGGATGTAACAAGATCCTATTTTATCATCTTCAGGTCTAATAAAAGTGAGTGCATTGACAACCTCTTCTGTGCAGATTTGGCTTCAGAACAAACATATCCAAGAAAAACAAGTAAATTCTTCTTGTTTATTGATAAATCCATTTTATACTTTTGTTACTGGAAGAAGTCTACCGGTAATTGTTTGAAATTGGTACATATATTACCATTAGCAATCAACTTAAATAAATCTGTGTATTTTATATACTAAACATTGCAGTTTGTTTTCCATTCCACCTATTTCATTGTGAGAGATAAACGATCTCAATTATTGCCTCTTTAAAATCATTTTCAGAGAATCAACATGATAGATAAATGAAATGGAAAAGTTAACTGCAGGTACAGACTTTTTTCCCAACAAGTGGCAAGTGAATATGGATAGAACCAGATATCAACAGATCATGTAGTCCAGTGGTAGGATGCACAACTCCTGATCACGGGTCCCTTCTTCAAACCCCGGTCAGGTCACCACTAATTTCCTTTAGCATTGACTCAACCTTCTGACAACGCAATTTTTTAATGGAGAGCACATTCACGTATAATCTAATGATCAGAGGTAATATATAAATCCATAATTAATTGTGGTTCAACCAACTTCTGCTCGTTTTTTAAGAAAAAAAAATTAAAATGCAAATATGACCAACTGTGACCAAATTGCATTAAAGTCCATTTCCATGATATCATACCAAAAATTAAAAGCAGATGGCATTGGGGATGCTGTATATGACGATGAAAGTGATGATGGTAGTGATGATTATCGTACTGCTGCTTAATTTGGAAAGTTGTTAAGATAATGATGACAAAGATAATACCTCTGATGGTTAGAAATATTACCATGACTATATTAATGATAAGCGATGATGCTGATGATAGTGCTGCTGATGATGAGGAGGAGGATAATGCGCCTTCTGATGGTGACAGTAATTGTTTTTTGTTTTTTGTTACATCACACTGACACAATTATAATCATATTTATGATATGTCCATCTAACTGTTGGTGAAGGAAGACCCCAGACATATAACAGGGTAGATCCACCGCCACACCACAGGTCAACTAGATGACCCCCACCCCATCCCCTCCTTTCCCCACATTTAAGTTTTAGCCCCAACCGGGACTCGAACCCATTCAGTGAGGGACTGCAGAGTTACAAGTCGGTAACCCTAACAATCAGCCACGAGTCATTATGCTGATGATAAGATAATGCCCAGGACTGGTGATCATGATAATGATTATGCTAAAAGTACTGAAGATGAAGATGAAAATTGCTGATGATTACAATATATATGCTATCATTAAAGATGATGATGACAATATATTTGCTAGCATTAATGATGATGATGACAATATATTTGCTAGCATTAATGATGATGATGACAATATATATGCTAGCATTAATGATGATGATGACAATATATTTGCTAGCATTAATGATGATGATGACAATATATTTGCTAGGATTAATGATGATGACAATATATATGCTAGCATTAATAATGATGATGACAATATATTTGCTAGGATTAATGATGATGATAATATATTTGCTAGCATTAATAATGATGATGACAATATATTTGCTAGCATTAATAATGATGATGACAATATATATGCTAGCATTAATAATGATGATGATGACAATATATTTGCTAGCATTAATAATGATGATGATGACAATATATTTGCTAGGATTAATGATGATGACAATATATATGCTAGCATTAATAATGATGATGACAATATATTTGCTAGGATTAATGATGATGATGACAATATATATGCTAGCATTAATGATGATGATGACAATATAAATGCTAGCATTAATGATGATGATGACAATATATATATGCTAGCATTAATGATGATGATGACAATATATTTGCTAGCATTAATGATGATGACAATATATAAGCTAGCCTTAATGATGATAACGAAAATGGTCCTGCTGCTTACGATGCTAACAGAAGATTGAGTGAATGAACTTACAGACTGTACAATGACTGCCAGGTCTTCCCCATTGACGTTGACGTATCCCCCAGAAGTGGCCCTGAAGGAGATGTTATGGTTGGTTCCTGTCTGGAACACAAGGTGTCCGTTCTGTGTCATGATTCGTGGTCTGAAATACACAGATTACTGTTTTGATTTCTTCTTCTCCCCCATTATCATGATTATGATACAAATCCACCTAAAACTATTCAGTGTGATATTTTATTTCAGGGACCTGTACTTGCATTTATATTGCCTATAATTGTGGCCATATTTATCATATTATCTTCAGTTATATCCACCACCGACCTATTGTTTACACTTTTAGAGATCTTATATAGGTAATTTCCATTTAGCAAGCTTGCAGTCAATAATTCGGGAACGTCAGACCTAGATCTAGATACTGAAATAACTACAAATCAGGATTCATTGGAAAGAATTGATGAGTGATGCCAATTCTCAAAATTATACAGTAAATGATATGATGATTACGTTATTTCTAATGTTGCAATTTCATAACAAGATCTATTCAGAGTCTTGCCTGTGATGTGCAGTGTTATCATGTTACATATTAACAGATATAGTAGTCGTGAAATTTATTTAAAGATTCGAGTAGATACAACAATTGTGTTGGTTAGTAATACATTTAAAATATGTGATAAAACATGCTTAAAGCTGGTTTTAAATCGTTAACGTTATAGGAGTAGCAGATTTCTCGTTACGTTCGATGTTTTCAAGTTTCAAGTTTCGCGGGAAATTAACAGTCAGCATTTCGCGCCATTTTAAATAAAATGACAGAAACACATTGAATGGGTAGAAAGGATCCGATAAAGAAGTACTAATATAAAAAGTAAATTTTTTCATATGAGTTTTACGCATTGTCTCGTCAGAGTATATTCAACTCAGTACTTTTTTTTAATTAAGAGCATCACTTATAACATTGTAGTAAAAAATCAGGTTTGTAAGATTTGTAGATTTAAACCTACAAGAACTTTGATCAAAGACCTACCAACACGTGTAGATCTACATGCATTGAAGTGCATTTAAAGTTAAATCGGTTATAAATAATAACAACATAATATAAAATTTTACTTACAGTTCTGGTTGAATTTGTCGTTTATTCCGCGCATTTTGATATGTATTATTAAATAACAATGACAAAATAAATAATTTAAGTATTGGACATTTTGTTATATTAAGCAACTCCATCTTTGGTCCATGTCAGCATCTAGCCTGGAATGATTTGATTAAACAGGGAAACTATCGGGTTCTTCTATTATCTAAGACGAGGGATAGTGGTATCTTTGCATAATCAATTCTCCGCACTGTTTATGTTATCTGAATGGAGAGACTTCAAGTCTTGGTATTGTTCGGAATATTATACTGTACGTTAAATAGAACCAATATTTAGTATGGTATTGTGAACAAACATAGGAAATACTATTTTATTTATAGTAAGCATGAATAGTTTAACGCGTTTCTTTGAAGAACGAACTTTAGACAATGAAATTATATGTGTTTGTATTCAACGCATGTCCCCTTTCATTAAATCCATTTGGACTCTTCCATTAATTAACTATTGTTGATAAGGTACGGTCTGCGCCTGGGACGAAGAGAGTCAGATGCAAGTACTTTAATTCGACCCCATCGTACATGCGGATAATTGTTTTATTGCTAAGTAATTGTCCATTGATAGGAAGATACACAAGGTTCAAATTACTTCTTACATTAGTGGACGTCAGTGCACAACCGCAATGTACGATTAACAATTGTAAATAGGAAGGAATTTTAAATACTTGACCATACCAGCAAACCTTCCCTTTCTTTTTCATTAGGCATTTTGTGATTGGTGTACCTCAGTCTACCTAAAGTCAGGTTAAAAGGCAGCTTGTTGAAGAAATTCAAATACAATTAAATGTTTGTAACACTTTTTCCATGTAAACTCCATGTGGAAAGCCCCGACAGCCAACTTCCACTAGAAAGCGTCCACCTTCAACCCCCACTGTCTGTCTGTCTCTGTCTCTCTCTGTCTGTCTGTCTGTCTGTCTCTCTCTCTCTCTCACTCTCTCTCTCTCTCTCTCTCTCTCTCTCTCTCTCTCTCTCTGTATATGTCTGTGTGTGTGTGTCTCCCCCCCCCCTCTCTCTCTCTCTCTCTCTCTCTCTCTCTCTCTCTCTCTCTCTCTCTCTCTCTCTCTCTCTCTCCGTCTCTCTGCGTCTATATTAAAATGTGTACGAAGTTCATCAACATCATTTCCGACACAGAGTTGCATAAAGGTTGATGTGTCCCTGTAAAGCAGGGGAAAAAGGGAACAGAAATCATAAAACTTGAAAAGAAAACAATACATTTTAGGTAAATATAAGCAACAACAAAAATGTTTATGTGACAATACAATGTTATTTACAATGAAACTGTTAACATGGTAGCAATGTAATACATAAATACAAACAATGTTGTGCTATATTATAGAACATACATGTAGTCGGTAAATAGGCTAGTTTTCTAACTAAAATCATTTAAAAGAAATGTAAATATACCCGCTCGCATATGCACGTGCAAACGTTTAATCCTGACCTCATGTCTGCTTTAGGCGCGACAGTCTGCAAATGACATTGTCAGGTGGCTTTAAGTGGGTCGATGACTGACAAATAGTTATCAAGTGCTGATAATAAAAAATGTCACAATTTAAATGTGCAATGAATCGTCCGCAATGGTATAATTTGAACTTGCAAATTGAATATTGTTTCTGACCAAAAACTAGGATGCGCACTGACGATGGCGAAAGACAAAAACGGGTACGGGTATACAGTAAAACCTCTCCAACTGGCACCTCTGAGCAGCACCAACCTCTTAGTAGCAGCAGTTTTATCCACTGTACACACGCGCATACACGCGCACACACGCACGCGCGCACACACACACAAACACATTTGTTTTCAGTGTATTTCAACCTCTAGACAGCACCACCTCTAAGTTAAGGAAAACGGTCATACAAATATGTCTTTTGATAACAACTGTTGAGCACCAATCTTATTTTAAATTTAATTCAAAATACATTGTATTGGCCATTTCAACGTCATGTTTTGTTTTTGTTCTTGAATTACATCACAGGAACCAATTATGAACATTGTAGCGACGTCCAGCTATTTTGGTGGAGAAAGGCCCCAGACAAACGTCTAGGTAAAATTACCGGCGCACAGCTGGAATAACCTCCCACGTCCTTCGCAACGTACGAGACTCGAACCTGTGTGGTTAGAGGCTACGCAACCAGAGGAGATTCAAGTCAGACAATTCATGTCCCATATCAAATTTAAGAATATTAAGTTAGGCTTACGTCAACCTTTATTACCCTCCCCCACAAAATACCATCATTTCTTTATGTATCTCTGACGTTTATTCACCCACATCTATTATGACATTAAAAGTTTCATACGTGCAATATGGAACGACGTCGATTAGCAACATCAACATATCATGTTCTTATTATATCCGCCAATCGGCTACTTTTTCAAAAAAAAAGTTCAGCCTTATTAACCAATAAAATGCACACTTTGATAAACGACTCAACCCTAGTGCACACATAATGGAAAACTCGTCCTTCGCAGCAAACGAAAGGGCACCTGTACGTCTTAAAGGTGGTATCTAAAAGTTTGGGCCAAAAAGCTTTTTCTCAAACATCAAAATTAACTATTTTTACAATTAAAAGATCCCACAAAATACTGTTTCTAATGTTCTACGTTTATATGAAAAAACTGAAATGTAACACCCCATTCATCATTATAAAAATGTTGGGTTTTTTTCTGAGCCACGCTACACAGTCAGCTATTTTTAAACTAAGAAAATACTGAGCAAATACTTTTGAGAACTCATTTTATCATCATCAGGGTAACCAGATCTCAAGTCGATATCTATTTTTAGTGGAAATTCCCATAATGAACATTTAGAGCGATTTTTTTTCAACGATTTGGGCTGTCTACTAATGGAAGTCACGTTCAAAATAGAGTTCTTTTTGAGTAACGTCTAAGTTTATGAAGAAATTATGCAAAATTGTTTCTTATATTTGATACAGGCAACCTGTTCGATACCACCTTTAATAATAAATACCGCATTGACGCTGTTTTAACTTCTGGTCCAGCGAAGCGTTACATGTTTATTTGCGGAAATGTCCTCTATATTTTCTGCACTTAAATCTAATTGGCTGTGCATACAAAGAAAAAGTCAAATAACATATTTTGACGTCATTTGCTTATCCATTGCCGTTAGCCGCACTGATATTAAGGTTATCTAACGTTTCAAGGAAACTGCAAAATTCCGGGTCGCGGGCGTTCCTTGTGCTTTTTAAGAATTGTTTACAAACACATGGTTGGTGCTTTTAAAAACACACGTATACATTAAAAGAAAATGGTATATAAACATATGAATTGTTCGATTGGCATATATAGGTTCATAGGACTTAATAAGTGAAATAATATAGGAAATTTTTGCAAATGAAGGCATCATTTGGAACAGTTAACATGAAAACAAGTACCGATGTTGAAGAAGTAAGTGTGGTTGTTTTATTCAAATATTATTTTGATTGTTAATTCGCATTTAAATGAACAGTTAATATTAATATATTATTTGCAACTATTGTAAACAGTTGGGTTAAATGAGTTGATAATTGGACGGACAATCTGTATTGACACCGTACTTGATACAAATCTTCAAAGTTGTATCCCTTAACGTCGTTGAAGTTGGTATCCGATAGTTTGCTCATATAATATACATTTAACAATCTATAATGCATTTTGGAGAGAATCTGGACACGATTTCGACATAAACTCACGCTGTAGTCTACGCAAGGACGATTTTTAAATATTATTTCAACTGTTAGACAGTACAAAATCACGAAAAAATGATTATGTCCTTTCTTTCCAAATCTATACATAAGTACGGAGGGGAATTATGCTAAAATAGATATCGACGTCACAGCGAATTACCCTGATGATTATATAACGTAATATCAAAAGTTAACGCTCACGTGGTTACCTTTGTTTAAAAATAGCTGTCTCTGCAGCGTGGGTCGGTAGGAAACACCTATTTGCAATAACGAGTGAGGATTTATGCTTCAATGTTAACACAGATCTATGGCATCAATGAATTATATTTTGCAGGACCTTTTCGGGTAACAATAACTTAATATAATAATATATTTGGTTATAAGAGAGAGAAAATCTTTGGTCCAAAGTGTCGGATATCACCTTTAAAGATGTGTACAAATTCTGTTCGGCGGCACACTTATTTTAGGCATTCAGCTGTGTTGTATACTCTTATGAGTTTGGCTTATTATTTAAGACAGTTAGCTTTATTGTAAATTGCACTTCGAAAACCGACATTTGTATTTATAATAAAAAAAACAACATTTACATGATAAACAATATTAACACTGAATAAGGGTGGTATCGTTGTCATTGCATCATTTGCAAAGTGTAAAGAAGGAAAACACAGTTTGAACTTGCATTCATTGTTGTTTCTGAACATAATTCTAAATCAGATACAATATTCCTGAATTTCCAAATACTAGCATTGACGTACTGTTTGTGCAGCTGTGTCTTATTCATGATATTACATATTTTAATGTCTATATCTAGTAAACGTGGACAATTAAGTTCAACAATTACAAATTTAACAATTTATTATTTCAATGCTTTAATGTTTTGAATGTTTTATAATATCAACGTAATTTCTTTTTTTTTTATTTGTTTAGTATAACAACTTATTTATTTATTTGACTGTCTTTATACTTAATTTATTAAATTTTCTTTTCCATGGTTGTGTTCTTATAAGTGTTATAAACCAGTCTTTAAGATTAAAACCGACTGAACGTTTAAATAGGAGAAAATGGCATCAAACTCCACACTTGGCCTTATTATAATTATTATTGAAGATTATGTACTACTCGAAATAACACTTCTTTTTCATAATGACTTCGAATAAGCATGACTTGTATGCGATTGTAAATCTGTGTTGTTGACCAAATGGTCTCTACTGATGTTTTCAGTGTACGGCGAGCACAGTCGGACGGTCCCGGCTGTTGAAGTGGGCGTGTCTTTGTATGGTGGGTTTGGTTTTGTTATCTGGGATAGTGCTGGCGGCTTTCTACCTGGGTTCCACGGTCAACAGACACACCTACAAGGTAAACTGATGGAGTATTTATAATATCAATCAGAGCAATATCCAAGTAAATGAAAAGCATCCGATAACTTGCCAATATCCAATTCATGTAACAGTATTTCCCCACTATCTTGGTGCATTTAGGCCTAATTTCTACATAATTTCATACTTACGTCTAAGTAAAGACGATTTTAAACTCTACTCACATTGCTAGACAGTACAACTTGCGAAATGATTCACTCTAACTGTAAATTCTTTCTAAATCTATAAATAAGCACAATAGTGGTTTCTGCTAAAGATCTACGTCAGAGCAGACTACCCGGATGTCGATATTACGTGATCTCAAAAGTAAGTTTTCACGAGGTCTACTTAGTTTAAAAATACTATCTCTGCAGCGTAGCTCAGATAAGATATACATGTTTGCAATGACGAGTGGGGATTTATGCTTCACTATTGACACAGATCTAGGGCATGGATGAATTCGCCAATACTTTATTAAATATTATTATTATAATTATTTACGAAGAATTTGGTATTTTAATTGTTAATTTAAAAATTGCAACCCATATATAGAACAGTTTGTTATTAAAGCAAAGCAAAGCGGTGTGTGTTAATGTACGAATTTTGTTGACCTTGGTCGTTCCTATGTTCGAATGGCGTTATATTAAGGAGCCAGTATATTATTTGTTCCACATTGTCTGACTTTTGAAATAAATTAAAACAATGCTGCTCAGCTAAAATTATATATCTACATTTGGCCAGTTCATTTCCAAATTTTACATACAAGCGAATAGTATATCGGTACATGTAGTTGATACAGGTGGACCCTACATTTGTTGTCTATAAACCTAGCTATTCTACATGCATAATATATTTTAAACAACACTATTGCAGTCTGTATGGGAGACACTGATTAATAAAGATGATCCACAGCAGCGAGTAACAGAGAAAGTCGTTGTCACGGAAACCGAGGCTGACGTCACCAGACCCGGGGTCATCAGGATCATTCTTGATACTAAAGCCGTAAGTAGTATTTCAAATAAATAGTAAAATATAAGGATATATTGTCTTGCTGTCTTTCATAAACGCTTGGCACGGCGAGTTATATCACCAAAGTATTTGCTCATTCGGATTCCCTCGGCTATTTTACTTTCATAAATAGGCGTGTACTAAAAGGGCCGAAGATGATGCGAATGATATTTGTTTTTGCACAAGCGTTGTATGTTTGTGTGATGTAATTAAATGTGAACGTTAAACAACCAATTTATTCACAAACTTAATGTTAGACGAGCGTGAGATTTATTTTACAATGACTGATTAGATGCAAGACAAGAAAATTAAAAAAAAACACAAAAACAACATGCATGTAACTTTTTGATGCATTCCACATTAGCTGTCATCTGTCACGTATTTCGTTTCTGTGGAAGAGATGACAGAAGTTTTAAAACTTGCGGCTCAGCCATTTTGTCAAATTTTAAATTTTATCATACTAACTTTGAAATTTGCATTTGAAGATATTTAAACCATTTATTCTTCACTACGGATATGTTTATGGGCATGTCACTGTCGCTAGTCGTCGCATTATTATTCTGGACAGCATATTTTTGTTTTTACATTTAAACATTTTAAATGTATAAATCTGACTGGTTTCTCTGTAGGGTCACCTTACATTCCTCGAAGACACGCCTGTATCCAGTGACGACAGACTGGGTCCATGTTACGTTGCAGACGTTGTCGTTAAGGGCGACCTGAACACTGTGAAATCGCGAATGACTGCAGAACACGTGAGTGATCTATTTTGATTTATAACGTCCCGCCATACAGTTACTAGAATGTCAAAATTTACAACAGAAAAAAAATGTATGAATAGTGATAAGTTATATTTAACTCACAATGTACATGTTAAATAAACATGTTCATGTACGTAGTTTCGTATATCATCATACATAAAACAATTTTGCTGAAGTATGAAGTTTGTTTGGGTAAAGTTGAAAATCAACTCTTTTTTTACATTTCTTTCCACAAAAATGTTCATGGTATTCTGAAAGTCTTAAATTGAACTTAAAGTAAGTTTATGAACTGTACACACGAGCCCACAGACACCCGCGCACACACAGATGAATGCAGCACAGCGTAATTGAAATTCAGCCCCATTAAGCCATAATACAACATTGGCATGCCATGGAATATCGGCATTTATTTTGAGCCAGCACCATCTTTCTATATCGATATTTTTCTACAGATCGAGGAGACAGTACCATTCACTGCAAGCATGCACGAATTCGATCTGACACAAGATGTCGTTGCTATGGATACATTGTCACCAAGAACCCGTGACATGTGTTTCGGCAGACCCGTGTTCAAGGCCAATGAGGTCAATAAAGCAGGTTAGTAGAGAAAACAATTTTTATGTATTGAAAACCCGAAAATGTATTAATTAAATTTTGCGTTTGTCGCGAGGTTATAAAAAAATATAACAAACCCGTATAATGTAGGCTATGTATACGCAAATATTAATGATTTGCTGATTTTTTTTTTTCATAAACCTCATCGCTACTTAATATTTTGTCTATTGCACTTAATTCCACAAATTTACACCATACGCCCTCTAAATATATCAGCTATGTAGTCGAGTCAATTGGCCATATATTGCTTTTTTATAAGACTGATAAACAAAAACACATGTCATGAATTTCATTTGGGCCTAATTAATTAATGCTGCACTTATCTTTAAACTGCTTGGAAACAAACTTTTAAACTTAAAATCCTGATAAATTGTAGAGACCATGCCATTTTAATTGCCGTAAATAAAGTGTTTCTTTTTTCATGTTTTGTCATGGTTGAACACTTAAATGAAAACATATAATTACAAAATGAAAATTGAATGAATATTGCGTACAGCAATTAGCATTAAAGCGAATTTTTTTTTTTAAATTGTCATGCATTCGTATTGTTGTTTTTGTCCACGTTGTTTGATATCAGCCGAAATGCTTTGTTACAACCCATTTTTACAGCTCATCGTTTCCTATAAAAAAAAATCAAAACGGGACCGATTTCTTAAACTTCAGGAAAAACTGAGGTTGTTAAAGTGACTTGTTAATTGTAAGTAGATATGTGACACATTGAACCACATATCAACACTTTATATGTGTTTATAGTATTATGTCACCATCAAGCCAACCAGTGTGCTTTTTCATGACTGACGTACACACGTGACGTAAATTGACATATGCGCGGTTTGGAGTCATGTCGTCCTATAAACGGCTAAAACGACGTTTTTGATTTTTCAGAAAGATATAAAGGACAATTTGTTTAGGTGCACACTATAAATCAGAGATAATACTTTATTC
Source organism: Sinonovacula constricta (assembly GCA_007844125.1). NCBI lineage: Eukaryota > Metazoa > Mollusca > Bivalvia > Cardiida > Solecurtidae > Sinonovacula > Sinonovacula constricta. The sequence goes on along the minus strand of CM017560.1, from coordinate 48,995,734 downwards.
CATTATATAATGTGGTTAAACAAAGTTGTGCCGTTGGGGAAAACACGCTTAAAACGTGAATGACCAAGTCGCCTTAAAACCTCTTCTGCCGCGCATACTTAACATTGGAAGAATAATCCCGCCAAGGTAAAAGATTCGCCCTTGTTCCACGTGCAAAAACGCAGCGAGTAATCGCTTGACAGTAGGCCTATCTACAACTTTACTCTATAAATTAGACCATTATATCTCGTTTCAGCAGATCATCGCGTGCGACGTGACTTCAGACTCCGCCTGTTGTTTGGCCTTATTGACATAGAAATCAGTTCCAAAAAGGAATAAAGAAAGCCAATGTCTACGCTGTCATAGATTTTGGTACAACGTGCATGGGTATCTCAGCTGATGTTATCAGAAAGCCAACATTTGTTTAACTCACACCATTAGCATCAACACATTTATGTATTATGAATTTTGTTGTTGTTTTACTGTGGCGCAGGAATACACACAATAAGTAAAGTAGTTTCCAATGATAGTAAATGTATTTATATTTTGTTATAAATGTATTTATATTTTAGCATGCGCATTCTTCCTTTATTTTCTGTATGATAAACGCTTGTGTTCGAAAATTATGTGCTTGGTTTAAGAAATTGTTTGCTTAGTATAGTTAAAATTGTTAACTATATATTTGCCACGATGACACTTGGAGCATTGGCAATAAGTCATGCTATAAACTATAAATCTACGTTACTTTTGACTCCAACTAAAGGCCTGAATGTTTTGAAACCATTGAACTTTGGTTATACATACATTAAGTAGACATCTGTTAACGGGACTTAATTGTCAAGTTAAGGTCAAAATTGGTTGATCTGACATTAGGTTTATTTCCACAATAAATAATGTATTAACACACATGATCTATTGATATTATGTAAAGGCTTTTATTATAGAAATTGTGTTGTCATTCTTTCACATGAAAGGATGAAAAACGTCTTCATGCTTTTCAACTTTATGTATTGTTAGATCTCTGTAATGCATATGCTCATGCTAGAATACACATCACGTGTATACATCACCGGCGCAATAGCTCAGGTGGTAGAGCGTCGGCTTGCGGATCGAGAGGTCGTGGGTTTGAACCCCGGCCGGGTCTTATCAAAGACTTTAAAGTTGGAAGTAGTGGCTTCCCTCCTAACGCTCGGGGCTAAGGGGACAGCATTACGCCTGACTCGTCGGTGTCAGTATAAAGGACCGGCCGGGTTCAGTCCCTGGGCACCTCATAAGTGCCCCTGTGCTATAATGATAGAAATGTCGCTGCGCAGTATCGGCAAAAATGCCGGCTAATCCCTAATCCCGTGTATACATCAGTCACAACAATATACTGATTGGTTGTATATTGGGGCAGTCGTGAAAAATATAGTATTGCATATATATGTAAAGATGAAATACATTTGACCACACTTGTCATTCCATTACATTCATTGGTTAACCACTTTGGTATTTGTATGTGAGGTCCGTCAGATCATCTTTGTGTTTTCTTTTGTTCTCAAAATGCACTGACGTATTTTATTTTGTGAATCAAATAAGAGAAACACAAAGCGTTCGTACAAAACTTTCATTTAAAACATGATACCATCAAACATAATCTAACAACCTAAAGTCTGAGAGCCTAGCGCCCCATACTCATAAGTCACCCAGGCAGAGTCTTGTTTGTATGCATGTTGTTGTTTTTTTGTGTTGTTTTTTTGTTACATCACACCAACACAATTATGATGATATTGGCGATGTCCAGTTGATTATTAGTGGAGAGAGACCAAAGAGATTTGTCAGGCTAGAACCACTGAAGCTCTGCATGTCAGCTGGAATACCTTTTTCATAACAATTCTACCCTCCACTGGGACTTGAACCCATGCTCTGAGCAGGTTAGGAGATACAAGTCATGGGACTTCACTATGGTATCAAATAGCTTCAAAATCATGAAAAATATGTCATAAAGCTACTGTGAAGCAATAGATTGGTAAGTTGAACAATACACAATTTGTGACCTTTCAATCAATTAAACACACCAGGTACAATGATAGAAGCACTTTTATCTGTTCTTTTGGACAAGGAATTGACTTACAGTTGGGCAGGCTGTCAGTGTAAAATGTGGACCTGCAGTGCAGTTATGCAAAAATAGAGGTTATCTTCATTATTTAAGCTAATATCATTTTGTTTTTAGCTAAAGCAGTTTATGAAAACATGGCATGTTCATTTGCAACAACTCAATAATATATAAAATATTTGCATATCATTTTATCACATATTAATGTTTTACCTGAAATTTTAATAAAAGCTTGGAAGTAATTGTTTGATTTGTATTCTCTTCTAGTACTCAATTACCTTGCAGACAAATTGTGATTGTGATGATAATCATGGTACTGATGATAAAAGATGCAGTGATAACATGTATTTATTAATAATAATAAAAAAAATCGAATGAGGGAAAGATGACAAAAATATCTTCTTTGTATCATGAAGATGACCTTAATTTGATGTAAAAGTGCACTAAGTACAGACTTTATGGTTTAAACCTTGTTATTTATGTAGTTACTAGGGTCAGTTTTAATATGAAAATTAACAATATTTTACAAACATGAGCGTTTTAAATTTTTATTAATAGCTAAAAAATAAGAAGAACATTTTAGGTTTTTGATATATTTAATCATAAATTAACAAAAAGTGATCACTTTATAACAATATTTATGTACATGTTATTCTCATCAAGCTGAGTATGATGAAAACATTGACATTGTATTTTATTAACAAACAAACCATCATGAACCAACTTATGCTATTTTTATTTTTAACTGTTTTTGTTCTAAGTAAACTTAATTTTTTATGTCGAATGTAAAGTAAAAAGTAAAAAAAAGACTATATTGTTTGCTGTTGTTATACTATTTTCATGAAAAATGTTTGATCACTGACCGCGTGGGTTCTAGTCCAGGTTGGAATGGGAACTTCCATGTAGGGTGGTCTTCCAGCTGACCTGCTGTGTGCCTTTGGTTCTACCTGGACATATATCTGGGGTCTTCCTCCACCAATCTTTAGCTGGATATCGCCAATATAACCATAATTGTAAAAAAATGATGTATTTCAAGCAATAAGTATTGTAAGCACTTCTCTATGCAATATATATTATTTTCAATTCTCTATTTTTTTTTAAATATCATCAGCAAAAATTTTTTATCAAGTGTATAACTGAATATATCATTTTTAACTTATGTTCATTAGTTGATCACTGTCATTATTCTTGATGAAACAATCTTATATAAAAGCAACAGCAGTTCAGTGAAAATGCAATTATAATCAAACAATTATGGGACATAACAACAATGTGAAAATGGCTGCTCAATTTATTGACCTTTTAGAAAAATTAGCAATGATCCGGAATAAGAGGATATAAAACAAGGAAACTGTGCATATATCTGCTAAAGTATGCTCAAAGTGAAGTAAAGATCAATATTTTACCAAAACAGAACACAACTGGCATATAATATTGTTCAGTCAATTTTCCAATCTTGGTCAAAATGTATTAATATGCAATATTTAACTGCAATGCAACACAACAACTTATAGACTGGCAGTATTGTTAAAAGGAACATTTCAAATATGCTCAAACTGTATTTAAGTGTAATAGACAGGAATATTTACCAAAGAGATTACTATTACTTATACACTAAGACGCAATTTTTCTTATAATTAATTAACAACATATAATTAATCTATTCGTAGAAGATTTTCACCCTTCCTCTATAAAATCAATATATTCTGGCAATTATCAATAAAAGTTCAAGTGCACATTTATTATTTTTATATCCTTTTGATGTATGCCTTCAGTTCTTGTAAGCAATTTTTATATATCTTTCCCTATTAGAAGTAAATATGATGATGAATCTAAGTACTGGTTATACCCAGCAAGCAAAAACTTGAGAACATTTAATATAAGCTAGAAGAACTTGTTTCCTAACTAACTATTAAGACTTTCAAAAATAACATAAGCTTACAAGCAACAGTATACTGCAAACATGGATCCAACAATAAATAAACAATGCTTAACTGACTGACCATTACACTAAATCAGTATCCCTTAAGATCAATATGCCTTAACCATATTCTGGTACAAATTTAGGAATATTTAACATTACATTATGAACATAGTAAATTTAAGGGATTACCACATACCAATCTTTTCACAAAAGTCTTTCCACTGAATCAAAAATGGATACCATACTTTACACAAAATAAAACTTAATGAATCTTAATAGTGAAATTGTGTAAGGCATTCCTAACTATTTTTCTGAATACTGTTGTAACTTTCTTATCAAAATCAACCCGTACAACTGATTGGTTTCCCTCAAGAAAATTAATGTTGTACTGTGTTTGAAAAATGAAATCACAAACTAACATTAATTTACACATAAACCAAGCAAAACATACATGCAACCAATTACACAGAATGCTCTCTCAATACTGATCACAATTGAAAAACAAAACAAATTATCACAGAATTTACCTAAATGAAGGTATAAATTTCAATTATCTAATGTTAACATAACACTGACATTGTTTGAACAAAGGCTAATCCATGATGATCTAGATAAAATTAAAATGTGGCGTCAGCATAATTACATGAAAATCAATGAAGAATTAATATGAGCAAAAAAATATTTAATAATAATTACTAATAATTTTGTCAGTTAAAAACGATTAAAGTACTTCTCAATTCATACGCATTTTGTCTAAAATTTAATATGGCTCCAGAACGATTTAAAAAGTCATTAATTTTAACTTAAAGAATATATATTTTCCATTGAAAATTAAAATTAAGAAGAAATACCAAACAAACAGAGAACATGTATTAGGGAAAGTTCAGATGATAAAATGCAAATCTGAAAGGAATTGCCAGGTTGGGTGGAATGTTAACTCGGTCAGGTTTGCTCGACAGTTTAAAGGCAATTCTCCCGCATGTCTCTGGTCTAGAGGCTTATAACTGTCTTTAAGTTCTTCTCCTGAAAAAATAAAAAGGAATACATTCATATTTACTTACATATATCAATTATTTGTTCGTCATTAACTCTAACTCCCAAGTTTCTATTCATATAAATCTAATTGACTCAATCTTTATTACAGGTAATATCCGACATTCTTTTCTCAAATAACCCAAAAAGTCATTTGTGGCTCATCACCCCTTGATAGGTCATATGGGGCCCAACACAATAAGGTTTAACGTTAGTAAAGTAAAGCTGATTAACATTTAAATCCTTACTTTGTACTGCAATAGCTTAATATCATGCTATAAAGTACTGGGATAATAAATAATTAATTCTTTGTGACAATGGGTAAACTTTTGAGCAAACTGTTTCACATTAAAAAAAAGTGTTTTATTAATTGAAATGCATGCACATGACATTGACACAATTATGGTCATCAATACAAGCTTCCAGCTTTAAATGGTAGAATCATGGGACAAATGGTAGAGTGGAACTACCATCAAACCACAGATCAGACAGAAAACCTCCTTATGTTTTGCCCCAACAGGAGCTTCGCTCCACACTGCAAGGGGCTTACTGACCAAATGGTTTTATTTACCAGGCCTTTCACCTTTTGGTATATTGCAAGTATGAGGGGCAGAGGAGTGACAAGGTGACAAGATGGTATACTAGCACTTGATATAAAGGTAATGACCATGTCCCACTGACCTGCGTCGTCTAAAAAGGTAAGACAGTAGTAGGTGCACAATCACTGGCCACACCAGGACAAAAAAAGCAGCTCTACCTGTCTGACTTGTAAAGGGCCACCATCTCTGTAAACAGATAGAAAATATATATAACTTGTCAAAGAGTATGTATATCTAACAAAAAAAGTAATTCTTAAAACAAAATATTCATAGCTTCATAAAAATTAATGATTTTAATTAATCCTTTTTCAATGTAAAAAGACCTTTATCAGCAACTTGTTCATGTATTATAGTTGTTTTCATCTTATAATATTGATTGAAAAAGAATCAACACTTATTTTTAACTACCCTCTTCATGTTTTATTATAATCTTTATTTTGGTAAATCTATAATACTGCCTTCAACTAACCAAACTGTTATTTATCTTGTTATTTTTGAGTTGGAGACATCATAAGTTATCAAAGGGCTACACATATATAAACATGAAGAAAGACCACAAATCAATTACCATATACAGGTAAAACTATCACAGTATGCTATCTGGAGGACTTTTACTTATTAAAAAAATTAGAAAACATTACATTAAAAAATGCCTTGGCAGTTATTACTGATTTTATGTGTGAGATCAAAGCAAAATTGTATTTGTAAAATTCACATTTAAGGTCAAGATTTATTGGAATAAAAATTCTACATTAATTATAGAATTTACACTTACAGAATTATTAGAAGTTCTTCTTGTTTGTGTTTCTTTCTGTAAACATAATTTTGAAAATATGTATTAATTTTTAAGAAGAAACTTAAAACACCAACAAAGGGAATTAAAGTATATATGCAATATATTAATATCACAGAAAACCTGTTTAAAATATAACCTTATTTACATAAACATTTATGTTATTAGAGAACTAGACATAAAACTAAAACCATTAACTATTGACAAATTTTAAATAACTCACTTAGTGTTCTATCTCTTAAACAGTGCAGGACTGGAGATATATCTAAGTGAGCTAGCTTACCTCCATTAGCCTTTAAATGTTTACAATGTAATCTACATATACATTTAACACCAAACTTGTTGCTGGGAAATGTTTTACAATGAATATAATTTCTGGAATAAGGAAGATTGGTGTGAGACAAACTGATAATGTTACATAATTTATCAAAATCTAAATTAAACAAGGTATGCAACAGTTTGATCCAATTTCTGTCCCTTCCAAACATCAAAAAAAAATATTGCTATGTATGAAAAGACTCCACAAGATGTTAGTTATTGATGTTCTACATCTAAGTGAAAAGTAAAGCATAACACTCCACTTGTCCTTACAAACATTGATTTATATCCAGGTCACATTGCACAGTTAGTTATTGTTAAAAAAACAACTAAGAAAATCAATTGGCCACTTACATTTGAGATCAAGTTATTTCATCATCTGGGTAATTCGGTATTTTAGCAGAAATCCCCAATCATACTAATTTACAGATTCAGAAAGAATATATTAAGATTTTTTTTTTTCATTTTTGGTAGTGCTTAATATCAAGTTCACTCATGCTATAGTATGAGTTTATAAAAAATAATGCCCAAATTCTCCAAAAACAGGAGATTTATGACAAACTGTCAGATACCATCTTTAAAGGCAATACAAGCAGGAAAGCTTTAAACAATATACCTTTAACAGTTTACAATATACTTTGAACAGTTCACAATATAATTCATCATGGCCCTTTATCGCTCACATGAGTGCAGTAGACATTTAACCCTTGTGGTCAGATCAAAATTCTTTGAACAATCTTTAATTTTATACAAGGCAATCAAAGGAATGCATAAAAAAAAATATCAAAGCTCTTGCTCTTGTGGTTTCTGACAAAGAAGATTTTCAAAGTTTTCCTATATAGCCACACAGTGTTTATGGCTAAACCTTTGGCAGCTTTTTAACTCTAAATACAGGACCACCAAATATACATGCATACCAAATAGCAAGGCTCTAGCTCTTGTTGTTTCTGACAATAAATTTTTCAGTTTTCCAATATAGCCATATAGTGTAAAGGCTAAAACCTTGGCATATGGAAAATGGTCACACCTCTGGTGGCCATATGTACCAAATATGAAGGCTAAAGCTCTTACAGTTTATGACATAAAAATTTTCCTATATAGACTTATATGGAATATGGCCACACCCCTTGCTGGCTATGTTTTTTGACATATCAGAATTATTCGTGCAGAGCCAACCAAAGAGCATGTATACCAAATGTCACGGCTCTAGCTCTTGCAGTTTCTTATAAGAAGATTTTCTAAGTTTTCCTACAAAGTAATAAATGGAAAATGGCCACGCTGCTGGCAGCCATGTTTTTTGATGGATCAAAATTATTGGAACATTCTTCAGACAGAGCTAGCCAAGGAACATGTGTACTTAATATCAAGGCTCTAGCTTTCGTAGTTTCTGACAAGAAAATTTTCTAAGTTTTCCTGTATAGCCTTATACAGATAATGGCCATGCCCCTGGTGGCCATGTTTTTTGACGGATCAGAATCATCTGAATAGTCTTCATACAGCGCCGCCCGAAGAACATTAATACCAAATACCAAGGCTCTAGCTTTTGCAGTTTCAGACAAAAAAGATTTTCTGTTTTCCTATATAGCCACATATGGAAAATTGCAATGCCCCTGGTGGCCATGTTTTGTGATGTCAGAATTCTTTGAACAATCTTCATACAGGGCCACCAAAGGAACATGTGTTCTATATCAAGGCTCTAGCTCATGTAGTTTCTGACAGTAAGATTTTCTAAGTTTTCCTATATAGCCTTATATGGAAAATGGCTACACTCCTGGTGGCCATGTTTTTTGATGGATCAGAATCATTTGAACAATCTTCAAATAGGGCCACCCAAAGAACATGTATACCAAATATCAAAGGTCTCATGCCCCTGGCTGGAGGTCCTATTTTTTGATGGATCAAAATTATTTGAACAACTTTTATTCTCCACTACCTACTTAAGCTTCTGAGTAAGTTTGGCTTAATTTGGCCAAGTGGTTTTATAGGAGATGTTGTTTGAAAATGTTGATGTATGCATGATGCTGTAAGCCGGATGGTGGGAAATCACAATAGTTCACCCTGAGCATAAGGTCAGGTGAGCTAAAAAAGGTAACCTCAACAATAGCCCCCGAAGACAAAAAATATCACACAGAACAAAACTGCTTAGGCAGTTTCCTTGTTGGGTTTATAGTCCCACCAACAGTATTTCAGTTATCTGGAGATGGTGTCTACTTGAAGCAGGGCTAGTTGTGCCTTTCCTATGTACAGCACACCTGGTATCATACTACATCCAGTCACATTATCCTGACACCAGACCAAGCAAACTGCCTTTATATTTGCTTGAGCATTAGTAAGGGAGTTATACCATTTTTAATGGGATCGAACCTGAGGCCTCCTGTACCTGAAGCCGACACTCTACAAATTAGGCTACCAGGTCCAGCCTGCTTTGGAAGATTAAGCAGATGAAGCGAAGGTACGTCTGCAGCTTGTGTGCAAAAATGTGAGTTTAATGGATTTTTGCAAAGGGCTCAGTTAACTTGATTGTTTTTTGCATGTGCTCTCACTTGGATTTTTCAACCATGTTTTTGTGTTGTTGTTTTTCCAAACAGGATTCTTTAATCAGCTAATTGGAGATTTCTATTTATGTATAGAAAGGAATTTTCCTACCTGAGCTTGTCTTGTCTGGGCCTCCAGCCTGTTCAATCTGTCCAGCACACTCGTCATGTCCTGTTGGAGCCTCAGTAAAATCAGGGTCATCTGATCATTGGCCCCACCTGGAGGAGTGGGGAGAGGTGGGCCTTGATTCTGATCCCCACCCCCAGCCCCACCTCCTCCAGCTCCTGACAATAAGACACGCCTCCCACCTGGGGAACCTGACCAGTTACGAGAGGCACCTATGGGGTGAAATAGTTCAATGAATTTAATGAAGCCTGGCACAAACAAGATAGCCTTCGTTTAATACAGAATTTTATTTGATGGAAGAAAATGCATAAGTCATGGTTGAAAACACAGTGATTGCTGTATGATATTAGTTTACAAATAAAAATAAAAAATGTCTCAAAAGTACATCTAAATGAAACAATTAAATTTCAAAGTAGAAAATATGTCAAAAGATTTTAAGATTCAAAAGATTTTAAGATCGTAATATAATACAGATCTGTATGAAAGTGTTATGTGCCAACCAGAGCCATACCTGCCCTGGCCCCTGAAGATGACCCCTCCATTCCTCCTGACCGCCCCTGTTGTCTTCCTGCACCACCACTTCCTCCATCTGGTGGCTCGTTCTCTTCTCCTCCATCTTGTCGATGTTGCTGTGACAACACTTCACCTCTCAATGGTGAGCTACTAGATGAAACCACACTGGAATCATCACCACTGTCCAACGTTCTTGCAGAAACATCTGCAGCTTGAGCAACCATACTATCACTTAAAATACCCGACACTCGCGAGCTGATAAAAGGAAATCCAGGCGCCATGCTTAAATGTTCCGTATTTTGTTCAATAGGGGATATTCTTCCATTCGGCATGTTGCTATTATTATTATCAGCGAAATGAACACGATTTGGTTTAGCACCAGCCTTGAGGGGGGTGGACACTTGCTGGGTCCTCCTGGCCAACACTACTTCTTGAACCTGTGATAATTCAACTATAATATATTAACAATGATAATCTATGTGCTTGTACATATATGACAAGTAATTTTGTATATGCAATAAAATAACAATAGCATCACAAGTCTAACCACCATTAACCCGAAGGATAAACCATGCCTATGACTTAATTGAGACCAATTAAGACTTTAATAAGATTAACCCAAGAATGCATTTAGAAAAATACCAGTAATGACAGTAGTAACTTGAGAATAAACAAGTAAATCTGAAATATTGTAAATTTATCATCCATGCAAGTATTAAGACTTTCCAAAGATTATTTATCATCCATGCAAGTATTAAGACTTTCCAAAGATTAACAAAGAAAGAGTCATTCATACACAAATCTGTTGAATGGACAGATGGATGGGATGATTTACCATAGTATATGACCCTTCAAAAGTTTTAAAAAAGCATAAAAAACATATGTTTTCCTCTCTTGAACAATTATTCAACATATATTGTTAAAAACTGACATTTTTTGTCCCTGAACTCTTTCTTATGAAGAGAGATGATGAATTCATATATACATCAACTGATCTGTATAAATGTTAAAAAAGAAAAACACTAACAAAAATTCATAAGAATTATTGCTCTTGACTAAAGGCAATGAAATATAATAATGCATATGCAAATCTATAACAATTCCAAAGCAAATTGATAAAAGTCAAGCCAAACTGCTCTCCACTTCAAGTTTTCAATCAGTTACCTCAGCAGGGTTGTCAGACGTATCACAGAACTCTTCTTCACTGTCACTGCTGTGTAGACCAGTACTGTCAAGGGAGGAGGATCGGTTTTCTGATGTGTCTGAAACATATAATAGGGTGTCACTGTCTAAAGTGCTTGTTTGTTTTACTACTTTTGCTGAACGAAGACCCAAAGACAAATAACCGGGTAGAACTGGCACTCTAAAGGGTAGCTAAAAGACTTGTCCTCATAAAAGTTTTTCACCTCAACAGGGACTTAAACTTCAGTGGAGTGAGGACAATGAGTTACAAATGACCTAAATAATACAGCCATAGATGTCGCTCGCTGCGTAATGATGCATGTGTTGTATCAGGCCATGGATGTATACAGAAAACAAAATTGCTTTTCTAAGAAAATATAAGTAACAATGTTTTAAGTTTAGCAACAAATAAACCATAAAAAATACAGGGAATAAGGGAATAAGAATACTTTAAAATCTTCCCTAAAAAAAAAGAGAAAGCAAGAACAAATATATGCTCAAAGATTTGAATTAAAACAGTCCAAACAGCCCATGTACACGTGCAGGTTAAAACATGGAAATCGAAGAGATATACTGTAACGGACTAAAGATTTTGTGCACCCAAACTTAGTGTGCACCCTTACTTTGGACTTCAAATTCTGAGTGAAAAACACCTTGCTATCTGAACTGGAAAAAAACTCCGGATTTGGTCTTTAGTTTTGATTGGTTTTAAGATGCACTAAACATTTTAGATTACATTAAAACAATGTTGATCATACTGGCAACATGCAGCTATTACTGGGGGAGAAAGCCATCTAAAAACTGTCCAGGTAAAAACACCAACATGCTGGGTCAGCTGGAAAACCGTCTTAAATAAAATTGCTTACCTTGACTGGGACTCAAACACATGTGGTAGAAGTAGATACCTAATAAGTTGTTTACTGGCCAATTTTGTTGAAAAACATATACCGGTACACATCAATTCTTAGTAATTTTCTATATGAGAAGGGAACAAGACATAAAGGTAAAAACTAAACAGCAAACAGTGCAGATCCTGACCAGACAGCACAGTCAGCAGGAGCCAGTGAACTTTACTTAGTATTAATTTTTGAATTGGCCAAATCCATTTGCTTTGTTTCTATTACTTTGCACAGACACACGTAGTTATTATGGCGACAACCAGCTAATAATAGGTGGACACCAGATTTACATTTGGTTAGAACCACCAGCACACCCTAAGTAAGCTGGAAAACCTCCCCACATAAAAGTTCTCACCCCAACAGAAAGTGAACCCAGTCGGCCACTGGTGCCCCTGATCAATCTGTGCTTGGCGGGCTAAAAGTTAGGTTTAAATGACACATTTTTGAATAGGCACAAAGAACCACAGTATCTGGATTTCGTATGTATTAAAATAACTGCATCAGTATTTAGCCAATCAGTGTACTGTTGAGTATTGGTGAATACACATGGTTTATTTTACTGCAAGCACAAATCAGAGATATAATAAGTTGTTTAGCTAAAACCAACCAATAAAACAACACAATGTTTTGAAGGACAGCATGTTTAATTACAATCTGGTGATCAATATCATTATTTTGCAGCATTATTTGACATGTTCTAATAAAGATTTACTTCTTTTAACAAGAACTCACATAATGCAAATATGAGTAACAAAGTCGCTTACATGTCAAAAGTTCGAGTACAATCAAGACCAACTTGAAAAGGAAATAAATGCATCTAGTAGAATAACATCCCACAAGAAAATGAGACATGTTCAAACATTTATAAATACAAATCCTGGGCCTATATCAGTAAACAGATCTAATTTTTTCCCCTCACTTTAACAATGAAACATCCATAAAATTGTGAATTATCATACTAAGGTTGAAATAAACTATAAAAATGTAGACGGATTTTACTATGCCCAATTTCATTATATAAGCACAGTAATACTGATGGAAAATTTCTGCATGTTAAAGTTGATATCTGGCAGTTGGGATCCTTAACGCCCAACTCGCCATTACAAGTATTTCCTATCTGATCCGCGCTGCAAGGTAAGCTATTTTTAAATTAAAAAAACAACACATGACTAGTTTTGATCTATTTTTAGCTAAAATCCCCATCATGCTTATTTAAAGATTTAAAAACAGTGGATATTTAAAACCATATGTCATGATTTGTACAGTTGAACAATTGGTTTAGAGTTTAAAATTGTTTTAAAATAGACTTGAGTGTATGCAGAATGTATGCCCAATTGCTAAACTGGTGTTAAGATATTGTTGCATGTATTTAATATATGCAAACTGTTGGAAGCCACCTTTTAAGTCAAACTATCAACACTGTTCCATTTTTGTATTAAAAGTCTGGTACAATTTGGTAAAATTATTTTATGCTAACAAATTAAGAATTTCTTCTACAAAGTATATTGTATTTAATTTAATTTTTCATCAATCTTATGACAACCACAAATGACATCATGATGTCAAGGGAAGTAAATAATACAAAGTGTTAATAAATAAACGGACACATTTTTATACCTTTAATAATTCTTCAATCAAGAAAATGTGTCAGAATGGAAAAAGATTTTGGTTTCGCAGGATATATCACATAATAATGCACAACGTTTAGTTCAAGGCATTTATAATCAATCAGGACTATGGCCTTTATGATAACATTACTGTGCATCTGAATACCTACATCAAGCATATTATTCTGTCAAAATCTATCTCCTTTATACAGCATTAGATAAGAAGAAGTCTTTTTAGTTACATTTAAAAACTTTTTAACCTAAGAACTTTATTTTTATGTAAGAGAATTTTTCTCAGATATTGACATTTTGTAATTTATCTGAAAGAAAAAAAATTATACATGGATAAGTTACATATGTGGAATACATATCTGCCTGAAAAAAACTTACCTGTCATACCATCCTCCTGATGACCAGTACCATTTGTGAGTGGTGGTTTGTTAGACTGGCTATATTCTGAGTGTGGAGTGACAGCATCCATCTCCTCCTCCTCCTCTTCATCCCCTTCCTTATCATCCTCCTCCTCATCCTCCTCCTCATCAAAGTGAGAGAACTGCCTGAGAGCAGAGTCCCCCCTGTCATGAGGTTCATTCTCAGATAAACCTGCCAAGGCAGCTCGTATCTGGTCTGTCTCATTACCCAGGTGAGTCAGTTTTTTTAAGGAGGCTTCCACTTGCTGTGAGATATTCATTTCATCATATTCTGCAGGGCAAAAAGTCATTACCAACATCAACATGTGAGTGTCCATGGTCTTGTAGTAAAGACGTAGGACTCTGCATCAAAGGATCCTGGGTTCAATCTTAATCCATGACTATTTATTGCACACTGATCCATGCTATTAATGCGTGAAAAATGATTCTACCCGGGAGTGGACAGTTGAGAGGAAATAATAACTTCTTTTTAAAAAAACCTTATCACTCAATTGACAATAAACAAATAGGTTAAATTATATCTTAAATACTAACATATTAAAATACACTAACAGTCAACTTGTCCAGCAGGATTTTAAGAATATAAAAGTCAATACAATTTTGCTTCTGTATTATTATGATATGACAAATATCTGGGTAACCCACAGACGTCAGCTGAATGACCTTCAAACATAATAGCCAGCTTGGAATTCAAACGCAAGTTGACAGGCTGAGAAGTTATATGTTGAGAACTCCAAAACGTTTCATACAAATAGTGCTTTGATAAATGATACAATTTTTTTATGAGATGGTTTGATGTGTGTAGAAATTATTTTAGAACAATAAAATTTAGCTTAGATTAGCTTTTGACCAACATACAGGATACATACCATCGCCATTGTTAAACTGTGCCATTGCAGGTCTTCCATTTGGCATCACAGCCCCGGGGATAGGGGACTCTTCATCGATGAGCTCATAAAATGTTCCCAGTTTCTCCATAAAATCACCCACAGCCTGGGTCTGGGGCATGGCTTCAACAATCTGGAAATATACAATAATAGAACTGTTCGGTTTACTGGCTTCAACAAAACATCTACAATGTAGCAGTTACTTGGTATGTATAAGTGCTAGATTATACGAACTATACATATGAGCCAGCACAAATATGATTTTGAAACAACAAAAAAAAACACTTATATAGAAGGAGATTAGTGACTGCCAATGACATTACAGAAATATAAATGATCAAATATGTATGCAACTTAACAAATTCAGGTCACTAGAGCTCAGTATCAATCTTGCGTTGAAATTATCAAGAAAAAAAAAACTTATCATACATGTAAACAAAAATCATTGCTATATTGTAGAAACCTACAGATGTGAGGTGCTATTTACCATCTCAACATCATATTTTCAATGTGTCAGAAGTGTGACATTTTCATTTAATAATTATTGCCAACCAAATTGAGTTTAAATGTAATCCTAGGGCTACTTTGTAGCTAAGGATCATAACAAGACAATAAAAATTCAAACTTTTTTTGTAAAATAAACTCTGCACCTATCAAATGTCAGATTATCTTTCTAAATTCATTCAAAATTACTACATTCATGGTGCTTTTCTACCACATAACTTATAATAAAATATGATCTGATATGCTCAGATAAGTCAACTAGGCTATGATAAATAAAAATACTGATATTAGAAACATAGAAAATAAGCTTTTCTAATAAAGGCAATAACAATTTCAACATATGTTTAAGCAAGAGACAGTAACATCAACAGAAACAAGTCAAACATAAATGACAATATGGCTCAATGACAATCACAGGTTTAAAGTTTACATTCACAAAATACAAGTGTTAGATACTAGCAAATAAACATTCAATGTACCATTTTTTTCCAAAAAGGAGTGCAACATTTCAAAGTGAAAATTTTTACAAGAGAATAATTATTAATTAGTAATAGTTATATTTCTTACTTATT
The DNA here is from genome assembly GCA_007844125.1 of Sinonovacula constricta. Taxonomy (NCBI): domain Eukaryota; kingdom Metazoa; phylum Mollusca; class Bivalvia; order Cardiida; family Solecurtidae; genus Sinonovacula; species Sinonovacula constricta. The sequence goes on along the minus strand of CM017560.1, from coordinate 48,979,738 downwards.
GCTTAGCAATAGTTTTTTCCTTCATCTGTGTATATTGTATCTTATACCTGATACACTTTTCGAAATCTTTCCTTGACCTTTCTTTCTAAATAAATTGGGGAAAGTCGTCGATAGAAAAAATTTCTAACAGGCAAAATTTCAATCAGATATGGGAAAGTCGTCTATAGAAAAAATTTCTAACAGGCAAAATTTCAATCAGATATGGGAAAGTCGTCGATAGAAAAAATTTCTAACAGGCAAAATTTAAATCAGATATGAGAAAAATCTGTTCATATGGCATATAGATTCAGCTTTTAGACAAAGATTGATTTTTTATTGGGATAAAGAAAGGGAAATCTTTAAAAAAGACATACCCTGGGATCATCATTTTTGGCCATTTCATTCCATTTTTCAGCACACATTTTCAGTGTCTGAAATTAAGGAGAAGATTAAATTGAAATTTAATGACATTGTAATTAATCTTATCTTTTCAAGCGCAAGAAAAATAAAAAAAAATGCTTATCAAAAATATCATTAAACATTAATAGCTAAAAAATGATATTCACAAAGCATCCCTGGGTAATTTTTAAAATATTTATGTCTTTAATATTTGAAAAAACAACAACAACAAAACTTCAAAGATGCTAGTGTCACAGGCAAAGTGCATGGTCTATAAATTCAAAAGCAAATGGAATAGGTTAGAACTGCTCCTGTTTTGTTACATCCTTCAATATTTAGAGGAAAAAATATACTTTCTTGTGCTGCATAAAAAGATTTATTTTTCTAAATATTAATTGTTTTTAATTGTTTTTACATTTTTCAACTTTGATTCCATGTCACATGTTAAATCTTGAATCCAACATTTCTATTCAGGTACCATTACAAAGATTAAGAATACCAGTTAGATGGATGACCTTTCTGGACATGCTAAAATCACCTACAGGAATGGAGTGCAATGGACTAATTGATTTCCTGAATCTGAAAATCTGGCTAAATTTGAGAATATAATGTTGTAGTAAGGTTTTTAGTACTTTTTTACTATTTTTATTTATTTTCCAAGTGTCTCTGATAATATTTTAACTTCAGACTTGTATTTTAAATGGATGGTGCAAATACTTTACAGAGCCCTTTTCTTATGGCATAAAAGCATGATATTTAATTTTGTTTTGTTTTTGAAATACGTTGAAGCCACTCATTATGATTATTATAGCGACATGCAGCTATTTTGACGGTGGAAGACCCCAACCGGTGCATGGCAGGTCAGCAAAAAGACCTTCTCACATTAAACTCTTCACCCCTTTTGGGACTGGAGCCAATGGGTTGAAAGACTAAGCAGTCAAAGGAGTTACAAGGTGATGACTTACATGGGCACCCCTCACTTTGTTTAGCTTTATATAGGTGAATTTGGCACAATTTTATGTTAAGTTTACTGTTAAAAGTCAATCAAAGGCCCTGCTGAATATTCTGCAGAACCTGCTGTTTTATCAAGGAACAGGTCCCACTGACCACTTTGAAATGTTGTTTGTGTACATTAGTGCATAGTGTCACTTAAGTTTTTAAGCATAAAACAAAAAAGCATAAAAGCAACTTAACAAAAGCAGCACAAAATTGGCTTCATGCCTGGTGTCAACCTTACCTTTCTGGAAAAGCCATTAACATAAAACATATCCCTCCCTAATGGTGTTTCCAGAAAGATACAAAAGATGTTATACATCAAACAGCCACAAATGTGGTCATAAGGACAACAACTAGCATTCATTTGTAAAAGAAGACCCCAAACATCTGGTTAGAACCACTTTGCAGGTAAGCTGACAGACCTTACATAGAAGTTTTTCATGCTTGACTCTTAAGTAATACAAGGTACCAGATGACAGCATTTCAAACGGTGCAGCATAAGCAGAAAAAGTAGTCCAATGTTACAAATTGATAAAAAGTGTTTTAATGATGGATAGGGTTCTAGAAAATGGGACAAACCATGATGTACACAAGCTATGCATTAAGCAAGCATGTCACTGGAATCATTTTTTTTATTTTAAAAATTGTCATGGCATATAGAGCTGCAGAAGGCCTGGAGACAGGTTCTCCATGATGCCTGAGGGTGAGAGGCAAGCCCTAAATGCTTTTACATATGAGCAATTCAAGCAAACCTAATACTAGTAGAAACGCATACAGGAAATTAAATCCTGTTCAAAATTTATATCTTTACATTTTGGATTTGAAATAACTTCTCAAAATATACAAATGCAGAATATTGTTCTAGGTAGGCTTGCAGCACAAAATGCCATATTATAAGTGTGCATAGAGATTACTTTTAAGTTGCCACAATTTAGGGTTAGAAAGAGAGAGAGAGCACTCAACAATTGACAGGTTGATATTCTGGAGTAAGGTTCATAGTATTTTCACACACAAAATTAACCTTATTAATAGGAAGATATATGAAGTTTCATTCCAAACTATGTACTGGTAAATGTGACACAACTTGAAAAGTACTTGCATGCAATATTTAAACCACATTCACAATTATTTATGATCACTAACAAGTTGAATCATTGTAATATTTCCATCAAATCCAACCTGGATCTATCAAACCTAATAACATATTCAAAGGTATGATGCATAGAAATTCAGTTTTGACTATGAGGGTTCATTTGTATCTGTGCATTGGTTATTGAGATACAGGCTCTAAAGAGCTTGAATAAAAAGTGTAAAAATTATGGTAAGGGCAAAAATTGGTACAGTGGACTTTAAGTCTTCATTTACAGAAAAGTCAAAGAAGTTCAGCATGAAAAATACTCCAGTAACACAGAGTTCTTAAAAAAACTCCCATGCCACAAGGAGCAAGCTTAGCAATGTCTACACAAAAAGCTATAATAACAAAAACACAAAAAATCATATCTAACCAACATATTATTTTAATAGCAAAAGAAAATGTTGCACCAAAATGAAAACAATTATAATATATGTACTTCTATTAGTTGCATTATATAAGCTAAAGCTATTTCTCAATTGTATTTTTGCGTATCTTTCTGCATTTACCTTAATCTGATCATACACAGTAACAATGATAAAGTCATTATATAATTAAAAACTTTCTTAAAACCTGAATTCTGCTCATGTCCAGTTAAAGTACAAAATCATCTACAAACAATAAAAAATATATAACATCTGAACATGATTTTGGATTTTTAGGTGATCAAAGAGTATTTTTATTCAAGCTGATATTCCGTTTAAAGTACAAAGTTTGTATTAATCCCTATTCATTAAATGTTTTCCCACTTTTACCCATACAAAATTAATTTACATCATCATTATTATTGCATCGTGTTATCATGGGTGATTTTCTAACACTGTTAATGCAATGCAATAATGGCTCTCTCCTCTTTCCTGATTCTGCACTCTTGTGCACTCTTGTGTACATTATGTTGTCATTTAATCAAGGGATTGAGTTTTGAAAATTTTGTCATTAGTATCATTTAAAACATAAATCAAAATAAAGGATGTCTTTTAAATCTCAAAAGTGCAAACAAATGATGGGGGACATAGCCTTAAAGAAAAGAGTAATAATGATTAATACAGAACACTGACAACTTAATTTTAAATTTACCTTTTTCAGTTCATCCACATATTTATTCATGGCATCTTCTTGAGCCATGTCTCCTAGTTTGCTCCATGCCTCCCTGAAAAAGAAACAAAGATACAGGTGTTTTGTTGTGTTTAAATTCATCACACTAACACAAGAATAGCAGTTTATACAGTAAATTAAGACACCACAAATAAATGTTGTTTGTACATGTTTGTTTAAAAAAGCTTGTGGCTACGAGTGACAAGACTATCTAACCAGTCTTGTTGTAAACTTGCACAAAATTTCGAAGGTGTACTTTTACTAGTTTGGCATAAGATAAAATAAAAGCTAGTTTTCATAAAACAAACAACCAATAAATTTTACAAATAAATAATCTTAGAAACCATCAGTTTAAACAAATAGTTTTTATTCTTTCACACACTACCATTTTGCTTTTTTCACCAGGTCCCAGAAGCTTGGTTTAGGCATTGTACATTTTCCCTCAGTTGCTTGCTTGAAGTACCCGTAAAATGTCAACATCATCTCCCGAGATGGCTGAAATGGGCCTGATGAGAGATTAAAAAATTGGTAAATACACTATACACTATATATGTACATCAAGATACAATATCTTATATATTTTTACTGACTTTGTTTAAAATAAGTCATTATTATTTCATTAGCTTATACATAATATATATTAAAAGTTTTACACGTCAAAATATAAAAAATGACAGCTATTTAGTAATGTGTAAGCTGCCGCATATGTTTGGCAGTTACTAGAAACTATGTCTTTGATTGGTTGCGCTGATGTGTAGATATCTTTAACCACAGACTGGTTTTTTATATGAATTTGACAATGAAAATTCAAATATGATTACATTAAAGAATGCCATCTAAAACATAATGGACAGGATTTTTTATACTTAAGACGTTATGAAAATTGTAATTTTTGTGGCAACAGTTAAATTGTCTGGCTATTTTATATAAGTTTGAACCATTACTGCAAACATGGTAGATAGAGCATAGCAAATTTTTTTCTCTAATGCTTAAAAATATATAAATATTTCTAATGTTTCTCAGTCAACATAGAACAACATGCAATACAAAACTATTTATTTAATCTTTACAAACTCTTGTTCGTCAGAGTTTGTGTCATTTATAAATAACTGAAACAAAATAGGTGTTTAAATGAGATCTTGATCTTAGAAGTTAAGTTTATACACTACAGTAAATGTCTATTTCATGTTGAATGCCACTGAATGCAAAATTGAAGACAATGTTTCTGCAGAAATGTAAAATTGCAATGAACAACAGAAAATTGAAGACAATGTTTCAGCAGAGAAGTAAAATTGCAACGAAAAACATCATGGTAGTTGTGTCATAGGTTTTGACAGAAAAAAAATTCATCCACCAGGGGTTTTTCATCATTGTCTGTGCCTTTGGTGAACGGAGGCATTCCCAAAGCAAACGGCCCAGTTCCCAATAAAATCCAGCTAACATTTTTCCCAATTGAAAACATCTTCATTCCAGAATATCTGCAGAAATCGTATTAGATATACGAAAACAGACGGTAACAATTGTTTTTTCCACATTTATGCCGTAAGAAAAGTGCCCGGATGTAAGCATACTACAGCGATAAATTACGAACTCTTCCGCATATCTTAGTGTAATGTATTTTCGCGACAATGTCTTAACACAAAAGTAAGTATTACAGCAAGAAAATTTGCCAGCGTGATGCAAAAGGGTGCGCAACAATTGCATCGATGTTTGCAAAGCCATCTGAATCTACGTCATTGGAACATTCTGTCAATTGTCCGAATCTGCGTCCGCAGATCGTGCACCAGAACTTGAAGCAGAACAGTCTGCATCACCGCAGCCATTGCCAATTGTTACGACAGGCCCGTCATTTACCGAATCCTCGTCCTCGGAGCCAGTTAAAAAAGTAGTTGTTGTCCAGCCTAGTTCATATACTGTATGAATTAAAATACATCACCTGATGTTCTGTTTGTTTCTAGTTATTGAAATTGTTAATTCTGCTAAAAGATTTGGTTCCATTATTGGTAATGTTAGATAATACTCTACATGTACCATTAAATTACGACCATGTCACTGTGTTTTTCAAGAATTTCAATTTTATAGGATGGATAATTTAAATGAAAAAATTATTTTCCTTTAAAGGTTTGCTAATTATTAATGTTAACTAGTAAAGTATATTGGTATAGTAAAATGTACTGACTTAACAAAATAGGTGCACACAAAATTTTCCCAAAATGGACCATTTTATCGATACAAAAATTCCCAAAATGGGAATTTTTGTTGATAAAAAATCCCAAAATGACCAGACTCCTTTTCGCAAAATAGGCAGAAAAACCCCTGTCCACATATGGAAGCATCGAAATAGGTGAGCGTCAAAATATGTCAGTTGACAATATACCAATTTTTAAATGAATTCCATTTTGAGATCTAATTCAGTACTATCCTACAAAAAGTATTACTTTCTGGATATGTATAGGCAAATTCAGAAATGCAAATTAAACCAGCAGACGACAATTTAAATACTACATCAACAAAGTAACGAAAGGTCTAAAATCTGACCCCATAGCCATATTGATGATATTCAATTGCCCAACGTTACGGAAAAAATGCAAACATAATACGTTGATTTTTTCATTGAAACATATTGCTCATGAAATTCAAATAAAATATATCGTCAGAGATTTTTAGCATTTAGAGCTAAGCAATACCATCTTTGGGGAGACTGTGTATCACTTTTATCGCTGCGTCAAATTTTTCTTTTGGGGACGCAGCCATTTTGGATCAGATTGGTGCGGGTCTAGTCTGCGGCGACATTCGACGCCCTCTCCATCGCATTGATCTCCCTTCATATCCAGTAGTAATCGTAGGTCGGGTTTTATGATTCATTTTTAAATTTCAAAACTATATTTTGATAGTTTAAAAGGTAAAAAAAATAAACCAAGAAAAGATACAATGTTCATTTTGTATAAGGATGAGCCAATAATTTAATTTATTTCTGTATATTAATTCTTTGTGCATGTATCAATTAAAAAAAAATATTGTAGCTTCCATTGGTGTTAAGCTTTTAATTTTTGGACCACAATTTATGGAGAAATAACAAGAAAATAAACTTTACGATTCTATACAATTCATCTGAAAATCCCTTAAAGTTACCATCAATGATGGCTGCCAAGAAAAGGGATCTTCACTGATGTGGGAACTATCTATTCCTTTCATTCAAGAGATAAGCTTTGTGTATTGCTTTTTCTTATTGATTCGAATGATTGACTTTAGATTTATTGTAGACATAATTCCTACAGCTTTAAACTCCCCTGACTCAAAGTCTATATTTTCATATATTTTGTATATCTGAATGACGGTATGCTCCTATCAAGACACCATTTGTTTTCTCTTTATTTACATTAAGGCCGGATGTATTGGCATAAAATTGTAAGACATTAAGGAATATTTGTATGAATTCTTCAGTTTCGTTAAGAAAAAGGCCTACTTTCATCCGCGAAGTGAGAAAATTTGTATTATGTATTGCTTTTTGTATACAGTTTATTTTCTTGTTTTTCTTATCAGATTGGTCAAAATTTCGGCTGTAAGAGTAACAACATACCAAGTTATTGGGTCATCTAATCGACAGCATCTTTACGTAAATATAGAATCAAACAGACAAGTGGACATTTACATTACGGTAATATTCAATACTCTTATTAACGCATCTATTAGTGTGTTGTCTTTTTGTTTGTTTTTTGTTGTTTTTGTTTGTTGTTGTTTTGTTGTTGTTGTTGTTTGGGGGGGGGGGGGGGGCGGGGGGAGAGAAGTGTGGGCCAAAGGTATAAAATAATTAACACTATTGATCAATGAGCATTCGATAGAGTCGAAAGCTTTTTCGAAATCATTTAATAGTAGTTTATCTGGTTGTTTATATTTTTCTGTATAAGACACCACATCATATATTTATTTGATATTGTTTTACAACGTAGTTCAAGAAGTAAGTTTTATAGAATCACTGTTCATGTATTACAAATTGAATGTCTACGTCGTTTATAATTTACCAATTTGTATCAATTGTTTGTATATTTACTACATTTTTGTCTGCGTTGATTATTTCATTAACCATGTTTACATTATTAACACTGTACAGTAAAAAGTTGTTCATTTTCCAAAAGGATGATTCTCTCCTAAAGCTATAAAAAAAATTTTTTTCTCAAATATAGTAAGAAGTGATTCATATCATGGGAGTATATTTGTTTCATTCACGTTAACAAGAAGCTCTACTGATATAAAAAATGAAGTCTTGCTGTATAGTTTGTATTTTGTTAAAACACGTAGATTCACCTGATTCAATGTGCCGATCTCTCCACCAATCCCCTTAATCACATTTTGCAACAGCTTCTCCTGCTGTTAAATGTTGGTCACTAAATAACATGCTTGTGTTTAGAATAAAATTAAAATCCTGTGTCTCAATGGACAAAGCATCAGTAGTTTGTGCGTAATATGTTTTTAAAAGAAATCAGACTCGTCTCTGTTTGGATCATATAAATATAAATAATATTTCATTAAACATTGGAGATGAAACATTTAATTATAAGTAAGTTGCCATTTGTTTATTTGTATTTTAGACGAATAACAATTTGAGCTGTTTTATTATTATTATTATTATTATTATTATTATTATTATTATTATTATTATTATTATTATTATTATTATTATTATTAAAGGTAGCCATGCCTCTTGATTTTTTTGTATAATTAATGAAAATACAATTAAATTTCAGCATAAATCTGTTTTTCATCTTGGTTCGTAAAGCGTGTCTTGCAGGAAAATATGCACCAAGATATATATTGGTGGCTGGGATAATTAGATATTGTTGATAAAAAAGACAGATTTTAGAAATTAAGTGGAAAATGCACATAACTGACATGATTCTTATTTATGACTGTTTGTTTGTTTGTTTAGAGTTAACTGCTTAAAAAGGGACTACAAAGAAAGGGGGTGGGACTTATAGTCGATAGGGTATGTGTATATAGCCACTTAGGTAAATTGTATATAATCACTTAGGTGAAGGGTATATGATCACTTAGGTGAAGGGTATATAATTACTTAGGTAAATCGTATATACTCACTTAGGTAAATGGTATATAATCACAAATGTGAGGTGTATATAATTCCCTCAGGTGATGGGTATATAATTACTAAGGTAAATGGTATATAAACACATAGATAAATGATATGTAACAACTTAGATAATTGGAATTTAATCACTTAGGTAAATGATATATAATCACTTAGGTAAATGGTATATAATCAATAAGGTAACTGGTATATAATTATATAGGTGAAATGTACATAATCACCTAGGTGAAGGGTATATAGTCACGTATGTCAATAGTATATAATCATTTAAATGTTCCATGTATACATAATTTTAGAAATACGTATTAACTGAACGCGAATTCGCAACAATGTAAGCATATGCAAATGTATACGTATTTGCAATGATAACAACATCAAAGATGTTGGTGTACGTGAATGAATTACATATACATATCTGTAAACATTAATATCAGTGACGCACAATGGAATGGATAGTGCGTAAACAATGGAATATCATGGCCCTATTACAGACAAGGAACAGATCCCACAAAGGTTATATCGTTCTGTTTATTTCTAGTTAAAAGTTAGTCCTAAACCTCTCCAGCAGATTGTTTAGGATTTTATTTGAACTTGATTTTAAGAAAAGTACGAAATGTTTAAAGGTATAATCTATGTTAATTGTATTTACAATCGTATTTATTTTTACTTTATATATTCATACATATTCATAATTAACTCAAAAAGTAGCAATTAAATACACCTTTGCCACTAAGTGGATTGTGCAAGCTATTTATATTTACAAAAGAGAACAACAAAAACTACCATTCTTTTACGGCGGTAATGGTACGAAGTGCTCATCTGCAAAACAACAACAACAACAACAACAACAACAAACAACTACAAACAAAAAACAAGCAAACTATTATATCTTGCAACGTTACAAACATTTTAGGTTCGAGTCCCGGTCGGACGAGAACATTCATGCGGGAAGGTTTTCCAGCTACCCATAGGTCTGGGGTCTAACTAGCTTGACGTCGCCAATGTGACCCTAATTGTGTCGGTGCAATGTAACAAAAACAGACAAAAGCAAACAACTGTCTCAAAATTGGATTATGTTTTATGGCAGTATTGCACTTGTCGTTAAACACGTAGATTTAGTGCCTGTGTCTTTAGCACCTTTAATAGATATGTTGACTGGCAATAAAAATCCATTTTTTTTATTGGACTGACGTCACCTTGGCGGCGGAATGAAACAGTTAAACTGTAAAATGGTTAATATATATCTCATATGTAGACGAGTACATGAGATTTGATATTATATTCATTTCTGCTGGACTGAGATGGGAGAATATGTATCTACATATTATATATATATGTATATGAAAAGGAATCGTATATGCAATTTTCATATATTTAAGCACAATTTTAATTAGTACTTTCAAAAGATAAGTTTGATTTTTACTCTTTTTGGCATTATAATATATAAATCGTACAAGTGATACAATACAGAGTTTGTTTATATTAACTTTTATAGATATGTTTATATTCAGCATCGTCTGTGCACTTAACCCGCAACAGTTCTGTGCACAGACTTTCTTTAAAAAACTATTTTATGTATTTTACCAATGTACATAATATGTATACAACCTAAATCGATTATGTTTATATTATAGCATAACTATATATAACTATAACTGAATATAACTTTATATAAAACTATATATACATATATATAACTATAACTATATAACTATATAACTATATAACTATATAACTATATATATAACACTCCTTCAATTTTGTGTTTGTTTTATACTTGTTTGTTTTGGCGTGTCTTGTATTTGTCATTGTCTTATCACATTTTTTTAATTGTATGTCTAGCTATTTCTTGCTAATTGTATTTGTTTAGTTATCCGACAAAGAGCTACTGACCTTTCTTGAAGACTATGTTCGCCTGGGGGAAAGGCGCGCCTAATTAATCTGTGATGACGTCACTGGAACAAGTGAAACTGACAGACCTAAATGAAGATCTCAAGTCACGCATTAATCTGCCCCGAGAAAATCCGTTATTGCAACTATTCGCATCAACAAACCCCACCAAACTACGTCATAACACGATCCATCGGCTATATGTGAACAAATTAATGATGTTAAATGGTGTATTTATGGTGTATTATATTAGATATCGCGCCCTTACAAACATTGCTTTACCACTGGCGTCAATGGATCATTAGTTGTTAGATGTAAAATATGTATACCTATATATAACCATTAAACGCATCCCTAAACATATGGTAACAAGAGTTTGCAAATGGTTGCACTATGTTCGGAACATATGTTACTTCTGCCTTGTTGCCGAGCACTTTTCTTCTTACCTTTGACTTTGTAAGAACCGTTTGTTAAAATTCGAAAAAAATAAGCATCGACAACATGCATTGTCATACATTTCAAGATTATCGCTGTTAAGCAAAATCTGTAAAAATACATTTCTATTTTTATTTAAATGCAGAATTACGGATTTGAAGTGAAAGGTCCTTAAACACAATATATCTTTACATTTTAATTGTTTGTATTATTTAAGCTTACATTATTTTTTCGTTGGTATTTTTAATATGTTATCTGTTTGTTTGTTTTCTGTTGTTGTTTTTTCTGTTGTTTTTTTTTGACAAGCCAATTTAGCTAAGCAGCCGAATTCCCAGTGTGGCAACACAATACAGAATGGCCAGTCGGTGAAAACGCACAAAGAATTATAGGCATAGACTGCTATTAAAAATTGTTGACAAGAAAACGTTCTCCACACTTTACATGCTATCAACAAACCTTTATTTTTTGAAGTAAAATAAAATAAATTCTTTTTACTAGTATTCGGAACTTTGTACAACGCAGGAGCACAAATCCCCAAACTCGGCAGTAAATCGCCATAGTACAGAGATGACTAAAATAAAGCAGCGTCACCGTCTATATTTAGAATAGCTAAATACCTTCTAGATGCCGTTTGGGCTATTTTAATTAGCTTATGCACTTGGAAGCTCGTCATTCGGATGTTTCAGTTTAAAACTTATGTTCAAGTATTTTTTCATAAATCATATTTTAAATTCAGAACAATAATGTCATTGATAAATACTTTTAATATATTGTGACTTAGCAAACATATTACAATTACCAAAGGACAATAAAGAGCAATGTCTTTAATGTAAATACAAATGTATTTACATCAACAATCAACGTAAGTAGAAGCCCTACAAAGAAACGCACAACGTTTTCCTAATAGTAAAATTACAAACATGCAGGGTTTATGATATTGTACACGCTGTAAAAGAACAGTTGAAATTACTTCTTAAATTATACTAGGCGAGGACTTTCTTTAAAATATGCAAAATATCTAAAAGCAATACTATGTTGAAGTTAAGTAATTATAGGGAAATACTCGACTAACTCGCTTTGTGTTTCAGAACGTTATGTTTATTAACGGAAGTAATCAATGTATACATACAAAACGATAATGACGTCAGGAACTTTACGTCTTCGCGCCAACATCACGTCGCATTGTCGTCTGCCCAGAATAATAATTCCCGCCAAAACGTAGTGTCCACTTCCTGACAAATACTAATTAATTTGGCCGACAAAATACCCTACAATTTTCCACTACCTTAGTTTGTGCATTTTCATACCTTATTTCGTAAATTCATGTCAGCGTGCATTTGGATATGTATTACCATTTTATTAGTTTGCTCATGCAGATCTATAATTTCGAGGTATAAATAAAACATACAGGTTTTACCATTGTTCAAACGCGCTGGTAATGTTACTTTTCGTGTGCTAAGTTGTGCAAATCTGATATAGTTTTGGAATATCTGCGTGTTGTTAAGTAAATATACACACACACAAAAAAAAAACTTAAACAAAGTCACATGTCAACATGGGAGTGCGTGTTTAATAATAGTCCTTTAAGTAGTTTTTCAGACATCAAAAAGTAAACTACCAAAAAAGCGAAGCTGCTGCAGATATACTTTTAAATGATTGCTGCAATAGTAAAACTATTATTGCATATAGTTTTGTTAAATCCTTTCCATCTGGACAATAACTGCACATTCGGAGCAGCAATTTAATTGTCATTTATAACCTTGCATACAAGCTCATAAAACAAAACATAAACACCATCATCAAAACTGCTGGCAAAAAGAAGAATACCATCAAGAGAAAATTAAATCCCGAGTTCATCCCCATTAGAGCTATAGTCGTGATTACATCATTTCAGTTTGGTGATGTTATTTCCATCTCTCTGCTGACGTCAATCGAGGAAAAAACTGTTAAACTGAAATGCCAAGTTGTGTAACCATCGCTGTTGTGGAAGTCCTATTGTCTGCTGTGAGAGAATTGCATGAATGCTCTCAACCTACGTACCAGATGACAAAGGATGTCTGGTGCAAAGTAGCAAAGTAGTTCACACCTGTGTACAGACTTTGTTATGAAAAAAAAGGTCTTTTGACGATTTACTCGATTTACTCACATACTTATTATATGCAATTCATTTGCATATTAAAACTGCGTTATAGCTGACGCAACCAATGGTACCCCGCTGCCAAAAGAAGAAGTAAAGAACGAACGCTCGTGGTCATAGAGCCGTACTAATGCTGGCAAAAACATAGTAGCACGTTCTCCACAACAGTGTAATAAGGACAGTTGTTTTAAATTTACTCCGAAAAGAAAAAACGTATTTGTAACTTAATTTCAAAACTATCTTTTGGCCAGTTGTCTGTGTCATGTACTTTTTTAATTGTTTTGCACCGGTTCCAATGTTTTACGTAATTCTTTAAATCTACTTGGAAACATCATACTCATTAATAGATTAATATAACTTGTTGTTTACTTTCAATATTAAATCAAAATGGGATTGGTTTAACACTTCTTTGTGTTACTGTTGGTCCTTTAACGTTTTATCATGCAGACGTTTTGTTCGGCACGTAATGATAATATCGTAGTTCGAATCACTTAATGTAACTTTGTAACTTGTTTTCATAAAGCACTTACAGTTTCTTCCCCTTTTGTTCACGATTTTACAAGCCTACTGTGAAGACACATTTACAAGCACTGGCACTTAACACAGTCACAACACTTAACGCTATGGTAATCTATTAATCTATGGTAATTTGTACACGTAAATTTTCTATCATTTCTTGAAACCGTGGTCAGCACGTATATATACCTGGCGAAGTGGGTATGTATGCCAATGTACTTTTTAATAAAAAGTTGCAAGTTCTAATCCATCATTATTTTTTCTATTTTCCCTCAATTAACTTAATAGATCTATATTAAGCCATCTTCCATAATTGTGCTGCAGATTTTATGGAAAGGGGTGGGGTGGGTGGGTGGGTGGGTGTTTGTGTGTGTGTGTGGGGGGGGGGGGGGGGGGCGTGCACCGCCGAATTGAAACGAATGCATTCCGACGTTGTTACATAATAATATTTTGTCCCGAGTGTGGCCGCCAAATCGTGTTTTCTTGGTACCGGTTGTTACTTGACTCGGGTATCTTGTGATATGTTTATTTCATCATTCAACATATATGGTACAGTATGTTTAACATTTAAAATGAAAATTATGAATTGATCTTAATTCATATTTTCATATAACCTTGACAGCAACTGCTTTGCCTATTAATCTCTACACCTTTATATCGACATGCGCATTACGGATAGATAGGGGTCTTATTTCGGACAGATTCACTTTTGTCAATGACGTTATCAATGATAAATTTAATGGGGGAGAGTTTGATCTAACTTTAAGAACTTGTCACTCAACCATTTTTTCGATGCTTTTTGTGTAACGGTACATCCATTGTAAAGAAAACAAATAAATGGTAGTAACATAGGTTTAAGCTAAACTAACCTGATTATTTTAGCACTGTCTTTTTCCCTGGAAAAATAGCCTCATAAGCAAATAAATAAATAAATAAATAAATGTAATTTGTTATAAGTGCCTTTAAAAAGCAATGTTTTATTATGAATATGGGACAGGCATTACTTTTGGGGGCAATGGTCTCTGATGACGTCATTGTAATAATATACCGGAAGTGTCGGGCACTGGCAGCATGCATTTCACTTCGCATAATATTTTAACTAAAATAAGTGGACTATATACCTTATGTATAGTTGTTTTCCTAGGCTATTTATAAAACATTTGTTATGAAAGGTGATATTCGGCAGTTTCTATCTATCAAATACATTTAACAATAGCTGACCCCTGTTTGGGGTATTTGTGCATAATTTAAGTGTAAGACAGTACAAAATCACTTTAAATGCTAATTCTTTCCATCTCTATATCTCTATAAATAATCAGTATTTAAATGTATTTATATTTCTCCTGAAAAAAGAGACTTCGGAGATGACTATATAAGATGATATTAAAACTAAGTAGATACGTGCTTTTCAGATAGGGGATACCTGTTTGTAATAACTATTGGCGGCGGGTGCGGGTATTCGTCACTTAAAATATAGATATTGGACATGATTCGATATGAATTTGCGTAGAAATATAGTCGTAAACATTTTGCAACTATTCCTTATTTTTGTTTTTGAGGGGACAAAACTATCACTATTCAAATTGCTTTAGTTATTTCCCTTGTAAGTGTGTAGTTACGATATAAATAATATGATTTTCCAACTGTTTTACCTATTGACAACGCTTCAGGCTGCAGAATTTACATACAGTCAAATCTTATTCATAGCATAAAATGACTAAAGCTGCGTAGTCATTACGATGAAAATAAGCAAATAAATAATAAAAATGAGACTATATCTTTTGTAAATGAAATACCTGTCCACAAGTGAAATAACTACGGAACTTTTAACTCAAAAATAAGGAATAGCAACAAGTCAGTAATTCTTTGATTGCATGGGTGCATGTTTAATATTGTGTCAATGACGTCATCACTGACACGTTTCCTTCAGAATTTTGTTTCGTCGTATCCGAAACAAGCCCGAAATATGTTATTATAATATTTAGTCTTAATTGAATGTTTATCAAAGATGCTCAAACAAAAATGTCAAGTATCTTATTTCAGACAATATAACAAAAAAGGATTCATTTGCCAAACGATACAGATGCATTGATCACAACACCACCAAAAAAAAGCCATATCGATATGAGTAATGGTATATGATGACGTCATTGTACTGAGGTACCGGAAACGGCGGACATAATACGAGTTATATTTGATCTTTTGAATTGGTTTGATGTTTTGTGTTCTGTGTTTTAGAAAGATATAAAACATTTTGTGAACGATGTTTGAATTTTTCGCATTAGCTTTTTAGAAATGTTCTCAAAATAAATAAGGAAAACACGAAAGCAAAATAAAAGAATTTCGAAATCTAAGTAAACCATATTTTTGACAAATGTTCTGTTTGGCATGAATAATTTTATTAGTAATTGATGTCAATCCCATAAAAACTCTGGACTGGAACATCTTACGTAAGTTCAGTCTTGCAAACATGCTATTGTAAAATGTAACTAATATCGCGTACATGCGTACAACCTACGTGCTACATCGTTCATTCATACGTTGTGCTGCAAAGAAGCGGTCTGCGAAACAATCGTCTTTATTCACAGAAACACACGATGAATTGCATAATAAACTTAACTTAGCACGTCGAAATTTTAAGCTACAACTCAGGATGTAGATGGCTGCGGTAATTTCGAACAAGGAAAGAAGTGCTAACTAATGTAGAAACATAAAGGAAAAAATAACATACCCCGGTATGCGTTATTCATAACTGACAAAGATATCTTCATATATTCGAATTTCATATTGGTCTATGACCAAAACATCGGAAATGTTACGTTCTGGCCAATTGCATGTACTAGCAAAACATGGAATGGTGTGGCGAAATTTACATTATTATTCGCTTTAGGCACTTCAGACCCGGGCCTGCACATTATTCGAAAAAAGTATAAACATGAATAAGCACGAAAGGTCGATAAGGTGAAAGGTGGACATGCAAAATCGGTTTTTGTTGTAGATCATATGAAACACAGAAAATGGCAACAAAGTTCCGTAGTGCAATGTGTTTCATACCTTCCAATATCTTCCAGGGCGGTAATTGTCGGGTTTGCTCTTTTAGTTAAATGATTCGTAAAAAAATGTTCTTACTTTTCACTTGGCTTGCACGTGGAATACCTTTGTCCTGTGCCTTTTCAGAGTTTGATATGTGTTGCAATGCTCATAGGACTCTGTCATATAGTCTTAAAAGACATGAGATATCTACACTATGACGCCAGATATTCCTTGACCATGTCGTGGTTTATTTACTGGAAGGGAAAGGTTTTGATTTTCAATTTGAAACAGATTTTCTAGTTGGCTGTATTGTTTAAACCAATGTTGTGACTATATCTGTGAGATTATGATCTTTTTTAATAATCGCCGTCGGACACCCTACCTCGGGCCTGTACATCTGTCAAGACCCAGCTACGCCCATGAATATAACGACGATGTTGATGTCTTCTCGATGTTCACGTTTTGCATGAGAAGTCAACATCTTTTCACTTTCATATGTAAATCTTAAAATAAATCGGACAAGACGGCATAATGTGACAGAGTCGAATGTCGATTATAAATATTTACTATTCATTCCAGGGGTGTCAAAGGCACAATCAACCCAATTCCTCTTTAAAAGGCACCCCTAAGCATCGACAACCTCTTAGCAGCAACACTTGAATTCCCGTACCTATAGTTATCAGTGTATTTTTGCCCCTTGAGCAGCGCCACCTCTGAGTAACAGTGAACGGTCATACACATATGTCCCAGAAATTGTGATAACCTCTTCTGAGCACCATCTGGGGGTTACGTGATAGTGTCATACATGTGTCTACTGATAAACAACATGGTTGACAGAGTCAGTAGGGGTGCTTTTCCAGTTTGACATAGGTAAACAAGAAAAGGTCCTATCAAAATGTTCACAGATATTTAAATTTTGATCTACCTCTACACAAAGGCAAACAGCGTAAATATAAATGTGACAAAAACATAGAGACGAGACATAACACACAAAAAAGAAAAAAACATCAGTTATCGCCCTGGAACGGTAAGTCGGCAAAAGGACCGACTGGGGTGCTTAAACCTGGTTTGTGGAGCGCTCCAACAGCGCTGACAGGTAACCAGTTATGTGTAAAAACACCTGACTTATTACCTTCTTTCAAAATAGTGATAATAGTAGGACAGAAATAAGTGATTTAGTAAATATTATTAATGATGATTTTATTGATCTACACAAAATATTGGCGATTTTAAAGTAGAAACAAATATCACTACTACATGTTTTATTTTCAGCACATACTTTGAATTAATAGTTACTTAATGTGAAGTCATTTATCTAGATTTCGCTGAGAAAAGTGACCCTTGTTTGCGCCACACTTGAGAGCTGTGCCTCTTATTGAAAGCATTTTGTGGGGACGACAGTGTAGTTGTCAAAAACAGGAAATCGCAGCTGTTCTGTGAAATCTTTTTCAGAGAAAAAACCCTGAGTATTCCGTTTTTGTTTTCACATCGTAGCTTGCAGCAATAATGTGTAGCTTGCAATTGTAAAAAAAAATAGCTGGCATTTATATGAAATCGCAGCTGTTTGGCGAAGTATTGTTTAACAACAGAAACCGAACAGACCGATGTTAGCAATGCAGCTGGTAAACAGAGATGCAGCAGAAATCAAGGAAAACAAACAAAGAAGCAAATACTCTACTTCACATAGTAAAAAGTCAAATGTTTATTTAATTAAGATAAAACAAGTAAAATAGAAAATATATCAAAACTGAAAATTAACACAACAGATGAGTTGTACATTTTTATGTCGACGTGTATGCCAAATTTTAAGAAAATTCTTCATCCAGTTTTGAATTATTGGTTAGTTTTGTCTTGTAAAATTGGTAATAAAGGTCTCTTTTTTAGAAATAAGAAAACTCCAAACGTTACGTTATTTCCTCTTTAGGAGAAGTGTTTTGCTACTGACTATCATCCAGAAACAAAATAAAGCATTAGACAAATCAACCAAACAGGTTACTTAAATTTGTCTCAAACTATCCCAAATATGTGATCAATATTTTACAAAACCAACACATTTAAGACTGATTTTCCTGATAATACTGAGCTCTTGATAGATTGATCCTCAACACAATTTATTTTAGAGTTGCCCAAAGTGTTGTATAAAGTATTTAGGTTGATGCTGCAAAACAAAAAAAGATAATTTCAAAACATGGTTTTGATTGTTTTTAGACTATGAATATACCAGATACGAATTTGTAATTAAATTAAGCACAAATCTTTCAAATAATTCGGATAATTCACGAATCATCTCTTGGATGTATGTAAGTAGTCGGATCACCTCGGCCATTTGCCTAAATGGGACTATTTTTGTGACAGACGACAAAACAAAGATGGCAGCTCGGATGACAACTCACTCCAGTGCATAAACATTGTTTTTTCTACATTATGCAATAAGAATACATGATAAATTGAGTTACTGAAACGCAATACTTAAAGGTAGAAACCGACGGCTTGGACAAAAAAAAACACAACAGCTTTCCTCAAACAACCAAATAAATTATTGTTTTCTGATCAGATTCCGCAAAAAAAAGCTTTATTAATGTCCTCCATCTATGTGAAAAGTGAAACATTACACCCCAATCGCCATTATAAACATGTATTTACTGTCTGAGCCACGCTGCATAGGTAGCTTAAAAAAACAACTAAGAAAACCACATGAGCACTTTGAGATTACAATATATTATTATCCTGATAATCCGTTCTATAATCCGCTCTGTCTATTCTAGTAGAAATCCCAATATAGAATTTTTTGGATTCATGAATATTTTGAGTAATTTGAGTCTTAAAATTGAGAAGAGTTAAAATCTCGTTTGTTCGGACTAGAGTACGTGTTTTCGCTGAAATAATGCACAAATACCCCAAACAGGGGTTAAATATCGTTTAATGTAATTGCTATAGGCATAGTGTCGGTTACCAACTTTAAAGGACAAATCAGAAGAAGATCTAACACAAACTGAATTAACACGAACAAACATCTTACGACCACAACAGTGTCTGACAAACAGCTTATGAAAGCGAAAACAAAGTACACAACACAGCAATTTTGAAACCTATTAGAACAGCTTGACTATCTACTATTGTCTGACAATGTATGGTCGAACATAAATGCTTTGGGGCTCAGTCTTTTGACAAATTGTCGCCATGGTTAGATTTATTTTGTATTGGTGAAAAGCAACAACAAATTCTTGCTGGCACCTCCTTGCTTATGACAGAGAAAAGATTAAAAAAATATGTAAATTCATTTAAGTTTCTGATGGCATCCTGGCACTATTTCCAGGGCTGGTTACAACAAGTATGGATTATAATCGTTCATTATTTAACACCCTGTCTCTTCAAGGCAACATGAAGGAACACTTGATGTCAGTAAACCCGCTTTTTTGCTGTTCGACACAAAGGTTTACGACGTGCCGACATTAAAAAACCCGAAAAGAACTCATAAGCGTTATATGCCTAAATACATGGAGACTGCATTAGTTTCCTCTGCTTTTATAAAATGTATGTTTCACTACTAACAATATAAATATATCTATAGAAATGACATTGAAGTGTAATCGATATTTTATATTTTATAAGATTATTTTACGTGTAGAAAGTATTATTCTCTAAAAGCTTAAGTAGCCAATCTTTCTTGCACACACTTATAACTATCTGTACAATGATTTAAAAAAATGTAAAAATGAATGTCTCAATACCTAGCATCCTTGACAAAGAATCAGATTTTCCATATTTTTTCTGTCTAAAAGTGGCTTAGCCATTTTGGCGGGTGCTCCGAAATTATGACGCGTTGCGAAAATGATTTCTCATTGTCCGAACTGTATTCACAAAAAATAAACGTATGAGAAATAACTCAGTGCCGTAATACTCTCAAACCGAAAGTGCTCAGTCCGATTGTTTTTTTGCCTGACCCACCCAAATTATTCAAAGAAGTTGCGCACAGAATTTACGCGTTTTGAAATACCGGCCGTTATACGAATGTATAAAAGCTGAAAGATAAATCAGCACTGTTTATTAACATGCATGCCAAAACGTATGCGAAGGAAACAGTAAAAATCACAACGACGATGTTTTACGATATTAATTTGTTCGCAAATAGACTACAGACAATTTTATAGCGTAGATATACGTGTTTGTTGATGCGCATGGTAGCCTTACTGCATTGTCAAAAAACCGTATTATTACCTGTCTATGTGTCTCCATAGTCAGTCAGTGCCATTTGTTCCTGTGACGTCATCGCTAATTAACTTAGAGCGATATTCTGCACGTCGGTCATAGCCATATAGACCCAATATTGTAAAATAGACAAGAACAGGAAGCTTTGTTGTTCGTCAATGTCTGTGACGTAAATCAGAATAAATCGGGACAGTAACACAAGTTCTTGAAAACTTGTTTGGCCCTAAATCTTTCCGAAAACGAACTCTACAAGCAGTTGTTGAACGTTAATGCATTTCTACATCAAACGAAAATGTCGAGGTTCTTATTTCAGACAATAAAATGAAAACAAATTGAATTCTCTCGATTGTCTTGTGATTACAAATTAACGATGATAGATGAAAAAACGACATCCGTATTAAAAAATCATTATGATCAATGGTTTAAAAGACGTCAGTTTAATGAGTCCAGGAAGCGAAAGACATCATGCGAGATAGTTTAATCTTGTGACTTTTAGAAGTATTTGTGAAAGAAGCCTGAACCTTTTGCACTAAATTTCATACAAGTACATGAAATGCATCGACATAATATGTACAATGTAACATGGTTAACGTAGGTTGGCTGTATTTTGCAACAATGCAGTCGTGCAGAAACGTGCACTCAAACATCAATACATTAACATGAAATATATATCCAAGATAAACATTGCGTATATTAGTAGTCCAACCAAGAAAATTGCACAAAAGTAGCCCAAACAAGAAAACTGCACCAAAGAAGTCCAGCCAAGAGAAGTCCACCACAGTAGTCCAACCAAGAGAAGACCACCTTTGTAACCCAACCAAGAGTAATCCACCTAAGACGTGAGAAGTATACCTTAGTATTCCAGCCAAGACAAGAGGAGTTCACAGTAGTAGTCCAACCAAGAGACGTGCATCGCAGTAATGCAACCAAGAGAAGTCCATCGTAGTAGTCCAACCAATAGGAGTCCATCTTAGAAGTCCAAATAATAGAAATCCACCTTAATAGTCCAACCAAGTGTAGGCCACCTTAGAAATCCAACCAAGAGTAGTCCACCTTAGTAGTCCAACTAAGAGAAGTGCCCCTCAGAAGTCCAACCAAGAGAAGTCCGCCGTAGTAGTCCAACCAAGTGTAGGCCACCTTAGTAGTCCAACCAAGAGAATTCCTCATGAGTAGTCCCATAAAGAGTAGTCCACCTTAGTAGTCCAGCCAAGCGTAGTCCGCCATATAAACACCTATCAAATTTTGTTTTTGAACTTACAGAATTAGTTCTAAATCAACTTATTGCATTAGCTGTTTTCATGGGCCAATCATTGTAGTACCAGACTTCGACGTATATTATTATGTCGACCTATTGTTGCAGTTTTGTCAATGAAGGACGCAAATACCTTGGCAAGACAAAATAACAAATTTGGCGCACCTGTATCACGTGATAAGCGAGGGAAATGGTGTACGATTTTGTTACGTAAAGACATAACTGGGCACAGCTAGAACAGACAGGAATCAGATTTATTAAAGTCATACATAGATAGGTTCTGAATGCACATTTTTTCTGTTGCAAAATACTGTGTCCTAGCCTACATGATCTTGTAGTGCGAATGTTTAAATGCACAAAACGAGTAAAATATAACATTTATTCTTCTTACTAACCAACAAAAAAAAAATATATATCACTAAAACCTTACTTTCGCTTTCGTCGCCATAGTCGATCATAGCCAATACTTTCATTGGCATTTCCGTTAAACACGTCGAAAGTAAACTGTATTTTTGGTGTTTTTCCGACCCGATGCGAATTCTAGATTTGTGCTGTTCCACGCTACGAGAAAATGATCTTGTTTTTCTGTCCGTTTAAAACAAAGGTGACATTCCTCCCTTTTGAATCGGGCTTCCTTCGTTCGCCATTTTAATTATATACGAGTATGAATTAAGGGTCACGGGATAATACGAACGCTAACGTAACTGATATGAATATTTCGGGATACGATGAAAGTAATTTAAAATCTTTTATTACTTCCCAGTGCTAAAAGATTTTATACATTATATTATTTTTTTTTAATATTTACTCATTTGAAAAAAAATTAACAGCAATGGACAAACAACCATTTAAATAACTATGGACAAACAGCCATTATATTTGTCATATAATAAATCAGAAACTGTTTGCACCAATTTTGATGATGAAATTCAAAGTCATATATAACTTTAGATAACTTTTGTACAAACAATTATACAGATGATATTTGTTGATTTCGTTGTATGATCGTATTTTACGTATTTTATTTCCCCAGCGATCATAGAAAAATATATTTTCTCGAGTTGCGCCTCCTCAACGATATACTGCCATGGTGGATTTAAGAAAGCGTATGGTTTTGTAGTACGAGAAATTTTGTGATGAAATTTTCTGATAATGTTTGGCGTCAAAGGAGAGATTTTAAAGATCATAAATCTACGTATAGTAACATTTAGTCGAAAGTATAGATATAATAATAATAGAAATAGTGGTTATTTGCATTCGTTCTGGGCAGCTCATGGGTGTTGTCTCTTATCTTTTCTCTTTTACCTATATCTGACATTGGACAAGTATTAGATACAACAGATTACAAGGGTGTTGATATCGTCTTGCATAAATTGTTCATCGTGTTATATGTAGATGATATAATACTATTATCAGAAAGAGAAAATAGTTTATAAAATGGACCAGACATTTTAGTGTTAAATGCAACACAGCAAAATTGGTTATTAATACAAGTAAGAGTAAAGTTATGACTTTTTTTAATAAAAAATGGGTGTAATCGTAACAATGTTTGTATTACGCATAGCTATGTGTCATTAGACAATTTAAATACGTACAATTACCTAGACATTGTTCTATCCTCAGGTGGCACGTTTAGCCATTCGATACTTTAGCCGTTCATGCAATGAAAGCCTATTATAAACTTCCACATTAGTTTAATATTTTCCTTATATCAAAGTAAGTCACAAATGGATCTATTAAATAGACTAGTTTACCAGTACTCAACTATGATGCCGAAGTATTGTGATACAGGGATACAAAAATTGAACGTGTGCATTTGAAAGAGTGTTTGACATACAAAAGCAAATCTAAAACTGTTTTGTGCATAGTTAATTGAGTAGGTGCCACTACGGCAAAATCGGCTTGTTAAAAAGTGAAATATTGGTTAAAATAACACAAAATGAGGATAAAAATATAACAAGCAAATATATTTGTTAAAACTGGAAGGCATAGACATTTTTTCTAATAAAATTACATGGTCATAACATAACAATAAAACATGATACCGCTTTTATGAAGTGTGATTTAATCAGGCATTGGCAAGTGTTAATTGTTTTGAAAGTATTCAAAATGCGAGTTAGATTATTCTTTGTTCAAAACTGACATAAAGAAATTACAGTCAAAGCCCGGTCGCTCGAACACCCGTTGGGATGACCTTCCATCGAGCGAGCCCTGAGATCAAGGGAAAGAGAAATTGACTTACTAGCCAGTCGTCAACTGTTTTTATAAATAAATAATCCTAGGATGAAGGTGTAATTATATCTCTGTATAAAACAGGAGATAGAAATATTGTTGCAAGTTATCGCATAACATAATATTTACAGGTGTATTAAATGAAAGGATTACAAAATAGTGTTATAGTAATAATATTATATCAGATTCACAATTTGGTTTTAGGTCGGGGAAATCAACTGTGGATGCGGTCTTTATCGTTCATGTCTTAGTATAAAAATTCCTAAACGTTTACAGACGTCTGTATTGCACATTTGTTGACTTTAGGAGGGCCTTTAATAGTATTGATAGACATGATTTATGGTTTAAACTATCCAAATTGGGAGAAAATGGTAAAATACTTCGAATTATAAGGGATATGTACAACAAATGCAAAGCTTTGGTTTGTAATTATAACGACCACTCGGACTTCTTCAATATCACAGTTGGCGTATTAGAAGGGGAAGTCATGTTACCGAAATTATTTGCCCTCTTTACCCAGGATATGGAATTGTCACTGATAGATGCTCAAGAAAACGGGATGCATTTTGATGACTTAATTATTGTCTCATTTTTTTTTGCAGATGATATGACCATTTTTGGAAAATCTCCGTCTGAATTACAGCGTAACTTAGACAATTTGTATGGTTATTGTACTAATTGAGATTTAGAGATCATTACAGACAAAACTAAAGTGATTGTTTATCGTAAACGTGGGCCTACAAAACAGGATGAATGTTTCTTTTACAATAATGAAAATATAGAAATAGTTAATGATTTCAATTACCTTGGAACTATATTTAATTATACTGGCAATTTCAACCTTAACCAAGAATATCTAACTGGAAAGGGTCTGAAGGCATTAAATTGTCTTTTTTAAAATACGAATGATTTTAATTTAAAAGCAAGTACAATGTTGAATCTGCACGATTCCTTTGTTGGCTCCGTTTTACAATATAATGCTGAGGTTTGGGGAAACACAAAGTCAAAGTATATAGAAATATTACACCTAAAATTTTGTAAAAGATTACTTGGTGTTAAACGAACTACCTCCTCAGCGTCACTGTATGGCGAATTTGGGAGATATCCACTGTAAGTTGCTCATTATGTAGTGAAATATTGGTTTAGACTCTTATATACAGATAATGTAATTATACGAAAATATATATATTTTTTTTACATGCTGGATGATTGTAAAAGAAGTAAAGTTAATTGGGTATCAAATGTAAAAAGATTGCAAGATCAGTATGGGTTTAGCAATGTATTTATTGACCCTTATTCAGTGAATCCAGAAAACTTTTATTTATTATTTAAAATAAGAATAGTAGACTGTTTTGTACAACAATGGAATAACGATATGTCAGTTAGTAGTGTATTATTTTCATACAAACACTTTAAAACAGTTTTTATCTTTGAAAATTACCTTGATTTAGTGCCAAAAAAAACTAAGATATTTTCTCGCTTAATTGTGCCTATCGTCACATCCTTTAAGAATTGAGTCCAGACGATATGGCAGAAATAGAATTGATAGAAACCTTAGATATTGTATACTTTGTGATAAAACAACATTGAGGATGAGTATCATTTCTTCTTTATCTGTCTAGCTTCACAATGAAATCAGAAAACGCTTTTTAAATAGAAAATTCTACGTAAAACCAAGTTTAATTAAATTTTGTGATAAGTTAAATTCTGATAAAAAGGAAATATTGACAAACATTGCAAAATATATAAAAGAAGCTTTAGAATATCGAAAGAACAACGTTATTCTCACACAATAAGTTCATCTTGACTCTTTTTTCTTTCTTTTTTTTGGGGGGTGGGGTGGGGGGTGGGGGGATTTTTTATTTTATAAATGAAAGTACACCGTATTTATATCTGGAAATATTATAATATACTCTGTATTGTAACTATTGCATGTTTCCAACTACACTTTTCGTAAGCGTGCGTGTGCGAAGTGGTGTGAGGAGTGATGGTGTGTCTTTTCCTTTTTGATAAGAGCGATTGAGTACGTGTGTATGTATTAGTGTGCAAGCGTACGTGTATGCGTTTGTGTCTGTGTTAGTATGTGGTTTTGAGAAGACTTGATTATCACGGTGACAGTAACGTTGATTGTAATTTTCTTGCAGCTATTAACTCTGTACACGCTGAGCCAAATAAAAGACCGTTCTGTTCTGTTCTTTCTTAAATTATATATATATATATATATATATATATATATATATATATATATATATATATATATATATATATACTAATATGTTATCAGCCTGTACTGTACATATCTATATAAATCCTTATTGCGGATTTCTTTATTGAAAATAAAACAACATTGATAATGGATTTGTGAACTTTCAAAGCTTTAAAAAAAACTCACTACTACTACTACTACTACTGCTACTGCTACTGCTGCTGCTGCTGCTGCTGCTGCTGCTACTACTACTACTACTTCTACTACTACTACAACTACTACTATTACTACATACTAACTACTTACTACTGCTACTACTACTACTACTATTACTACTACTACTACTACTACTACTACTACTACTACTACTACTGCTACTGCTACTGCTGCTACTACTACTACTACTACTACTACTACTACTACTACTACTAGTACTACTACTACTATTACTACATACTAACTACTTTCTACTGCTACTACTACTACTACTACTGCTACTGCTACTGCTACTGCTACTGCTGCTACTACTACTACTACTACTACTACTAGTACTACTAGTACTACTACTACTACTACTACTACTACTACTACTACTAGTACTACTACTACTACTACTACTACTACTATTACTACATACTTACTACTTACTACTGGTACTGCTCCTGCTACTGCTACTACTTCTACTACTACTACTACTACTACTACTACTACTGCTACTGCTGCTTCTGCTACTGCTACTGCTACTACTACTACTACTACTACTACTACTACTACTACTACTACATAATGTTCTTACCTTTTTGTACCAAAATGTTGATGCACTATTCTACGCATTATTGAAGTAGTTATTTTGCTACAACATTTTATCTCAAGCATTTCATGAAGAAATTGGCACAATCATCAGACACTCAAGTGCTTCTACGGTAGAAAAATTGTTGTTTATATGAAACAAAATATCTATGTAGAGCAAATTATTTTTGATTAAATGTTTCTTGCGTTGAATGTTTTTTTTTTATAAATTATTATGATACGTTTGGGCGTTCACATATACTTGTAACGGAATTAAGGTTTGGTTTTGTTGCGCGGAATTTTCGTTTAACAGTTCCAAAACAATTTCTATTGTTATAATTATGAGAATTTATTTACCGCTTAAGCATATTTGTTTCATCCTAATTGTTTGACTTTGATAAATAGGCGAATAGACGAATTTTTCGTTGCAAAACGTGAAATGAATATTTAATGCTTATTTAGTCTCTTGTTTGAAATTCAGTGCATGTTGTTCTTTTCTGTTCAAACGAGGACTAGCTACGTAAAGGTGCGCCAGGTGCAATGTGCATCCGGGCAGTTATGAGATGAAATACAACGGTGCCCTCTACTTCCGCTCTCTCATTACATTGACGTCATCAGTAATCTTTGCTCTATATGAATTGCCGTGGGCCATATTTTGTCATTTATGTGTGGTTATTATAAAACAATTTTCAAAATTCGTTTTTTTTTTTGTGGTATTTTTTCATGGCAAAGTTTTGCGATAAAATCATAGCCATTGTAATTAATGTTTAATCAGACGTGTCAATTTTATCTATAAATAAATTCCGCAGTTACCGCTTTTGAAAATTGTTTTGATCTCAGAAAGGCGGCAATAACAAAAGCCTTAAAGGATGATTTCCTCGTTTTTGTCAGCAATATTGATGATGAACCCCGATTTTTTTCTCTTCTGACGAGATTGACAGTTTGTACTATTCGCCGTTGATAAGATAGCGCTTAATTAAAGACGTCACTGGCACAAGTGAAACTGACAGATTATTTAGATCTCGAGTCACGCAATTGAACCTGGTACCAGGAAAATACGAAATTGCCGCCACACTCATTAACAAACCCCGCTAAATTATAGAATTGCATTGTCCGTCTGTTATACTCGTATACTTAACTGTCGGTTAACGGGTTGTTTCATTGTCTGTTGCTTATGCTTTGTTGTTAATTTAACAATGCTTTTTTTGTCAATTAAACTTTCTCTCTCTATATAAATAAAATCCTATTATATATATATATATATATATATATATATATATATATATATATATATATATATATATATATATATATATATATATATATATATATATATATATATATATATATATATATATATATATATATATATATATATATACATATACATATATATTTTGATTGCAAGAAGAATCAGCAAGCCATTTTCACCAATTAATTCAGCGACGTGATGGTGTAACATTTTCAACATGTTTGTAACCAAAATTAACCATCTTAATAAAAAGGAATTTACACTGTCACCTATAATATTGCAATCACAAAAATGATTTATCCATTATTGCAGCGTTCATAATACTTCGTCAATATAAAATAAACCACAAAGAAATATATATTTTAAAAGAAAAAGAAGAAAAAAGATGAACTGCATTTAGTATAAACATTAAAGACTATCTCCTTTTGCTAACTGCTGAGTGAATAGTTGAATATTTAAAAACGTTCAGTGACATTTTGCCACAACTTTTACTATACTTTTTACTTGTTAGAAACAGACACAAAAAAGAAAAGAAAAGAAGAATTGCAACTATTTTTAGTCCATTATTAAATTAATAATACAAGTGAAACATTACATATGAACACGTGCAGTGCGTCGGTGGTTCTATCCAGACATTTGTCTGGGGCCTTCCTCCACCCAAGCTGGGCGTCGCTATTATGATCGTAACTGATAGCTGCGATGTATTTAAAAAAACAATAATATAAAAACACCGAATCTTCTCCGAGCGATGATGCAAATTCACAAAATGTTCACCCCAATACTGTGTCTGAGCTATTGTATATTATTTGTTGGTGCTTCCTTTTTCTTGAATCAAGACAAATGCACATTCCATGCAGCTATAACATGCTTGATATCTGAACTTTTATAGCTATTTCTAAGTGTATGTTTGTGCAGTTTATTACAATTACTGCTCTATGAAGCTCTGCAGTTGTATTCGTTGTTGTTTACAGCACTAAACTTCGACATAAACACTTCACTGCGTCATCTAGAATTAACCATTTGGCACCAGTGACTGTTTGCGTTAACCCCACTCTCCTCGACCTTTTATTGGCAGTTTTCAACCGATAGAGTGACGTCATTGGATTGTTCGGAGCTGCTTAGCGGGACCGAAATATACCACTGTAATATACATGAATGACGTAAATATCCCTGTTCGGTTACAATTTTCTCAGAGTTGTAATTAATTGAGTTCGAGCGATCTCGCTCCAATGCCTGGATATGATTCGTGAATTTTTCACACTGCGGCCATTGAATGTGATCGGATAATAAATGTTGATGTGGTTGTTCTGTTGCATAGTCATGTTTTTAGTTGCAATGGTTTTAGTGCATATTCTGCACCTAGTCGCATTAATAACTTTGAAAATGCTACCATTTGTAAATCGAGATATTATTTATTTGGCATTAGTATACGCATTTCTTTGTAATTATACAATATATTAAATTGTAAAATTATATTTTATGAAAACGTGTTGGCTGAAATGTTTGTAAAACAGTAGAAGTAGTGATTTTGGTTAATACATAACATCACCATTTGTGAACTTATAAAAGTTACACAAATGATACACAAAATAAAATATACTAATCTACTACAATTCATGCATTTATGTAAAATAAAAATATACTTATTTTGCAGACAATATAATTTAGTTATAATATCATAAGCTTTCAATATTGTGTTTGATAAGCATTATATTGAGCGAATCCATGCATGTAGGCCATCGCGTCTAATTAACTTTCTTTTTTTTATATCAAGGGGGGGTAACTTGTATGCGCATGTCACATATGCATGATAACGCAGAAAAGAACTTTATCCAGACTTATTCTTCTGCATGCGTGAGTTGGTTTCACAAGGAACAGGAAACAAATTTGATTTTTGTGTAGTTTAATGGTTTTGTCTTGATGTTTAAACACATGCTAATTGTCACTGTATGTGATAATAATTCGTTGTTTTATATTATTGTATCCAGTCTTATTATGGCCTATTACCAAGGACAATTTAGTAAATAAATAATAACAAAAACAACAACTAAATAACGTGCGTATTGTCTTGGTTTTTTAAGACTTCATACTATTTAATCTACATGTCGAATAGGATGCTGACGCAAACAGGACTCGGCTTGAACATGTGTTCGTGTTGAAAACATGATTGGCTGTTAATTATTCATCTGAGAAAAGGGAAATATTAATTAGTGGTAATATCCGCCACTGCGTACGCGGAAACACATTTTGAAGAGGTATTTAATAAAACAATAACAATAAATAAATTAATTAAAATACACACATGACAAAATGAGGTTGAAAGTATAGCGCTATATATAAGCCTATAGCCTACTCGCCAATTTTAATATATTGGTAAGTCTAGATAGTATCTAAATATCTAAAAATAAATATCGCCAGGGCCATTTGTATTTTTACTAAGTGCATAATCTAGATATGGTCTATCAAACTTAGATCTAAATCTCCTTTAAGTGCTAGAAATGTCAATACGAGGTTTTAATCAGAGTACTTAGATCTATGTTGAGCTGCAAGCATAAATGTATATATATATATCTATATTTTTTAACAAAAACGCGAACAAAGTCTTTATCTAGGCCAGATTCTTGGTAACACTTAAACCGTGATGTGCTAGAGTGCAGCCTCTTCGTGTTCATCACGTTTGGCGAAATCAGTAAAATTCGCTATCAACTACATTTTCTTTAAATGCTCACTTCAAGTACTTCCCCTTGTTGTTTCAAGTTAGGTCCAACAAAGCATTAATACAACCTCAACTCGAGCTATCTAACCGGTCCGATACTAACCACTGACTGACAAAGTAATATATGCGGCTAGATGTGCGTCAAATTACGTCATACCCCTAGCAACCATCTGATTCAAAACTACGGCTATACCATGAATGCTAGCTTTACTCGACCTCTCGCGTAGTTGTGACGTCACACGCACTTTCCAGGCATGAAAAGAAAACAGTATGTCTGAGAGAGAGAAAAGAGGAAGGAAAGTTTTTAAATGTAGTGTTTCCTTTTGGATTTCTTGGTGTAGACCCCTAACATAAACAATGGTCATGGCAGAGAGACCTAAGGGACAAGTGCGGGTCGGATTTTACGATATAGAACGAACTATTGGTAAAGGAAATTTTGCCGTTGTGAAGTTGGCTAAACATCGAATAACGAAAACGGAGGTGAGTATTTTATGTTTAGAATCAAAAGATCTCAAGTTTTGATATCTTCAAAGACAACCACTTATTTAAACAACAAATTAAGTCTCGAATAGAGTCCATTGTTTATTAGAAAACATGCCATTCACACGTTTGTAGCATATCAGAAATGCATTAAAAGTTCACCTCCACCGGAAATATGCAGGTAAACAAAGTTAGCCCCCATCCCCTATATCTCTCCGGGGGTGTGTGCTTAGATTTGCAAACACTGTATACCCGCTGATGCTGTGTAAATACAACACACAGCAAATATAGGTCAGGTGTTGACAACACAGTTAATCTGTTCAACAGTGTCAAACTATTTTGATTCCATAAAAAACAGATTTTTGTCTTCAGTGAAGACCCCTATTTTTAGACATCTACCTACATGTAGTAAATAAACTGTAGGGCAATTTGACAAGCATTTGAATGATTGTGTTCATTAGCTTAATCAGTGGCAACCTTAATAAACTATTTACTAATGGGTCCCCTTCAATAAAGTAAGTTGACAATGTTTTGTTTTTGTTATATTGCACAGACACAATTATGGTCATATAAGTAACATCCAGCTAGCAAGTGGTGAAGGAGGACCTCATATTTTTGTCTGGGTAAAACCACCATCGCACCTCAAATTAGCTGGAACATGTGACTTTGTCCCCTCATTAAAGTTCTTGCCCCTACTTGGACTCATACCCATGCAGTGAGCAGCTGAGAAGTTACATGTTGGTGACTCTAAACACTTGTTCACAGTGCCCCCTGACATTGCTTGATAGAGGCGTTAATGTAGCAGTTACACATTGAAGAGCTTTGTTCAATTTTATAGGTCTTGTATTTTACTGGTTTTAACTCAACAACTGTGTCACAGTTTTAAGTTATATGAGACATATAACTACACAATCTGTGCATAATATGCATTTAAATTATTGTCATACTACAGTGGATTGTTTATGATTGATGTGTACTTATAAAGTATTAAGCATGTGGAGATAGACTATTTATATTTAGTTACTGAGCTTAAAACAGCTAAAACAAGTTGTAATGTTTTGCAATGCTTTTGAATTTTCCCAACCCATAGACCACAAGATCCTTAAAAAGATAGCACATTCACATATATTTGGGTGGACAGAGGTCTTATTCTATTCTCTTATTCATTGCTGTTTGGCACATTGTTTTTTCTTAACCAAAAAAGATAAAATAAAAATTTAAGTGTGACCAACTACTTACTTTTATGGATGGTTATACAAAAAGCTGAGCATGTATTTCAACAAACAGAATATCGCATTATAATGTCAACTCAGTTTTGTCTGCATAAATTAAATGTTGTTCAAATGTTTTAGCGCTGAAATGCACATTTTATAAGACCCAACTGATTCCTATGCTAAATGGTTAGATTCACATACATAAAAAACTGTAGTTAAAGCTCCTACTGGGACTACAAGCCTTAATGTGAGAAGGTATTTAATCTGACCAACTGTCTGTCAGTAATTCAGTCCATATATATGTCTGAGGGCTTTCATTATAATGTAAATAAATAATACTTCAGTTAGTGTAAGAAACTTGTCTTCTAAATCTGCATAATTGTCATGGTATGACTAATATATAAAAATAAAAACAACATAGTCTGCCTATTTAATTGCCCAACAAATTTAGCTCTTTGCAAGTTCATTTTATTGTTTGGTCATTTTCACAGTCACCTTTGTCGGCATCTTCTTAAACAATGCCAATGCAACCTGTTGTCTTAGTTCATTATAAGATCTCTGACATTCTATAGCTTTGATTAGAGTTATATAAATATAGATATTAAAAACCTTTTATACTGCCTCGTCTGGTCTAACTGGTCAAATGAAACACAATACCTGCAGAAAAACGCAGTCAGGGATTACAAGCAAGGCATGTATACTTCATTTATGTTTACATTCATATAGTCGGGACAAAAGAATAGTACCTCCTTATACAGTATAAGTGCATTTAGATTGCAATATTCTTTAAGCCCCTGTCAGAGTTACTTCATTTTTCCAGTGAAACTGTATGGTTTCCTAAATCTCCAACACAGATCACATAGGACTGAAATTAAAACTGGAAGACAAGTTTTATTTGAATGCTGCGACTGACAGTTTTCTGGCTTCGGCTCTCATTCTACTCTGCTTGCATTGTTAAAATAGCTTAATTGCATTCTCTCCATTTTCTTAAGTTTCTGTAAACATCCTGCTGTTTTGGGAATCCCACTTTCTTCACACGATTTTTTTCTAATCCCTAAGCAAGAAAAAAACATGTGCAAAGACTTAGAGGTTATAAACAGATTTATAAGGAATCAGGTTTTATTTCATAATTAATGAATACTAGAAAATTTAACCAGTTATTGATCTATTATCAGATGTTAAAATTTAATCATGAGTGCATGTATTAGTTTATCCGGCTCATTATTATTGTTAAACCTTCTCATATTGTTTTCAGTTATATGTATTCTTGGTCTAAGAACAAATAGTTAGCCAGTGGCCGTGCAGCCCACAACCCCCTTATTGCATAATGTTTGAGTCCCGGTTGGGACGACAATTTTCATGTGGGGAGGTTTTCCAGCTAATCTGCTGTGTCTCAGTGGTTTTACCCATACATAAGTATTGGTCTTTCCCCACCAATATTTAACTGGACATTGCCAATATGACCATAATTGTGTCAGTGCAATTTAACAAAAAACACTCTCATTTAAATGTGGCATAAAAATGAATTTAAAATAACAAGCCATAATTGGAATCAAATTAATTAATGATGCTATGAAGGGGAGTTCAGACTAGACTGAAGCTTCAAGCAGGGAGATTCAGATTTCCTTCTTTCAGGAGAAATATGATCACCTGCTATCATTTCTAGCGGAGGTATTTTGACTACCTCTAGTTTTCCATTGTTGGAATTTTTTAAGAGCATTTAAATGCCAGAATACAGAAGTGATAAGTAAACACCATTATTCTCATTGTCAGAACCTTAACTACCTTAAAAATATTTAGACTGAGGAGATTCTGACTGGGCTCTGGCTGATCTGGAATTCGGTGAACTGTTGCCGAATTCTGATCAATTTATATTTGATAAGAGATAATGGTACCTTTTGTTAGATTTTCTTCATTTCATACAGTCAAACCTAATGAAAAATCATTTTTTTTAAACTAAAAAAAATCCAAAAAAAAAAAAAAGAAAAAAATTTCAAGCTATGA
The DNA here is from genome assembly GCA_007844125.1 of Sinonovacula constricta. Classification (NCBI taxonomy): domain Eukaryota; kingdom Metazoa; phylum Mollusca; class Bivalvia; order Cardiida; family Solecurtidae; genus Sinonovacula; species Sinonovacula constricta. The sequence continues at coordinate 48,944,668 of CM017560.1, read as the reverse complement.
TGCTTGAACCAGGAACCTTAAGTATGAGAGTGAAGAAATTTGTTTGCCATTTTCCAAATATAACTTTACTTAATTTGAATACCTTGGCCATTTTTGTCCAAGAAGTTTACTTTTTACCTGGGTTACTGACATGGAAGATTAAAATTAATCCTTCTGAAAAGTATAAAAAATATTGTTTGGTGAAATTTATGTTGGGGAAGTAAAGAACATGTATAAGAAATGTCAGGTTTATTGTTTTACTATATTGAATACAGCAGTCATGTTACTCATCTTTTTTGAGGCATATTCATATGAAACACCACCCTTCAATATTGGTTCTTGTCTCAAGGGTTATAATTATGCAGCTAAATATAACATATTGTTTTTAATTTACATTAATATATTTGATCAGTATTAAGTCCATTGCCCCCATTTTGACCACCTTATAAATACCTTAAAAACAATTAAAAATATTAAACATGGATTGTCAAGTCTAGTCTTAAAACCAGTTTAAAGTTAAAACAGCACAACTGATAATAGTATATTTAAACTTTGTTTAAGTTAAAACTAGATTTTTGTACTCGAATGTCCTTGACAAATTCAATTGACCAGTATTTACCACTTGAGGGATCTTAACCAGGATGATTCAAATTGGTTAAAACAACCGGTGAAAACCAGTGAGCGGTTGCTACTGTCCAACCCAGACCACTGTAGGAACAGGACCTTTAAGATACTATATTTATGTTTCAGGTTGCCATTAAAATAATTGATAAGACCCGGCTTGATGAGTCCAATCTACAGAAAGTGTACAGAGAGGTGACAATTATGAAGCTTCTCAATCATCAACATATCATCAAACTTTACCAGGTAAGTCATGCTACGATGATAACAGTACTAGTAATAATAATAGTAGTGGTATTATATCTGCAACTATTAGTAAGAATAACAATAATCATAATTATGACTTCATATCATGAGGTTATATAACCTATGCTTCATAAGCCAGAAAACAAAAACAGCAGCAACAACAACAACAATACCTGATGAACAACATTAACACACTAAGCAGTAATCCAGTAATAGAAATATATATATTGATTAAAAATGAAAGAGGTTAGACTTAACTGTCCAAACCCAACATTATCATGTTGCATATTTTTGATTTTTTTTTTACAATAATTAATAAAGTGCAAGGTGCTGATACTTTTCTTTAGGATCATATTTGGTAAAGTGGCAGAATATAAGGTGTTTGACTTGTCAATTCAAAGTGAAAATGTCTTGTATATTGTGCATTAAGAAATTTTTCAGGCACTGTCAAGATTCTTCCATGTAGACAGTATTTTATTTCGTTCTGTGTAAACTCTAATTTTTATGTGTGTCAGTACTCATTATAGCAGCCTGCTATACTATATAGGTGTGTGCATTACAACTTTGCCCATTTTGAGATGTGAGCAGTTTTTGGTTGGATAGTAATTAGTCATTGGTTGTTTTACTACAAAGATAACCAGCTGGTGCTATATTTCCCATTCTCATGTGATATGCTGTCATTTCATTTACCTGTATTGTTGCATAACTCATTAAGTCTTTAATCATTAATGAGTCATCTTCACGTACATTCTTGTGTAGGTGTTCTGCAATAAGAAGAAAAATAATATGTATACGTGGGCAAGCTCAAAAGAAGGTTTTGTTAAAAGTCCTTTACACAGAATATATATTATGAGCTCTCTAGCAGGATAGGTTTTTTTTCAATACGTCTTTCACATTCAGCTGGATAGCAATGTGTAACCTAATTAAAAAATATTGATGATATTACCATCAACCTCCGATTCAATTGAACTAAGTACATGAAATAACTCTATCCAACCTTAGTTTATTGAAATACATGTTGTTTGAAGCCATAATATATCTGGCTAAGCATTGTTTGTTGTGTATATATTTAAAATTTTAAATTTTATTTTATTTAATTAAATGTAGCTGAAGCAAAAATAAACAGTGTTTGCCTAGGATTTGAACCCAGGAAGTCAAGAGTGACCGAGTAGGGTCAGAGGTTATATAACATTTATCTAGAATCTGATATCACATTCAGGAAGCTGATTGGTAAAGTGTCTTTCAAATTCAGCCAATGAGATCCTTAAGGTAGGTCTCAGACTCCAGCTCATTGTTTATTATCTTCGAACCCAGTGCTCTATTGAGTGTGCCTTTTTACATGCTTGTTTTATTTAGCTTTTTTTTATACATTACTACCACCTCAACATTTACATTAAAATATCAACATAACCAATGTTATGACTTTGACAGGATTCAAAAGTAATTAATCTGTTCATTTGGGTAGATCTCAGGTCTAATGAGGGTCAATAAAGTGTGCAATCAATCCAGTGCTGTTCTGCTGTACTGAGTTGCATGGAGAGGGGGTGTAAAACATCTTAGCCATCTTATCCGCTTGCTGCTTGCCACAGAATCTGGGACAAATCCAGCAGTAAACTAAAATCCGGATCAAACGGACAAATGCTATTGTCTTGGTCACTCTTCTGAGCCATGGACTACTAACTTTGAATTGTTTTGTATAAATTACATTGTCTTACTGGAGATATTTAAAATATCAAAAATTTAGAAATAGCTCATCAGCAATAAAAGCAGCAAGCCAAGAAATGATCCACTATACACTTGAAAGCCCAAACAAAGGCCTATAGTGTATTGCACATTATTATTTGTGTATAGGTCTTTTGTTTCTTTTATATAATAATCACCTGTAAGAAACAATTCAGTGCTTATGCATGCATTATCAGCCTTGTTTTCCCTCCCCAACAAAGCTATTGTTTTGTTTTTGGCCAGGGCACACACATCTGTGAGTGTATTGACGTCACACCTTGTTGATGCATCTCAGGGGCCTACTCTTAACCTGCTAAGCTCAAATTATCATGCTTAGACAAATAGTGTAGCTCCAGATCTAGATCTACACAAGGCAAATAGTATAGATCAATACTAGACACTACACTGTTTTCTTATTTGTCTAAATCAACATGTCTTGTTCCTTTCTCATGAAGTTTTCACTACTGAAATGAGGAAGTATGTACTGTTTACTAACATAGCAGTGGAAGACCCCATGACATGAATAGTGCTCATTGGTGTCTATACACCTCAACATGAGCAGAACTCACAGTGGCTGGATGAATGAATGGGATATGCTTGGAGCTGTAAGGGAATAAAATGAAAAGAGATCCTTAGCATGCCTTTTTGGTTGATAACCACTGCTATTTTATTTACTAGATGTAGCAACAAATAGTGCAGATTCTACTCTGTCAGCTTACATAGGTTGATCTGGGTGATCTGGGTCACTTATTGTCTATTATGTCTATCAGTTTGTGTTGATTAGGCTAGGAATGTATTGTCATGAAAAGGGCTCACTTAATGAAGAAATGCCTTCTGTGCACAAGGTGATCTAACAAGTGTCTCTCACTGTGAATGTGACTAGTACTACCTGATACTTTTAGGAATAGAGCGGTCTGTATAAGAGGGAAAGAAAGAGAGAGGGGGAGGGGGAGAGAGAGAGAAAATGGGATGGTAAAGTAAAGCCAAGAGAGACAGACAAAGGGAGAGAAATGGAGAGAAAGAGATGCAAGTATGAAAAGAGAGACTGAAGTACAGAGAGGCTGATATGCATTAAACAAAACAAGATGGAGGGAAAGAAAAACAGAAAGAAAACAAATAAGATTGAGGGAGAGAGGGAGAAACAGTGTGATGTAGTGAGAGATAGAGGGAAATGGACAGTCATCAAAAAGACTGAAAGCAGTAACAAAAAGAGAGCAAAGAAAATTAAGAGAGTTGACCTCAGTGGTCTTATTTAACCATGCCTTTTACCTTTCGGCATATGACGAGCAATCAAGAGAGTGGACATGAGCATATCCATTAGTTACTGCTGACCATTGCAGCAGGTTGGGGGTTAATGACCAGTCCCACCTCCTACACCTGTCTGCTGATCTATACCTGCTTATCCTGGTGTCCCAGTTTAGCTTTGTTGTGGGTCCTGCAAACATTCCATATGGTGGGTCAGTCGAACCTTCTGTTGCATTGTGTTTCTCAGTCCTGTCTGTCTCAGGATTGGATTCTACACCTACCTTGCAGCAGAAAGTGCTTTTACAATAAAATGTGACCTGAGTATGTTCTTCTCAGGTCTGGACTAGCAGAATGGTCAGATGCTACTTTGTCACAGATATCAAAAGTTACTGATCAAAGCATAGTTTTAAGATAATAACGATGTAACAATGAAGGTACTACAAGCACTGTAGTTTTTATTGATACCGAAAAGTAGACAAATGTTGAGTCAATGACGATCAGCTTAGAAAATAAGGCCATACATAAATGTTTGCTAGAATAACTGTGCTTTCTTTTCACACTATACAACTTGCTTTCAATGCTGTGAACACAATCACACGATTAAGGGTCAAGAACCAAAGCCAGTTCACTTTATAACAAAAGAGTAGGTGAGATATTATGTCCCACCATAGATTACCATACCACCTGGAAGGGGGTATTATTAAACCTTTTGTTCATTTAGTGTTACTTTTTATATTCACAACAGCATTTTATTAGACAATCTTGACTTTTCATTGTCAACATTTGATGATTTTGTACTGCTAAAGCATTATGACTATATGACTACTTGTTGCTTATGAAGTAATAGAAATATGTTGAGCTACTGTTTGTTGTGCAAGAGACAAGAATTGTCTTAAACAATAAGGTCAGCAACCTCCTGTGTCAAGTAACTCTACCTACCCAGTAAATACAAAATCCTATTTGTTTTTCATTTATTTTATTCAATTAAGTAGATTAATGTTATAATATGCATACACATTATGCTGCTACTTCATGACCTCAATACCAGCATTTAAAGTGTGTTGAAAAGAGACTTTACACAAATGTGTATTTATTTTATGCAACTCCAAAATCTAATTTTATCTCTGGATGAAGCTCACTTATAATATTTAAAACCTAGGACTGTGGTACCACTTTGCGGAGATGTGTAGGTTTATTCACATAATGTAATCATGAAAAAAATCAACTTCCTAGTTTCACATTTTTTTTAATAAAAAAAATAATTGACTCCCTCCTGTCTCTTTCATCATTTTGTCAGAATGTTGTGTGAAATTGTTACTTTGGTTCAAATTCTATAACCTTAGCATCTTTTAGTTCCGGATGCATCCAGTTGTGTGAATTTATGGCTATTTGTGGGTTCATGCACTTCATGTCAACAATAAAAATCAACACCATATCACACACGTTTTCCAGATAAATTTTGACTCCCTCTGTTCGGTTGCTTTTATGTCCAAAGGTTTGAAGATTGTATAAATGATAAAACCTCAGCCATAGTTTTAATTGCCTCAAGTTGCGTCACTTCACGGGGCTGTGTAGGTCCACACACTGCATGCAAATGACATAAATCACCATCCTTTTTTCCTATCAGAAACCACACCCAGTGTATTATTAGAAGTTCTTCTACAATTTTCTATATTCTCAGATCTTGCATATTTATTACACCATGTACAATAAATCAGGGGGTGTTTTTAACCTTGGTGCACTGTGTATTGAGTACAACTGATGTGGCAGATGATATTTGTATGTGTGTGTGTGTGAGTGTGTGTGTGTGAAATATTAATACTACATAAATATATAGTCAAACCCATGTTATAATAGTATCAATCTTCATTTTGTATATAATTCAAGTGAAAAATGAATTCCTTTGATCAAATACCTGATTATAAACCATCTAGTTTACTAAATCATGCAGGTGACTCAGCAGTATTTGATCTTTATTGAGAGGAAAGTATTTTTGCTGGTGTAAACATCATTGTCTGGTGTCATTGTCTGGTACAATGGTACTCACAGTGAAAATTGCATTGATTAGTTTATTAACATTGACATGAATTGAGCCCTAAAATGCTGTAGTGTTTATTGTTACATTCAAACAAAGGTAACCTACCATAACAGCTGATATATTTTCCATGATCTTCACTGGGCTGTGTTATTAAATAAGGTGTGGGGCAGTCTTCCAGCAGGCCTGCAGTGGGCCATGTGAAAACTTTATGTGGGACAGTCTCCCAGCTGACCTGCAGTGGGCCATGTGAAAACTTTATGTGGGGCAGTCTTCCAGCTGGCCTGCAGTTTGCCATGTGAAAACTTTATGTTGGGCAGTCTCCTATCTGATCTGCAGTGGACCATGTGAAAACTATGTGGGGCAGTCTCCCATCTGACCTGCAGTTTGCCATGTGAAAACTTTATGTTGGGCAGTCTCCTATCTGACCTGCAGTGGGCCATGTGTAAACTTTATGTGGGGCAGTCTTCCAGCTGGCCTGCAGTGGGCCATGTGAAAACTTTCTGTTTGGCAGTCTCTCAGCTGACTTGCAGTGGGCCATGTGAAAACTTTATGTTGGACAGTCTTCCGTCTGATCTGCAGTTTGCCATGTAAAAACTTTATGTTGGGCAGTCTTCCGTCTGACCTGCAGTTTTTCTATGTGAAAACTTTATGTTGGACAGTCTCCCATCTGACCTGCAGTTTGCCATGTGAAAACTTTATGTTGGGCAGTCTTCCGTCTGACCTGCAGTTTGCCATGTAAAAAAAAACTTTATGTGGGGCAGTCTTCCATCTGACCTGCAGTTTGCCATGTGAAAACTTTATGTTGGGCAGTCTCCTATCTGACCTGCATTGGGCCATGTGAAAACTTTATGTTGGGCAGTCTTCCATCTGACCTGGAGTTTGCCATGTAAAAAAAAACTTTATGTGGGGCAGTCTCCCATCTGACCTGCAGTGGGCCATGTGAAAACTTTATGTTGGGCAGACTTCCGTCTGACCTGCAGTTTGCCATGTAAAAAAAACCTTTATGTGGGGCAGTCTCCCATCTGACCTGCAGTGGGCCATGTAAAAACTTTATGTTGGGCAGTCTTCCGTCTGACCTGCAGTGGGCCATGTGAAAACTTTATGTGGGGCAGTCTTCCAGCTGGCCTGCAGTGGGCCAGAGTGAAAACTTTACGTGGCACAGTCTTCCAGCAGGCCTGCAGTGGGCCAGAGTGAAAACTTTATGTGGGGCAGTCTTCCAGCTGACCTGCAGTGGGCCAGAGTGAAAACTTTATGTTGGACAGTCTTCCGTCTGATCTGCAGTTTGCCATGTGAAAACTTTATGTTGGGCAGTCTTCCATCTGACCTGCAGTTTGCCATGTGAAAACTTTATGTGGGACAGTCTTCCATCTGACCTGCAGTGGGCCATGTGAAAACTTTATGTGGCACAGTCTTCCAGCAGGCCTGCAGTGGGCCAGAGTGAAAACTTTATGTGGCACAGTCTTCCAGCAGGCCTGCAGTGGGCCAGAGTGAAAACTTTATGTGGCACAGTCTTCCAGCTGGCCTGCAGTGGGCCAGTGGTTCTACATAAACATTTGCCAGGGTCTCCTGACACCCTTTATAGCTGGATATTACCCCAATAAAAAAAAATGATGTAACATTTTAAATGATTTATTAGCCAAGCATACATTGATCCGGCTGTTGGCAAAAAGTGTAGAGTCAGATCCAACTGGGAATTGTCTTATCACCTGAAAAATTCTGCACTTTCTTTTGCTGAGTTTGTATCTAAATGTTTTATTATAATTAATGTACGTACTTAGCAAATAAGACTTATGTATGGGTTATTATCCAAGATGGCAGATAAGGCTTAGATCTGGGTGGAGTAGTTTGTTTATTGTACTTGCCTGGGAATCAATATATTCATACTGATAAGGATATACATATAAAACACCTATCATACAGTGATCTTCTACCGCCCATAAAAATGATAGATTAACCCCTAGCTTGCTACATTTATTAATAAAAATGGCAAGATCTTCATTTTTTTTTACCTAAACTACTTACAAAAAAACTGAAAATATTTCTAGAGACTCAGCAGCATATAGTGTAGATCCTGATCAGACATCCCAGCATTGAGGGCTGGCTGATCTGGAACTAGACTATTTGAATAAGCTTTATATATAACTGCTTAGTTGGTTTAGAGTTAATCGGTTTGGATGTATTAAACAGAGTTGAACAACAATCACTGCAATCGCTATAATACTATAGTCTATAATTTATGCTTTGTGATCACTTCCTGATCTGTTCAGATATAAACATAAACCCGAGTTGTTTCTTGTAATTGCATTAATTTGATAAGGTTTGGATTCAAATGTCTCCTCTGTCTTCTCTTAGCCCAGTATGTTGAATATAGTCAATGATGACTTCCTGATGAACTTAATCGAACATACGTATATATAATTAATCTTTAATTGAAAAAATGAATATAATCAATCTTTAATTGAACTAATGTAAATAAAATTAATTTTTAGTTAAACAAGTGTATATATTAAATCTTAATTGAACAGATGTATATATAAAATCTTATCTGAACAAATTTATATAATTGGTCTATATTAAACAAATGTTTATAATGAATGTTAATTAAACAATTGTATTTAATTAAGTTCTCTTTACTGGACACATATTTGGAAGTCTAGAACCTTTTTTTGACTGAATAATTACTTCTATGTTAATTTTAATTATCATCAAGCAAGGGTTTGCACTTGTCTGTCACGTGATCATACCTGGTACTCACCTTTGTTTTAATTCTTACATAAACATCTACGTATTTCAATGAGTAATACCACAAGCCTTATCTTTTTCTGCAATGTTCAAGGGTCATACACTATGTAGGTATGTCCTCCACCAGTAAATCATCTACACTTGCCATGACGTGTTAATGGTATGATGAAATCTTGGGGTTTGCTTTCTTCAAAAAGCTTGAATCAATACGCTGAGATTAAAGTAAAAAAACCTCAGAAAGCGAGACTTGTCAACTTATTTCTGTAAATTAAGCATACACGTTGGGCTATTATCGGGCACTTAATGTTTTGATACTCTTTTGACTGAGTCACCTATTCATAGAGCAGGTATTCCTAACATAGGTATGACTGGGTGATCTAGAATTTAGTTCATCCAGGTAATCTTTTACCCCCTCGAAGATGATGACGTAGGCTGGATTATTTACTGGGCTTCCTGAAATCCGGGCCAATTTAGTGACACAATTCTTTCTTATCCTGCTATACACACCCACCCAAAGGTTTCAAGTGGCCATTCAAGAACCAGTAACAGTTAGGTGTATATGGAAAATTAAATCACTCTGTCACGGAGTCTTTATATGTATCTTTTAAGCAGATCACTACCGGTGCAATTTTTGCCATTTTGAGTTGTCTTTCTGTCATTCTCATCATCACATCCAGTTGTCACATTTTAAGGGAAAATTTTACAATCTTTCTTGAATTTTTTAACCCTTCAACCTTTGTCACGAGAAATTCACACATGCTTCAGAAATTCACACAGGTTTCGCTCACGCATATTCATGTACTCCGTAGCACTCATTAATTATATTATTACTTTCTTTAAAAGCTATAGAGATGAAGAGATGAAGATTCAAGAAAGCATGGCATTTAGTTTAAATGTTTGTAGTTCCCTGTGGAAACATTTGTCAGTAGTTTGAATGAAGACAAACTTTGGGGACAGGATCTTTAAAGGTTGGATATTAATCAGTGTTACATTTACACACTTAGCCTCCATAGCACATATTGCTTAGTTTTAGACAAATATTGTAGATCCAGATCAGTTCATTCCCACCTGGGTTAGGGGTGTGGTCTGGTCAGCATCTACACTATTTGCTGCTGAGTCTTTAGCAATATATGCCTTTGCAAGGAGACTTAAGAAAATGACAAAAATATACTGGGTTATTGGTAAAATGTAGTCCAATAAGGTTTACAGTAACTAAAAATTCATACCAAACATTGCAATAGGTGCCCCATGGTTAATGCAAATGCATTTTTTCGATATTTTATCAATATGTTTCAATTTTAATATTTCCTTTGCTATAAGCTTCCTCTTGTCTGCAACCTTTACAAAGCCTGTTTGATTAATTGATTCTCTTTAACTATGATAACTAGTACATTGGATCTTAAACTTCCCCAGGGGGGGAATTCCCCCTTAAAGTCAAGTTAATTTCAATGTCCTTACAGCATTTAAGCAGCCAGTGAGTGTTGACCAGTTTTATAATTTTTATACAACACTTTGTAGTATATATGGACCAGACCTGGAAAATCTATTTGGTGACAATTAGCGGTTTGTAGTGAGTCCAAAAACAGGTGCTCATCAATTATTCAGGATGTAAATACCACCCCCACATGGACTTGTCCCCACAGAATCATTGAATTATATACCCACTTGTCACCTCTAAAGGTTTGTTTGTTATAGGCTCAGGTATTCCCAGGTCTAGTTGGTACTCAAGCTGTATTCATAATTACATTTTGCTGAAGCAGGAATTAAATTCTAAAAGCACTCTTTTTTAAAACGGATTGTTGTTCTCCAAGAAGAATATATACATGTATAGGGGCCAGAGAAACTAGGTGAATGTCTCCAGCAGCCATCTGAAGATGAGAGACAATGAGAGACATAAATTTTTTTCTATATTGCAGAGAGCACCTTAAAGCTATAATGCTAGACATCTTTTTTTTTTTTACAAATATCTGGTTTCAGAAATACCAATAGGTTGCTACAAGCTGAGTCTAAAATATTTTATTTTTTTGTTTAAAAAAAAACAAACAAAAAAGGTGGAATCTGACAGTTTGCCTATACCAAATACAATTAACAAAAAACATTCCCCTGTTTGGGGGACTTAATTTTTTCTAGAATTAAGCTTTAGTTTAAATTAAGTCAATTGAATATAATGTGATGTCAAAAGAAAATATTCACATGTTTTTCAGAGTTTAGACATACCTTTTCAGCATGGCTCAGATAGGAAAGCATTAAGGTGTAGGGTTTCATGCTCCAATTTTCAAATAATTATAGGACATTCTTTTTTTCTTTTTTTAGAAAACAATAATCTGGTCCAAACTGCCAGATACCACCTTTAAAATAACATGTGTATATACATTTTGACTCATGTTGGTTGGTTTCTGTGTGAGAGGTATGCTGAGATTTTGTTTTCATTTTATCATTAACAGGTGATGGAAACCAAGAACATGCTGTACTTAGTGTCAGAGTATGCTCCAAATGGAGAGATCTTTGGTAAGTAGAACCATGGCTGTCATGCCTGTAGACCATCTGCAGAGATATTAACAATACAATACAAATATTTTATTACTTTGAACATAAATAAACGTAGCAAATAACAATTAACACAAACACAGGATGTATGAACGATGGGTGCCCATGTGTTAGTAGTAGAGTTGCCAGCTTGTAACTTGTAACTTAGCCTCTCACCATGTCGGTTCAAGTCCTGTTCGGGTAATTAGAGTGACAATTCTAATATGTCCCAGAAGAAAAGGGTTTGGAACAAAACTTACAAATTTAAACCATTGAAATACTCTCTCTTTTTTACCTCTGTCTGTTCTCAATAAAATTACTGATATTCTACATCATGATTATTCTTATTATATTTTTGTGTATACTTCAACTTTGTACTGCCAAAAGTCAATACTGACTACATTTATACCTTATTAATAATATAAATGCTCATAATTTTATTAAAAAGTGCACTAGAATTTGCAATGAGATTGCCATACATGTCAAAATAAGGTACAAATTACCAGAAATTATATTCCTGGTGGTAAGTTCATGTCTCCCAAACAGTGTACATGTCTGCATATCTCTGTTGTTGTTTTTATCTGTTTTAACATGAGTATGAACACAGTGCATGGTTACTGCCCTGATATCATAGATTATGGTGAAAAACAATCATGGCTTACAAACAAGATCACAATTTGCATCAAAAAAGACTTATTTTTTTTCAAAAGGGACTCCTTCAAAATGGAGATTTGAGTATAAAAATCAATAATTATTATTAAAGTTGTCATATTTAAAAAAAGTTGTCCATTATCTTTAGGAGGATTTCTTTTGCAATAATTATGTGTTTAATTAATTATGGAATTTTGCGCCTACTATAGATGGTCATGATGTTTTCTGTGTTGCATATATCTGGGATCTATTTACCAATCCTGTATTAAAAAGAGCTTCCTGGAACCAGATCATGGTGTGCTACACATATACAATGTTATGCAAGAAAGTCTACTTTTCTTGCTATTTTAGGTTCATCGGTGACATAACGATGTAACATTATACTGATTGACTGAAACTTTATCTGTCATTCTTAAGATTCAAAAGGTCTGCCAGATATTTATGGGAACCTTAACTTAGGTCTCTTTTAATTTACTTCCAAGAACTTTTGCTTCAAGGTGACATAACATTAAAAAACAATTAGTGTTTATGGTCATTGTTGTTAAGATAGGGATGCGTACTTGAACTTCACATAAAAATGATGCGTATTAAGTGGTCTGTTGGCAGAAATAATCATGCTTTTCTGGTTGTTTTGCATTATCAGCCCACAAACCATATTTCAGTTATTTTGAGATGATGTCCACAGGAAGCAGATATAGTATGATACTGCTTTCACTGTGTATAGCATGCCATGAACACCTGGCATGATACAAATAATTGTATTGTTATTTTTTGATGTTCTTTGTTCTTTTGCCATATTTTCCAGTCAAACTCCATTGTCTACTGATAATGCAATCTTTTAATACTTCATTTAAGTTACTTCCTTAATATAATAATTATCTCAAGATACAATTTGTATTGAGGTGATAGCTGGATTTCTTTGAGGAAATATTTTTGACCAGTCACTTGTTTTAATTGGTATTGATGTACAAAAATATCTCTTCCTGTATTTTCTGTAAATTCATTCTACTGGTTATCACTAATTTATAAGTCGTGATAATATAACTTCTATGTTTTTTGTGTATATAGCTATTATATATTTTGTGAAGGGGTGGTATAGCCTGATATTTTTGATGTAATACTTAGTGTCAATAGTTAATTTCTTTTTTTGTATTGCTCATATAACAAGGTATCTATTGTTGCATTGTCTCTTAGTTCATTGTTTGCACAAGGCTGTGTGAAGGTGATGTCTGTTGTCATGCCGTTAGGATTTGCTGACACCTCAGCTCCATGCCACATGGTTTCAAGTCCCAGTATGGGCACAAACATTCATGTAGGGTGTTCTTCCAACTGGCACATGGTGCCCCAGTAGCTTTACACAAACAAAAATCTAGGTTTTCATCCAGCAATTATAAGGGAGATAATGCCAATATAACCAGTATTGTGTTGTTTGTGATGTAACAAATATTAAAAGAAATATAAAAGAAGAAGGGCTGTGCAAGTGTATTTTTGTGGTGGTGTGATGCAAGGCTAGGTGTGAAGGTGAATGTGTTGGATGTCTGGTGGTCTCCAGGGAGAGTGTGGGAGGAAAGGTAGGCAGGCATATCCAGCTATCATCATTATGTCTAGTGGTTTGTCTGCTATCTTGTCTTCTGGCTGGGCACTATGGCGTGATGCCTGATGTGTTCTCATCGGATTGGCTGGTTAGATGGCTTGCTGGTTTCTGGTTATAGATGGCCAGTTTTTTTTTTGTCATACTTGTTAATTACATTATGAGATGTCAGTGGTATGGACAAGTCAATATAATTTAAAAAAAGAAGTTTCTTTCACCTGATTTTTGTATCTTTAACTTACTGTATACTTGTGACAGAAACATTATTTTTTCTCTTTTCCATGATAAAAAGTTGCTATCTGGATTTTTTTTTGCATTTAATTAACCAAAACTACATAATATAATTATGATCTTATCAAAATCAAGTTAAATTAAAAGTATAGAACTGTAATTGCAAAAAAAGGATCAATAAGCAAAAAAATAATTGGCTGTAATAAAACCTGTGGTGTATTGTAGTATATGGAAAAAATACATAATTTGCAACAATATTATTTTTTGTTCATCTTTTTTTATTTATTTTCTACACATTGAATCCTGTTCCTTCCCAGAACTTGATGTCAGCCAACTACTTCCATATAAGTACAATGTACGTCACAGGTTGCAATGTGCAACATACCTCCCACTCACATCAGTATTGTACAATGCACGGTTCCCGGAAATGCTTCAATCTGCGTATCTAAATGATGCTAACCCATGACATTTCCTTAAGTTGCTTCACATTTCCTGGTTCTTAGCCTGAAATTGCCACTTTACAGGTCTTTTTATGGTGTTCTCCATTTATTTGCATCACTGCCACACACAAAAAAGAGAAATATATGCATGTTGGTGTGTCTTGAAAGGTCACGTTTTGGTCTTGAAGTTTCTTATGGAACTTTAATAGTCGTAATGACTTCTTTTGTTGATAATGAGACTTAATTATATTACATATACATATGCTGAAATAAATAGATTGTTCTGAAGAAAACTGGACAATTTATTAAGATGGTGAGTCTTAATTGCAAGATCATTCATATTAGAGCACCTGATTTGTCATATTTTTATTGATTTATACCCAGGCAACTTTTTTTCTGTTCATTTGGAGGTTTTCTCGCTAACTTGTGGTGTGCTGCTGGTTCTGTCATGACATAGATCTAGAATCTTATTTCCCAAATAATTAGCTGGACATTGCCAATAAGACCATAATTGTGTTGGTATGATGTAAAATCATCTGCCACCCCCACAAAAAAAACAACACAAAAAAACATTTCTGGAAAGATTTGCTGTATGCTCACTTTAAATATTGACATCACATCATTTGTTTTTAAGCAAAAGACAATATCCAACTGACATAAGCATTAATGTTGGTAGTTTATTGCAGAAATACCTTTATCTGCAATAAGCCCATTATGGGCCATTAAGTGTCATGTAGTAATTAGTGCAACTGGTCAGGTATCCCTTGATAAAGCCATTCTTAGCCTACCTTTGAAGGTGTTTCTATGGCAACTATGCAAACAGTTTGATGCAAACATAACATCTGACTGATGCAGATGCAACTTGACTGAAGGTCATTGTAAGAATATTCTTGTAATTGTTTAATTCTGGGTCGCTCCATTCTTATAAAGTTAATAGAAAATTGTGCATGGTTTATGAAATGAAACCTAAATTGAATGAAAAATGATTAGTATTGATTTTGTCTGATCATGGTTCATTCATGGTTTATTCTTATCTGTTAGTTGTTGCTTTCATGAACTTTTGGCGCTTCATACTTTTAATAGTAATAAAGATTTATAAAAGATCAGTCATATTATAGTATAATAAAACACTGCTAATTATCACATCAGGTTCTCATAAAGTTGGGAAGATTAACTGTGCTAATGTTACATTGGGAACTTCCAAGAACAAAACAATGAATCATAAAATTTTCCTTAATATTTTTTTTTATAAAGAATGTAGTCTCAATGACATTTTTCTTTTTACAATTGATGTTGATGTTTAAACATAACTAAGCAACTGGGCCCCAAATTTGTTACACAGATGTCTTATTTTTGGATTTAGTTTAAGACTTTCAAATATCATTTCAACTCAATGGGGAATATAAGTGAAATGATTATATCAAAGGTAGTCCAAATTGTAGGTAGACCTTTTTTGTAGGATTCCTTGGACTTAATCGACTATTCTTTTTTAGATGGTGCCATTGCAAACAATTAAATATCTTCTGGATAAATATGAGCTCTAGATTCATGGAAATAATTACCAAGATATGATATTTTAACAAGAAAATATATTTTTTGTTGTTGATAGTCGATGTTAGTATAACAGTTAGAACACAAAACAGTCACCTTACACTCCAAAGGATAGAAGCATAAAAACCGAGAAATCCAAAAGTAAGATTTTAATAAAAACAATGATGGTTATTAAAAGCAATGACAACATTTTCTATCACTGCATCATCTTGTTAACATTTATAATGATGGGAGAAATGAAAATATTTATATTTTTTCAAGGTTATGGTAACTCCACGTTTTATGTTTTTGTAAAGTATAAAAAAAAGATAACCTCGAAAGAGAAATTAAATTTCCATTGTAAAAACTGTAATTATAAAACATAACTTCACACAAAAGTTAAACTTGTTTTCCTTACTTTGACCATTCTGAATAGTTTTCATTTCCTGATTCCTCTATACTAAGCTTGTTTGTCTTATTTATCAATGCTATCAGCAGTCAATTCTTTAAGAATAAACCTCTTTTATATTTCATTTCTATCAACTTTAAACATGAAAGCTGCAAAAATAACCCAACCACTTAGACTTCATGATTCTGAGCTTGTTTATAGAGCTTTATTTAGATCTGATTATGTCAATGTTTATTGAAATGATTTCGCTGCACATACCTCCTAGGTAGAACAATGCCTCTACTCACGTTTTCAATAATGGCTTATTCTATACAGGTGTTAAAGGTGATAGTTGACTGATTATTTTGAAAACTGTTTTTTTCCTGTGACATTATGCATATTAACAACTTGCTTAACATGTTAATATACAACTTTCACAAATAGTGTAGATCTCCAGATAATAAACTTTCTGGGAGCTGTCTGATCAAGATCTACACTTTTTGCTGCTGAATCTCTGGCTATATGTCCAGGCACCTGTGCATATCAATGTCAGAATATGACCAAAAGGCAGTCTGGGTTGTTTATAAATGTAGCAAGCTAAGAGGTTAACTTCCTTCACATAATCTGACTAGCCCAAGGCAAAAAGTGTAGATCCAGGTCAGATCAATGTAAGGATCTTTTATATTCACTGCAAAGTTTTTAGCAATGAGAGCAGATACATTTGCAAGTAATTGTTGAGAAATTACCGAAAATAAGTATGGGTAAGAAATCAAGGAAGAATGTGAAGGCTTAAAAATAGTCTGGAGTTGGCAGAAAAGTGTATGTATGATGCAGAAGCCAACAGAAAAATTCATAGGTAAAGTGAAGGGGGCAGTATGTACCCTGTTACTTTTGACGTGGTTGCCACATCAGTAGGTAGTTTTATGGGGGGTTTTCTTTGATAACAGTTTCTTGGTGAAGGTTTCTGATGGGGCTATCAGTGGCATCAGTTGTAGGAAGGTAATACCAGTCGCTTCTTATTTACTAACGTTCAGTTAAAGGCAGTTAGTAATATGATTCTTTCAGTCTTTTAACTTCTGTAATGCTATTACATTATGTTCTATAATCAGGTAAAGTCACTAGTAATATGTTTGTGGTCTCTTAACCTGCTAGGCCTGTTGTTGAGTTGACAAATCCCTGGCAAATATTGATGGTCCTGATCAGCTAGCTCTCAATGGGATCTGGCTTATCGAGGTCGTCAGTATTTGCTGCCAAGTTTCTAGATGTAGTGCATAGTTAGTTACCTATAGTGTTTTTTTGTTTGTTAAATCACACTCACACTGTTATGGCCATATTGGTGACGTCCAGCTAATTATTGGTGGTGGAAGATGCCAGACTTATGTCTGGGTAGAACCACTGGCACACCACTGGTTAGCTGGAAAACCTTCTCACATAAAAGTTCTGGCCCTGACCGGGACTTGAGGGGCAGAGGAGTTACAAGTCAGCGATTCTGACCGCTCGGCCATGGGCGCCCCTAATGGTATATGAAATCAAGTTAGGATAATAACTTGTAAAATAGATAAAAAGAGTGAAGCTCCTGCTTAATCCTTTATTTTAACTCCAAACCCTTTATACCTGGTTCTTGTTAAACTTTTCTGGATGTGACAAATTTTATGAATACCTACACTTTAGAGTTCACTTAGGAAATTATGGGATATATGACGTAGCAGATTACACAAAATAAGTATGGGTTGTTTACAAATATAGCCAGTTTAGGCCTCAGTTTTGCCTTCATTTTGAGTACGACAGAGGCTAGCAGCAAAATGTGTTGAACCTGATCAGAGCGCTATCAAGGCGACCTGTTACAGTTTAGAAACAATCATTCATGATGATTGTTTGGCAGTTTGTACATGCTGTTTGAATGTGACATTTATGTAGATACCATCCACAGTGTAAGCAATAAACAGTACAGATTTTGCTCAGGTAACTCTCCATGTGGGAGCTGGGTTATCAGAATCTGGATAAGTCACCTAAAATTTGATAAAGAATGGGACAAGAAAATAGTTGCAGATAGTATAGTATCTTAACAGATCGATATTAGTATGAGCTGACTGAGATTAATCTTCCTTTCTGGTTTTACACTAAAAAATGGTCATCGTTAGTGTGTGAGGAGTAAACTAAACATGTTGTTGTAAATTGCCTATGTAAGCAGTTGTTGTTGTTTTTTTTAATTGAAGATATGACGTCATGTTTGTATTTTTTGTTGCAGTTGTATACAAATTGTTTTCAAAACATGGTTGTTTGCCAAATGGTATCTATTGTCTGAAGTTGATTTCACTTGAAGTGTTTATTTGTCGTGGAGGCGTACAGTTGGAAAGGGTGTTGATGGTATTCCATGCATATGTATCTGCCTTCTAATGTTTGTAGATAGGATTTTAAAGTAATTGTCAGTTTTAAATTTTTATTGTATAATGTAAATTGTCTCCCTGTTGTTGTTTTTTTTTATATAGGACCTCATCATATGGTTGTTGTAGTTCAAATTTTTGTCTTTAAAATGTCATTATATCTTTATGTCTATACAGATGAAGTTGCTATAGGTAGATTATCTCTTGGTAATTTATAAAGTATCAGTTTATCAGGTACCTTTTATCATTGTTTTCTATATAATACCATTGTCCATGCAGACTACATTTTCAGTTTCTCTCAACAGTATAACCATAGAAATACCATTTATCATTGTTGAGTATGTTATCATGTTGTCCATTTCAGATTACATTGCATTTTTTTCTCCTTTAGCTTAGGATAACCTTAGAAATAACCATTTATCATTGTTGAGTAAGTTATCATGTTGTCCATTTCAGATTACATTGCATTTTTTTCTCCTTTAGCTTAGGATAACCTTAGAAATAACCATTTATCGTTGTTGAGTATGTTATCATGTTGTCCATTTCAGATTACATTGCCCAGCATGGTCGGATGAGTGAGCCAGAAGCTCGAAAAAAATTCTGGCAGATCATTAAAGCCGTAGAATATTGTCATAATAACCATGTTGTACACAGAGATTTAAAGGTAAGCATTTATCATTTAGGGTTAGGTGTATGTCATTTTGTTTGTCTTTGTGGTAAAATACTATTTTCTGTAAGTTGTGAGTCATTGTCAGTTTTTGTTTTAATTTTGCTTTCAAGTTAAGAATGCTAAATTACCATCAGCTGTATATGTTAAAAGCTGTCTAGTCAGCATCTGCCCTAGTTTCTTTAAAAAGTGGTATTGAACAGTTGACCTATATCTATACATGTAACAATATATGACCCCTGTTTGTTGTTTGGTATATATTTCTGGAGAAACCTTTACTTTAGTGGTAAAAGCAATGATGATTTTGAACACTTCCATACATTTAAGACAGTATAATTCATTAAAAATCACAATAAACATTTATTCCTTATAACTCTATAAATAAGCACTTTTGGGATTTGTGCTAAAAATAGACATTGATGCCAGAAATGAGCCCAGATGATGGTATAATGTTATCTATAAAGTAAGTGGTCGCATATTATTCTATGTTTAAAAACAGCTTACTTTGCATGTTGGCTGAGATAGGAAATGCATGTTTGTAATGATGAGTAGGGTGTATTGCTTTACTGTTCACATAGTTGTAGGACATCAATGAACAGATATCGCGGGATTGTTTCGAGTAACAATAATTTAGCCAAAACTTTGGTCCAAACTGTTGGATACCACTTTTAATTTTTGAACACTTACATCTAGATATCTACCATGTAGTTCATGACCATTGAATCAGAATAACATGGATTGATGACAAAAGCCAGTGGCATAGATATTTCCAGTAAGTACTTTGTAAGAGCAGTGAAAGTACAAGGATTGCCCTTTTCATGCATAATGACAACAGTGAGATAAATTGTGTTGAAAACATCAACAAAGCAACAAAACCAACATTTTGATTTTCCTTTAAAAGAGCTTAAAAACTGTAAATATTACCAAGGTTGAGGCAGCTATGAAAATATTTTCTAATTAAATGTTTTGCATAAAAAATAACATCTAGATGTTGTTTGATAATTATATGATGGTGGTGCACAGCTCAATTTAGAACTTGGCTATTTATAGACGAGCAAGACCAATCTAAATCAAGGAAGCAAAGATAAAAAACTCCATTCTGTTCTGTTGAGAAAATTAACAAATCATGAAGTTGCAGTAAGATGCCAAGAGACTTGTTTATCAGATGGGCATGTTAGCCTACAAAAAAAAAAAGTACACCTTAATAAGCCGCAATTTGGGTTTACCTACACTTTCTTTGGTTAAATATGGATGGCCAATGGGTTTGAATGAAATTCTATTATTATTGAATTGAAGACCAATTAAGTCAATAATAGGGCAAAATCTTATCTTAATGTTTATTGTATCTGTCAAGAAGTGGAAATAAAAATAGATGGTCTAAATAATGGAGGGCTCTTTATTATGAGGTGGTCTGAATAGTAGAATAGTATATAATTATTATTTTTTTTTAATAGTCAAATGGTCTTTATAATAAGAGGTTCCTATTAGAAGAGAACTCTGAGTGATGGAGTGGTATTAATAATGAAGTTGTCTTTTTTTATTGGAATGGTATTATTTGTGGATTTTGTATAATGACATGGTGGTATGAAAAGCAGGTGGTCTGGTCTAAATAACATGATGGTATATAACATGATAGTCTGAATGGCAGGATGGTCTGAGAAATGGTTGTATGAGCAACATGGGTACATTATAACATAATGGTCTAAATAACATGATGGTACATAACATGATAGTCTGAATGGCAGGATGGTCTGAAAGGCAGGATGGTCTGAGAAATGGCTGTATGAGTACATGTAACATGGGTCTATATAACATAATGGTCTGAATAACATGGTTGTCTGAATAACCGGATGGTCTGAATAACATGCTGGTTTGAATAACAGGCTGGTTTGAATAATATTGTGGTCTGAATTATAGGGTTGTCTGAATAATGGTGGTATTGATAACAAGGGTCCATATAACATGATGATCTGAGTAACAGGGTTATCTGAATAACAGGGTGGTCCAAATAATATTGTGGTCTGAACTATAGAGTTGTCTGAATAATGGGGGTATTGATGACAAAGGTCCATATGACATGATGATTTGAGTAACAGGGTTATCTGAATAACAGGCTGGTTTGAATAATATTGTGGTCTGAACTATAGAGTGGTCTGAATAATGGGGGTATTGATAACAAGGGTCCATATAACATGATGGTCTGATTAACAGGGTTATCTGAATAATAGGCTGGTCTAAATAATATTTTGATCTGAACTAAAGAGTGGTCTGAAAAATGGTGGTATTGATGACAAGGGTCCATATAACATGATGATCTGAGTAACAAGGTGGTCTGAATAACAGGGTGGTCCGAATAAAAGGGTGGTCTGAACTATAGAATGATCTGAAAAATGGTGGTATTGATGACAAGGGTCCATATAACATGATAGTCTAAATAACAGGGTGGTCTAAATAACATGATGGTTTGAATAACATGATGATATAAATAACAGGGTGGTCTGAAGAACATAGTGGCCTGAATAAAAGGGTGGTCTAAATAACATTCTTTCCTGAATAGCAAGGTGTCTTTTGCAGGATTTCGGTGGTTTTATGTACAATACTACTTAGCACTGAGGAGAAATATTATTTTGTAGGAAAAATTATTTCTGAACGCTTTTATTGATAAGAACCTAAAAGGTTTATCTTGTATTTCTGGCGGAAAATCCTACATATAAATGTGTAAATATATGACTTGTCTCTTTATAAACAACAAATGCCATAAATAATCCTTTAAAGATTTACTATTTTTAAACACTTGTTTGAATGAGCTCATAAAATACAGCAATCAATAAAAATAAGCTGAGTGAAGTCGTGCTGATTGCAGGTGCTGTTAGCCTGCTAAGCAAAAATGAATCAGGCTCAGGTAATTTTTGTAGATCCAGATCAGCCAACTGCTGCTGACAGCAGTTTGATCAGTATCTGCATTATTTGCTGCTGAGGTCTGTAGCAACATGCCATGCTACTTATTTGTGTAGTTTTTAGCTAATAACTTAGATTTGTTTTATGCTTGTAGGTAAATGTAGCAAAAATAGGGATAAAAAAAAAAAAACGACCTATAAACTGATACTTGGAGAGCTAGCAGACTCCAGTGTTTATTCAGTGGCAGAGTTAGCTGGGGGCCGTACTGAGCAATTTCTTCACGGAGGGCTTTATTGGTTCTGAAGGAGTATTTATAATACAACAAGTGCGTCAGAGCCTGCGTCACAGCCTGAACATTTATTGTTATATTGATACTTTAGATCATGTCTTATGCGATCATCAATACTTCTTCTCTGCAGACTGGCGTGTTAGCCATGAAAAAAAAGTCTTTGGATGGCTGGGTTCTGTATTACATTTAGAGGTTTAGGTTCGGAATGGGAAACGACCAGAGAATTGGGTTCTCCGTCAATCAATAGTCGTTCTTTCATTTGTCCTTGGCTGATAAGTGGGTTAAATAACAGTTGGTTGCAAATGAAGTCAATGATAAAAAAAGGTACTTGAGCAAGTTTTGCAACAGTTTGCATTCTTGTTGACATAAGAATGAAGTCAAAGGTAATTCCTTTCCTTTTAAACTTTTTTGTTATTTTCTTTTTGTCCATTTTCTTCTTGATATAAATTGCCAGCAATTTTGTAAGATGATTTAATTATGGTTTTAAAGGCTGTTTGCAGAGACTGAAGCAATATGTCCAGTTACCTTTGCATGATGTTGTTTGCAGAAAACTAATATTTTAGATGTGATAAAATCTTCCAGTTGACATTATGGTATACCAGTGGTTCTACCCAGAAAATGTCAGGGGTCTTCCTCCACTAAAAAAGGTGCACAATGCTATTATGACCATAATTGTTGTATATTTGTCTAAAAACAAAACAATTAGATTTTAGCATGTGATATTAACCATTTGTCTGCTTACATAAACTAATTCACAATCTTCCTGCAACAGTGCCTTGACATTCTGCAGCTCTGTATCAAATAGTGCAGATCCTGATCACACAGACCATGGCCATTATTTTAGCAAAAAAATAAAGTTGGTACATAAAAATTTAAAAATTGATGTGTCTTCAAAGTCTGATAGCATACTCATTTTAGTGTTTAGTTGGCTGATCTGGATCTACACTTTTTGCCTTATGTTGATTTCTTTGTCTATTGCGAGGTAAGAGTTAACAAATGTAGCAAGTTGACCTTTTACTTGCTGCAAACAACTTTAGGATGGAGCATGTCTTTATATAATGCATATAACATCATCTTACCCAAGTTCTAGGGAGATTTGTGCACAATTGCTACAAAAAGTCATAATTTAGTTTAAGGAAAGGCTGTTAATAACATTACCACAAATGTTACACAGGACAAGTCATAAAAATATTGCTTTAAATGTCCATCATTTCAGATCTATAAATAAACAAGTGATTTCAACTTTAAATAGATACTGACGTCAGAGCTGATTACCCGGGTGATCATGTAACATGTTCTCAAAATAATGTGATAACATGCTTATTTTTGTTTGTTTGTTTATTAGTTTAAAAATAGGTAACTGTGTAGCTAGGAAACATATTTTTGTGATATTAATTGTTTCATGGTTTACTTTTTTCATGAATGTAGGTCACCTTAACTATATGTACAGGATCTTTTCTCGTCACAATAATTTATTTGGTTGCATGAGAGAAGAAAATGGTCTAAATTGCCGCATACCACCATTAAGGGGATGACTGATGTTTCCTTTAAGTAAAGTGTTAAGGGTCGAACTAGCATGTTACTGAGAATAGAAGTATTTCTTAGTAGGTTATATTGTATATATTGTGCAGTAACAAAGTTGTAATAGAAGATACAACTCTTGAGAGTTGACACAATCTGGAAGTAAACACTACAGCTGAAGATAACATCCAGTGAACTGCAGAACATGGTCAAGGTCACAGAGAGAGCTCACTTGATTAGACTTAAAACGTTGTCCCATAGAGGGCACCAGTGGCCAAGTTAGAGACGCTATTTTGTAACTTCCCAGCTCCTTGCTCCGTGGGTTCTAGCCCTGGTTGGGACACAATTATTGTCATATTGGCAACATCCAGCTAATTATTGTTAAGAGGAAAACCCCAGATCTATGTCTGGGTAGCACTACCAGTGGACCACAGGTTAGGAAATCTTCCCCCATGAAAGTTCTTGCACCACCGGGACTCAACCCATGCAGTGAGGGGCTAAGGAGTTAGATGTCGGTGACAATTCTCTCAACCCCTGTTCTTTTATTTACCTTTTGCAATAAAACAAAGTTCAACTGTCCTAGATGAAAAAAGTAACCATCTACTAAGAGACAGTGTTGGTTTATGAAAGCATCATCTTTAAATCATGTCTTACTTATGCAAGTCCAAAAAACACTAATGCACCTGTTGCCATTGTCAGTTTTGTGATAACTTGACCTTATGAAATTGGGAAAAAATGGCCACGCTCTACCATAGCTTCTGTATCTATAGTGATAACATTGTTTCTTTAAGGACCCCCACTCAGTTACCCTTACATATAGGCCTGGTATTTGAGTAGTATTGTTTTGTAAAGAACAAACAGATGGTGCAGGAGTACTGGAGTAGTAATTAACATGATCCAGATTACAGGTTAAGTGGTCAGTTTATGTGGCTTGAGTCATTCATATCAGAAGATTTCTACCTACAAAAGTACTATTAAAGGTGACGGCTATTTTACAAAATGTCAGCAGTAATTTTTTAGTGTAGTGTTAAATAAATAACCCCATCATACATAGCTACATAATTTCTTAATGTTCTATACACATTAATAGATGTAACAGTATATTGTACTTCGACAAATTTTTAAAATAAATGTTATTTTTTTCTGCTGTACATGAACAAAATACCTTTTGTGTACAATGCAAATTTTTAAAATAACAAATATCAGTATAAATTTATTTTTAATAATCATAATAACAACCATAAGGATAAATTTGACCTCAGAGTACTTTTTACATGGCTTCCAAAAATATCACGTTTAATGGATGTTGAAGGGGCGCCCATGGTCAAGCATTAGAGTTGCCGACTAGAAATTCCTTAGCCCCTCACCGCGTGGTTACTGGTCCTGGTCAGGGAAAAAACTTCAAAGAGGGGAGGTTTTCCAGCTTGCCTGCTGTGCGCCAGTAGTTCTACCCATACATAAATCTGGGGTCACTCTCCACCAATAGTAAGTGGGTGTAGCTAATTTGACTAATTGTGTTGGTGTGATGTTATCAAAAAAGAAAAAACAAATAAAAGACTGGTGAAGTGTTTTATACCAAGGCAGTTTCAAAGCAGATGGATCCTAGTTTGTACCAGAACTTAAATAATCTAATCATGTCTGACTTTGACATCTTGGAACTGTTGACCATTCCCAGTCTATTGTGATAATGATAGATGGTCAAAACATTCTGTTATGGACAATGCACTTAAAGGTCACTTTGGCTGTATATAAAGACAAAAACCTTTGTGTGTCTGTTTTTGGTAGGAGTATGAGAAAAGAACTTATACATTGGGCTTGTAACCATTTGTTTGCAATGAGATTAATTTATGTTGACCTACTTTCCTTGTTAAATCTAATTTTCCCTAACGAGTGGTTGCTATACTACAAGGATTTGTTAAGGTTTAATATTATGAGCTTCTTGAGCCAGTATAGTTTGACTTGGTGTGGTATCACATAAAGTTTTCATGGAGTACTGTGAACTGTAATTGAAATATTGCAGATTGAAACTTAGCCAAAAAAAGATGTACAATGTTTAGATAATAAATATGCCTTTATAATTCTCAGCTGATTCACAGCTGTTAATTCAGCCTAGAATTCTCACTCTCTCTTCAAGGTGAAGTCTTTCTTTGACTGAATCAATGTAAAAAGGTTTAGAAATATGACTTGGGGTCGATTGCAGAGCCCTTGACAAACTTTGGTCTCATTTCACTGAAATGTTTGTTTTCCTGCTGCAGTTTGACTTTAAAGATCCATCAAGAAAATGCAGAGTCATATAGCAGGTTATGTTCACTCTTTGACGTCATCAGTTATGTGGAATAGTTTCTTCAGCCAATAAAGCCATTAACCTGGAAAAAATCCTGTTAAGTTTCAAACAAAATGAAGGAATAAAAAGGGAAAATAGCTTAATAGTCCTGATGATAAGACATTTATTTTTGTTGCTCTTTGTTCGAAGGTGCATTGATGAAACAGCTCTTTGATTTGATGAAAGAGATTTACTCTTAGCCTAGTATTCACCTTTTTATAAGGCATAGGTAAAAATTGTAAATCCAGATCAACCAGCTGCTGTGAGCTGCCTGATCAGGATATACACTATTTGTTGCTCAGTCTCTGTTTATAAGTATTTCAACTCTGACATGTAACATACATAATATTAAAGCAAAAAAAACAAAAAAAAACCCTGAAAACTTATTATGGGTTTTAACAAAATATAGCAAGATAAGGGTTAATGATAGCATTTGAAATGTATGCGTCATGGTTGAATAAAAATATCATTAAAATTTAAAATCCAAAACCTGAACCTTTACAAATATTTTTTATATTTTGCTCTTAATCTAATTGGCTGTTAGGAACTGTGACTTCCTTGAAATCAAAACAAGGAAGCCATCTATGTATTTTAGTTGCTCTTCCCTTTTCAGTATCCAGGCAATTATGGTTTGATTGTACTTAACTACATTACTCCTTAACATTACATACTACAGCTGAAAAATGATTTCTTGTTTTTATGGCCATAGATAAATAATTACTTGTCGTGTCCAACATTTTTTGTCTCAGGTGTGACTGCTGTAATTCAACAGTAATTACGATAAGAAACAGAAAATTAAACACATCATATCCTGAAGAGTTTATAAATCAAATCAATTCATTCGGCGCTGTATGACCTATCAAGTGTTGGTGTGCAGTAAAACCCAAAATACAATACATAAATCAAATCAAATGATTATTTGTTACTGCTCTTTTTCAGTTCATTTATCAAAATACCCAAATACAAACACCATTAATTCTGCTTAAGCATCCTAAAAGAAATAGTGAAAAAGTACAAATAAGTCCCGAATTTGAATAAGCTTTATCAGTATATTTGACATGTTTTATGCATGCAATTATGCACATTATATTAATGATGTCACCAAAATGAGTGAGTTAATTAACCATGTTTAATTGTCTTCATCTATATAGTGGCATGTTAATTGTTTGAACTGATTTATTCAGCATTCTTAATGGGCACGGATAGCAAATTTATTGCTCAAATTATTTCTCCCTTGCATAATGACTTAAGCACACGTCACCTTGGAAAGTCACAATTAGAAAAACAAAAATGCCACAGATTAAATGACGCAGCTTTAGTATGCAAATTAATTGCTATATATTTTTCCCTGTTATTTATCCCAGGTAATCAGTCTCAAGTGATGTAG
Organism: Sinonovacula constricta; assembly: GCA_007844125.1. Classification (NCBI taxonomy): domain Eukaryota; kingdom Metazoa; phylum Mollusca; class Bivalvia; order Cardiida; family Solecurtidae; genus Sinonovacula; species Sinonovacula constricta. The sequence goes on along the minus strand of CM017560.1, from coordinate 48,917,249 downwards.
GTACACATGGTTACGTAAAGACCTTTCTGATAAATTAATTTTTAATTTTTTCTATAAATACATATTGGATGAAAAATCTGTAGGACTATGACGAATGACCATACTTGTCTGGTTTAGACCCAAGCCAGCTACTGATGGGAATAAACTTAAGGAATTCTAAGCTATTTGTCAAGATCTGTATACAATATCTATCTCTATTACCAATATCTATATTGCCTATGTAAATATTATTTTTACTATTTTACATTATTATCATTATCATCATCATCATCATCATCATCATCATCATCATCATCATCATCATCATCATCATCATCATCATTAATGCTGTTAGTGACTCTGGTTTTTAATATGTATGAACCAAGGATCATTTATTTTTAAGGAGTCTATTATTATTATTATTGTTATTATTATTATTATTATTATTATTATTATTATTATTATTATTGGTAATACTGACACTGGTTTATTATTTGTATTAGCCAGGCATTTTTTATATTTTGACTATTGGGGAAATAAAAATGAGATAAAATGTCTCATGCATTCTGTTTCAGTTGTTAAAGTAAATGCAGCTGAAAGAAAAGGTTTTGGGTACAATCCTTGCCCTTGTAGCATTTTATTCTCACAATGAAAAACTGTCATAGAAGAATGTGTCTGTTAATATTATTCAGTTTATATCATTATCTTACATAAGGTGACATTAATTTTCTTTGTTTATTGTAAGAGCCTCTGAAAATTCATCAGTGAAATATTCAAGGTGAAAATAGTGAAGCTATGTGGGCATGGGTCTGTGGTTGGAATGGATGTCATCAGATGTGGGAGTAAATTTCAGTGATAATTACTAGACTAGAATGACCACAATGTAGGTGGATGGATGATGGGTGTTATAGATGATGTGCAATGACGAGTCTAGCTTCTAAATTATAAATGAAGCTTTATAACTGTTTTGCCTTCTTGTTTTCATTTTTTGTGTGTATTTAACTGCATTCTTGTCTAAAATTGATAGTGTTTGACCCTTTACTTGCTGGAAACACTATATTCCACAGTAACAGTAAACATACCTCACCCTAAAACTGATTCCAGCAAATGAAGGGTTAACAAAAATGTATTTTGTCTTATGTTTTGTAGAATTAATTTGCACTATCATTGAGTCACATACTAATGAGTAACGTAAGAATCCTAGCAAGGTATAAACATTGCAGTTCTTCTACATGTACTTTTTTACTAATGGAATGTTTGTGCTACGAATGAATGAATAATTGAGCACTGAAACTTATTGTGTGTTTTGTATGGGCTGTGTTTATACCTTAGACAACAATGATTAAACTTTGTGTCTGTTTTATATTAGCTTCATGTATATTACTCTAACTTGGTTTTTTAATTATACAACAATGAACAGACTTGGTATTTTTTGTAAATGTCGTGAGTGTTAGATAAGAAAAGTCATTGTGAAGAAACTAAGTCCGGTTAACTCTACTGTGTTCATCTCAAAACTTAGTTATACAACAGTGAACAATCTGTGTTTTATACGAGCTGTTTACATCATCATTAGAGCCCTAGCCAACATCCTGAAAACATGACTTGTCGTATGACGTCGGTATAAACATGTTGTGTTTCCGTGGTAACAACATCCGGTGTCATCTCCTTGTTAGTGTTACCTGTCACATACATAACGTAGCCATAGACAGCCGCAAATAGCTTTACTGGCTCTATGACTTGAGCTAAAAACATCACCTTTAGCCAACAGCCACGATCTATACTCATTGTTTCAAACCATCCTACACATTTAAGGTTTTTTTAGTGATTTATTTTCAGATCTTGTTAAAGTTCACATATTGATACCAATAAGTCTTTGGCTTAAAATGCTGTAATTGAGAGTTGTTTGTTTTCTTGATGCATATTACTGGTGCTTTATCAACAAAGGGTGTTAACCTTTATCAAGCAAAAGTGTATTTATAATCCTAAGTAAGTCTTAGTCCTCGTCTTACATGCAGAGGTGCCGGGCAATATTGTCAGAGATTCAGCAGCAATTAGTGCAGGTCCTGATCACAGTTCCCAACAGGGGGCACCTGTGGCTATGCAGTTAAAGTCACTGACTTGTAACTCCTCAGCCCCTCACTGTGTTGATTTGAGTCTTGGTTGGGTCAAGAACTTTCATGTGCAGAGGTTTTCTAGCTAACCTGCGGTGCACCGGTGGTTCTACCCAGGCATCTGGGGTCTTCCTCCACCAATAATTGGCAGGACAGTGCCAATAAATTACCGTAATTGTGTTGGTGCGATGTAACAAAAAACAAAACATAAACAAAACAGCTCCCAACAAAGATCCTTTCATAGTGTAATCATAGTAAAACTAAGTTGTTTTAAGCTTTTTGGTTGTACGACAAGACACTTGACTTAAATTCCTTATGATATGAAGTAATGCTTGAACAAACTTTTACAACATAGAATTGTTTCTTTCTCAGGAAGCTTTCTTGTCTGGATTTTCATCCTTTGTCTATGCCTTACTGATGCATGATTAGCTTGCTTATGGAAGATTTTAAATGTCATGTAAATATCATTGTAGTTACATAACACTGTGTCTTCAGAAATACTTCCTAGTAAATGTTAGAGTTCATTAAGGCCATACTTTTTCTTATCTACGTGTTCATTTTTGTTTCTTTCTAGGCTGAGAATCTGCTACTTGACGCAAACATGAACATAAAAATAGCAGGTATGTACATTTTATCCTTTGTTTCTTTTGTATTAATTTTTTACACATCTTACTGATTAGCATGAATTCTAAAGGTTACTAGATTTATCAAAACTTGCCTTTCTGTTTGTTTGCTTTCCTCCATATTTTTGCCAATTCAGAAGTAGAAAGAAGAATAAAACTAAACTGTAATTATAAACAAACATTGTCTCAAACATTGTCTCTTGTTATTTTGTACAAATTATAGTTATTATTTTTGTACTTTTTGTACTTGTATTCTAGTACATGTAAGAATGTATAATTATGTGAGAATTTATATGTGGGAAGGTTTTCCAACTAATCTGCACTATGTTGGTGGTTCTGGCCAGACAAGTCTTGTGTCTTCCTCCAACAGTAATTAGCTGGACATCACCAGTATGGCCATAATGAATCCTTAAGAAAGGTCTCAGTAACCTGGAAAGGTCTTCCCACTGACCTACACTATTGGTTCTGCATAGCCAGACATTTGTCTGGGTACAGCCTTTAATAATGATACCTGGGCATCACCAAATGACCATACTTATTGTTGTGTATGTTTTTTTTTTTGTCACACTGACAATTTTGGTCATAGTGGCAATGTTCAGCTAATTACTGAAGGAGGAAGATGTCACATTTATGTCTGGGTAGAATCAATGCTGCACCAGAGGTTAGCTGGAAAACCTCCCCACATGAAAGTTCTTGCCCCATAAGGGACTCGATCTCACACAGTAAGGTGACCAAACTTGTGTAAGTACAATGTATCTCAACGGGCACATATTATTTTAAACTAAGTGATGTAACCAAAAAATGCTCCCTTGTTCAGTCTGTTTTATGTGTGTTGTGAATTCAAAGTGACAATTGACATCTTGATGTAAATGATAAATAATGGTAGTAGCTTATGGATGACATACAGCCCTAATAAACTGCTTTAACATAACATACAAATTTACAGTCTATACAGTTTCAGTTGCTAGGTAATAGACTTTTCATCTACCATTTTATATTTAAGAAAATTAACTTTAAATGAATCAGTATAGTCTAAATTAAAAAAAAAACACTCACAAAATAAATGAAAGGGTTTCACTGTCCTATGACAGAGTTCATTATGTTAAATTTAATTAACAAATGCTATAAATGTAATTATTAAATCAACTTTAAGAGTTAATTTAAAATGGATTCTTATTAAAATCAATCTAAAGTTTTTAAAGAATAAATATAGTTTAACATTTTCTAATCTTTGGCATTCACTAGTCTATTTTTATCTCTTGACTAAAGTTATTTATGTTTGTAATGTAAACCCCTTTGTGGTTGCCTTAATAGTGCAATCCATCTGTTTACTTATATCAAATACTTATAACAACATTTGACCCCATATTTTGGCATAGTTTCTGTGTATACTCATAGTTTTGTTTAAGTAAAGGCTGTTTCTAACACCACCATCATTGTTAGACAGTACACATCATAAAATAAATCACTTTTAATGTTCCTAATCTATAAATAGACATGATGGGTATTTTAACTAAACATAAATATTGGTATCAGATCTGTTTACCCTGATTATGATTTAATTTCAAAAGTAAATGGTCACTTGATTTTCTGAATAAGAATAGCTTACTTTGTAGCATTGCTTGGATAGGAAATACAGTTTTGTTATGACATGGCGTGTTATGCTTGACCTATTAAATACAGTTTTGTTATGACATGGCGTGTTATGCTTGACCCATTAAATACAGTTTTGTTATGACATGGCGTGTTATGCTTGACCTATTATGTTAATGTAGGGCACCATTAAACAGCAATTTCGCAGGATCCTTCCAGGCAACAATAATTTATTTGTATGAGAGAAATTGATTCAAACTGTTTGATACCTAAGCTTTAAGTGGTACATATAAGTGACACTTCTTGACAAGATAGGACAACACATGGCTTATAGACTTTAAGTGGGATACAATTGCTGGGTGCACGTGTTGACTTTAAAACACTTTGCCTCACAAACTATGACTTTATTCTGTCTCCAAGGCAAGGCTGCTCACCGGATCTGGTTGTGCATTCTGTCGAGTGTCGGCTCCAGGTATGGGAGGCAAGCAAATATAAGGGTAGTTCCACGGCTGGTTGGCCCGATGTCAGGATAATGTAACTGGGTGTGGTATCATGCCAGGTGTTCAGGGCATGCTATATACAGTGAAGGCAGCACTATATCTGCTTCAAGTGGACACTGTCTCCAGATAACTGAAATACTGTTGGCGGGATGATAAACCCAGCAAACAAACAAAAAAGGCTGTTCAGATCAGCTGAGGTCTTATTATCCTTAAAGCCATACTGTCTCCAGATTTAACAATGTAATTGGTTCAAAACAGTTTAGTTCAGTTCAATAGTTTATTAGGCATAAACATAATGTTCATTGTCATACACAGATATACAAATGGCATCATATAAACACATTCAAAATGAGAGACAGATTCATGAGAAAAACAATTTCCATTTCACACATAAGATATATATTATCAAACATTTTTACATAATTTTAAAGTATGTTACAATGGAAAGACTGTTTTAAAATAGCATATTGAATAGAGAATATTTTTCTTTTTTTATTGAACGTTATATATTTATCACGAACATAAAATTATCAAAATAAGAAGTATATCACAGAAAAGACTCACCAAAACAATAGTGACTGACCCCTTATTGGGCATGACTTTAAGAACAGTTAACTGGTATTTATGGGTTAAAACCTATCCAAATCATAAACAAAGGCTATTTTAAAAATTAAATGTAAACAATATGCCTAAAGTAATGTATAATAAAACTATAAAAAAACAATCATGTACCAAGACTCTGTGACACAGTCAGTAGAGAACTACACTGCCTTACAAGTGATTCTGGGTACGAAATATATAAAAGATGGGCATTTTTTAATTTTGGGATTTTTTACATTTTGTCTTTTTCTTCACTTTTCATATATACATGGACTGAGTTTTATTGAAAAAGTAGTATATTTTCATTAGTTTATTACCACAGACTATTTAAAACTGTTATTTGAAATGTCAAACAATGTGCATGTCAATGTTATGGCATTAATATCATATGTGTCCTTTAAAGGTTGATGTTTGTTTATTGGGTTTATCGTCCCACCAACAGTATTTCAGTTATCTGGAGACGGTGTCCACTTGAAGCAGATATAGTGCTGCCTTCACTGTGTATAGCATGCCATGAACACCTGGCATGATACCACACCAAGTGACTTTATTCTGACACCGGGCCAACCAGTCGTAGAACAACCCTTATATTTGCTTGAGCGTTAGCAATGGAGCTATACCACTACCATTTTTAACGACTTTGGTATGTCATGGCCCGGGATCGATCCCGGGGCCTCCCATACCTGGAGCCGATGCTCTACCGATTGCGCTACCAGGTCCGGTTTTAAAGGTTGAATCTGACAGTTTTGGACCATGCATGTTTTGTCAAGTAAATAAATAGATAGATAAGTGTTGCCTGAAAAGATCCTGCAATGCAGTTCACTGATATCCTACATCTATATGAAAATTGAAGCATAACACTCCACTCATTGTTACAGACATGTATATCCTCTTAGAGCCACATTAAATGGTTAGCCATTTTTAAACTAAGAAAACCATGTGACCAATGACTTTTGAAAGCATCTGATATCCTTTTGAAGTGATCAGCATTGATGTCAATATCTTTTTTTAGCTGAAATTTCCATTGTGCTTATTTATAGATATACAAAGAAAAAACTTTAAAAGTGATTTCTCACGTTTTTTTTTTACACCCTGATGTAATAGTCAAAGTCACTTTTTTTTAGTCTTTTGCGCTAGTTATTGCAGACATTATGTGCCACATTCCCCAAGGGTAAGATAGTCTTCACGAAAGAAATTTAAAAATGCTAAACCTTTGATCCGCCAACCTGGCAATATTTACTGGACTGGACCAAATTTTACTGGACCAGTATGATTTTAGCATTTTGACACAAAAGGTTTGTAAGCTCACCGTGGTGTTACAAGTGGTTGGGTTTCGATAAAAAGGCTGTAATATTTTGTTTAGTTTAGTTTAATATATATGTTTTCATAAGAATTAATAATTTTGAAAATAATTGGCCCATTTTACTAATAAAATTTAATGGACCGACAAAGGTTTTGGTCAACTCGAGCCGAAGCCTGAAGATATAGTTAATATAGAAAAACTATTGGATACCAGCTTTGAACATGGGTACTCATTTCATTTGCTAACAAGTGCCACATATGTTAACATATTTACTCTAAAACTGCAGCAAATAAAACAAATCTGGATCAGACAGCTCCCACTGGAAGGATCTTGATCAAAACAATTTGACTAGATCAGATGAATTTGTGCTAAACAAGTTTATAGTTAATGTGGTGCTGCTGGGTGCTTGACATGCTGAGACAGTGCACTTGTGTTGTTGTGCTATGATACTATCTCTCTAGCAGTGACCTACCTACAATCTCTGCCCTTCTTGTCTGTCTCGACAACATCTGACACATTTCTTGACTCAAGTGCTCTTATATCATGACTCTTGTTAAAAGTTAAGACACCTAAAAATAGGTTTCTGTGTTTTGTCAATTTTGAGTAGCTTTTTTACTATTTTTTTGTTGTTGCTTTGGCTTGATTTCAACAATGAATAGACATGTCTGTGGTCAAGAGGAAGAGTTGCAGACTTCCTTGGGTACCTCTGCAGGCTGTCACCATCTGAGTTTGAGTCCCAATTGGGGCAAAGGACTTAATGTTAGAGGGTCTTACAGCTGGCCTACAGTGCACCAATAATGTTACCCAGGTGATTGTTTGGGTCTTCCCCCACCAAACTGCTGAATACCATTGTAATGACCATTATTGCTATGTTTTTTGTATTACCAAAATAAACTATGAATGATTAAGTGTTGTTGTTGCTAGAGTATTGTTATGGTCTGGTATTACATTCTTTTAAAATATTTTTAATAAAACCATTATTTGAGGGGATGTGGAGGTTGGGTCTGAAGCTGTATATTGACACATATTTAAATACCATTCCATACCATATCATTTTATTTTTACATTTTTAATCATTATTTCTATCTGGGGATTTACTAGTAATAGCTATCAGTATTTAAATTCATCTTATTAAAATCAACATGGTTGCTCAGTTTTTATAGTAGATTTTATATTTGTTATCAATGAAACATTTTCAGCTCTTATTCTCCCCTCTAACTTTGATCTTTCCAGGTTTACATAAAGTCCATGCTTGCAATTGTGTACATGACAATTGTTAGACAAATAAGGCTAAAAACATTTAAATTAAAAAATAAAAAATGTTTTATACTTTAACTTGGACCCTGTCCACATGGTATATGGCGTCTAATCTATACCCACCTTGATAACGTAGAGAAAATTTTGGAGATTATCAGGATCCTACCCCCTGCGAAAAATTCTTAGGAATTCCTAGGATTTCCTGGGAATTCCAACTTTTTTCCAAGTTCTGATGGAAGACGGAATCCAAGAAAATCCAACTTAAGTTGGATTCCCACATACTCGGATTATCTTGGATCTGGCGGTATTTGGACGCTGGCTCATTCTAGGAAAAACTTAGATAAACTTGGAATCCAAGAAAGTCTAACAAAAATCTGACAATTCAAAATCTGAGGAAGTCTAACATAATCCAACATTTTAGCAAAACTCGGAAAAAACTTAGATTAACTAGGAATCAGACATTTTTCAAAAACTTACTTTAAAGGTAGGGATGGCTCGTTTGAAAACATTAGATTCCGATGTCTGCCATTTATCTATCAAATATAGTTGCACACTGAAATGATCACAGTGAGTTTTAAATGACATTATCTAACCGCCGACTCAGAATTTGAAATCACATTGCCATTAGCTTTAGGATTAGCTTCTTTAGAGACCCTACCTTTAGGGCATAAAAAATTTGTAAATTTTGTTTCAGAACAGAAAAACAACTATTCAATCACTTTTGATATAGTTTTTTATTTAAATTTTTTCTACAATTCTAAAAAACACTTTTGGTACTGGCTCCACACTGGTTCTGAGCTTATTCAGTGTCATCATCAGCGTCTCCTGAAATTATAAGAGAATTAATTGCTGTAGACAATAGTAAAGTTTAAAATTAACCAGTAAAATACAACTTGAATGTTTAGGTTAAGAAAGCAAAATAACCCATGGACCACGTTAGAGTCCTGGTCAGGGCGAGAACTTTCATTTGGGGAGGTTTTCCTCCACCAATAATTACTTGGACGTCACCAATATGGCCATAAATGTGTCAGCACAATGTAACTATAAACAAACAAAATCAAAACAACATGATTTCCCAACAATGACAACTTCATTTACCAACAGCTGTGCCATGCAATTAATGATTAACACTGTAAATGCTAAAAGGTAGCAAATACATTAATACAATAACTGGTACAAATGGTCAAAATTCTGCAGTTATCTTTGTACCTTTTGTCTGTCATCCATGCGTTGCTCTTCACTGACTTCCTTATTGACATCAGTCTGCAATGCCGATTCTTTTTTTGTTCACTTGCATCTGGCTGTTGTTACAGAAAATAAAATACTTTACATGAGTGGCAATACCATACAAGCAAAGACAGTTTATGATGTGCTCAACCATCATGTACAAGTTATCTTGGATATCTATAACCGGTGACCTAAATTTATTTTTTAACACTTGATATTACCGTTAATCGGGTCACTCTAAAATAAACATTATTACAAAAATGTCTTAAGTTCGAACTTGTCAGAACCATATCAACTTTAACTGAAGCATAAATTAAATATACAGTAGATAACAAATGTTTATAGAAAAGTCAACGGTTTCAGAAAACGTTTGTGATAAGAAAAAACAAAGGTGAAATGTCGGAACTGAAAAAAATGGCGAAAATATTTGAAAGTTAATTTTGCATTCTAAACCGTTGGGTACAGGAATAGTCGTACCATTGATAATTAACATTCGATTAGATAGTTGTCACTTCTCACTTGAAATTCATCAGAATATTTAATTTGTTATTTTTCTTCGTGAAAGATATATAAACGAATTGTAAATCACATCTGATTAGTTTAAACAAAATAAAAAACGAAAAAATACAGCATTGAATGAATAAATGATTACATTTATTGATGTTTTTGATATAATTACATGGCAAAATCCTCATTAATGGATTAAATCTAATTGCCAAAACTCATCATAATTCATTAAGGGCTAATCGTCAGATACCAAAAACTGAGTGGACAGTAAAATCAAACAAATGGTCATCAAATTAAATATCATTTTTAATACTCACATACAAAAATATCACATGTTTACAATATTGAGTGCGTAAAATGAAAAAAAAATAACAAAAAAATCAACAGCGTCTGTCTAAACAACTACAATATTACAAAAAAAGTATCACTTTCCATCAATACATGTTTAAAAAATTAAGTGCAGATAAAATCCTTTAAGTTGTTACATACAATCTCAATACTAAACATTTACGCATATATCTTATATGTGGTACGACTATTCCCAATTCGGTACGAAATTGTAACGGTACGAGATTGTAGTGGTACGAATATTCCCGGAGCCTAAACCGTTAATGTACTAAACTTACTACGTTCAGAAAACCTGATTTAAAATGTGGTGCTTCTTATACTTGTTTAAGTAGATCAATGTCTCACCTCTGCTAAGTAGTCCAGTGACGGAGAGTCAACTTTTTCATCTTTTTCATCACATGTTTTGAAAATTGTCGCGGCCGGAAGTGTAGACTGCGCATGTGCTATTGTAAATCGGGACCCCCGGCGATTTCTTCGGTTATTTTCCGAAAGTTACGATTGACTTTTAATGAAACACCGTAAAAGCGACTTTCAAACTTTTATTATTAAATGGTGTTATTCACATTCCCAATAAAGTTAGAGTGGTTTTAACACGATACCCTACTGTCTGTTCTGTAATTTTGTTGTCATATTAGATATTAGACTGTGGATCTACTTGACCAGGTTTTCGAAAGACAACAACAAAAAAGTTATAAAAAAAACCCTGACTTCTTTGAAATTGGATCATTTTTTTACTGAGCTATTATTACCAAATGTTTTGTAGCTGTCTTAAATGATAACATAGTTAAATATTGCTTTTGTGATCAGTCAGGTCAAGGTCACTGTAACTCAAAATAGCAGTTTGCTTTCCATGTCTAGTCAGGATTTAGATATTGATATCAGATGTAGATATTGATATCAAATTTGGTAGTTAGCTTGTTTATGGGATACCCAAGTTTGAAATTGTTTTTGTTGTCCATTAGTTTGATGGACTGAGTCACTGTTACTAAATACATTTTATTTTGTTCCTGTTCATTATCTTCTTTTTTGAGGATTGATCAAGTTAAGTAGGTAACTAGCTATCTCATGGGAAGAATATGTTTAGAATTGTTTTAGGGATCAATTGTCGTCAAGACATGTTATAAAATATATTTTTGGATTTTCTATAAGGAACACAAGACAGGAGTAAAGTATTGTTACCAAATTACTTTCTAGGGAGAGTAAGTCTGGGACTGTTTTGTATATGGTTGTACGTGTGATCTCTGTTTAATAATAAATAATGACAAAATAAAGTTAAAAAAAATTGGCAATTAGTATTTGGAGCTATTTTATGTCACATTCAGGCGAGCTTTTCTCATAACCAACTGTCCATCTAGCTGCATCAACAATTTGCTCGTAAACACTTTAAAGGCTACCGTTTTGATCCAATCTTAACCTGGACGCTGGTCAGAATGTCATAAAATGTTTGTCTGTATAAAATCTTGGATGAGACAACCTTAATTTCCAATCAAGCGAGCGTGCTCGCATCCGCAACCATAATATTTAAGAAATGCAATCTTATTAAGATTGCGGCAAGCTTGTGCAAACTTGTCGCAAACTTGTGACGAGCTTGTCGCAAGCGAGCGTTTTGGTGCCGTGTGGGATGAAATAAAGGTTTTATTGCAAGTATGCATGGAAGACCATCTTGTCCATATCTATAACCTACGAGATCTCACCAGCTGTGGGTTTTCCTTAATAAGTAGAACCTTGTATTACTGTGCTAGTTATTTTTTTTTGGGGGGGGGGGGGGGGTTGATTAATGACACAGACAAAATAAGATGGAAAAGTTCAGGTTTGCAAAATTCATTAGTCAATATTTTTGTTAAGCTTTGTTTCGACACTTTCTGCCTCTGTATTTTTGCATCAAATGAAAATATTTTCTGAGAATAAATTGCATTACTCAAACTTGAAGTCTTTTAGTGATTATTTCTGTGATGCTTTGTTTTTATTCTTTATCACCTTCAGGATTTTACATGCGGAATATGATGTAAAGTTTGCAGTTCAATCATGTTGTGAGTGGTTGTCCTTATTTTCAGACATCTAGCTCAGCTGTCACAGATATTAAAAAGTGAGATCCCTGACACTGATATGATAGCCAAGATACTGATCACGGATAAATAAAGCCACATTTTGCCTGTGTTGAATCAGCACAGTGCAATTAATTGCATCTATCGAATAAGAGTTAGCTTGATTAATAGTGCAGAATAATTTAGATATCACTGTTGTGTTTGATATAATCGTCAATGTTTTCACGAAGTGGCAAATCACAAATATTCATATTTAAAGTGATCAAAGTAAAAAAATACCTGCTTAATATGAATTGGGAATAAATTCATCTTATCATGTCCGGAACAAAACACATGGCAAAACAAAATAGACGGAAGGTCACGAGTCCGGAGCTCCTGTAAAAATATATGTTTAAAAAAAAAAAAACACTTAGGTGACAAATGAGCCCTAGGGTAAAGTCCAGGTTGTTCCCAGTATTTCCGAGTTGAGTGCCAAAAGTCTGAGTTTTTCAGAAGTTGGAATTTCTTGGACTTTAACAATATGAAAATCAATTTTTGAGCTCAAGCCTAAAGTCTAAGATTTTCCCAATTTTTCCTAGTTTAGTTTTAAAAGTCCGAGTTTTTCTTAGTTTTTCCAACTTATAGTTTATGGAGCCAACCTAAAAGTCCGAGTAAATCCAACCTTTTCCAATTTCGACTAGAAGTCCGAGAAAATCCATGATATTCTGAATACTGGCTATCTCGGAATAACTTGGATTTATTTGGAATTTGATTCAATAGTTGAAGTCCGAGATATTCCAAGTTTGTCTAAGTAAGTAAACATGGATTAACTTGGAATCCATGATTTTACGAGCTTTTCCAACTTAACTCGGATTCTATTTCGCAGGGGACACTCTCAGTCAGAATGCTCTACTAACCAAGCTGCCCAAGGTGCTTTGCTATTTTCTCTATATAGAATAAGTACACTATTGCATGATATGTTGGCTTGAAACCTTTTGCCAATGCCAGGGGAACAATTGGCGTGGGAGTAAGTTCATGAGAAATGCCAATAAGAGTCTGTATTGATCAATTAGTGCTTAAAAAATGTCAATGCTGATTGGGGTTCTTAGCATTCAACCCAACTGATTGTGATATCTTCAAGTAAAATCACAGGGAGCACCACTGGTGTATTGGTAGATTTGCCAACTTGTAACTCATAGTCTCACATCACCTGGCTTCAACTCTCATTAGGGCTAAAGGATTTTATTTGTGAAGGTCTTCAAATTGACCTGCTGTGTGCCAGTAGTTCCCTTGTCTGGGGCTTTTCTCCAACAAAATGCTGATCGTTTGGTATAACTATCATAAATGGTTGCTGCGATGTATTTCATAAACAACTACAAAACAAAACAATATTATGACAAAATGATTGTTATTAATGTTTAAAAAACTAACCCATATATAACCCATATATATGCAGCAAAGATTTCTTTAAATAAAAAAAAAAAAAAAAATGATGTGTTCTATCTTTATCTTCCTGAAATCATTTCTCTTCTTAACCTGACTTTGATGTAGAGTACATATTAAGGTAATCAGTGTATCAAGTATTCCCAAATATAGGTCACTGACCTCCTGAATGACGTCAAACACAAGTCATAGTTTCCGTTGTATCTCTATGGTAATCTTGAATATAATTATCCTTCTCAAATGTTTAGTAGTGTCAGCCCTCTTATTAAGGTCACTATGGTTAAGACTACAAAAGCTGTTACACAAAAGGTTTTAATGGGCAAAAGGTGATGGTGTTTTTATTGTAATTATGGCTGTTTAGGTTTTAGCTTGTATAAGCTGTTTATTTGGCTAATTAAGCAATGTGTAATTAATAATTGTGCAAATAGGAAGCCTACGAAAGCAGACTAAAAAATTAATATTATCATTATAATTCTGGATAATGAGGTTACAAAGTTCAAAAGCAGTAAAATATGTAAGAATAAAAATGTTTCAACAATACTTATGTATTTGGAGTTGTATACCCCCTCAAACTTGACATGGCCTGTAAGTCTGTTGTAATTGATAAGGCAAAGGCAAATAGTATAGATCCAGATCAGCAGAATCCCTGCAGGGAGGTATCTGGTCAGGATCTGCACTATTTGCTGCTTAGTCTCTAACTGTCTAGCCACCTTTGTATGTAGATGTAAGTAGGTATGTGGAGAATTAGTCGGGTTGTTGACAAATAAAGTTTTAGACCATTTTTTCTCTCTAATGCAACCAAAAAAATTTTTGTTACCTGAAAAAATCTTGCAAAAAAATGCTGTTTATAGGTGCCCTACCTCCTTGTGAAAAGTGAATCATTTGTAATTACAAAAATGTATTTCCTCTCCAAGCCTGGCTGCACAGTTGGCTATAAGAAACCTTGTGACCAAACATTTGAGTTCATGTTATATAATCATCAGCGTAATTAGCTCTTGACATTGATATCAATTTTAGCTAGAATTCCAGTTGTGCTTATTTGTAGATTTTGAAATAAAAGACATTTCAAGCAATTTATTTCTTGATTTGTACTGTATCACAGTTTGAGTTAGACTAAAGTATAAGCTTATGCAGGCATTATGCACAAACTCCCACAGAATGTGGGTAAGATGATATTACCTGTATTAAATATAGGCAAACTTTAGGATATCACCTTTAATATGATGCCAATAAACACACTGCAAGACTGGTTTCCATAGGTCAAAACAAAATTATATGTTTACATAACATTTTATATACCTGTCTAAGACATAATCTATTTGATATATTTGGATTGTGGTATCCTTTGTTAATTATTGTGTTTTAGTTATCTTATTTTCTATTAAACCTACCTTAAAGGTTTAATGTCAGTAGTTGGTGTTAATGTTTCAAGCTGCTTACTTTACATGTTTCAGAGATTGTGAATTATTAAACAAATCCTGTTTCATTTGACCCATTATATATCCACCCACCTGCCAGTGAGCAATGCTTGTACTGTTCACACACGTCTCCTGTATTGCTTAACTATGGCAGATAGTGTAGATCTGGGATCAGTATAGCTATTTACTGCTAAGTCTTTAGCAATATCTCCGCAATCTGTAAAGGGACCTTATCAAGGGACCTTATCATGCTTGTCACGTATATATTGATAAGGCTTAGGCAATTTAATGCAGGTGCAGATCAGCCAGTGTCCTCTGGGAACTGTCTAATCAGAATCTGCACTACTTGATGTTGAGATTCTTGCAACATGTCAAAGCATCTGGTCATGCTGATATCAGAAGAGGACTAATCATCAGAGCGTTGGCTTCATGTACTAGAGGCCCCAAGTTCAATACCGGGCCAGGACATAACTAGTGTCTTTTAAAGTGGTAGTGGTATTGCTGCCTTGCTGACGCTGAAGCAAATGTAAGGGTAGTTCAGTGGCTGGTCGGCCTGGCTAAGGATAATGTAGCTGGTTATGGTATCTTGCCAGTTGATGCAACTTTGAAGGCAACACTATATCTGCTTTAAGTGCGTACCATCTCCTATCAACTAAGTTGTTGTTTGGTGGGACAATAAAGCCAATAAACAAACTACTCATTAGTCTAGGTTGTTAACAAATGTAGCAATCTCAGGGTTAATAGCCCACGCAGCAAAGGCGGGGTTCACTACTTGCCCACCTGTCGAGTTACCTATTATTTCTGCACTAGTTACCACTTATTTGCACTGGCTTAAGTGTATATTGGCATTTTTTAATAAGCCCATATGTACACCCCTTCCAGTTGTTGTTAACTGTTACCTAATCACAAAAGGCTGGAATAAGCTGAACTTTAAAACTTTTATTTCATCTTATGGACAGGTGGAAAACTAATGTGTTTTTTGTCTTTTACCCTGATTACAGGTTCTGCCTTAGTACTGGTTCTGTCTGAGTACTTGTTCTACCTGAGTACAGGTACTACCTAAGTACTGGTTCTTCCTGAGTACTGGTTCTACTTGAGTAGTTGTTCTGCCTGAGTCCTGGTTCTACCTGAGTACTGGTTCCACCAGAGTTCTTGTTCTACCTGAGTACTGATACTACCTGAGTACTGGTACTACCAGAGTTCTTGTTCTACCTGAGTACTGGTTCTACCTGAGTACTGGTTCTACCTGAGTACTGGTTCTACCAGAGTTCTAGTTCTACCTAAGTACTGGTTCTACCTGAGTACTGGTTCTACCTGAGTATTGGTTCTTCTCATGATATAGACAAATAGGGAAGATCAACATTGTGTACATAATTTGAAAACGATACTCTTCATCATTTAATTCCTGGGTTAGGAGCAAAATGAACAAACTGATCACATGTATACGTCACCTGATTAAGGTGGTGATACATCAATTGATTTACTTATATATTTAAAGTCTTTATATATCTGACCAGGTTAGATGTTTATGCCATGTTTATTAACAACCTTTCAATTATCTCTTTGTTTTCATAAAATGTAATTTCAAAGACCTTTCACTGAACTTGTGAGATGACGTCAAACCTTGAAGGAGGTTTTTGGTGTGATTGTTCATTCTTTCTCCTTCCATTGTCTGATAATATCTTGGGTGTTATATCGATTGACCCCAGTCATGCTGCATTGTTTAAAACAAGCATTTTTTTCTGAAGCAACTGCATGAAAATTGAAAGTATGTGTATTTAGTTATTATTTTATTTATAGTTATATTTTATTGTCAAATATATATCTTTTTCTTTTACAATCCATTAACAGTTACAAACAAACCACAAATGGCAAATTGACTTACATGTTCTTCAATTTAGATTAAACTCTCCACATCAAAACATGTGTATATCAATGTATGATAAGCAAATAGTGCAGTTCCTTATAAGATGGCTTCTAGTGGGAGTTGGCTGATCTGTAAACACACTATTTGCCAGTGCTTTGTCAATTTGTTCTAAGCAGAATAAATGGTATTCATTCATTGTGGTTTTGAAATTATAATGACAAATTTATGACAAAGTTAATGTAAAAATTGACTTAGTTGATTTTTTTTTAAATATTGCCTGCTTTAACTTTAAGAAATTTCCAAGATATGGGTAATCTGTTTCAGTGTTGTTAAGATCTATGGATTGGATTGGATTAGCCGGCATTTTTGCCGATACTGTGCAGCGGCATTTCTATCATTATAGCACAGGGGCACTTATGAGGTGCCCAGGGACTGAACCCGGCCAGTTCATTATACTGACACCTACAAGTCAGGCGTTATGCTGTCCTCTTAGCCCTGAACATTAGGAGGGAAGCCACAACTACCATCTTTAAAGTCTTTGGTTTGACCTGGCCGGGGTTTGAACCCACAACCTCCCAATCCGTAAGCCGGCGCTCTACCAACTAACTATTGCGGCTGTTTGTTAAGATCTTTGATTTTTTTTCGCTATGTGCAAAAAACTTGTTTTGCAAAATATACTGGTATTTTAAAATATGTTGTTCTTTAAAATACTCAGGTATTTTTGTACATAATTACACATTACTTGACACTGTCTTTGTTTTGCACTTTCTCAATGTTTGATACTTTCTTGGTATGTAATTACAGTTTATTTTGAGGAACAGTAAAATGAAGATTCAATTTTTGAAATGTTTGATCCTGAATAATTGATATTTAATACATGGTCTGCTTTAACGTGAAGCTAATCAAGGGAGAGAAGCATCTTGCGGGAGAGCTATTGGCACATTATATAAGGAAGTAATTGATTTTCAAAGCAGCTGCAGACAAACTCAGAAAGTTGGCTTGATTGTTTGACATTTACGTTTTAGAGGCCTTTATGTACATAAAACCTTCGTTTGTACAGACTGAGGTATAAAAAGCCCAGGACTGGCTCATAATGCAGCAATCTTTGCATTTATTCTTTCTTCGTGGCATTGCATTCACCAAGGATCAATGTTTAATGTCGGGCAGCAATCAATATGGATTGGCGTCATCACTTAATGGCATGACTCAACAGAAAACCACAGCTGATGCTCATCTAGCGTGATTGATTGGTGGGCATGTTTGCGGGCAGTGTAGCCCAGAATTACGTGCTTTTGTCTGTCGACTGACACATTTTGTTTGGTAATCAACAGTAAACATGGTTATTTTTTTCTTTCGGGTGTTTTTGTTTAAATTAATGATTGTTCAAGTGTCCATTACATAGAAATTCTTAATCCCCTTAAAATATAGTTTAAAATTATTTAAATATGTACTTATCATTTACTTCTTGCCACTTCTTTTAATCAATAAATTGACCAGTAGCCAAAATAATGATTTAACTGTCAATTTAATTCCTATTATTATTATTTATTATTTTAATTCCCTTTAAAGTGTTATTTTGTGATGTTTTGGACTATTTCTGTTTCTTATGCAGATTTGTTCAATATTTGATCACCACATAATTTTAAACATATTTTACAAACCATAAAAAATGAGGTAGCAGTAATCTAGGTATTCACAGTGTTGTTTTATGGGATTTTTCTATCTATACACAAAACTTGGTAATTGGCAACTATGTTAAGAATATATTCGATTTATGATAAGTTTCCAAATAATTTATCTCAAAATCTATATTGTGTTTTCTGCCAACGCTCATCCTAGACTAATTGGGAAAATAAATACCTGCTATATATTATGCTTCTATCATTGAGTTTAAATATTCTTATATTTACCTGTCTGACATTTCATGATCTTGTATAATTTATTTTATTTACTTGTCAGACGGCATGAGTTTATATGATTTGTTTTATTTTCCTGTCTGACTGCAGAAAGACACTTTAGTTTTGATTTATCTCTTCAAACTGAGATACACTGGCTGTAAAGTTAAGGACAGGGCATGAAATACTGGCTGCGACTTTAGTTCAAATCCCAAGAGACTATATCATACATATTACCTGTCAGCACCATTGAATCAAAACTGTCTAGGGGGCGTCTGTGGCATACTGGTAGAGTCTGCAACTACCTCTCATTACATGGGTTTGAGTCTTGTTCCGGTGAAAGGACTTAATGTATGAAGGTAGTCTAGCTGACTTGTGTTGTGGCAGTTATAAAAACCCGGGCATTTGTCTGAGGTCGATGACCACCAAAATAGCTGGAAGTCACTATAATGGCCAAAATTAAAGTGCTTGTATTTGTACAAGCACATCAAGCAAAAGAGACACTGGAACCTTTTTTCGAATTGTTTAGTAGGAACATGTTGTGATAATACAAACATATTATTTAGTCAAACACTAATCTGAGAGAGATTGGCAGGTTTGTTAATTGATAAAAAAGACAATCACTTGAAGCCAGGGTCCAAATTCCCCACACTCGGAGATTTATTGCCCAACATATGTCAGGTTATACAAACAGCATCGTGTCTAAAGTATTTGTTATGTGCAATCAATCTGATACATTGCAATCTTTTAAAATGTTGCTTTGGTCACTGTCTCTGTTAGAAAGATGTCCTTTACATTCTTTGTACCTAACAGATTTCATCTCAACAAGATATACAAATATCCCTTTTCAATTAAATCAACCAACTAAATCAGATGCTGTACTAACTAAGTCGTACTCATTATAAAATGAGATAGCATTTTATCCTGTATATCATACCTGTTACGTGGTATAAGAATTATTATTAGCATTGCATTACATTGTTCTGATAACTTAGTGCCAGTGATATTAATACCTTATCAGTTTGTGAGTTATATTATGTCATCACCATTAGTTACAGTTGTCATGGTAAATGCAAGGTAATCCTGTCACATTAACGTTATTCTACAATACTTACAGACAGGTGAGTTATCATGCCATATAGGGAGACAAATTTGTAGCAGAAAAATAAGGATTTCAAATAAATCAAGTTGTTCCGAATAAGACAATTGTATCTTGTTACATTACAACTTTGATTGTATATATATTCTATTTGTTACTTCATATGTCATGTATATGATTTGAAAATTAAGTTTAATTGAGTTACTTACTTACTTAGAAGTTAGAATTGATTTATTTAAGGGTCAGCAGATCCATCTAGATTTTAACAAGATCCTGTCACATTGCCCAAGCATGACTTAAAAGGAGTTTATGCAAATGACTCTAAAGTAGGCTTTTCTATTTAGTACTTAATTTGGGTACCTATTTAAAAGGAGTTTTTACAAGATGATAAATTTAATGTTTTTTAGACTCTATAATATATGATTTATATTGCTTGTGAATTTCACATCCTACTCATTGTTTGAGTTTCTATTTAATTCCTGATTTTAAAATTATAATGTTACTGCACATCTTTCTTAATTATGTCTCCTTGGCCTAACCGCCCACTAAACCATTCCTTCTTGTTGTTCATGTTGTACATATGGAGAGGAAAGTCCCCGGCTGGTATAGGGTAAAACATTCATGATATTAGTGAGGTTATTTATTTGTTGAGTCGAGTTGATAATAAATACTTCCATCTTTATCCAAACCCTTTATTGCAAGTGCTCATAATTATGATAAATACTTATTTATTGTGGGTGCTCATTTTTCCCAATCTTTCCTATATTGCAGAATATTGCACATGTTGCATTTAGATGCACATTTATACTATCATGAAAGCCACAAGCCTGAGGGATTAATTAATGACAAAGTGTCTGAATAAAACAATATGCATTATATAATGATATAGTGTGAAAAAAAAAATCTGTTTTCATTATAGAAAGAACTTGACTGTACAAATATTGATGTGATTCAAATTTATTGTTTCATTTTTTAATGTTTTTTCTTAAATTTTCTTCCCTTGTATTCCTTAACATCATTTATGATAGGTGTCATTGTTTGCTTTTTTGTTGCTGTTGTTGTTGCTGAAAACCTTAGAAAATTAAGCACCAACATACATTTCTGTGAAGAAAGTACAAATGTATTCTGAGTCTCAATGTGTGAGTTAGAAATAAACTGTACTAAAGCAGTCTTTGAAATTAACATCTAGTTTTTACATGCCATTTGGTTTTGTAACATTGGGAGATTCATTGTCCCTAAACCCATTTTTACGTGCCCGAAAGTTGTTTTCCAAAACAACAATATGGTCTTTTGTAAGGTTTATTGTTTTATAGCACTGTAATTGGAGGCACCATATGTGAAAGATTTCTTTCTGAATTTATTTACAAGCTGAAAAAACAATCACTTGCCCATTAGGCGACAAACTTCATAAAATTCACATGTCCGCTGTTATAGTTGCAACAGATGATCTGACGTGTGCTAATTTTGATGACTGCTAAAGATGTATAAGAGTAAATCATGAATGATTAATCGACTTGAAAATGCAGGAGAATTGAGTCACCTTTTGAAATCTTGTCCTGGAGAGAAACAAAGATGTAGTATAGTTTAATTTTTATCTTGCTAAACTCATATTGATAAAGAGCATGAAAATATAACATATCTAGAGCAGATAGGTGCTTGCTGGGAGCTATGTGATCAGAATCTGCCCTTTTTTATTGATAAGTCTCCAGTAATATCTCCGCAATATGTCAAGTCTCCTTGTCATGCTTGTGAAGTGTATATTGATATGGCTTTGGCAAATAGTACAGATGCAGATCAGAAAGTTTCTTCTGGTCTACACTGTTTGCTGCTGAGTCTTGTTCTTTATTGGTTGTTATCATCGCTTGTAAATGTTACCAAATAACTAAGAAGTAGTTGAGGTTGATAAAACGTAGCAGGTTAAATCTTTGGCAATGTATGCTACAGTAGGCTGTCATTTATGTGGTCAATGACACTGAATGACACATTATGGCTGCCTGATGACGTAGGTAGGACTGTGAAGTAGGGAATGTGATACAACTACTTTCACCTCACATCTAGTCATCTGTCTTACCCAGCTCTGAAATGAACATACATTGTATATGCCAAATTGGTTTTTTATAATTGGACTAACAATTGTGATAAGTTAACATGATAAATGTCTATCTTACAATATATGTTACTTATCTTAGTGTTCATGTGGAAAATGTATATAATCCTCATTTGCATACAAATTGCATGAGGGTTATATTCAATTTTGATTTTACAATTGTACCTGAATACATGAACAATGTTCTATAGCCTTTCCTTAATATATAATACTTTTGATTCTTTCTATGTTATAAGACAATATCATCATCATGATCAACATGATCATTATCCAATTTGGATAATTCTGGCCCAAAATTATTCCTTTTTTTTATGGCCAAGGCTTGTCTGCTTAATTCAAAACAGTCTCTTTTTAACTCTCAACCATGCCTGGCAGACCAGTGGACTTCCTTAAGTCTTTTCCAAAAGTCTGATGGTTCCATTTCACTGTATCATCCCAGGACAGCATTTGTCTGCCTGGGGCCCTTTGACCAGTTATTCCCAACTCTAAGTAACCACCATTACTGTGCTCTATTTGACATAGTCATCTTAATCTATGTATTCTGAGAATATATGCATGTCTCTGATAAGACAGGCTTAAAAGGGAACATTATAGTGTATATATGACAAGATACTAATTCTGTATCAAAACAAAATTGTTATCTGCTCCAAAGAACATCACCATAACAGCAGATTGGAAGCAAAATAATGAGCTTTCTATGTTTGTATATAATTAAGTAGATTTTTAGATCTACATATCTGGTAATTCCTTCTTTGAAACTTATGTTCAGATATTTTCTTGTAAAAAACACAAAGAGGCCTGCATTCCTGGTAGGTCACTCTCGAAATACATTTCTCAGTTTAAAGTATAAAGTTAAAATAGTTGTAATCACTAAAAAATTGTTCAGTTCACAGCTATGGCATATTGACATTTGGATTTCTAAGTATTAAAAACACGTCTGAAATGGGTAACACCTTTTACCATAATTGCTCTGTGATAATGTAGACAAACTTCACAATTCTGTAACCATTTACTTCTTTCATTGGTTAAAGTGTTCCAGTCACATAGTTTTCTAGGAAAAAATGTATTTTGCTCTTATGAAGGCTTTTAGCAGGTGAATTAAGTTATGTCTGCTTCTACTTACTGTTCAACCTGAAAAATAAACATTACTACTGAAATTTAATGTTATAAACTTCTTCTAAAAGTCTTCTGTATGCCTTATATTTGATATGTTTATAATATATGGCGAGAACAAATGTTGAGGTTATTTTAAACAGACTGAAATTTATATAAAAAAAAGGAGTGATATCTTGAATCTGGAACTACTTTCTACCAATAAGCCATAAAAGGAAGAATTAATTCTTAAAAATTAATTCTTAAAAAAAATTACAACTAGCAATTGGTAATATTTTTCAAAGCAACCATACCCTTGAAACAGATGGTCCATTTTGCAAGAAAAGTTAAATAGTTGTTTATCTTGGCATGTTTTAACTTCTGATCTGACATATAACATGTTTATTGAGTATAACAAATTTAAACTGGCTATGGACACAGGGTTGTCATTAGGAGGCAGCTGGCGGCCAATTTGACCGCCTCAAAGGAAAATCGGGACGAGTCATATTTGAAAAAAAAAATGAAAATCAGTCAAGAGCATGCCCCCGGACCCTTCTAGCAACGCTTCACACCTTCGGCACTCGCATAGCCTAGCCTCCTCAAAAGTTAAGTAAGCCTGCTCAAAATATTTCTAGTGACAACCCTGGGATATAATTATGATGTATTTATTTTTTAGCCTTAACTTCAATGTCTGTCCTATACTTGATAATTAAAATGCTCATATACTGTTTACTGAAGTGACTTAACCCTTTAAAATAGGCAGTCAACTTCTTAGTCCAGAGGGTTTACAGACAAAGGTAATGCAGTACAGTGACAGAAACAGCTGTCGTGTTCTCTTCGCTGTAATTACATCTAAACAAATTACAGCCGTAAAACACTGTGGACTTGCGTCATCAGTCTCGAACAGACACACTGTTATGGGCCCATGTAAATTGAATTGATTCATGTCACAGAATCCAATTCTTTTCTCTCACAAAATCCTGGATAGCTCTCTCTGCCTTCTAAGCATGATTGATCACACCAGGCAGATTGTGTACATCCATTTCAGTTTGCTCCTGAGAACATAAAAGTATAAAAACAAAGCTAGAGACTCAGAATCAAATAGTGCAGATCTTGAAGGGACAACACTGTTCAGCAAAGCCTGCCCAATTTATGCTTTATAAAGGTGGTATCCAACAGTTTAGATTTTTTTTCACCCAAGAACCAAATTGATTATCGTTTCCTGAAAAAATCAGGTGAAATACTGTTTATCGATGTCATGCATCTGTGTGAAAAGTGAAGCATAACACCCCACTTCTCATAACAAGCACAGTAAGCTGTTTTTAAACTAAGACAACCATGTGACCACTTAGATTTGACATCTCCTCATATCTTCAGCCGGATTATCCACTCTGACGTTGATCTCTATTTTTATCTGCAATCCCTATCTTGCTTATTTATAGATTTGGAAATAATGGACATTTAAGGTGATATGTTTCATAATTTACACTGTCTCGCAATTGAGATAATGTTATAAACAGCCCTTACATGTACTGAGATAATGTTATAAACAGCCCTTACATTTACTGAGATAATGTTATAAACAGCCCTTACATGTACTAAGATAATGTTATAAACCGCCCTTACATGTACTGAGATAATGTTATAAACAGCCTTTACATGTACTGAGATAATGTTATAAACAGCCTTTATATGTACTGAGATAATGTTATAAACAACCCTTACATGTACTGAGATAATGTTATAAACAGCCCTTACATGTACTGAGATAATGTTATAAACAGCCCTTACATGTACTGAGATAATGTTATAAACAGCCCTTACATGTACTGAGATAATGTTATAAACAGCCCTTACATGTACTGAGATAATGTTATAAACAGCCCTTACATGTACTGAGATAATGTCATAAACAGCCCTTTCATGTACTGAGATAATGTTATAAACAGCCCTTACATGTACTGAGATAATGTTATAAACAGCCCTTACATGTACCGAGATAATGTTATAAACAACCCTTACATGTACTGAGATAATGTTATAAACAGCCCTTTCATGTACTGAGATAATCTCATAAACAGCCCTTACATGTACTGAGATAATGTTATAAACAGCCCTTACATGTACTGAGATAATGTTATAAACAGCCCTTACATGTACTGAGATAATGTTATAAACAGCCCTTACATATACTAAAGTAAAGGTTTATACAGCAATTTTGCACTTATTCCCCCAGAATAGAGGGTATGATGTTCTGACATGTCGTAGATAAATGCTAGATACTACCTTTATAAATATTTCTATATTTCTGTTCAGTAGCTTTAGATTCACCATTTATCATAACCCTTTCACAAATAGCAAAATCTTTTGAGACAACCTTTGTAGACATTCTATTATACATTATACTTTATTTTTTAGCAAATTTTTTTTTTATCAGAAAAATTGTATGGGATTTCTTTCTATACATTTTTATTGCATCCCCTAATATAAGATTATTGAAAGTTAAGGCAAACTGTGAAAAGAAATGGTTTATGGATTCTATACAACTATAGAACACCTCTCTTAAAAGTGGGCCAGAGTTGGGGTTTTTTCCATTAAATTCAATACACACATAATAATTAAAAAGCTTATGAATAAGAGTAGCTAGCATAAGGCCAAGGTAAAATAAGTCTTAATTTTCCCCTTAGATGGTAGAGAATACAGAACATTCAATCTTATATTCAATCATACAGCTAACAACTACAAGGCAGCATCATTATCTACCTTGTTATTAGGGTTTTATGTTGTATTGACAAAACTTTCTTTCATGACGTGTGTGAACAGATAATTAAATGTGTTTCAAACATTCGGCATAGCATTGCCCCTATTGCAGGACATCAAGCACCATGTTTTATCTAGTACACTGGTACTTAATTTTGTCACCACTCCATTTTAGCACTTGCATGTATGAAATAAAAACAACAACATCAAAGCATATTGGCCAACACTATTTGTTAGTGTTTTCTTGGATGTATGTTGATCTTGTTTGATGTTTAGGTTATAGTCACTATATTTAATGTGTACACATGGAATCATAAGTATGCAACTATGACCATAACCTCCTATACAAAGGAATGTAGGTCCTTGTGTAATCGACCAGTATCTGTGGCACTACTACTGGTCATTGACGTAGAACCCACAGTCTGATTAAGCTGGTACCGTGAAACTTCTACAGAGATAAAATTCCATTCTACAGTTGAACAAGGAGTCGTGTCGCTGGCAACATTCCTGCCATGCCTTGTATTATGCCATCATTCGTCAATGTACTGGTGTTCACTTGTTCCCTTTACTGGCCCAAGATTGTTAAGAAACTATGGAACATACTTACTCTGTCAACAGGTCTGCATTGAAAAATTGATGTTAAGCAGTTAAACCATAAATTATTTAATGCTTTTCATTTGCATCTTTTTGTCTTGTTTATTTTATTTGAACAATGGCTAAATGAATCAAGCCACTGACTTATCATGGTCCCCATTGAACCAAGCCTAAGAACAACGTGGGTGATATATTGTTTTGTTATCAAGAATATAATTTGCGCCCCATCCTCCATCCCCCACTCCTCTCCCCACCCTCCCAATTCCAAATTGTATTAATTGAAATCCCTGTGTCATAGTTTGTTAACTTTTTCTGTTTTCCAGGTTCTGGTGCCAAACAACCTAGACTAACTATTCTAATCTTCACATATTTCTAATAGAACTTTTGTGTATATTAAAATGTTGGGTCCAGTATATACTTCAGACTAATCATTAATAACTAATCTATTTTGGGCTCAGTAAAATAGCCAACCAATCATTAAAACCTATATCCAATGTCATGTTGACTGTGTACTTTCAGATTTTGGGTTCAGTAACTTCTACAAAGGCAAGGAGCCCTTGGCTACTTGGTGTGGTAGCCCCCCTTATGCAGCCCCTGAGGTCTTTGAGGGCAAGAAGTACCTAGGCCCACAGATAGATATATGGGTAAATACAGTGGGTCGCACCTAAATGGGATCTGTGGATCTTGGTCACTTTTAGAAATTAAACTGTTGCTCTAAAAGTTTTTATCATTATCATCTCTCTTATGCACATCTTCATCAGTCAGCCATAGAAGCTGATGCAGTAGGAGAACAAGAAGTGGAAGTAATGTCATAAGCAATGACTTTTTTTCATAATAGATTTCATGAATTGTCAATAATTTGTGTGTGGGAAGTATCTCTAGTTGATGAAATAATGAATTTACTTATCTAGTTGATGAAATAAGGAATTTACTTATTTCATATTTTCACTCTGAGGTGAGCATAGACTTTCAACTTCATGCTTCAATGCAAACTTGAATTTTGACAGTAACCTGTGCAATTAACAGTTTTAAATAGAACATATTTTTATGTAAATATAAAAAGAAAACCAAAGAAAACAATCATATATGCTATTTTTTTGCTCTTCAGAGTCTGGGTGTGGTGCTGTATGTGTTGGTGTGCGGGGCATTGCCATTTGATGGCCAAAATCTTCAGGTGCTGCGGTACAGAGTCCTCTCAGGGAGATTTCGGATACCCTTCTTCATGTCTTCAGGTATTCACACACAAGCTTCTTCTATAGATTTACACTAACTCTTACCCTGCTACGGTCAAATTGATCCGGCTGAGGTGAAAAGTGTAGATTTAGATCAGCTGGCTCATGCTGTCTTATCAGGATCGACACTTTTCGTTGCTGATTTGGTCAGTATGATGAGTTTGGTTTGCATTTAGTGATAAGCCAGAAACTAAGAATATAATATGGTTTGTATACTAGGCTGGCAGGTTATGTGTACACCCATGCAGGAAGTAACCACAGTGTCCTAGGACATGCTCTCCAAAGATTCTATTCTATTCTTTGCACTGACATAATTGCAACCAATCATTGTGCCACTTTGAAAACTCACCATCATCATTTCATACCTTTGGGTGAAAGAGTAAGAAATACCAGTGAAGGAAAACCTTATCTCTGGCCCACAGTGAACAAATGATAGGGTTCTCATTTCACTCTGGGTCCCAAGGGAGGTAAGTAGGGACTACTGATTAAAATACAGTTGAAAGACAAAATAAAAATGGAATAAAATAAAAATTTGTCGATTTAGGTGTATGTTCATATTTTGTTTCACTCATGGCCATGGACATATAATATCTTCACTCTTGGCTGCCCCACTTGTTAAAATATATTTTTCTTTGACCATTTGTGATATAAAATATAGCACACTGAACTCCTCAAATATCCTCTATATCCATAATGTCTGTAATGTTACTAATTTTGTGTTTTTTTGAAATTTATTAAATTTAAAATTATATTATTCTATTTTTTTCATATTAAAATAAAATGTAGTTTTTTGTCTTGAGGTAAAATTATTGAGTTTGCTCGATGTTTTGTGTACAAAACTACCACTTCTAAATGCAGAACTCTATGAGTTTTGATGTTTCTTTTTCTTAATTTTACTTTGAACAAACAGTTTTAAGTATTGTCTGTGTCAGTTGTGGCTAACATTATATCATAAACATTGATCTCCTTTTAGTTTTTTTAACTCTGAGACAACACAAGCCCTCAGTCGACTGACAGCTTGGTTAAAACCATGTCCTAACCTTAACATCCAATTGTGTTCCAGAGTGTGAAACCCTAATAAGAAAGATGCTAGTCCTAGAGCCCAGTAAGCGTTATACGATTGAGCAAATCAAAAACCATCCCTGGATGCAGTTGGAAGAGCCTGGTTGCAGGGTGGTACCACCCTCCCCACACATAGACAATGCCAAGCTGGGGGAATATAATGAACAGATTCTGCGTCTTATGCAGAGTTTGGGGATCAACCAGCAGAAGACCATTGATGTACGTATATCTGGTATAGGGTCTTTTTGTAACTTCTATGGTCTGATGGTAATAATTGCATGCAAATTAAAACACTTTATATATTAAAGTACAAGCTAGATATTCAGTGAATACTCAGAGGACTGGCTTGTACTAAGAGTAAGTATGGGAGGTACGAGGTTCGATCCTGGGCCATGACATACCAAAGTCGTTAAAAATGGTAGTCGTAAAGCTCCCTTGCTAACGCTCAAGCAAATATAAGGGTAGTTCCACGACTGGTTCGCCCAGTGTCAGGATAATGTGACTGGGTGTGGTAACATGCCAGGAATTCATGGCATGCTATACACAGTGAAAGCAGCACTATATCTGCTTCAAGTGAACACCGTCTCCAGAAAACAGAATACTGTTGGGGGCTCGATAAACCCAATAAACAAACAAACAAACAAATTAAGACTAATTTTGAAACACCACATAACCTGTTGTGGGTAATGAAGTGTTTTGTGACAAAACATTGGAAAACAATGGAATTACAGATTATAATTTTGTTTATTCTTCATTAATTCCTTTAGAAAATGTGTTTGGTTACAAAGATTTTTTTGTCATGGGTCACAGTTACCTTATGTTCCCTAAAATGATTGTTCAGTGCCATATTGGCCAAAAAAAGATGTATGAATTGTGTATACTCATTTCTTCTTCAGGCCTTGAAGAATGAGGCGTATGACCACTACACAGCCATTTACTTCCTATTGTTAGAGAAGCTGCGCCTCCATCGTAGCAGCTTCCCTGGCTTTGACACAAGGTTAGACTGCCGCAAGCGACGCCCCAGCACCATCGCTGAGCAGGCCATTGTGCATGTGGCCCCTAACCAACCTCCACAGGTGATTGGCATCAAGCAGTTTGGACAGTCAACGGAAAGTGCAATCTCGCAGCATCAGCAACATGAGAACTTTCTCAAGGAGTTGGAGATGAGTCAACAACAAACATTCACCACATGTATTCAGGATTTATATTCCCAAGTGTCTAATAGTAAGCCAGTAATGGCAGGACATGGTCACATGATCACCACATCCATAGACGAAGGTGTGGAGGCTGATATTATGGACAGCCGAGATGAGATAGTCACTCATAAAGGGCAGGTGTTTGTAAAGGATGGTTTTGGTATAGGCTTAATTCCAAGTAGCGCATTTGGGGACTTCTCGCAATTAAGTAATACTAGTATAGCATCTATAGGTGCAAGTTCAGGTGGGTCACCGTTCACAAGTTTTGATTCGTCACTAGAGGCAGATCTTATGTCTAGTCTTAGTGGATTTGGGAACCAGAGCAACAGTATGAGCGGGAACCATTGTTTGGTGCCAGGTGTCATGCCCCCAAATCAGGTGGGAGGTAACACACAGACTATACCACAGGGGCAAAATGTAGAGGAACTGTTACAGGACAGAAGCCAAAATACATCACCTGTTGACTTCAGAGAAGGGCGCCGGGCGTCAGATGGTTTAGTAGCACAAGGCATTATAGCATTCCGGCAGCGGTTAAAAGAGAGCAGTCGGTGTCCAGGTATGACAGAATTGCGACAGGAGCATCAGCAGTTACAGAATATGTATGGGATGAAAGTAGCTCCCAGTACCTTACTGCAAGACCACACAGAAGGTGAGTCAGGATCCAAACAGTTTGAGAACAATCAAAAACAGCGACCAAAACCTCTGATGAAGAGAATGAGTCTGCCATCTGAGACTTTTGACCTGCAGCCTCATCGGTTGCTGGCTCTGAAACAGAGCATGCATGTGGAGCAGCAGATGGACAGGGTGGTTAGCCATGACAGTGTCCCTCAGCCAGCATATGGCGAGTCTGCCAAACCTCTCCAACAACAGCTGCTGCAGCATAGGCTGCAACAGAAACGGCACTCATTTCATCAAAAGCATGCAGGTAATCATCAACTTCATCATCAAATGCAGCAACTTCAGCTGGATGCCTCCCAGGGCATGTATCCCTGCACCTCTAGTCAGCAGCATGGCAGTGATACCATGTCAGACCTCTACACTATCGGCAGTGTCTCACGGAACAATTCTCTAGTCCACACCCAAGTAGGCGACAGTCTTATGTGTCGTCCGCTGGTCATTCGTAAAATATCATACAAACTGGCCCAGCAGCAGCCTGTGCTGCCTGAAAATTATGAATCGGAACTGTTGCCATGGCAACGAGCGATTCTTGAGAGTCAGGGAGAGGAGGGAAATGGCTATATGGAGAACTATGGCAGGCAGGACCTGCCTGTATCTCAAATTGAAACCTCAATGGGTTACCATGACTACAGGGGTCAATACCAGTGCTCGAGAGACAACTCCTGCACTCAAGGCAACTCCTCTACGCTTGAGTCTCCCTACAGCAATGGACAGTCACTTCAACCTACCTACAGTCTGGATTATTACCTTGACCAACAGCAACAACAGCAGCAGCTGCAACAGCAGCAGTTTTATGAGCAACAATTACAACAGCAACAGCCGTGTCTTCAGCAGCAGCAGCAACATCAGCTGCATGAGCAGCAGTGCTACTCTAACAACCGGGTGTCTGTGTTGATGACTGACCAACTGCCGGCAGATGTAAACATGAGTGACTATTCACAAATGACCTTCACCTCTGACCCCTACCAGACAATGGCCCCAATGGAGGATGCGTCCATGGATATCTCATGATCAGTGTTGACCTTGACCTTGTTTTAATATTTGAGAATGTTGTTATTACTGTTACAATACTTTAAAAAATAATTGTAGGTCATCAGAAAAAAAAACAACAGATTATAACAAGTGTAAATGCTGGCTTAAACAATTTTTTATTGTTAAGAAATTTTATTTTTAAATTATTGTTAAAATTTGATTTTCACTGCCAGTCTATTTCTGATGTTTTATTTTGTAATGCAATGATTATCTTCATTTACAACTTGGTTTTATTAAAAGCATTTAGTAAAAGAGTATGTGAATTGTAGCTGTGTGGCATTTAATTGTTGTAACAATTAGCACATGAGGTTAAGCCTGCATTTCTATATTGTATGTTGAAGGTCCACTATTACTGATTCTGTATATTGTAGATATGATGTGTTTAGATATGCAACTTCTAGCTCAGGCTATGGGATAGAGAGTCACTCTATCCCATGGGCTATTGTTAAGTTTTCACATAATGCAGGGTTCCAGATATACTCAGTATTGTCAAGGTCACATCCACTTTTTCCCCTTCAAACTATATGTAATTGGCACCTTATAGAATTGTCTCAATGATAAAGTTCAGATAAATCATTTTGTGAAAAATTAGTGGAGTGCTTCCAGTAATTTTGGTTACTCCCCTTTATTTGGAACTTTGCACTACCTAGCAATTCTTGTCATTCTTGTGTGCTGTACAACTTGTTTACAATATTTTAATGTGCCAGAACTATTGGAATGTACCTTGGACAATATTGTGCTAATGTTATCTAGGTTCTTGGACAAGTGGTAATGCACTGTTGCAGTCTTGTCTCTTCGTCTATGCCATGCCTTGTGGCATCTGAACATATAACCTCCCATCTCATGTAAAATCTCCCTAAGACATGACAGGAGTTATTCTGTTGCAGCCTTCATCATCCTACCTTTCACTTTGGCCAATTTGTCCATTTACATTTTATTTTTTAAAGTATTTACATTTAACATCTTGTGTACCATCATATCATGCTACTGCCTCAAGTATGACACATAAAAGATTCCCTATATAGAGTGATAATGAAGTTTGATGAGCATTAGTTACATTTTCTCTTTTCATGCTTTTCTTTTATATAGACTTAAAAATAAGCTTTAAAGGGATTCAAAAATCTTGAACTAAACATAAAAATATAATTTTTTTTTTATGATAAAGCATTAGTTTCTATTAAAACTGCAGTTCTAAATCTCAATATTAGCAGCATCTCAATATTAGCAGCAGATCTGACAGTATCTCAGTATGCACAAGATATTTGGGCTGAGATTAATGGCTAGAACTGTTTATACTGAAGAATAATCAGTGACAACAGAACTAGATCTAGTATCTGCATTTATCCCACATGGTTCGTGTTCCTAATACAATGTCTGTTTTACAATCTGTGTGGTTATCACAATTTGTCATGGTGATAGTCACAATATGTCTGTAATAATCGCAATGTCATCTTGATTGTCACAATATGTCACAATATGTCATTGTGGTAATCACAATATGACATCTTGATAATCACAGTATGTCTGTGATAATCAAAATGTCATCACAATAATCACAGTTTTGTCATTGTGATAATCACAATATGCCAGCACGATAATCACAGTATGTCATTGTGCTAATCACAATATGTCAGCATGATAATCATAATATGTCATCAATATGTCATCATGATATTCTAGTCGTTAGGAATTTGTACATGCAGTTTATAATTGGACATACAAGCATTTTGTACCATATTGTTGCTATTGTTTCACCTTGTCATTTATGACTGATATTTCATTACTAGATTTTATATAAGAACTAGAAAATCATAGCGATCGAGCAAGCAAGAGAGGGAGGGAGAGAGATAGAGAGTGAGAGAGAGATCTGATTAGTCAGTTTTTTTAGAATCCTTCAAATCTGACCATTCAGGGGAAGGCGATTTGCTTCAGACTCCAGCCTAAAAAAAATTTCCATAATATAACCCAATGTTACAGTATAGTTTATATTGGGCTTTAAATTGTGGGACCATTTTCAAGAATCTGATTGGCTAAATTTCAAATATTTATTTCCTTTTATATCTGACTAATCAGATACTTAAGAAAGGTTTCAAATTTGAGCTGTAAATTAAAGCCATAAATAATAGTCTTGGCCCCTATAAATAATTATAACTAGCTTTTAAACAGATCTATTGTTACTCTAAATTGTTTGTTGATAAAGTTAACATCCACCAAGTAAGCTTTCCGTTATGGAGTGACAATTAAATACCAGTAAGGAGCCACATGGCTTTCAAGCGTAGAATACAGATTTCACATCACACATTTATAAAAAGAGGGACCTTTTGACTGGCAAACTGAATGTAATGGTGTTTTATTGTCTGCCCGAACGAGTCATAACTAGAAATCTCTTTGGTTTGACGCTGCTGTTATCTTTTCCTACCATCACATCAGCAAAAGTGCATTGCTATGCGTGGGCTTAGTAATGCTGACAGAACGTCCAAATTGCAACCAATTGTTGAATATCTAGGGATCTAATTGATGCACAATCATGTCTGGATCACAAGTCTTAATTGCTAATGTGCAGGTAGAGAGACAGAACAACCTGCAGATTTTTTCCTTGTCTGGTTACTATGGCAACAAAATGGTATAACATACTCTGTAATTGCATGGTCAGTAAAATAGTTGAAAAATGGCATTTTGTACTCTAAGAGTACCCTCCCTTAGTTATTAGATGTAATCATGTCTTTCACGTGGTATTATTGTTGTAAATGTCTTTTTGTTCTGCACTATTCATCCATTGGAACTTGGAGTCAAAAGTTATAAACCTTTGATTCAGCATATTTTAATATCAAAATATAACAAATCCGGTGCTAGATAATATACTTGAGGTCAACTTTTTATTATTCCAGCACTTGGGTTTATTATACACATATGGGCTAATGTACAGGATACACAGTCAGTTAATTTGTTTCCTTACATATCTTTGTGTTTGCATACAGGTGAACTCTCTCACTTTTGGAAGGAGAATCCCACTTTTCAGGTTCAAATTATTTAAAAAAAAAAAGGGGGCGTTTTACACATTTTCAGAAATCTCCCTACTTGGAAACAGATAACTTCCTTCTTTGTTTATATGAAAATAACAAATTTCTCACTGTGCAAGTGAACATCTCCCACTTTGGATTCAGGAAATTTCACATGTATTTGTGTCTAGAAGTTTGTATTTATTTATTAAATGTTTGTGACAAACATAACATACAGTTTTACACAGTTCAGTGAAGCATGTTAAAAGTCTCATGACAATACAAATTTTAAATTATGTTTTCTCTTTCTGTGATTGCTTTATGAATAACAGGTATTGTTTGGTATATGTGTCATATACCAATAGTTATTTCTTAGTTTCTTGCGTTTTTAACTTAAAGTGTCCAGGAATTGTCTCTTAGCTAGTTTTGTGTGTGTGTGTTTGTGTAAAATAACAAAAGTAACAGATACAGTTATTGTAGACTGTGATGTTTAAGGCCTGTCATGCATGGTGAGATACATAACTCACCAACCAGCAAGGAAAATAGTGCGGGCATACATGTGACAATACAGCTGTCAACATAGACTAGATGCATCAAGTATGTCAAGGCAGGCTTAAAATGGAAGCATTTATGTTTTAATATTTAATTAGATTTATTTATTAGTCACCTAACACAAAAAGACTGATTTCACAGAGGGAATTTATGTAGACATCTAATGTTTTTTGTATCTTCTTAGGTTCTGAAACTTATCTCTGTTTGTTAAATATGCCAGCAAGATTATAAAATGATGAAGTACTGAGTTTTGGTATAATATGAAGCTGTTGTGTACAGTGGTAAGGATTTCTTCTTTTGTGTAATATTTAAATGCAGCCAAGTGTTAGAAGCATCATATTAATACATTTAAGGTCACATACATCCATTATCTATCTAGTCAGCTGTGTTTGTGTGGGAGGAGGCGTGGGGGAGAATACAAAGTCTTGGCTTACATACTGTTTTCTCACTGAGTAAACACTAGGCTAGATAGCACAAACTAAAATAGTGTTATCAGTATCTATGTGAGTTTATCGTCAGCAAACAAAACAAATATGACTATAAAAAAAGAAACCTAATCTGAAGATGTTGTACACTCCACCATGTTAGTTACCAAAAGATTCAGACTTAGTATCATGGATTAATAATTAATGTGTAGTCTATTTTTTTATTTTATTTTTTTGCCAATTTTGTCATATACATTGTCAAAAACAATTTCATTATGTTAAAAAGTTATATGAGCAAATAACCTTATCATTTTGGTTAAGCTTTTAAAATTGATGAGTTTCAATGTACATGAATAAGCCTCTTAAACTTGCATATGGTTTTAAGCAACCAATTAACTTACAAATAACAGAATTAATAGGTTTCCACTTGGTTAACATTTTATGACAAATCCATTACATGTACTGATGTTGTCATTTCCTGAATATGTGTTTTTGTTTGTGTTGTATGGTACTTAGTTTAATCAGATATGAAAATGCGGGATATTCATTATGTTTATTTTTAGCCAAGATGTCATCAGATGATGACAGAAAAAGTGACTTTTTGCAATTTATTTCTGCTCTCTTGGATGCAATGATAACTTTTGTGACTCACAGCTTTGTGCTACCTTTTAAAGCAGTTCCTATAGGCAAACACCGTGAATATCACACACTATTTTGATCTGTGATAACATTTTCGTTCACTTAAGAACTATGTTGATATCTGACAGTGACATTATCATCTCATATTTTGGATTCCTCTTTTGTCCAAGATTGTGATCTGTCTCTTCCATAACAGGCAATTATACCTGCTATATGGCCAATTTTAAATGAATCCTTAAATAACAATGCCAATTAAAAGGCATGTCAATCAAGTGTCTTTGTGAGACATTTTAACTGTTTTGACATTAAGAAGATTTGGTTGATCATTTTTTTCTGTACTTTGTGAGTTTTTGTAATCATGTCTGACAATTAGGGACTTATGTTATATTCTAGAATTTTACTTTTCAAACATGTCTTTAGAGGGCGTATATTGTATCTACTGTTCTACCCTGGCTATTGCAGCCTGTCGCATATTTCTGTTAATAGTGAACTCCTTATGTAATATTCATAAAAAAAAGGTATTTCTCTATGATACTAATCTAGCCAAGGGAGCAACTATGTGAGGTTAAGAGACAATTTCCCAGTCCATTTGTTTGTTTTAAGAAACTTTGTACTTTGGTACATCCACATGTCGGTTCATTCTTGTTAATCGACAGTACTTAATCTTAGTTGATTGCAATTCCAACACAATAAACAAAATATCATATATAGGTAGAGAAAGGTTATATAGTGCATTCAGTCCTGATATATGCAAGGCAAAACTAGTGATAAATGCTCACATTTATAAGTCAAATTTTCAACCATGATCCAGTGTTTTGTGTAAAAGTTCTAATACAGTTTTGATCTAATTTATTTCATTCTGAGGCATTGAGAATTGACATAATGTAACAATTTCTACCTTAAAAACATAGATTACTTATTTTCTTTTTAAGTCTGTTAAGTAATAAAATTTACAAAAGAAACATCATAACTTTGCTTGATAAAGTAATTAATATACTTGAATTTGTGTGATATATCAAATAAAAATGTGCATCTGAACACAACAATTAACATCAAAAATTCAAAATTTCCTAAACAACTACATGCAAAGATAACCAGCTTTATGTATTGCTAGAAACAAGGAAGCAAGTAGTACAGATCTTGATCACACAGTTCCCTGAGAGAGCTGGCTGGTCTGGATTTTCACTAAGTGCCTAGGTTTGTGTAGATAGTGTTGTGCTGGAAGAGAGTTAAGTAACCAAGACTGAACAAGTGATAATAAACTGCCCACACTTAGTGCAAGTGTTTCTAGTACATGGTTGTTTATGGGGTCTGAGTATCATCATATTGACCAACATGCATCAATGGATGGTATTGTTGTGTATGAAGTGTAACCATAGCACAGGAGTGTTTATATCAGTCTAAAATCTTGTGAAGAAAGCTGCATAGTGAGGAGTCATCATTAAGTGACCCTTTTCTTGCTGGAAACACCTTCACTTCATATACCTAAACCTTTTCTTGCTGGAAAACACCATTCACTTCATATACCTAAACCTTTTCTTGCTAGAAAACACCATTCACTTCATATACCTAAACCTTTTCTTGCTAGAAAACACCATTCACTTCATATACCTAAAACATATCCCATCCTAAAGGTTTGTCAAGCATGCTAGGATTAAAGTACCAGTTTTTAGTGTTTCAGTTTTCAAACGAATGTTTTATAGAAATTCCACACACATGACAACAGAACATTGCAGGATCTTTTTCTTAAACACAAAGCTACTTACCAATGTGTATTGTACTTTATTCAACTAGGATGCTCAAGTTACAGTGTTACAGTATTCACAAAGAGGTTAAATAGATTGCATTTTTTGTATACAGAGCATGTAGTTTAAATAGCTTGCTAGCTTTGTATGAATAATAAGCAAATTACTAAGATTTTGTACTGGCTAATAATAAATATAGCATGTTAAGGGTTAACTGTTTCTAAAATAAATCAATGATGTCTATATGAGGTTGATTGTGCTTGCAGGATGATGTGCAAACATGGTCAACAATGACCTTGTTATAGCAATTATCCCCATTAGCAATCTAAGAGTGCTAATTCAGTTACCACACTGTTAAGTGAAAAATCGTGATATTACTTATGCTTTTGTACGTCATGAGACAATGTATCTGTATCTTGAGTTTTCTTTTTTCCCTTGTATGTCTGGCCAATTGGAGAAAATGTAACACATACACTGCCCTAGGAGAGTATATTTAACTTAATGCTTGGTAAATATCTGATTACATCTCCAGTTCTTACTGCAAATATAATAATGTCGCAACAATGTTTAACACATCAGTACAAACTTAAGCATTTGGTATATTAGCAAGACATAATAGTTGGGACTGATATTATCAGAATCTGCATCTTTTCCAGCAAATTCTCTTTTGAAATAAACTAGTTTCATTTTTTTAAATATTTTTGAATTGAAAAAAAAAAAGCCAATTAAAAGGCCTGTCACTCAATTGTCTTTGTTTTTGTCCAGGTAAGTCTCATATGTAGTTAGTTACCTGCACAGGTAGCTGTTAGCAAAAAAAAAAAAAAAGAATTACTATGCATTATATTCAAATGTTGAGGGTTAATCCTTTTTGGGGGCACCTGTAGCATTGTGATAACTCCTTTGACTGCTGAGCCATCCACAGCATGGATTCAACTTTGTTCTATGCGAAGGACAAAAAAATAAGGTCTTCCAGTTGATCTGCAGGGCATTGGTGGTTCTACCCATTTAGTGCATTGGTGGTTCTACCCATTTAGTGCATCGGTGGTTCTACCCAGCCATTTTTCTGAGGTCTTTCTCCACCAAAATAGCTGGATGTCATGAGAATGATCATAATTGGTCACTACAATGTATTTACAAAACAAACAAAACTAACCCTTTATTTGCAGGAAACACTATTAGGCTGGGTATGTTGTATGTTATTTAAAAAGCTTCCTTTTATTTCCTAAAATACTCCCCTTTGTCCTTATTTTTTCCTGGCTTCTTCTTTATTCATACCTGTACACTAGTCACTGCCTTATATTGCCACATGAATGAATGCTTAAATATGTTCTGAATTTTATTCTTTATTCTCTTGAGTTTTATTCTCAATAAACTCCTAATTACAAAAGTAGATGTTATTTTGTTATATTCATATAAACTATTATGAATAGTTCATAATTAAAATCATCTTTGGAGTATTGTTTTTAAATTAACGTTATTCAATTAGGTAGATTATTGGTTACATTTTTTATGTAAAGCTTTCTCTTTTATATCACTTAAACACATTTATGTGTAGACATTTTGAACATATACTTAAGTGAAGTATTAAGGGAAGTAACTTAGTTTTGTATGCTGTATTAGTTTTGCCCCTTATGTAACTCACTTGTTGCAATGCAATCTCTATTGCAGATGTCACATGCCCTTCAGATCACTGTAACCTTAAAGGATAATCATCAGTGGGCTTTACAAATGAGATATGAAAGAGATTAAAATTATTATTTATTTATTTTTGATTAAGTGTCTCAGTTTTTTTCAAACCATAAAGTCTAAGGAATTTAAAAAACAAATTGTTTTAATTATATTACATTTAAATCCTATGAAACATTGACACTGAATTCACTGTTAACAAACAAAATCTCCACTATGGTCCCGTGGTTTTCAAGATGACGTTGGTAACTGTAGTACAGCATAATGTAACCGGCATGTGGAGTGTGGGTGCAATAAAGTGTTTGTTGGATAGTTAATGCACCCTTGATATTATAATGGCCATGATGTTCCTTTCTGTTTCTTATAAATGATGACTGTAAGTTCCTTATGCATTTGTTCAGACATTTTTTTTGCCATAGGTCAGACACTTGCACATTAACAGAGTGTTTCACCTGATGATTAATGTATGGTGATTAATGTATGGTGATTAATGTATATTGTCCATCCAAGAATTACTACATATATCGTTGTTGTTGATCATCAAAAATGCACAATCTGTTGTATAATGTTTAGTTGTATAAATCATTTAATCTTGTTATCAGCCAGTGAGCAGGCCAGAGCAGTGTTTGTCAACAACTTTGCTGTTTGTCAACAATGTATCTACTGTGTCTTTATTTTAAAGATTTCCATTGAAAACCTGATGCTGTCAGCATTTTCAATAAATAATTAATGCTGAAAAGCCTATGTTTTAATGGACAGCTTTCAAATAGCCCTTTGTAAAGAACCTATTTCTCGTTTTTGCATTTGCTTCAATTCAATTAAAATTGTTTTAAATCTTAAAACCTGGAGATAATTTTATTAATAAGATATTATAGATACGTTCAACAAATGGCAAAGAATAGCAGCATTGCTCTGTTGTAGTTGTAGATCTTTGTTAATCACTCTAAGATGTATTTTGTATGTATTTGTTAAGTGTTCATTGTGTACAAGAAAATGAATTAAATTATTGACACATTGTTATAATCATAGATGTTACGTTATCATGCAGAAAGTGCTAAATATATTTGTTGAAAATAATAACTGCATTTGTTTTGTCTTAATTCCATATGCATTATTATACGCCCGTCGAAGGGCGGGTGGGCAGGTGGCCGGCATCCTGATGTTTGTCCGGAGTATAACTCCAACACTATCAAAGCTATTGTCTTGAAACTCCACAGGTGGACAGATGTTATTAAAACGGAGTGCAGTGCACAAGAGCTGTCACTCTGTTCTTCTTATTTTTGCCCAACGCCCCTTTTTGAACAAATGCCATTACTCTAATGTAAATTTATATATATTTGATGTTATTCCCCTTTGATTTTTTTTCAATTACCCAGATAGCAGTCCACAATCGTGCCAGAATGTATTGCTCAGCAGTGCATGGCAGTTTGGCAGATTAAAGATTTTTTTTTTTAATGCTATTCTACTTTCAGTTTTTCTTGCATTAACCCAGAGTGCAGTCAAAAACTTTGCCATACATCATTGCACAAGAGTGCACAGCAGTTTGTTTCAAATGGGCTCAATTGACGGGCATATTTTGCTCCACTTTGCGATGCTCTTGTTGAATAAAGTTTACCAGGCCAAAATCATCATACTGCAGTGCCTGCGTACGTCCCCTAACATAAATCTGGGGTCTTCCTCCACTAAAAATTAGCTGGGCATTGCCAACATAACCATAATTGTGCTGGTGCGATGTAACGAATAACAAACATAATAAAAACAAAGCAAATCAACTCCTCCTTCCACAAAAAAGGTCCATTAAAGTTTTATACGAAGAAGAAAGGTTTCTTACTAATTTATTTTTTAAGATTCACTAGTGTTACATGAAAACATTTCACCAACATAAGCCATAATGACTGATGTATTCAAGAGATGCTGACAGTTTTATACATTTTAAGTCTCAATTGTTAAATATTTTTTTCAATGTTAAATTTTTTTGTCATTTCTAAATTAGTTGATAAGTTGTGGGCAATTTTAGACTTTGTTTAAAGTCTTACTTCTTAAAACATTTTCAATTTAAAATTTTGGTATAATTGCTGACAATATAAGATATTGTTTAATGTCTTAATTCTTAAATATTTTTGAATTTTGAAATTTTAGTTAACAGTTCTTAAAAGCACAAAATTTATCTGATGTTTCTTCAGACTTTTATAAATTTTTAGTCAATCTTAAATTTGTTGATAAGTTGCTGACAATTTTAGACTTTGTTAAACCTTTTAATATAATAGAATTTTCATCAGTCTTAGTTAATAAGTAGTTAAAGATATTTTTTTCACTGTATTTCTTTATATGACATTTTTGGTCCAAGTTATAATATTATAAAAATGTAAAAGCTATTAAATTGATTCCAATCTATTCAAATATTTTTACTGTTTTGACATTTAAATAATAACCAATATGAAATAAGAATTTAAGATGAAGGGATGCATGGAAGACACATAGAAAATATTTTTTTCTTTTTTGTACATCTTTAATTTATAAATCTTCTTTTAAAAAATAAATAACAATTTGAAGTATGTACAGTATTTACAAATGTACAAAAATAGAAAAAAGGTACAACTTTAACAATGTTTGGAATTCAAGAAAATTACTGTTAAATACAAATTTCATTTTTGTTTCTTAAACTTTTGATAAACAGTTCACAGTACATACTAAGACGTGCATTAAATGCAGTTAAAAAAAACAACAACATCAAAAACATTTTTAAACGTCAATACCATTCAGCTCATATTCATGAGTTTGCATAGTTTTTATGTTAACTACAAATTGAATTGTTTACTATTTTTTTACATAATAATGAAGAAAAAAAATGACAGTGAATTTAACTGAGCAATTTGCCCTCAAGTAAAATGAATGAGACTAATCAGTCAAATACATAGTGTATTTAACATGTTACATCAACATATTACACAAAAAGTGAGGTAGTTTGATCAAATGCTTTAATTCTAGCAATTTTGCACGAATAATGAACAACTGATGATGATGATCAACAAATAATAGATAGTACATTTTACATGTACCATTTAATTGTTTCACTAAAATGAGGTTTGATTAAGACAAATTATGATGCATTACAGTAAATTACCTTATTTAG
The DNA here is from genome assembly GCA_007844125.1 of Sinonovacula constricta. Classification (NCBI taxonomy): domain Eukaryota; kingdom Metazoa; phylum Mollusca; class Bivalvia; order Cardiida; family Solecurtidae; genus Sinonovacula; species Sinonovacula constricta. The sequence continues at coordinate 48,874,523 of CM017560.1, read as the reverse complement.
GATCAAAAACAATATAATAAAAGATCTAAATTGAAAATAATTCTTTCAATCTTGCAAAAAAATATGCACCCTAATCTCAGACAGTTTAATTAATTCAACATTAGCAAAGAAATGTAAACCTTTTTCCTGTCAATAGTTTCAAAATTTGTCCAGTCTATTTTTGCAAGTATCAAAACATTTTGTCAAGATAAAATATGTATATTCACAAAAAGTGAAATATGATGAAATCAATTTTAAAATAATGGCAATACTTAGTTGAGTAAATGCAAATACTGATTAACATCTCCTCTTCTTTGCTACTTAGACAAAGTTGAACAATTAGCTGGGTTAATTATTGAATAATAATATAAATTTTGATTTAACAATTACTTGTGTACAGAACATGAGGCCAAAACAAAAAATTAATGTTATTCAAAACTGGTTATCTGAATTGTTGGAGAGTGAATAAGTTTCACTTATTGAAGTAATTATAATATCGAAACATTGAAAGCAAAATAATTATTTAAATAATATCAAAAATGCGCATGATATTTAACAGACTGTGAATAATTATGACTGAATCAATATTTCCTATCGCTATGAATATGCAAATGTCCACCCATAATGACAAAGCAGTAACAAACAGTTAACACAGAACAACGATGCCCAGTAAATGTGAGTCCCCATATGTGACGATCTTGCAGCTGATGTTGCTGCTGCCGTCACTGTTGAAGGTTGTGATGTTATCACAATTATCTTTTCCTCCGTTGTGAAGAATCCACATTGCTGCATTGTCACTTTGTCAGTCTTAAATATGGGATTGATGCATATATAATATGTAGATGAAGGTGAAAGATCAGACAATATCACTTCCTGTTCATACGGTGCCAGAAAGTCAGGCTGCGGTCTAAACGGACAATACTGTTCCTCCTCATCAACACATGTAATAACCCTTGACCAATATATCTGAGAGCCCTGCTTGTATGGCCATTTTATCTTCACAGACTGCTCTGTTACATCTAATGTTGTGAGATTCATGTTAACTTGAAGATGAGAATTTTGAGCAGAGAAATCCGCCCACATAAAATTCTTCAACGGGTTGTGATGTAGCTCGAGTCTTTGCAATGACGGCATGCCTCGGAACAACCCCAGCGTTATCACAGATATACGATTCCATGAAAGGTCAAGGTCATTCAGATTTACAAGGTCTTTGAAAGCCCCGTCTTCAATGAATGTAATGGCATTGTCAGAGAGGTTAACACTCCGCAGGTATCTCATGCCATCAAATGTACCATGAAGGATCCTGCCAAGATTGTTGGACTCCAAGTGAAGGTTATAAATAGCCTCACGAAAACTGTCAAATGCTCTCTCCCCCACTGTAGCAATCTTGTTCAAACTTAAATCCAGATGCAAGATTTTTCTACTGCCCCGTAACATATCACTGCCAATTTCTTTAATATTGTTTCCCTGTAACAAAGCCTGGTTTAGACTCAAGCCATAAAACACATTATTCTCCACCATGTTGATGTCGTTAAAACTGACATCAATCTTATCAATGACTTTGAATCCCATAAACATTCCGCTGCTAATCCGTGTCAACTTGTTTTCACGTAGAGACAACACCTTAAGAGTTGGTCTAAATGGAATAAAACTTTCTCCCTGCAAATCTGTCAACATATTGCGATCTAAATTTAACACACTGAGCATTGTTAATCCTGCAAATGTTCGAGAATTTAATGATGCTAATAAATTGTGAGACAAATTTAATTCCTCAAGAAAGACTAGTCTTGAAAATGCAGAATCACTGATTGCAGTTATTTTATTATGAGAGATATCTAATGCAGTGACATTAACAACACTATAAAATGTTTGGAAAGTAATATTGGTCAGTTCATTTCCAGCTAGAAACAGCAGTTCATGCTTTGGGGACTTGCCGAAAGCACATGCCTCTATTGCACGGATTTTATTATATTCTAAATGTACCTCTTTTAACATCGGAAGTTCATAAAATGTTGAGTTCTTTAATTGCACAAGTTTATTGTAACTGAGATTTATTTTATTAAGATTTTGAAGGTGTTGAAACACCCCTTCTGGAATCTCTCCAATCGCATTAAAGCTTAAATCGATGTTGAGCAGCTGCCTGAACAGAGAGAAGACACCAGGGGGCAGTGTTGTGAGGTTGTTGTAGCTAAGGTCAATGTAGGTCGTTTCCTTGGGCACGCCTGCGATGACCCCAAGCAGTTCTGAGTCCGAGATGCTAGCATTGCTACAGTACACAAACAGGTTCCCAGCACATCTACACAGGGCAGGGCAGGTAACCCCAGCAGAAAAACAGCAGCTCAACCATAGCAGCCAGATGAGGTTACTCCCCTTGAACTCAACCATAGTTCAATGTTTCTGAAATGATAAAAAGATAATATAACACATTAAACCTCACTGTGCTACATTTGTTTATAACCATTATAAATGTTTAGTTATTTTAGCAAACTTCATGCATTGGTATGCATAGAGAAAAAACATAGTAGCAAATAGTATAGACCCTGATCAGACAGCTTCTAGCATGAGGTTGGTTTGGTTAATCAAGATCCACACCATTTGCCTAAGTTTAGTCAATTCATGCATAGTGTTTTCAGAATAACTCCTTTTTTGAATTCTTTGAAAAACATGAGTTTTAATACATTTTCAACAAAGCATGTAATTTTTGTGTGTACATATACTACTTTTAATACATGTCAGTCCTTCTACAGAAGAAAATGCCAATTTCATCAAATGTAATTATTAAATTATTACAAATGTTCTAGAAAAAGTTCAGAAACATAGCATCACAAATTCTATACAAAATCTTTACATTTCTCTCATCTCACAAATGAACCTCTTATAACCTTCAAACATAACTCAACAGATCTAGCAGCCAGTATCATCTATTTAACACAATCAGACCTAATAAATCATTCTAATTGGATATGAAGCGTATAGAAAAGATGATCATATATCATTTTCATCTTAAAAGCTGCTAAATGCTTAATCTTGTCTCTAGCTGAATGCATCAGTGACTGTGACTGGTATCTTAAACAAATAGATCTTTAAAAGGACCTAAAACTAGCTGGTAAAAATCAAGAGAACAGATCAAAACTATGAAAAGATTAACACAGTTACTGGATTATAAATTATCAATAAAAAAAATAACTTTGAATTTGGAAATAATAATTCATTTTAAGATTTAGATGGGATAAGAAAGAATGCCAAAAAAAATATGTCCTTGACTGACTTTACCTTTAAAATGCCTGATTAGGACAATTATGAAGGTCGGTGAAAGCAGATGCTGTTGCTTTAGCTACCACATTAACACAAAACTTCCAAAGCAACTGCCAATATACTTGAAGGGTGCCTGTGGCTAAGTGGTAAGTGTTGGTAGGTCTGTTAGCTGATCTGTGCTACACTAGTGGTTCTACCCAGACATTTGTCTGCAGTAAACATCCACTAATAATAGTTTTATAATGACAATATGGCCAAAACTGTGTAGTTATGCAAAGTATAAAAAAATATAATTTTTTTTTTTTTTGAGAAGTGGATTTTTAAACTTTCAGAAACAGGTGCAAGTGCAATTCTGATCTCTTCTATTGCTTTAAAGGTTATTTTTGCTGACAAAATGTTTTAATTACTGTTTAATCAGTAATTTTTGGTCTTGTTATTTAAAATTTGGCAAGAAAATATATCGACAATTCAAAATATTGAGACTCTCCGAATGGTCCATTTCATAATCCTATTACTTATGAATGGACGATTACCTGAGGACTAGGGCTGACTTCTCTACAATCCTATTAACAGCGGGGTAATTAAGGATTAACAGATTTAATCAGCCATTTGCACAACTAAACACCGTTATTTTGCTGAATTATTACTACACAGGGGCATATAATAAATTGCAATTGAGAGAAAAATAGACTTTCAATCTTGCTTCGAACAAAAAGAAACTTTTCACAGGACTTGGACTGAAATTTGCATAACAAATACCTATATTAAAACGATCAATGCTAGGTACTCAATTCTTCTTTAGATTTTCAAAAACAGTTTTAACCTTTTATGTTTAACACTGAGAACAACCGACTGAACTTGCTTAAAAAGGGGATCTTAACTGAGTTTTCGGACAGTTTATCATTCCTTATCACACAACAATCTGTCTTGATGTTTCTTTATGACAATGGGCACTCCAACACAGGAAGTTCTTCAGTCCAGGGCTGGAAACTAGCTACTTTAAGTATCTTGCAAAAAAGATCTTTCGCTGATAGTCATAATTTTGATAAGACAAGACTGGGAACCAACAACTTCAAGTATCTCGTAAAGAAGGTCTTCTGATACTGGAGTTAAACTGTTAACACAGAACAAAAGATTGACAGAATTATTACTCCTTTATATTTTTCACCCAAACTAGTTTGTTGTGCTCATTAGAATTAAATTCAGTCCATTACATATCTTAAGTTAACTAAAATAAATAATGTTTCTGCACTAATTTCTAGCAGTTTGAACACAACAACTGGATTTTCAGATCTTTCTTGTTTGCGCCAGCATTAACTTCAACCATTTGGTGATTGTTAGCAGAAGCTATTCTCTCATACATGCTAAGTTTTAATGTCACAATGTTGCATCAAGACTTTAAATCAATACACCAGACCTGGTAGTGCATTTGGTAGTACCTCGGCTCCAGGTACAGGATGTCTTGGGTTCAAACCTTGGCTGTGACATACCAAAGTTGTTAAAAATGGTAGTGGTATAGCTCCCTTGCTAATGCTCAAGGGTAGTTCCATGACTGGTTGGCTTGGTGTCAGGAAAACGTGACTGGGTGTGGCATCATGCCATGTGTTCATGGCATGCTATACAGTGAAGGCATCACTATATCTACTTCAAGTGAACACTGTCTCCAGATAACTGAAATATGTTGGTGTGATGATAAACTGAACAAACAAACAAATAAATACTAGAAAAACCTTAATTTCCGTCTTGCATTTCGCAACCATTAACTGTAATTCTACTCCATAAAAGAATATCTTTGCTGTTTACAAAAGATCCATGCACCACCATTTTCTAACAATGAATGCCTGTATTTGGGTAGTGGTTTCACTGCAGACGCGTGTAAACTTTCCGCCTCCTACAAGAAAGGCTACCATTTGTGAAGCAACCAGTCTGGTTGTCTATTGTCAGACTGGTTCTAAAGCGAGATGTTCTCTCATCCATTATCAAGCTACTCATGTAATAGTACAATCTGATTCTTTCATATTTTCTTTCATCATCATGCAGCAGAGAACATGATGTATTGCTCGAGTCAAAGCAGCAAATAGTTTGGATCCTGTGGACAGCTTTCTGATGGAAGCTGGCTGATCAGAACCTACACTATTTAGGTGTGCAGGTATCATTCTGAGCTGACAATAGGAGCAGGATAAGAGTTAACAATATAAAGCCATGTAAAAAAGGTAATTGCTGGTAAATTAATGCTCTATTGCTTGAGTAAGCACAGTGTATATTATTATAACTGAAGATGTGATGCTGTATTTGTAAAGAAAAAAAGACGATATGATGCTGTATTTGTAAAGAAAAAAAAGAAGATATGAAGCTGTATTTGTAAAGAAAGAAAAAAACGTGGCACGCTACAGGCTTACTGACAATGAAAGCAAGGAAACTACTGTGTACAAGAAAGCAAAGTTTGCATTTTTATTACATTTATCATCTAAAAATGTTTTCTGTCAGCCACATTATATTCCTTTCATATATTTTCAAAAGGGAACAGGTACAGGCTAGTACATAAAACACTGCATCTATAATGTATACAGAACATGCATGTAGCATGTTTTTAATCATCAGATTCTTCTTTCTTTTAATTTGTCATAATTAAATGCCATAACACGATGTCAAAATACCATAGTTGAATACAGGCATTATAATTTTTGCATTTTTCATATTTAACTGTAATTTGACTTAAAATTTATAATTTAAAGTCAAAGACCCTTTTATTTGGTATAATATTTAATTGGTTCTATTCTTTAGTGATACGGTAACTATTTAATGAAATATTCCATTACCACAAATACTTGCTTACATTGAAATTCCAAAATGTTTTCACATTTATACTGGAAAACTGCAAACCTTTTCTTATTTCTGTCAAAATCAGGACAGAAAATGCACAGTCATTCTTATATATAAAAATCTTTGAGTAAAAGCTATGAATTATTTTTTTTTCAATCGGCCAACCTTCTTGTATGAATAATTTTCTTAGGTTCTGTATGAAACAAGGCCACAGTGAACAAAACCCAAAAGGCAGATGATGCAATTATCTCGTATTGGGCTATCAATTACTTGAACAGCAATTCACACATTTTTTGTTTATTTGTATATACTGGAATTCTTCCAAGTAAGCCAATTACTACTGTGTATTTAAATTCTGACTTTTGTGCTTGCAGTCATATAGTCAATTTATCATTTGTGTCTGCAATAATTATGGACACAGGTTTAATAAGACCCCCTACAAAAATAAAAATGAGGTCAATGTCTATTTGTGACAGAAACTTGGATGGTTGAAAATGTACAATCATCCACAGTCAAGGTCGCAGACATGCACCACACAATATTATTGTGCCAAATTGCTGATCTAAACTTGTTGTCTGACAACAAATAGTTACCAAGACTTTGCTCTACCTCTATAAAATGAAATTATCCACAAAATGGGGGAACTAGCTTTATTTACACTAATTATTTGTATCTATATAGTTCTTTCTTACTGTACCATCTACAAAGTACATGTAGGTATCTAACTGGAATCACATAGTTTATAATAAAAACAATCTCTACTTCCAAAGCAGAGGATATTCCTAATTAAACTTATCACTATTTGTCAGTTGATCTATTTTATTTTTGGATGTCTTTGAGATAATTAAAAATATCATTTTACAATCATTAACTTCTCTATTATTTCAATTCTAATTGGTGATACATATATTTCTTCCACTTATATCTATTAATAATTCAAATTTCAGAGGTCATGGCTGAACTACATGATTATTAACAAGAGTTTGGTCAAAATGTGCTTTATCATTGTGGAGACACAACTTTCTGCCTGATCATTATAAACCAAAATAATGACCCACATGAATTTTGTAAGACCTCCTTGAATATCTTTGGCAAACTTCTGTGGCACAGTGATAAATTGACTTATACAGTACCTACATGAAATTTCTTTGCTTGTAAATTCATGAAAAAATAAATGGTTGCATTTTTTTTTATGACAGATTGCACCAGAATAACACAGCTTAAGATTTTAGTGCAAATGAACAATATTTTTTTTTATAAAGTTAGTTTTACAAGCCAAGTTTTGTTCAAGTGCAAAAAATGAATGAAATTCGAAATTCTCATCTTTATCTTAAACCAAATCTAATTGATTAATGGAACAAGTTTTGATCTTGTGAAAAAAAATTTCAAATCCGTGTCAAGGTACCTAATGAAGCCAGATAAATGTCACTAATGAATACATATTTTGTGATAGTTTGAGCTGTTGCCATATTGGAAAAACCATTACAGCAAAACTTCATAAAGGAAACATTATAGAAAATAGGTGCATTGCATGCTCGTAATGTACCACACACGACTTCATTTTAGACACAGCAATGATGACAAGCACATTTTTCGGGACAAAAAATGTAAGTCATGTTTAAAAAGGAGCAGAAATTTGGAAAGTGCTTATGCCCATAAGGCTTGAAGTTTAGGGCATCTTTATCAAGACTGCATACCAAATACTTGCACTTAATAAACACAAATATGTATACAATACATACTAATACACTAAATAATATGTACAGTTTTAATCTTCTTAAAACTTCACACATAGGTGAGAAGAGTCAGCGGCAAAAGATGACGATCCATATGACAACTACTGGGAACCTACTTGCTGTAAGAACTAACATATATTGTATTGTGAAAACAATTCAGAACTACTGTTCATCTGGCTTTCTTCATTAATACAAATGTATGTATTGACAAATACCTGGTATTGTCTACCTTTACAGAAGAAAATAGTCATTTACATAAAATAAAACAGGTCCTACTTTGTGGCTGGGTGACAATATTTTTTAATCACACTTATAAAGCTGCTTATTTTGATGAGAAAATTGGCAACAATGGACAAGAATTCAATAAATCATTTACAAAATGTAAACTATATTCAAGAGATGGCTGCAAAATATATAAAATCTGTAATATTTGTAAAATATTTCACAGGTAAATACCCAATCAATTACTGATACTGAACAATGGTTTAACAGTGGTTCATAAGGCCTTTTAGTTTGTTTGATATGGACGTTTTCTATACAATGTGTGTTTTGTTAAGTTCTAATATTCCAGGTTTTTTTAAAATCAATTTTATCATTTTAGTTTCAATTTTATCCAAAAGAAAAATATCAGAGAGGTAGAATTCCAAATGAACCATTGAAGTTATCGGTATGTATGAAAACATTATCAGCATGTTGTTTAATAATGCTTCAGTCCAAAACTCAATAAAGTGCACAACCACTGATAAGACTGAAGCATTGTTTTATCTAGAATGCTTGTAATCAAATATGAGAAGGGCATTCTTTGATCTCTAAGCTAACATATTTACAAATCTCTTCTAGTCAATAGAAATGAAGAGCCGAAAAGTTAAACAATTTCAAAGCAAAGGATAAACGATGACATGGCTGGTGAAAAAAATATAAATGGTTTAAAAAATGTGAAATTAATTAGAAGGTAACTGCATACTTAAACATTTTAACTGCGTGAAATTGTGTTTGTTTTTAAGCAAGCACATTTTTGTTTGTGTGAGCTTGTTTGTTAATTTTATGTGTGTGTGTTCTTTATTTTCTTCTTTTTTTTTGGTGGGGTGGGTGGATGGGTATTATCCTGATACCAGGCTTCCCTTGGGAAGGGTGTGAACTTTAGTGTAACAAAAACGGATCTTAAAGCTAACATTTTCTATGTCTGATCTATTATGGGCTGGGATTAAATTTTGTGCATGTAAGAGTATGTTTGTTAAGTTATTTGTGTTTTTGAAAATGTCGGGATACAAGTGCATGATGTTTGTATAATATCGACAGCAGCAAGAATCTGGCAGACTCGCCACAGAACCCGGCTGGCTAACTACTGCAGACAAGCTGACTGTGTAGCCCCAGGAATGATTGGCAGGTTAGACAAAGTTGGTCAAAACTAACCACAGAAGTATGGGAATGTCATCTCTGGCTCATTGTTGTTAGGTTATTGTATTTCTGGTGCCAATCTTCATGGGATGTCATATTGTCATTGAAACAAATACATGGATATATCTTGTAAAATTTGACTTGCATATGAAGAATTTTTTTTTTTTTTGTAATCCTACTGAATCGCTAAATATTGTAACTGATGATATTGCTATTGAAATACATCACAGCAACCAATTATGATTATTATAGCTAATAATCCAGCAATTTTGGTGGTGGAAGATCCCGAGACAAATGTCCAGGTAGAACCACCCATGCACCGCAGGTCCTGTGGAAGACCCCAGACAAATGTCCAGGTAGAACCACCCATGTACCGCAGGTCCGGTGGAAGACCCCAGACAAATGTCCAGGTAGAACCACCCATGTACCGCAGGTCCGGTGGAAGACCCGAGACAAATGTCCAGGTAGAACCACCCACACACCGCAGGTCCGGTGAAAGAACCCAGACAAATGTCCAGGAAGAACCACCCACGCACGGCAGGTCCGGTGGAAGACGTTCCTATATTAATATCCTCCACCCTAACAGGACTCAAACCCCCGCAGCTAAGTAGTCAGAGGAGTTAAAAGTCGGCAACTCTACCACTACACCATGGGCACACAGCTAAATATAAGCCCTTTAAAACAGTATTTACAAAAACAACATTCATTAGCATTAAACCTGTTTAAATGTAGGTCAATTGTCTTAATGTTAAAATTTGTGATAATGTTTTTATTTTTTACTTTTTTGCCTTTGATATGAAATTCTTACGGTGTTTTTTGAGGGGTTTGCACAATGTGATAGAAAGTAAATAATCTTAAAGTGTGGTGTAAAAGTTACAAGACAACACACAGAGAAACAATTACAAAATTCTCAAACGAATGTAGACATTATGACTATGGGTCCAGCAACTTGAAACAGTTACAAAAACATAAAAAACACCAAATAAAAGGACTGCAGACATTTTGACTCCTATACCGCCATCATCAAACAACTGATCTTTTTCAACATGCATACTTCTATGCTACAAATACTGCAGTTGTGAAATCAAGCTCTATCTTGACAATTCCAAAATCCATTTATGCAACATCTATTATTTTGCACTTACAAAATATATATCTTATAACACTTAAAAACAACAACAAGTAACTAGACATAGTAGCAAACAAAGCAGACCTCGGGACCTTAACTGAAAGGTCCCGGTGGGAGCTGGCTGACCTGGATCTACTCTATTAAGTCTGACCAATTCATGTTAAGCAGGCAAAGAGTCAAGTCCTTTTTGAAAAGTATGATAATTAGCATAATTAGCATTATCAGTGTTGTCTTAATTGACTCTTGTATATCAAATTACAACTCTTTCTTTCAGCATATTAAAGGGACCCGTATTGATTACCATTATGTAAACATGACTCACTGTCTATAAACTTGTTTGTTTGTTTGTTTATTGGGTTTATCATCCCATCAACAGTATTTCAGTTATCTGGAGACGGTGTCCACTTGAAGCAGATATAGTGCTGCCTTCACTGTGTATAGCATGCCGTGAACACCTGGCATGATACCACACCCAGTCACATTATCCTGACACCGGTAGTTGTGGAACTACCCTTATATTTGCTTGAGCGTTAGCAAGGGAGCTATACCACTACCATTTTTAACGACTTTGGTATGTCACGGCCCGGGATCGAACCCGGGGCCTCCCGTACCTGGAGTTGACCCTCTACTGATTGCACTACCAGGTCCGGTCTATAAACTTGAGTGAAATTTTGTTTAGAAATGAAGCAAAAAAACAACAACAAACCTACACACGTTTGGTAAACCTTACATTAAAACAAAAGATTACAAAAGTAAAAATCATCCCACACATTCTCATCAACATTGGGTAAAACTCTAAGGTTTATCACCTGACTACAGAACCAGTGGTACTTTCTATTAACATTTCTTCTTTTTATTTTTAGCCTTAGACTCAAATTCTTCCAACATTTGATAAATTAAAGAACTATCCACAAGTACTGTGGAAGAAGTTTTGCTAAATGATACCGGTAGTTTAATAAAACAACGAACATCTTTTATAGTCAGATTTTTGAAACTAATATAACTAATACAAACAAAATGTGTTCAGTTAGTGTAATATTTAGAATGATTAAAGGTTTGAAAGACATTCTGTAAATTGACAAGGAATTAAAATATAATTGAAGTAGGTGAAAATAGGTGAATTTTTGTGTGTATATACCTCTGTCATATTGTCATTGTCACAGGCTGTGAAATGGTCCATAAAAATGTGGTTTGTAATAGTAAGGGAAAGATTAATTTTTAAAATATATATCACACTTAGTAAGTCAGCCAGTGTGTACCTCTCTGATACTGTCAATACTGTTGCAGAAATGCTCCACATAACCTTGTCTTAAACTGGCCATAAATTGATTTTGACACATGCCCCTTACTGTTCTTATCCAGCCGCTGACATTTTTCACTTCATTCAAATTACGAACTCCTGTCATTTTCAATTTAAGACCTATTATACCATCAATAATTGCTACAATGTAAATCCCTCCCAGAGAATGCAGGGGTACATAGAGGCAAGAGAATTGAAAGTGAATGTATAAATTCATTCAATAGGGGTCCATGAATCACTGTATTGTGTGACAAGCTTTGTGATTATGGTCAATCTTTCTGTCATATCGGTATATATTAACATAATAACTGATTATGTTTTATATTGAACCGTATAATTTATTTTGACATAATCACATAATTTACTTGTACCAATGTCACAATCACATAATTCACTTGACAAAAAATAAAAAAATTGTGAGTGTGCCAAGTATGGACCTTTTAAGAGAACTGACGTCCATTTAAATAAAAAGAGGAGGTTTTCATAGGTACTTACGTTAATTGGATCTTACATTATATAACCACTTTACTATATAATTATATTGATACATGTAATCTTCATTTAAAATGAAAATAAAATTAAAACTTGAGGACCCCGGTTAATTTGTACTAAAAATATTCAATTTATATTGAAGAGTGAACATATTAGACAACATTTTAAAGTGATAAAAATAAGTCTATTACTATTCAAATAAAACACCATCATTCTAAAGATTGCCCGGATGAAACATCAACATTCCAAAGCTAGTAATTGAGGGACTCCTCATGATGAGATGAAAATACTTTATAAATTTTTCATAGATTTCAATCCCTGTTTTAAGGCCTCAGATATTTTTACACATCTAATACACACAATCTGCCCATGCATAATTCCTTAGTGTTACTTTATGAATTAAGCAGAGCATATTTAGAGTATCTACAACAATAGGTCCTGGATAAAAATCCAGACTCCAAAGTCATAAAAAAATGAGGTGGCAGTGCTCCCTTGGTTATGCTCAAGAAAATATACTGCTACTTTCATGACTGATGGGCTGTGTGTCAGGATAATGTGACTGGTTGTGGTATCATGCCAGGTGTTTACTTGATATGCTTCACAGTGAAGGCAGCACAATATCTGTGGGAAGTGTACTCAATCTCTCGATTACTAAAAGATTTTTGGTTGGATAATACGCCTGAATAACCATTATCAAAATAGTGTACTTTAACCAAGTCGGAACAACATGAGTCAAACAAAACAGCATGTTTATCTACAAGGACAGCTATGAGCCAAATGAAAACATTGTATCTAAAACAGCATGTCCTTCAAGATAAGGCAGGTTTTTGCATATGCGAGGTTTATCAGTCTGGTATACTGGTTTATCCATGTATTCAAGCAACATGCATGCTCATGTTTCATACATTCATGTACCAAACATGTTCATGTTTCCTGCATTTATGCACCGAACATGTTCAAGTTTCCTGCATTCATGCATGCTCATGTTTCATGCATTCATGCACCATATATGCTCACGGTTCCTGCATTCATGCACCTTATATGCTCATGTTTCATGCATTGAAACACCATACATGTTCATGTTTCATGCATGTTCACATTTCTTGTATTCATGCACCATACATGATCAAATCTCCTGCATTCATACACCATACATGCTCACATTCCCTGCATTCATATACTATACATGCTTAAATTTCCTGCATATGTGTATCATGCATTCTCATGTTGCCTGCATTCATGCACGTAGCATGTTCATGTTTCCCCGCATTCATGCACCATACATGCTCATGCTTCCTACATTCATGCACAATGAAGGCTCAAATTTCCTGCATTCATCCATGCTCAAATTTCCTGCATTCATGCATGCTCACATTCCCAGCATTCATGCACCATGAATGCTCATGTTTTCTTAACTCTTAGTCTTCTAAACATGAACTGATGAGGCTAAGGCATATCATGCATTGCTATATCAGCTAGCTCCCCCTGGTAGCTGTCTGATCAGAATCTGCATTATTTGCTGCTGAGTCTCTAGAAAAATGTATTATTACATTCGCATGTAGTTTTCAGTAAATAACTAAGATCTAGGACTGCCTATTTGTCAATCTAGCCTGATAACTTCTTGGATATTAACCTGCACCATAAATAATCAAGAGTAACTATTAGTCGTGACAAACCTTAAATAGACCGTTGCCAAAGAACAAGATGCATTGAAGATGTGCATTAAGCACAGTAATGGAGATGCATTTATTCTGCAGCAAAAAATGTCTTCACCTCTAAGTATTTAAAGTAAAGATCTATGTTGAAAAGTGATGGATGTGCAGCCAAATGCATCGCTGGCTTTTTAAATACATTAGTTTGTAGCAAATATATTGGACTCCTCTTACATTCATGCATATTTATTGCATTTTCATTTTAATACCCTGATTTATTTGGGTTTAATGCCATCTTTAGAAATGTCATAAATTACTTTGCGAGACATATTAACAGTTAAACACTTTATGGCTTCACCACTTGAATGGGGATTTTGAAACATAATGAATGTGTTTTTGATGACCAAGTGATGGCAGGAAACTTAGACCTCTATATGGAAAATACATATGTCAATACCGGTAATTTATGCCATATAATGGATATAACCTAATCAACAACAAAAAAAGTGAAGTTTGATGTTTTGTTTTATTTTGGAGAGAAGTCACATGAACACAATTTTAATCACTTCAGAAACTTGCTAGCATTTTCAAACTCTTTGTTAAGTGAGAAAGAGCCTAGACAATTATCTGGTTAGAGTCAGTGGTCCTGTGACACACAATAATGTAAGCTAGCAAACCGCCATACATAAAATATTTTTTCTTGGATTTAAACCAAAATATTGAGGGGCGGTAGGGTTTTAAAGTCAGCTCAAAAACAGGTGACACAAGCAGTGAAATGTCTGGCTGCTTTTGCAATCATGTATCTTAAGCAAAAATGTCACAAAACTTACCAGATTATATGCCAGAAAAGAAGCATCAAAAGTTTCAGTTGCCATGGTAATCATCCAGTGTTGCCATCGGTTACATCCTTGGTAAACTTCATTCTTTAAGACTCACACATCTGAAATGTAAATTGATCTAAGTTTTATATGAAGTCAACAAAAAAAGGTAGACACATTTTTTGGGGGATGTATTTATACAGAAATTTATGGACATAAAATACACTGTAATTTAAATCATATATTTATAAGCATACACAACTATTCACAAAACAGAGGCTAACCACACACCACACACAACCATTTTTTTCCATGAAAGATTTTCAACGTTTTTCACCTGGTCCCACTTCCATCACACATTTTTATACAAATAACCAATCAGTTTGTCTTTCGCCTTTTTTAAAGCTTCTCAGACCACCCATTTAACATTAAACAAACATGACATTTTGACATGTCAAAGGATTTCACATAACTTGCCTTAAGTGGCTCGGATTTCTCTCCATTAAAAAACAATCATGCAATTAAGTCCTCACTAGTCTACAAATTACTATTACCACAAAAACTGGCCTGTGACTAAAACGAGTATCCATTTTCACAATTCTTATACATCTCAGTTTTAAAACCAACAAATTCTCCAATGACAATGTGATGCTTAAATCTGAACCTGCTACACTCAATGGTCTTCAGCCAAGGCCGCTAGTATTGAGCCAGGATAAGCCAGATCCCATCAGAATCTGACTGATCAAGATCTACACTCCCTGCTACTACATCTAAGGACATACTCATTGTTACGGTATCAGATAACTACAAATAGTTTAGCAGAAACTTTTGCAGGCTGGGGAGTTCAACTTTTATTGTGACAACAGACAGACATTACTACCCCAATACCACACAGGCTGGGGGTATAACTTGTCACAATGATGGGGTCGATGCTTTAAGGAGGCGAATTATTGCTGATCATTTTAAGGTAAATCCATTTTCATCATCATTCTTTTGTAGGATTGTTTTATTTTATTTCATTCATTCACATAGCTCTGCAATGCCCACCATGACTTGGTGAAAATGGCACTAGTGTTTGTGTGGCATTTGATTCTTTGTAACACTGCAAATTATTTTGTCAAAATACTGATCAGAATTTTTTATCTCATAAAAGAAAATATTTTAGTTTGGAGTAAAGTGATTTAGTAATTAGTGAATCTAATTTTCACAATCCAGCTACTAATTGTGGAAGATTTTTTTTTGATAAACACCAACAAGTTTGATACATTACATGGATTTGAGGGAATCAAATTGAAAGTAGAATTGATACACCTACATTATAAACAAATTAATATAACATAATAATAATAATAAAATAAAAATATTAATAAAAATAATGACGATGATAATAATTGATATTTAATGAGGCTGCATAGTTGGATAAATCCAATGTTCCCTGAGGTGAATATCAACAAGTATACAATGTTTGGTATCATTTGCTGGAATTATGATGGATGTTTTATGTAAAAGCTGAATATATATTATTTGCAACATTATAAACATTTAACATATAATATATAAAGTACATTGGGTTTTCTATATTATAATGTTAATAACTTCTTTAATATGAAATAATTGTTCATACATATCAAATAATCACTTCTTACTTAAATCCATCTAAGAATTACCTATTGGAATAATTCCCACCCACAATACATATGTTCATTTCCCCATATAACAATATCCTATTGCTATAGTTTACACACATTGTTAACAATCATTTATAATATTCCACTATAGAATTTTTCTTTCCTTATCACTGGGGTAGAAATAAGACTTCCATGGAATTTGCACTAGTTAGCAAGACAGCTAACATATTCAATTCTTAACTATTTGCCTGAACTAATAAATCATTAGCAAACTGTTAATTCCAGATAAGCCATCTTTTACCGACAACTGTCTGATTAGGAGCTTTACTTTTTGCTATGAAATCTTAAACAATGTGTCTATTTTTAGCAAAGCATGCATTATAAAACAAGTCAGGATGAAAGTTACTCTGATATCCCAATCTGGAAACAATAGACCAATTATTGCCCGGGCATCGATACTAATTTGATGGAATTTACACTGGTATTTAAAAAATCTGAACAAATCTTCAATTTTCTGATTCCACATCCCATGTCAACCTGGGTCAACACCCACCATTAACTCTAAATCTGATAAGACACACAACTTGATCAGGCTTAGTTAAAAAAAAAGGACAAAGATTCAGATCTTGTTGTGAGCTGTCTGACCAGGACCTATACTACTTGCAGCTAAGTCCTTATCAATATATCCTATTACTTATGCATACAAATGTAAAATGACATATAAATTAGTAAAGTTTATTAACAAACACAGCAATGTAAGGGTCCACAGCCTGGGCTTTCTCATCATACATTCTGACTATGACTTGGTCAATCAAACCATCAAATTAAAGGACTGCATAGAGCATTCAAGTGCCAAAGTCATAAATACTGTGGACCGGTTAATGTGACTGGGATAGAAGTCAAAACACAAAGGGCAATATCATAAAAACACTTTGCGGAAAAACAGGGACAAGAGATTGGATTTTATTGACAGTATGGGACAATGGGTCACAAGACTGATTGACACAGGAAGTTCTGATGCTGGTTATTAGATTATTTGAACCAGTAAAACAGGAGTTTCTATCAAATGTTTCTATGAACTAGTAAAATTTGTCTTGGGCTTGACAGGTATTCTTTTTTCAGCTGGATAATAATTGTGATAGAAAAACTGGCATACACACAAAGGCTGGCAAGACACAACATTTTTAGAGGACTTTGACTTGTTTGCTTGCTTAAATTCCCTTTTTTTTAAAAAATGAAATGTATTCATTATTTCCTTGTGGGTAGCCATTTTCATTTTCTTTTTATAAGAAAAACATGTTTTTTGTTTGTTTTTCTTTAACTTGCTTATTTTTCCAAAATAGCTCTAAAGCATTTTAACTCATGCTGATCTCAATTAGTAAGATACAGTTTTATGTGCATGTTGCAGTCTCAGGTATTCTGATGAAAGAGTGGAAAAATCTTTATTTTTTAAGTAACTATATACAATATACCTATCCAAAAGGAAGGTAAGAAAAAAGAATAGTTATAGCGCTGTATTTACTATGATACCATATCATGAAAAAAAAGTTAATTCATTAATTTACTTTAACCAAAATGCTGCAAGCAGAAAAAAAATGATGGAAATAAACAACAATGTCACCCAGATTTAAAGGTACTGGTTGTACTCATCATATAAAAATAACTAACACCCGTAAGTGACATTTTTTGCTTCAATGGTGTGTGACATACTTTAAAACAGAAAGAACATCAAATCGTCATTATAGTCCCCCATTTGTCACAAAGTAAATCAACCAATGAACTAACCATAGTGTGTTATGTGTATTCCAATCCCTCTCATGGGGCCATATCAGTTAGGCACCATCCCAGGAAGGTACGCAAAAACACTCAACCAAATAAAACTATCAAAGTTGGTCCAAACATAATCTTTAGTTTTATACCAATATGCATACCTGAGGTCACTTTTTATGTGAACAGAACCCAAACATTCTGGCGAGGCATCCGTATACAAAATACATGTACAGAGTGTATGTGAGATGGGTGAGGGGTGTAGTGGCAGATCATGCCACAGTGGTTTGTCAATTTTGGTAAATGTATAATAACTAAGAGTTCAAAATATTTTAAAATATTTCTTTCAGATTAATCTTTTCATTTTGTGTTGAAGTTTACATCTTCAAAACTACCATTAACAACATCCATGACAATTTTTAGAACTTAGCAATCTCATTCAAATTGTAAATATAAAAAATATGCATTTTATGGGAGAATCATTATTACACATGAGAGCAGTAAACAGGTCCAACTAGACTTAATGTGACATTTATTATTGTTGTTATGATACCTGGCCCACCCATCTGTACGCTCAGATTTGCAAATCTTTATGCCAAAGAATTTCATTTAAAAATCAGGCTAAAATTTAAATAAATACAGCACAGTTATACAAATATCATTTCTCCTCATCTTACTTTTTTCAATGATTTAATTACATTCGGAGGAACACAATGTTGTTTTTAACCACACAGATTTATATGATCAAACTGATATTGCCTAAAAAACTTGCAAAAGAAAACATCGCACACTCCAATATGTCCTTGCAACCCCTTGTTTGTTTGTTTGGTGCAAGAACATTGCATGCCAATAAAACCATAACACACCTTCTAGCCTGGTTTTTTATGATAATAAATCATTTAAGAAGTTGAATTTGCCGTAGAAAAAAATCAATTTAGCTGTGCCATATATCCAACAAGCTGTTCATTAAACCATAGATTCCATTTAATCCTGACACTTGTAGAACTAATTCAAAACCAATTAAGGTCTCATGACTGTGATTATTAACCGAGCTCTATTCTCCCTTCAGCACAATGTTTATCAGTCAGTTACTGTACGCATAAATAGATCATTTAAAAACATTTTTCTTGAGGCAAATATGCAACGGAAGTCTCACATGCTGCATGAATGGATTGGGAAGTTTTTTAAGGCTGGAGCAAATATTTACCGAGATCTTTGGCTATCTCTGCATGGGGTAGGCAGTCATTAGTGTTGAGAAAGGACGCTTTCATCAATGTCCTGATTGACATGAAGTCCAAGAGCATCGTCAATATATAGTATATAATGTCATAGACGATTGTAAAGAATATGTCTAATCCACATGCACACGTCTCATTGACGCATTCTCAAGTTTAATTGTAAATCTGAGGCAAAACAAATGCAACTTTGAAACTCCTTGATGTTAATGTTTGCATTTGTACCATTACACCTGACAGAATAAATAGATGCTGCAACTAAACTAAAGCTTCTCTTTTACATGACATTTTCACAAGTTGAGAAAGTATTTTCTAAAAACAATTTATGTAAGTGCCTTCAAACAAAATGTGATTTCGAAATGAAAAAGTGTTTCTGAAGATAATTAATGAATTATAAGACAAATGGATTATACTCAATGAGAAACTCTAGTCTTTTATGTAAAGATTCAAGCTCTTAAATAAAAAAAAAAAACTATTTAAGTAAAATGAGATTTTGTTTTTTTCAAACAAATAGACAGGTTTTTGAGACAGGGCGACTTTTATATAGTAAGGCAATGCATAGCTTTAGTTTATAAAGCCAGTCTATGACTTTTATTCTTACACACCATTAATACCAACCCACATTATAAATGTCTGTTTACAGTCGGTTCATTCATAGAAAACATTTTCTTTTCCTATTCAGCTCAACAAAAACCATAATAATATTTTACATACATACCCAGTGGTTGGTCAAACCATTCTACATTAAAAGGTAGACATTTAACTGAACAGCACAGCTGGAAACAGATTAAAATAGAACATCGACAGAAAACTGAAGGGACATTAAAACTGAACTCTCTTTGAAATAAATATCCTCTTCTCTCTTTGAAATATACTCTTCAGAATTTTGTTTAGTAAACTGGTCATTCACTGATTGGCTTAATCAAAAAGATAAATTTTTTTTTCTCTATTTCCTAAATCTTTAAAAAATATCTTAGTTTGTTAATTTTACCTTAATTTCCGCAATGAAAAATGATGATAAGGATCACTACCCACACCAAAACCGCAAGCTTAAATAAGCCTGCGGCAAGTTTGCGACAAGATTGCGGTAAGATTGCAATCAAGCGTGTTGCAATCTTATTTAAGCTTGCGGTAAGATTGCGATAAGAAAGCCGCAATCTTAAAATTAAGCTTGCAAGGTTGCGATAGGAACCATTACGATCTTGATTGCTCGCTTGACTGCTCGCTTGCAAGCTTGCGCAATCATGCCAAGCGAGCGGTTTGGCTCGCTTAGAAGCAAGCGAGCGGTTTTGCTCGCTTAGAAGCTCGCTTGCACGCTTGGCAAGCTTGCAAGGTTGCGATAGGAACCATTACGATCTTAATTGCTCGCTTGCAAGCTTGCGCAAGCATGCCAAGCGAGCGATTTGGCTCGCTTAGAAGCTCGCTTGCACGCTTGCAAGGTTGCGATAGGAACCTTTACGAGCTTGATTGCTCGCTTGCAAGCTTGCGCAATCATGCCAAGCGAGCGGTTTGACTCGCTTGCTCACTTATCCCATGCGTGCGGTTTGGCATGCTTGCAAGCTTGTGCTATCATCCCAAGCTTGTGGGTTGTTTTTTTCTTTGCTTGATCAAATCCGTTGAGTGGCTAAGGTTGTGGCTAGATTGACATAAATAAAATCACTAGATAACATTTGTGGTTTTCACTTAAAAATCCGATGCAACAAAAAATTTACAGGGAAAATAACACAACAGAAAGATACTAAATATATTCCACTTTTATTAAAGACAATGGCAAAAAACATAAAGAAGAAGTGGTCATTTATTAAAGGAAACAACTAAAAGATGCTTATCAATTAATTTATATTCTTAACCCATAGCTTGCTAAGCACTTATTAATATGAGAAAGCATGACAAGCCATTTTCGGGGGTCTAGCAAATAGGATTTTAAATGATTAAATCAAACTAAAGTATCAATTTATTTATCATTAAGAATAAAATACATACAATGCACTCAAGAAATAGTACCACAGGTATTGTGTTCAAAAACAGTTCATAGTCAGTTCTTGTTGATTTCTCAGATGACAACTCTAGTTCAGCTTGAGGGAATCTCGCATCCTTCCTCTTGCCTGCACAGCAAATGTATTTTTTCTCCAATTACGTCTGAAAAAGAAAAAAAATCCAACATTCTGCATTATTTAATTTTTTTTTCCTTACCTGATTTTTTATTTGGCAATGAAAGATTGATTTAGTATGTAAGGGTCTTGTGTTATTTGTTCCACACAGGCACCTAATGATTTTTCAGTCAAATTTTGATGCAGAGTAAGTGTTCAAAGATTGAAAGAAATAGATTGGAAATTTTACAAAAAACAAGGAAACAAACAAAAAACCTTATTAGATGCTGACACAAACTTTAACAGCTTTGGTCATGATGCAAACTTGCCTATTCTTTAAAACAGCAATTTGAAAACAGCAACAAATAACAGGAGCTATAGGCAAAAGCACCCCCATATTTTATATGTTTAAAGCCTGAGCTGAGAAATGCTGAACTAACTAAAAAGTAAAGCTTAACGAAATACTATCTTGGTTATTTTATAAGCATTAATATGCACAAAGGGGTAAAAGTAAAACACCAGACCTGGTAGTGCAATCCGTAGAGTGCCGGCTCCTGGTACTAGAGGCATTGGGTTCAGTCTAGGCTGCAACATACCAAAGTCATGTTAAATGGTAGTGTTATTGCTCCCTTGCTAATACTCAAGCAAATATACAGCTAGTTCTATGACTAGTCAGTCAGGTGTCAGGATAATGTGACTGGGTGTATCATGCCAGGTGTTCATGGCATGCTAAAATCAGTAAAAACAGCTTTATATTGGCTTCAATTGAACACTGTCTTCAAATAAATTGTTGGGGGTTTGATTGTTTATTAGGTTTATTGAGCCACCAACAGTAGTACTGGTATTTCAGTTATCTGGAGACGGTGTTCACTTGAAGCAGATATAGTGCTGCCTTCACTGTGTATAGCATGCCATGAACAAATAACATGATACCACATCCAGTCATATTATCCTGACACCAGGCCAACCATAAACACACAGATAAATAAAAAGCCAGTAAGTTTAAAATGTATGGTTATTACAGCAAGATTATTTTTTTATTAATGTAAGTGAATACAGAGAACAAAGGAAATTGAAATTTAAAATATACCAACTAATTTTAATATTATAATATTGCAATCAAAACAGGGGCGCCCATGGCCGAGCGGTTAGAATCGCTGACTTGAAGCTCCTCAGCCCCTCACCGCATGGGTTTGAGTCCTAGTCGGGGTGAGAACTTCCATGTAGGGAGGTTTTCCTCCACCAATAATTAGCTGGACGTCGCCAATATGGCCATAAATGTGTCCGTGCGATGTAACAAAAAATCAAACAAAATCAAAACAACATATGATTTCCCAAAAATGACATCTTCATGTACCAACAGCTGTGCCATGCAATTAATAATAAACATGGTAGTGCTAAAAGGTAGCAAATGCATTAATACAAGAACTGGTACAAATGGTCAAAATGTTCCATAGTTATCTAAGTACCTTTTGTCTGTCATCCATGCGTTGCTCTTTACTGACCTCCTTATTGACATCCGTCTGCATCTCCGATTCATTTTTTGTTCACTTGCATCTGGCTGTTTCAAACTATTACAGAAAATAAAATACTTTACATGAGTGGCAATTCCATACTAGCAAACACAGTTATGTATGTGTTCAATCATCATGTACAAGTTATCTTGGATATCTCCATTACCGGTGAACTAATTTATTTTTTTAACACAACAATGTAATCAACAACAAAAAATATTGTGTAGCCACTTGAAACCGTTTTATGTGCCTTTATTCCTATAGTATGGAATGTATCCATGTGTAATGTCCGGTAACTGGATATTACCGTTAATAGGGTCACTCTAAAATAAACAATATTACAAAAATGTCTTACGTTTGAACTTGTCAGAAACGTATCAACCCTAACTGAAGCATAAATTAAATATACAGTAGAAAACACATGTTTATGGAAAAGTCAACGGTTTCAGAAAACGTTTGTGATAAGAAAAAACTAAGGTGAAATGTCGGAACTGAAAAAAATGGCGAAACTATTTAACACGTTAATTTTGCATTCTAAACCGTTAATGTACTAAACTTACTACGTTCAGAAAACCTGATTTAAAATGTGGTGCTTCTTATACTTGTTTAAGTAGATCAATGTCTCACCTCTGCTTAGTAGTCCAGTGAAGGAAAGTCATTTTTTTCATCTTTTTCATCACATTTTTTGCATTTCGTTGAAAATTGGCGCGGCCGGAAGTGTAGACTGCGCATGTGCTATTGTAAATCGGGACCGCTCGGCGATTTCTTCGGTTATTTTCCGAAAGTTACGATTGACTTTTACTAAAACACCGTAAAAGCGACTTTTAAACTTTTATTATTAAATGGTGTTTATTCACATTCCCAATAAAGTAAGAGTGGTTTTAACATGATACTCTACTGTCTGTTCTGTTATTTTGTTGTCATATTAGATATTAGACTGTAGATCTACTTGACCAGGTTTTCGAAAGACAACAAAAAGTTATTAAAAAACTGACATCTTTGGAATGAGATCAAAAAATAAATATTGTACTGAGCTATTATTACCAAATCTTTTGTAGCTGTCTTTAATGCTAACATAGCTTAAAATTGCTTTTGTGATCAGTCAGATCAAGGTCACTGTAACTCATAACAGCAATTTGCTTTCCATGTCTACTCAGGATTTAGATAGATATCAAATTTGGAAGTTAACTTGTTTATGGGATGCCAAAGTATGGGATTGTTTTTGTTGCCAATTAGTTTGAAGTACTGAGTCACTGTTACTAAATACATTTTGTTTTGTTTATGTTCATTATCTTATTTTTTTGAGTATTAATCAGATTAAGTAGTTAACTAACTATCTCATGGGAAGAATATGTTTGGAATTGCTTTAGGGATCAATTGTTGTCAAGTTATTAACTATACTTTTGGATTTTCTATAAATAACTCAAGATGGGAGTAAGGTATCATTACCAAATTACTTTCTAGGGAGAGTAAATCTGGGACTGTTTTGTATAGGGTTGTGTGATTTCTGTTAAATAATAAATAATGACAAAATAAAATTTTAAAAAAATTGGCAGTTAGTATTTAGAACTTTTTTATGTCACATTCTGGTAAGCTTTTTTCAACCAACTGTCCATCTAGCTGCATTAACAATTTGCTCGTAAACACTTTAAAGGCTACCGTTTTGATCCAATCTTAACCAACACTGGTGGTCAGAATGTCATTAAATGTTTTTCTGTATGAAATCTTGGATGAGTTAATAAATAGGTCACATGGTCAAAAAGTAGGTGACTTGGTCAGATCTATAAAAACCTTGAGAACACATTAAAAGACTTTTTTGGGGCCTAATCTTCACAGAACTTGACCAGAATCTTTGTTTGCAATAAATCTTGATGTGTAACTGTAGGCAAAGATTTGCTTCAACATAACTTGTAATCACTAGAATCCAAGGCACAGTTGTGAACATTTAGTCTTGTGATTAAATTTTAAAGCCAGTGTCCTCAGGTGAGTGATACAGGGCCATCATAGCTTTCTTGCTGTATATCTGCAAGTGGAACTGGTCATGCTGGTCAAGTTCTCTTTCAAATGTTATTTCTTTAAAGAAATACAAAATAAATTTCTTAATGTCTTGGAATAATTTTATGCTTGCAAGACCACAACCTATCCACAATCCTAATAATAATTAGTTTTAAGCTTGCAAGATCGCAAGCTTCTTGCAATCTTCAGTGAAATATAAGATTGCAAGCTTGCAAGACCGCAAGCTTCTCGCAATCTTAATGGTATTTAAGATTGCGAGAAGTGTGCGAACAAAACCTAACCGCAACCTTAATTTCTATGCAAGCGAGCGTGCTCGCATCCGCGACCATAATATTTAAGAATTGCAATCTTATTAAGATTGCGACAAGCTTGCGCAAACTTGTCGCAAACTTGTGACGAGCTTGTCGCAAGCAAGCGTTTTGGTGTGGGTACAATCCATATTTCTATATCTATACCTATTTTCACTCACTACAATCCATATTTCTATATCTACACCTATTTTCACTCACTACAATCCATATTTCTATATCTACACCTATTTTCACTCACTACAATCCATTTTTCTATATCTACACCTTATTTTCACAAATCAGCCAATAAAAATATAAATCTGAAAAAAACTTACAAAAACAACACAATCTTAATCACATCAACTTCAACTGTAATGGAAAAATGCAATTACATGTCACCAAACTTAGATGACTATGAAAAGATGTATTTAACCGACTAAATCAAACACACACAAAACCTGTCACTTGATCTGTTCATTCAATTAATTATTCAATTAATTCAACATCTATATTGCAAGAGAGAATACAAAGTGACTAAACATTTTTTGTGTCTTTAAGACTGTGAAGCAAGAGTTTAAACAAGGTTTAGACACAAAAGTACAGGTCTGGATCAGCGAGCTCTTGTTGAAAACTCACATTATCTACATCTGCACTAGTTTTCTTTAAGTCTTGAGTAATGTGTGTTATTACCTATGTATGCATTTGTTAGCAAATAATTAATACTGTGTATTGTGTATTGATTATTAATAAATGTAGCATGATCAGGACAAACCATGATATTTCATAAGGAAGATTAATTCAGCTGATACCAGAGATCATAAAACATTAAATTTCAACCACCTAAATGACTCAGAAACATACTTCAGAGAGTGACAAACATCTTTATAATGTGCATATTCCATTAAAGCCCATATTTTTTATTTTTTTTCATAAGCAAAACAATTTGCTTTTAGCTATGTGCACTGGTAGCAATACTAGTATGTACTTCTAAAGACTTAGGAGCAAATAGTGCAGATTGTTACACCTAGTTGAAGCTGGGTGATCTGGATACAGCTCCCAGCTGAGGCTTGGTGATCTGGATACAGCTCCCAGCTGGAGCTGTGGGTGATCTGGATAAAGCTCCCAGCTGAAACTGGGTGATCTGAATACAGCTCCCAGCTGAGGCTGGGTGATCTGGATACAGCTCCCAGCTGAAACTGGCTGATCTGGATACAGCTCTCAGCTGAGGCTGGGTGATCTGGATACAGCTCCCAGCTGAAACTGGCTGATCTGGATACAGCTCCCAGCTGGGGCTGGGTGACCTGGATACAGCTCCCAGCTGGGGCTGGGTGATCTGGATACAGAACACAGCTGAAACTGGGTGATCTGGATACAGCTCCTAGCTGAAACTGGGTGATCTGGATACAGCTCCCAGCTGAGGCTGGGTGATCTGGATACAGCTCCCAGCTGAAACTGGGTGATCTGGATACAGCTCCCAGCTGGGGCTGGGTGACCTGGATACAGCTCCCAGCTGAAACTGGGTGATCTGGACACAGCTCCCAGCTGAGGCTGGGTGATCTGGAAACAGCTCCCAGCTCAGGCTGGGTGATCTGGATACAGCTCCCAGCTGAGGCTGGGTGATCTGGATACAGCTCCAAGTTGAGGCTGGGTGACCTGGATACAGCTCCCAGCTGGGGCTGGGTGATCTGGATACAGCTCCCAGCTGGGGCTGGGTGATCTGGATACAGCTCCCAGCTGACATTGGGTGATCTGGGTACAGCTCCCAGCTGGGGCTGTGGGTGATCTGGATACAGCTGCAAGTTGAGGCTGGGTGATCTGGATACAGCTCCCAGCTGGGGCTGTGGGTGATATGGATACAGCTCCCAGCTGGGGCTGTGGGTGATCTGGATACAGAACACAGCTGGGGCTGGGTGATCTGGATACAGCTCCCAGCTGGGGCTGTGGGTGATCTGAATAAAGAACACAGCTGGGGCTGGGTGATCTGGATACAGCTCCCAGCTGGGGCTGTGGGTGATCTGGATACAGAACACAGCTGGGGCTGGGTGATCTGGATACAGAACACAGCTGGGGCTGGGTGATCTGGATACAGCTCCAAGTTGAGGCTGGGTACCTGGATACAGCTCCCAGCTGGGGCTGTGGGTGATCTGGATACAGAACACAGCTGGGGCTGGGTGATCTGGATACAGCTGCAAGTTGAGGCTGGGTGATCTGGATACAACTCCCAGCTGGGGCTGTGGGTGATCTGGATACAGAACACAGCTGGGCTGAGGGTGATCTGGATACAGCTCCCAGCTGGGGCTGTGGGTGATCTGGATACAGCTCCCAGCTGGGGCTGTGGGTGATCTGGATACAGAACACAGCTGGGGCTGTGGGTGATCTGGATACAGCTGCAAGTTGAGGCTGGGTGATCTGGATACAGCTGCAAGTTGAGGCTGGGTGATCTGGATACAGCTCCCAGCTGGAGCTGTGGGTGATCTGGATACAGCTGCAAGTTGAGGTTGGGTGATCTGGATACAGCTCCCAGCTGGGGCTGTGGGTGATCTGGATACAGCTGCAAGTTGAGGCTGGGTGATCTGGATATAGCTCCCAGCTGGAGCTGTGGGTGATCTGGATACAGCTCCCAGCTGGGGCTGGGTGATCTGGATACAGCTCCCAGCTGGGGCTGGGTGATCTGGATACAGCTCCCAGCTGGGGCTGGGTGATATGGATACAGCTCTCAGCTGAGGCTGGGTGATCTGGATACAGCTCCCAGCTGGGGCTGGGTGATCTGGATACAGCTCCCAGCTGAGGCTGGGTGATCTGGATACAGCTCCCAGCTGGGGCTGGGTGATATGGATACAGCTCCCAGCTGAGGCTGGGTGATCTGGATACAGCTCCCAGCTGGGACTGGGTGATCTGGATACAGCTCTCAGCTGGGGCTGGGTGATATGGATACAGCTCCCAGCTGGGGCTGGGTGATCTGGATACAGCTCCCAGCTGAGGCTGGGTGATCTGGAAGTACACTCTTTGACAAAGCTTGATGAATTCTCCCTTTGCAGGTTAAGAGGTAAAATGTGTTGATTGCATCCAAATTAAAAGTAAATAGTGAGCTAAGTGTAAAAACAATTGACTTCACTTTACACCACTGCTCTGCTCTATGTTTTAATGTAATAAAATCTACACAATTATCATTTCATCATGAATAAAAGTACAAATGTATACTTTCCACATTATTTTTAAGTAAAAAAAAAGGCAATAAAAAGTGAAACATAAAGTTACATTATTACTTCAAATAAAAGGAAAGCCCAATCAAATTACAACTGCAAAAGTAATACATGAAAGACAATAATCTATTTTCAATTTTATCTCAAAGAGAATTAAAAACAAAAAGCAAGATGACGAATAGGCTTTTCACAAAATAATTGTAACACTGTAGTTTAGCAAATACAGAGAATGAAAATAAATTCAAATCTCCTCAGAATAGGGATAAATTTACATGTTTAAACTCTGAGCCTGCTACATTTATTCATAACCAATACTTATTGTTAATTTTATTTGCTAAACACTCCATGCAGTGGTTGAACAATAGGTACCTGTAGAATCTTCCCAGCAGACAATAGTGCAGGTGCAGATCAGACCACACCCCAGTGGGAGTGGGCTAATCTGTATCTAAAATATTTGCCCCATCCAGATCAAGTTGTGATAAGCAGGCAATGGGTTTAAACGTCCATTTGTTTTTGTTTTTTAAATACAGCGTAGTGACCAATTATGACCATTTTAGCGATGTTCGGCCATTTTGGAGAAGAAAGATCCCAGACAAATCTCTGAGTAGAACCACTGGCACAAATGTCTGGGTAGAACTGACACACTGAAGATCTGATGAAAGACCTTACCACATTAAGTCCTTTGCCGCGAATGAGACTCCAACCTATGAGGTGAGCTGCTAAACTGTCAGGAGAGTTACAAATTGCCAACTCTACCACTAAGCTACTGGCGGCCCAATCATTCATTTACTATATCAAACATTTAAGCAAAAAAACATCTGTGCAATATACAAAATTCAGATCCATATTAGCACAATTACCTGTTTTGAAATATCCAGGCATAAACTTTACACAATGTTTACACTTTCATAATTTACTCCTTTATGATTTACTCCAATAAATATGACCACTCTATGTCTATTAATATTGCAGTATTAAACACGAGGCTTGTGGCGCTATGTGATTATATCTTGTCCAAATAATAAGCATACAGCATGCTTTACAAACACTAGAATTCATTTCCTTTAGCAAATACAGGTAACCGGAGTGTCTAGCTAACTGGTTATGTAGCATAGGATTAAAAATACCTTTTGTGTAGCAGGTAGATGTATTCACACTAATGGTACTAATATCAATCATAAAGTTTAATGTGCATTTAAGCATTCAAACTGCACAGAATGCTATATGAAACTATAGGAACTATTAGCATAATTGTGCATTTTTTTTTTACAGCTTTCTTCCAATGTTTACACAATTCTCTGTGTATAAACCAGGAGAAAAGACTTCAAGGGCGAGGGAGTCGGTAAACAACCCAAGAAGAATAGTCAAGCTTTCTTAAACAAAGGTCCTTGCACTTTAAAATCTGCAATCTTGTGTCTCATACCGCAATGTTCTTCTCTTATACCATTGATACCTTTATCATATAACATAGAATTTTCCGCTCTAAGATCATTCTACAAATATGACCACACTTCTATGTAAACAACCTCGAAAGTAAAAAAACAACATTTTTTGATACAGTAAAGTTATGTTTGATAAGAGTTCTTGCATTTAAACCCATTTGCCATTAAGGTCTCTATGACTCTTGAGCTGAAAGCTATAACGTTTTGCATATAAATATTTACTTGGCACTCAAAGAATATCCATGTGTCAAAGTTAGGCCAATCAACATTCACTGATATTTTTATAGTTTTCGGTTAACATGGTTATAAGTGAGATAAAGCTATTTATAAGAATAGCAAACAGATTTCATATAAACAAACCTGCTACATGCATTATATTGCTTAGTAATCCAATCAAAGAGCAGAGACTTTGTAAACATGACAATCTTCTCTAGCTGCTGGTCCAAGTCTAACAACACCAGCCGCAATAGCTCAAGTGGTAGAGCGTCGGCTTGCGGATCTGGAGGTTGTGGGTTTGAACCAAAGACTTTAAAGTTTGTAGTAGTGGCTTCCCTCCTAACGCTAGGGGCTAAGGGGACAGCATTACACCTGACTCGTCAGTGTCAGTATAATGGACCGGCCGGGTTCAGTCCCTGGGCACCTCATAAGTGCCCCTGTGCTATAATGATAGAAATGTCGCTGCGCAGTATCTGTAAAAATGCCAGCTAATCCCATCTCATCCCAATCCCAACAACAAAAGCACTTATATTTATACTAACCTAGTAAGACACTATTTGTAACGTGCGTTTTAAGTTTACACTTCTTATACATGTGTTGTTGTGTGCTAGTAATGGCCATCTGACAAATACACTTTTAGTTCTTAATGTTTTTATTTTTTAATATCTCTAAATACTTTCTGATTTGCAATATTAAATCAAAGAGTAGTAGAAGTACAATTTAACCAGAAAAAAGGAAATACATGTACATGTTATTTACATGAAGAAAATATTATCTATTATTTATTCTTTTGGATGTTTTAAAACAAACTCAATTTCTTTGATAATAAAGGCGGCTGACCAAAAAACTTGAATCAGCAGTGTTCAGTTTTCACTGAAAAGGTCATATCACTAGATCATTACCTCTGGTAGTTATCAGTACTATATACTGCCATTGCTTTTTAATGACTAACTTGCCATGGTGATGGACTGAAATGCAATATTTTCTGAAAATGTTTAAGTACCCTTAAGAAAAAAAAAGGGGGGACAAGTTAATTTTCATAAAATAAACCATAAGAAACACCTTATAGAAATAAAACTCATTTCCTCACCCTAAAACAATGCGAACTGCACCAAGGCAATAACTGTTGGCTTTGCTCTATTGTGTATGTCTTGTCACAGTTTTGTTATACATTTTCACATGACTGGCATGGGAATACCGTTGTCCTGTGCCTCATCAAATTTTAATATACATTGCAGTACTCTGACTTTGTCATATTGTCCTATTGCTATTATAAAACTAATATTATCATTAACAGCTTAACACCACAGCTCATGTGTAATACAAACATACCACACACTTTAACCTCATCAAAAAATTCTGCCATATCTCTTTTAGCTCTGTAGAAAGTTCAGAAATTAAACCTAATATCAATGTTATTTTTCACAGGTGATGCTGTGCATAACCATTTTTAAAATCTTTCATCAAAATTAAAACAAACCAGCACTTCCACAGCCATCGACTTCTACCAAATACTCAACTGAAATGTTTGGTTTCCAAACAAACTTTTAAAAAAGTCGCTTTAAAATAACCATAAAGGTATTAAGGCTGTGTTTAAATAAAAGTTTACCACCTCCATGCTTCAAAATAGTAAACCGAACAATGGTAATCTGTGAAAGGCATTAACACTTTTTGAGGCCCAGTTTATTTATTCTTATGAGGTTCTACATTATGAAGTTGAAGCGAAGGTATTTTAATATGACAAATAGGCAGGCAATCACCACTTAACCCTTCATTGTACATGTAAATGGAATTCAAACGGAACAGTTTTTGAAGAGGACAAAACTCAGTAATGAAAGCAGCTGTGTTCTGAAGGGATTTGAGGGCCATGCCATCCTGGTTTCACTGGACAATTCCTCCATTGTGTGCCTCCAAAATGCACTCTTATACTTAACCTGCTACAGTTAGTATCAAATACTCAATCCCAAAACATGTGCAAAGACGACTAACTGAACATATTGCTGAAAACTTTGAACAGACATCACCCAGCAGGAGTTGGTTGATCTGGATCTACCCTATTTGCTAAAATCTGATCAACTTATGCTTGGTTTAAGAGATAACTCTGCAAAGAACAATGGCAGCCATGAAGATGATAGTTTCATAACTTTGAAGAAACAGCAAACTGCTCTGCAGTGTACCAATGTAGTAGTTTATAAGTTTGATCATTACATTGAATCCAGAGATTGAACCTGGAATTTCTCATACCTGGAACTGACTAGCTACGTACCATGCTAGCAGGGTCAGGTTTTTGTCATACATGAATGAAATGCAAGTCAAACAACCTTTACACCCATTCTATTTCTGATTTTCCATTGATCGTGCTGATGTGTGAAATCAAAGCATGATTGTGTTTCAGAGTGTAATGAGGTATGAAAGTTGTGAATATGAATGAAATGAATACCATTGCACCCAGACATACATTTTTTTGTTTTTGTTACATTGCACTGACACAATCATGGTTATATTGGCAATGTCAAGCTAATTATAGGTGAAGTAAAAAACACCAGAAGGTTGACTTGATAAAACCACCGGCACAACACAGGTCACACATTCTGTATCTTCAACCATGAGCATGGACTTATAACAACATATGAGAAAACTAGTATAACTATTGTGATACATCATCGTCACACATGAATGAGACATAGTAGTAATTCACTGTATATAATGAATAACAATGCTAAATTATGCATGCATACCAGCATGCCAAATGACAACCAGGATTCATACATTTCCATTTCAACACTTTCAAATTTTTGATTCCAATTATATGTCTTTTTTCATTCTCTAGACACAAACTAGAAATATGCACAAAAATGCACTGAATCATAAAGAAAATGGCATATTATCAAATTTTCGATGGTTCACCCTTATGTAACTAACAGTAATTTGATTCAAACTTTCACATCTACTTGTTAATGCACATAACTAGACATATATCATGAAATTTAAACTCATAGATGCAAATCTTGATCCATGGGCTAATAGTGGCAACATTGTAGTCAGTCTTTAAGACCACCAATACATCATATTGGTCACATATTTGTGGCTACAATATATCTGAGTCCAGGCATCTGTGGATATAGGCATGTGGTGGTGGGGAGATGGGCTGGGGGAGGTGTGGGGGGAAAGATACAAAGTGCAAGTATTCCAAACATTGAACATTCTCTGACCATGTGCTGTTGAGTAGCAATTACATTTAATTTTTTTTGTTTTGTTTTGCTTTGTTTTTTAAATACATTGCAGCAACCAATTATGGTAATATTAAGCAACATACAGCTATTTTGGTGGAGGAAAACCCCAGAAAAATGTCTGGGTAGAAGCATATGTTTGCATCAGGCCAGCATCAGGAAGACCTTCCCACATTAAGTCCTTCACCTCAAATGGGATTCAAACCCACACAACAAGTGTAAACAGTCAGCGAAGTTACAAGTCTCTACCATCACACCAAGGGCCCTCCCCCTATCTAGTTTGAAGTGGGTTTTGGCAAAACACTAACCAATGAACGAGTGCTCACCATTTTTGCACCTGTATAAGGGCACATCGAATATGGCAAAAAAATTGCAAGATAATGCTTACTAACATGCACACAGTTTCACCTATCCAACACTGATGGGGGATCTGTTGTCTCCTAGCCTGCTTCAATTCTATTTAGACCCATTCAAATTGTTTATTATTTGCTTAAAACTTCATGCAAATGGCTAAGTAAGGACTTAAAGCTGCAGATCCTGATTAGCCAGCTCTCAGCGGGTAGTTTGGTGATCTGGGTGAGCACTATTAGCCCAAGCTTGATAGAGCAGGTCAGAGCAGGCCAAGAGCTATCATTCACACTTGTCCACACCATGTCAGGTGAAATCAAGAAGTCCCATGGATTATGTTTTTTGTAGCAGTTTTGTGTCAAACCAGTAAAAATGCTATCACTGACAATTATCAGACACCAGAGCAAACAGAATGTGATCTTTGTCAAATACAGCCCTTGCAATGTCAGGTATTAACATAATGCTACTCAAGCCTTCAACCTGCCAAGGTAAGTATATTCAAAAGTTATAACTTTTTTTAATTTGTTCATAGCATGAGAGATATTCCATAGCTCTATAATAGACATAGAACATTTAGACATTAGTCTGTATGGAGTGTAAAACATCTTGAAAGATAAAATTGCTCTCTTTATTGTTATTCATAATGTAATGGATTTCTTGGTTTGTTTTAATTTTGAAACTACTGCCTTTTAAAACAATTTTTGTGTGCTATGTTCAAAAAGGTGTGAACTGAAAATATAGATTAAAATAAAAGACAATACCCCAAATATACATGCAGTAATTTTAACACTGTTAAGAAAATTGGTATCAACTTGTACATAAATAAACAAAGACAAATTGACATAAAGATGATCAGAAGGAAAAGATAACTATCTTACCTGGCACTTATATGACAGATCTGTCTCAACCAAAAGCATTCTAATTAGGTCCATTTTCTCTTTTTCCATTTAACCTGTCCATTTCCCCCTGTTTTAATTGATCTTGAACACTCTCTAGTCACTTGCACAACTGAGTTCTATTCACTTCAACTCCTCACTTTACAGCTATAGAATTAACAGCGAGTATGAAAACCTTCACCATGACAATCACACACAGAGAGCATAATGAAGTAATCTCTTTCACACATCAACACACCTTTCCATGGATTAAAGCCCTCTTTAAAAATAGTTATCTAGAGAGCAAAAATTGGTAATTAATTTAAAAGTAATGGCTACTCAACTAAAAATAAAACAATCATTCTTTGGATTTTTTTCAACAAATAATTATAGATCCAGAGATACAACCTCACAAGCATGTACCAAAGACTGAGTGAGAACTGGTGCCTGGTACTTGAAATATATATAAATATATAAGACACTGATCTCCATGTAACATTAGTGAGTAACTAATCGCGCAACATCAGCACAAAGGCAAGTAAGTAAAACAAACATGACACACTTTTAGTCCGAAAGAAGTTAACAGCGATGAACAGCAAGAAACATAGATAAATGAAGATGTTCACTGATCTATTGACAGACATTGAAGGGTCATCAATTTTCACCTGCGTCTTTTCGTTGTCAAGTTTCAAAATCTGAAAATCAGCTGAATGTCCCCTCGCGAAAAGAGATCAATAACTTAATTCCTTATTCTTTTATCAATCTCCTTCTTTTACCATAAAATTCCTTTTAAACAAGCCTCTACTGGCTATGAATGACTTGAAGATTGTAGTTCAATTATTTCAACTACTTTAAATTAAATATTAACAGATAAAAAAACACACTTACAAACCCTTTGACACTTTTATGTTTCTTCAATGTTCAAGTCTCTGTCTGGTTGAAGACTTTCGAAAGGGTTCATGGGATTCAAACATTTACAAAAACAAACCTAAAGCTGAGCTTCAGGAACAGAGTTGTTCTTATAAGTTCCCTTAAAATATAAGACAAACATATAGTATAATGTATTATGTAAAAGCTGAAACTTTTTGTTGAAACTTAAGCTTTTTTGTTCACACTTAAGCTTAAAATAACATGTGGTTTATTGGGTTTTATCACACTGGTAACCATTCAAAAAAAATAGTGTCCACATGAAGTATAGTGACCTGCCCTTACCATGATAGCAAGTTGTAAACTCCTGGAATGATACCATATCAAGTAACCTTAGTTATGCATGCCTTTACCATGATAGCAAGTTGTAAACTCCTGGCATGATACCATACCAAGTAACCTTAGTTATGCATGCCTTTACCATGATAGAAAGTTGTAAACTCCTGGAATGATACCATATCAAGTAACCTTAGTTATGCATGCCTTTACTATTATAGCATGTTGTAAACTTCTGGAATGATACCATACCAAGTAACCTTATTTAATGTTGCCTTCACTGTGGAAGCATGGTGTGAACCCATGATACCATACCAAATAACATTAGTTAGTGCTGCCTTTACTATGATAGCATGTTGCAAACTCCTGGAATGATACCATACCAAGTAACCTTATTTAGTGTTGCCTTCACTGTGGAAGCATGGTGTGAACCCATGATACCATACCAAGTAACCTTATTTAGTGTTGCCTTCACTGTGGAAGCACGGTGTGAACCCATGATACCATACCAAATAACATTAGTTAGTGCTGCCTTTACTATGATAGCAAGTTGTAAACTCCTGGAATGATTCCATACCAAGTAACCTTATTTAATGTTGCCTTCACTGTGGAAGCATGGTGTGAACCCATGATACCATACCAAGTAACCTTAGTTACTGCTGCCTTTACTATGATAGCATGTTGCAAACTCCTGGAATGATACCATACCAAGTAACCTTATTTAGTGTTGCCTTCGCTGTGGAAGCATGGTGTGAAACCTTAATACCATACCCAGTCACATTGTCCTGACACTGAATTTACCAGTTATGGAACTTAGTGTCGTTAATAAGCTGAGAACAAGTGATCTACACCACTACAATTTTTATGACTTTTGTATTCTCTGGCCTGGGTTTGAACCTATGGCCTCCTGTACTTGGAGTTGCCACTCTACCTATTACAATACTAATGGATGTCTCTAAACATGGGTATTGTTTATCCCTTTCATCTATAGAACATGGTTATGACTTTGAAAATTCATCTACAATTTGCTTTTTCTTTAAAAAAAATTGAAAGTGTGTATTTTTTAAATAATTAAAATGTTTACTATATAATCATATATATAATAATAATATGTTTAACAAGTCCACAAATAAACCCTTTTGCAGAATGTAGTCCAGAGTGAATATTGTGTATGCTTTGCAGGACGTATATGTAATGTGCATAAACAAAATGGATACCGATAATTATTAGAAGAAGTACAGTGACTAGGCTTTCCCTACATGTTGTGCTGCTATCTCCACATGGGCTGTCTGTTTTATCAGTTAATAACTGCAATAAATGAGCAATATCTTTTTTCTCACAGCATGACTTGTAGCAAGATGTATATCCTTTCCTTCATCTCACTATTGATTCTATATATATTTAATCAACCATGAGTGAAGTACACGATTTTACAAGATAAACTATTTCAAAAATCAATTTGTCATAAATAATGATCAGTTAATGACACTTTACCTCTATTTTTGTCACCATTATGATATGGCAAACTGCACTCAAAATAAAGGTTTTCT
The DNA here is from genome assembly GCA_007844125.1 of Sinonovacula constricta. Taxonomy (NCBI): domain Eukaryota; kingdom Metazoa; phylum Mollusca; class Bivalvia; order Cardiida; family Solecurtidae; genus Sinonovacula; species Sinonovacula constricta. Next base: position 48,837,334 of record CM017560.1, on the reverse strand, counting down.
TCATTTTATCTAAAAATATGTTTTGTTTATGGCATTTATTGCAGCGACCATTTATGATCATTATAGAAACATCCAGCTTTTTGGTGGAGGAAGCCCAGACACATGTCTGGGTAGAACCACTGGCCCCCCGCAAGTCAGCTGGAAGACCTTCTCACATTAAGTTCTCCGCTGCAAACAGGACTGGAACCGACGCGATGAGAGGCTTATCAGTTAAAGGCATTAAAAATTGGCGACTTTATCACTATGCCACGGGCGCCCCATCTAAATATATTTAGTGTTATTTCAGTTATATTTATGACAAAAAATTAGCCACATATAATCCATTTATTTTGTAGTCAATTTGGCAAACAGTATTAAAGATCAACAATAAGAGATAGAATTACATAAAGAATTGAGTCAAATTGTGTTAGATCAGTTCTCCAGCACATAATGAACTGAAATGCAGTGTAAATATTAATCAGAAAATGGATTAAAATAAGCATAAAAAGTATAAATGGTGCTGAGCTGAATTCAAATTATATCAACATAAAGCAAATATATCAATAAGCTACTCCTCAAAATGTAGCTTAACCACATATTATGCAATTATCATTGAAGTATAAATTATGACAAAAACTGTTTACAAAGCAAAATCCACACTTGCATGATACAACACAAAAATATAATAGCATGAGTGCATTATTATTAATAGGCTTAGACTTTTGTATAATATATTTGCATTTCCAGTGTATTAGAGGGGAGAACTTAACATTACAATTTATTACAATTATTTGTGAACGTAATGAATGATACTAAATTGACAATACTGTATTTATTATTCTTCATATTGTCTTCACATCATTATGTACAAGTAATTTGGCATTTTAATGGGATTGCATATTCTTTAAAAGGCAGAATAGTACTTGAAATTGCTTTCTTACAATATTTGTCAATAAAAAAAAAATAAACCTGCATTTAACATTTTCTAAAAATGGCACCCCTGTTTTGTTGTGCAATGAAACATTTATATATCGAACATTGAAGAAGCAACAATCTACCTCTCATTCATACTTGAATACATCCAATTGTTACAAAAACAGAATAATTTTCTTTTATTAGAGTAACAAAATAATTAGGTTGTCCAAATCATCTCTAGTCAATTCTGGGCAGCGCAACTTGCTGACAGTATCCAGAATTAGGAGAAAGATAAATTTCAGAGGCATGAAGTCTTGACCCTGCATGACCTTTTCTACTCCTAGCCAGTCCTTGTGCCTTGGAAAAATTACCAGTAGTGCAAGTACAGAAACAAATATATATGTCCAAGAGGACTAGACACATCAATTCTGTTCACACATACTTCAAAGGTTAACATTAAAGTATTTAATCTGTTTAATCTAGATGGTCAAGTGATTATATTGTGCATTATATTGTGCAGTACAGGTTTACATGAAATGCAAGATTTATGAACAAATAATGCCGTGAAGGAGTATCATTTAATGACAAAAGGAAAGGGGTTAAAGGAGGGAACAAATGTTATAATACAAATTGTATAAAGTGGCCATTATTTGCATACCTTTAATCACTTACAGGGTTAAACTTACACCATGCAAACAGTGCTTTTCAGTGCTTTGATTATTAAAAGAAGGCACACACATCTCTTTGATAATTGATAAAAGTAAACAGTTGGCCTTTAATTAACCAACCTGCATGCTTCATCACCCTTAATTGACAATTCAGCAAAAAAATTGTAAGGATACTAAAACAACAAGAAACACAGGTGTTCTAAAGATTTAAATCTTAAGTGAAAAAGGCCTTGTGTTTTAAGATTATATACAAAGTCAAGACACTGTGCTTGGTGGCACAAAGTGATTAGATCAGATAAGAGTCTCAAGGTGTGATTGAAGTAACAATAATACTTAACCTGACAGGCTCACATTATCAGATTTATGGGAAAACAGAGCAGATCAAGATACATAAATCTCCTGATGGGAGCTATCAGATCAAGATCTACCCTATTTGCTGTGACACTAGCAATATCTCTGAGGTTGTAGAAAATATCCTGAGAAGTTATTATGTAATAAAGGACTTAACAAATGAAGCAAGAGAAGGGTTAATGCTTTCTGATGGCCGTTCATGGAAGGTAACTGCAGGCTAACACTATTCTAGAGACCTTAGACATACAAATGTCTAAGCTTGTTACAAAAATCACAGTGGAAGGTTCTGATGAATCAGATAATGTAAATTGGGGACAATTTTCCTGTCATTCGCTGGATTTACAAGATCACTAATCATGGATTAGGCCTGACAGAGCGACTTTGACAAATGACACAAGAGCTTAACACTATGACACAAGGTATCTCCAAGATGTGGTGTTATAGGAGTGACGGCACCATCATTCCGCAGCACTGCCAACAGGAGGGGAAGGTCATATCCGACCAGATTTCCAAACTTTACCTACAGACGATAAGGAAAATCCTATTTTATTTGGAAAGAAGTTTTTTTTTCCTACCGCCACTTGTACATAAAGAAAAGGGCCAAGTAAAATTATTAAACCTTTTACATGCTGGAGGCACAATAGACCCCCATTAACATTAAACATACCCCACCCTAAAGGAGTTTCCAGCAAATAAAGGAAGTTGTGAGCATCCATCAAACTAAAGCAAACTGTATATATCATAGTGGAAGTTAATGTTAACATGTGCATACCCTCTAAAATAACCATAGTGATTTAGAATTGAGATGTTGGGTACATAAATTAATGAATAATATGCACCAAGGTAATACAGCGTCTGAAACTTCAGTTTATTGTAACTGACAACTACAGGCAATATGTATACATAAGCACATAGATCAAAATTCAAAAAAATTTAAAATTATTGTAAAATAATGAGGGGACAATAGATTTGTGTGGATATTTTGATGAAATATAAATTACATATAACTGATTAGTAGTAAGCTCATTTACAATTTTAAACTCTAATTGATCATTAAGGTGATTTTATCAATGTAATATAATATCAAATATCATATGTACTTAAAGAACTTCTAACACCTTCAAAATTCTCTACATCTTCCAGACGAAATCATCCATTCAATTTCCTATAGCTCTAATTGTTCAAGTGTGTTTGACTTTGAAAGGTTACACGGACCATGATGTAAGTCAACATCTCAGCAGAGCAGGTCAAAGTTCAAACCCACACTTCTTTTTTCTTATCTTTAAACCTACTATACAAATATTAATCACTGCTACACAAATTGTGTAAATCCAGATCAGCAACATCAGATCATAAACTGCACAATTTGCTGCCCAGTTACTAGCAATATGAGTACTTAGTTTCAGTATTTGTAGCATATAACTAAGAATTATAATAACAATGAATAATTTAAATTTACAGGAAAAGGGGTGATATAACACAACTGCTTGTCTAATATTGACTCAGCAAACATCACTGCATTTAGAATGCCTACCTGTGTGGTTGAGTAACATGCCAGTATTTACTTAAGGTATCTTTCATGCATAGATGGGCACAAAATATAGTGCAGTACACGTATCATTGCAAGGTGCATCACGGTAAATATAAATTTTAATTGCAAATTTTCCATTCAAATCGTGAACTTGTAAGATTAGTTTCTCCCATTATTTTGTAAAAAACTATCAAGTTGCCATGGTACAAATTTTGAGTAGTTAATATTTCTGAAAACAGCATGCATCAGTCATTCCATCATAAAGATGGTATATCAAACAGTTTGCCTCTATCAAGTGCATGTAACAATATTGTATCCCTGTTTTGGAGAATACGGGCATAATTTCTGCATTTAATCATACTTTAATGTATGTAAAAGTGTTTTTGAACACTGTGTTAATAGTAAGACAGTATGAATCATGAACTAACTCACTGTAATTGGTAATTCTTTCCAAATCTATCATAAGCATGATGTGGCTCTCTGCTAGAAATAGATATCGATATCAGAGCAGATTACCCGGATGTGATTTTAAAACTAAGAGGTCACATGGTTTTAATATTTATCCGTTTTAAATACCTAACTGTGCTCAGATAGAAATACATGTGTGAAATGACAAGTGCATCGTCATGCTTTACTTTTCACATCTATTTAACATCAATTAAACAGCATTTCAAGGGATCTCTTCATGTAACAATGATATATATTGTTTTGCTTGGGAACAAAAACATTTGGTCCAACTGCTGGATACCACCTTCAAGACATGCACCTGTAAAATAAAATCTTTTGCACCTGCATACGTATGTAGAGAGTGGACTCCAGGCACTGAATGTTCTGTGTGTAAAGGTTGTATCTATCAGTCTGTCTATATCAAATACATGTAACAACTGTGTATCCCTGTTTGGGGATTATATAGGCACAATTTCTGCATTTAATCATACTTTAATGTATGTATATATGGTTTTGAACACTACCTCAATTGCTAGATAGTACAAATATGAAATACATTACTGTAATGATGAGTGGGAGGTTATGTGTCATTTTTCACATAAATGCTTGACATCAATAAACAATATTCCACTAGATCTGATCAGGTAAATATAGTTTAGTTGGTTGTTTGAGAAAACAAATTTGGTTCACACCACCTTGAATACCATGATGAACCAAAGTTGTAAAAACATGATGAACCAAAGTTGTAAAAACTAACAAAAACTAGGATGTAAATTTCTCTTCATATAAGAATTACTCTATGCTTGTTGGTATAGTGGCAGTGTAATGTGATTGGGTGGATATCATGTCAGGTGTTCATGGGGTGCTATCACAATGAGGGCAGAAATATATCTGCTTTAAGTAACACTGGCCATAGGAAAAGGATAAAATGTTAGAAAGAAGCCAGGTGATTGGCTGTTATAGTGATGCATAACCATGACGATACACTAGCCAAGTCTGAGCTCTTCCCATTCTACATTTAATTATAAACCATACATACATCTAAGTTAGAGCATCTAGAACTTGAGATTTCATACTTTAATATCTGTGACAATTCTCATAGAGCCTTGTCTTATTTTACTATTAAGTGGAACTACACTATTTACCTTTTATTTTAGCTAGATCGATTCAAGAATATATAGACCTTTTATTTTAGCTAGATCGATTCAAGAATATATAGACCTTTTATTTTAGCTAGATCAATACAAGCATATATAGACCTTTTATTTTAGCTAGATCAATTCAAGCAAATATAGGCAAAGATTTTACATCACTGTATACATAAACAACTATAAAACCTAGCAGGCCATGGAATATAACTCATACCATGACAATAAAAAGACAAATGTAGGATTGGTTCTAAGGTTCTATTGGTTACATGTCACATTGTTTGTAAGGGAAAAACTGCCATATATTTTAAACATGGAAATAATAAAACATACCCCAAGACTCACCAGATACTTGAAAGTGTTACGAAACATTGAAAGATTTCCTTATAACAAGATGAACACCTAGTAAAGTATAAAAAATCTTAATACATTTTCTTGATTGAGTTTCCATCCATCAGTATCACAGATTACAAAACCATTTTATAATAAAACTATCAAAGTATTACCCACCAAAACATTCCACTGGGCAGAATCCAAAGCACATACATCCAGCAAGATAACCAATAACATGATTAATTTAACACAGTATGTTTTCTTTTAGACCATTATCATGTTAACTTGCTATAGTCCCATCACCCTGATTTACCTCAATATGAACCAACAAATAACTGACAAAACACCAATTGTGTTTAATCCTAGCATTGTAGTCACTCAATTTCCAAGCCCAAGCCTAATATCAATTCTCAGTGCTGCTCCAGCTGCAGCTCAAAGTTTTGCAAAGTATGCGCCAAGCTAACATACCACACTAATTCAATTATTCTATAAGTGAACTTGCCAACCTGTGAGTGCTTGCAAGGTATGAGACCAACTTGGATTTGCAAGACCCACAAATAACGGGTTGTCATCAGACAACTCAATCATTGAAGGAAGCTGTTACATGACATAGCCATTAAATGAGAAAGGTTTCACATGAAAAATCACCAGATTACCCCCAACTAAATCCTCAGTTTCAGTTTTATTGAGCACAATCCATGAGAAAACTGCCCTAATGTAACTATGCAACACAATAGAGAGTGTGTCCAAAGCATCAGAATTAATGGCTATCCTTAACCCTTACTCTGCAATCATTGATTTTAACTCAAGACTAATTCTTTCTTTTTTTTGCTTACCATACATGGATTTAAGTAACTTCCTGTATTGCCAGAGACTTGGCAACATATAGTGCAGATCTGGATGAGGAAGCTCCCAATGCCAGCTGGCTGATCTGGGTCTGTACTATTTGTCTAAGGCTGATCATATTGGTCTTAGATGGTTAAGAGTAAAAAATGGCTGGCCATTGTGACATTTCATGTTGATAATATGCTAAGCCAGAGTACTTACGCCTCAAAGTAAACATACGGAGATTAGTAGCGCAAAATTTAAGCCGCAATATCTGCTGATTCATAATGACCGTCTGCCAAATATTGACACCCTTCCAAAACATTGGTACATCAAATGTAATCTATTTTGTGTCAAAATGTAATTTATAAGTGAAAAAGATTCGTTGTGGAATTGTTATCAATCGTTGTCGTACGTGCGCGTCTGGTGAACAGACCCCAGTGCCTAAAATGTGTCTAAAGCCAAGAGGAGATAATTACAGTAAACTGTAGCATCATGGGTCAAGTGTTATCTACCAAACCGCTTTATAATTGGCAAAAATACACATAACAACCAGAATCATAGGAATGATTATAAAATTTAAAACAATTCTACATTTGTCATTCTCCATTCATAAAAAAAGTAAGCTGTCATGATATACTTAAAAAAAAAACCTCTTTAATTATAGCCATTTATTCATGTAAATTTGATTACTATAATCCTAGATTAAATTATTTCATCTTGTTTGGAAACTTTGGTTTGTGTTTGCTTCTTGTGTATAAAAACATGTATTATATTCATATGAACACAATTTTAAGCATCCAGAAACAGCAAAGGCCAACAACTTTTGGTTGACCTTTTTGCATTTAAAAAATATCTTTTGTCGGTTAATGTAATGTTGATCCTTGCTAAATAATGCAAATTAACAGTAACCTTACATAACTGTATAAAAAGATGCAAACAATTTGAAAAAGTACAAAACTTACATTAGGCACATTAAGTACATGTATTTGTTGGTGCAAGACAAGATGTGCAATATTTACATGACGTCTTCTATCCATTTTATCACAGGAAGCTCCATTTACCTACAGTGTGGATATAAAATAGAAAATGTGGACTTAAACTGAACACACTTTTCACAAGAAAGTGACTTAAAAAGGCGCTAAAAGCTGTTACAAAGTGTCCATATTTGGTCAACATACTATTTGTATATGTGTATGTTGGTCAACAGGTACTGTCAACATGAGCAGGGACAATGGTGTTAGGTGGTCAATATTGGTTCGATGACCACATTGTCACATGATGTTACCAGGTCAATAAGACCCTTTCTAGTGGGGCAGTGTTAGAATGTTGAATGTTTGGGCTGGACAAACACTGGAAGTATTTTATGGCACTGGTCAACGAAAAAAGCTCTCAGGCAAACTTAGCTCTTTGCCTGCTCTGTGGGACTTTATCAAACTTAGATAAAAAATGTACATCCAGATCAGCCAGCTCCAAGGATCAGGATCTGCACTATTGGCTGTGAAGTCTCTAGGCATCTGTTCATTTCAATGTCAGAAGATGACTCAGAATTAGTATGGGTTATTCACAAATTTGAAAACAGCATATTAGCTACATGTATGGGTTAACCTGTTTGTTATGTTTGTTGATCACCAATTCTTTTTCTTACTTATTACCTAACAACTTAAAAGCAATGTAAAAAGTAAGCAAAATTAAAGCATATCAACAAGAAAAAAGTAAATTTGTGACCTGCAGCAAAATTTATTTTTAAACCCATCTCATAACAACTCTTAACAATAAACTTATAAATCATGAAAGATGAAAAAGAACAAGGAATGCAGACATGTACTAAAACATTGTTGGAATCAGTAAGAAACTGAAACTGAAAGGGCTTTTTCTGTTACAACATATATTAGAAGTTAAAAGATTAGGCATGTAAACACTGATTCAAGATAAAAAAGGGACATGCGCTTTCTATACCTTGCTTGCTGGCTTATTACTAGTTTATATAAGTGTCAGCACATCCATCTAGATTGTATTGTGACCCTGAACATTTTACCTGTTTTAAAAGCACGTGCACTTTTAAGTATGTACAGAAATTATATTGATGAATTCAGCTCAAAGATAATGCCACAATACGTATCAACAACAGGGGTTCTATTACCCCTATATCCTATCAGTTGAAGCCTTGTTTGGATCAGCTTGCATTAATCCTTGTAAACAAAGATTATCAGCAAAATAAACATGATCAATAATCCAACATGGTCTGCAGGGGGCTTGGGATTGGGGCAACATATAATGCAAGCAAGGGATAGCAGGTTGTTAACTCTTAGCCTGCTAAGCATTAGTTGATAAGGCTTAGAATTAAAAGTAAAGATCTTGAACCTGCAGTTCACAATGGGAGCTTCCACATCAGAATCTACATTGTTTGGTACTGAGTCTCTTGTGAAATGTCTCTTTATCTGTGTATGGATATGTTTGAAAATATTTCAGATTTTTGTTGCTTACTAAATGTAGTGTTACAAGGATTAAAATAATGATGTTTAAAGAGGTGTTTGGTTAGCACTGCTGGGTGTGGTACTGCAAGAATGTGACAGTTATAATGTGGACTATAAACACAATGTGATCATCTTTTTATCCTGATCTATCAAAAATTTGTCAAGCAATAAGCAGATCAACAGCTCTGTGGCAGACTTATAATGATCGAATATGGGGTGTGCTGTTGATTTGATTTAAAAGAAATGGAATGTCAAGCAAATATTATATACATTAATAGGTTTCCCTTCTGATTGATATCATATCAGAAGAGAATATAATAGTATATAATATTTACTTCATTGTATTAAAACTATGAATGGAATATTTTCATTTATGTTGTCAGTAAAAGATATAAAAAAAGGAACCTGTAATTACTGCCTGTTATAAAATATCCCACTTTAGAAATGCAGTCTTCTGTCAATAATTTGTCGCATATGGAATAAATATGAATTTGTTAATTTTTTGACCATATATAGACTCACCAAACTATCATGCAACAAACTAAGAAAGTCAGTATCTTATTTAGAATTGGTATTTTTTGTCTGACTTTTGTAATTGCAATTTGTTTCAGCAGGACAAACATTCAATGACAACTTATAATATACCTTTCACTTCAAATACCAAATCAAATATGTAATACACAGAAGCAGAATTTCCATAGCCACATATATCACCCGAACAATATATTTCCTCATTACACACAGCTAAGAAGAAATATAAATATGGCCGCAATATAGTAGATAAAAATTATACAACACATTGAATTTTTCTAATATAGGTTAAATAATCACTACAAAGTTTTATCACAACATCCAATGAACACTTCGTGAATAATAATTAACTTTTGTTTTAAAACATCAAGCTTTCAAGGTAGCAAATAAAAATACCAGAAAAACTAAAAAACTAAAAAAATATACAGGAAAGGGTAATTATTACCTTGATGATCTCCACAGAATATTTTCCTTCTGAGCCAAAAATCCAATCAAACTATCCAAATTTATAACCAATCCACACAGATATCTTTCTGATAGCAAGACCCAAATCACACTGCCCAAAATCACCTTTTGGCCAAGCCTTTTAAATGACTACATATATTTATCTTAATGAACATTTTATTGGTATATAAACTACCAGTATGGTTGGCCTTAAGGTAGATCTACCTGCTCTCCATCACTAGAGTGCCTGATAGGGTCCCCACTACTGGGCATCATGACAGGTAAACTGGGATTTTATGACCCGTACAAAACATCTAATTGACTATCAAAGACCTGGACAAGCATAAAAATGACCCCAAAGATTTTTATCTTTTTAAAGAGCTCCCTTTTATCAAGAACATTAAACTCTCAATAAAAACATAGGCACTTACTAGGAAGTCACTGTTTTATTATTTTTCGACATGCTGTTTTTGACTATAGGAAATATTATAACTGTTTGACATTTACAAGTAGGCAACTTTCTGAGGAGTACAGGTGTGCTTGAAAACTTTCTGGAACACTTATAACTTCGTTAAATGAATCTTATGGTGTTCATTAAGGTCATCTTAATGTGACCATATCAATTAATAAGTATATAAAATACATTTGAAATTATTTAAAAAAAAATTGTTGATTTGTGTATTAACACAATAAAATTATATTACTGAAGCTATGTGTTCAAAAAGGCACATTTTTTTCAAATGTTAAAAATTTCTGAATTTTCACTTTTATCACAAAATGCTCTTACCAAATACCAGGTGGTATTTGATCTTATTCTGACATGTCACACAATTTAATACAAACACATACAACTGAAAGCTTACTTAATGGGAGGTTTTTATCCAGGCTGTAAAGTAAAGCATGCTTTAAGACATTTTCAAGTCCTATCTTAAAGACAGGTACTAGCTCACAGGCGTTTATAACATGAAGGTAACCAAGTTCTATTTAACAGGTCTCAACTGTAGTAAGTAAACCATCTTAACAAAGTTTTTTTTTAAATTTGCACAGGATTTTTTCAAAGTATTTCTGTTTTTTTCATATCATATTTAACAGGGTTTAATTTCTGTCTATTACGTTTATGTGACTTTGATAACATCACACCAAGGGCAGTTATATCACTTGATGACAGCAAACTAATATTAAGCAAGATTTGATGACAAGAGCTTCTCCCTAAGGACATGCTGCACACCTGGCTAAAGTTTTTTGTATAAAAAAAACAAAACACATTTACTTTCCCAGTTGAATTACTGGTATATACAGTTAGCTAAAAGTTTTTTTTTTCTCCATCAAGGAGTAGGTTTTGAAGTAATATGAGTTATTATACACATGTTAACTGTGGTATATATTATCCTATGTCAAGAGGCCTACAAGTCATCACTGTGACCACAAGTATAGTATTAAACAAAAAATGTTAACAAAAATAATGAACAGCTCTAAATCTATACAAAAAACATCATACAGCATCTCTGTTAACATAAACACCCCAATAACAAATATAATCACCAACCATCCAAAATAACTTGTGAGATTGCAGAATGCAACATTAATGCACCATCTACCTTAATAACTTCAAAAGAGCATGGTCCAGAATCCTGAACAGGGAGGGTGGAGGTTGATGTAATATGATTTCAATCGATCCAGTCAACAATATGAGAAAATAAAAAATATCTGAATTATTGTAAAAATAGGTTGTAACAAACCATATACAGTTACCATCACACTGCTCTATTACTTATTGTATGTCTATATTCTATACCTTTTAAACATTCACATGCCTGTCTACAACCCACTCACTGAGTGTTGATATTTGCTGGGTGCCAGCTATCCTGCAATGCAACAACACTAATTACATCATAATCACATAAACACCATTTCACTGAAACACAACAAAGGACTTAAAAGTATAATCAAGTGGAAAAAGAACCACAATAACAATGAAGTGACTGATGGATTGTGTGTAACAAGACCAAATTAGACATGCATGACATCACAAAGGTCAAAGAGCATAAACAAATGAACATAAATGATCCACATCAAAGAAAGAAAACACCTTCGGTTATGCACCAAAACAATATCAAACAGAAGTCTGCGGATGTCATTTTGCTTATATAAAAATTGTTATTATTGGTGCATTTAAATGAGTTTTAAATGTATAACCTAGGTATTACAAAAGAATAAAAAAAGTTTGGTACATGCAAATGGGTGCTTTATATGGCAATGCACGTGGTGTCACTGAACTCTTACCCCTCCATGATCAGGAGACTCGTGGCTTTTAGTTGGCGGCACCCTTACACCAACCAGACACAATACTGCTTTTCTGCTAATGTTTCAGGTGGAAAATGTCTATTTCCACCAAATAACAACTATAAGTCACACTCGTTATACAACTTGGAACATTTTTTTAAAAATATTTTTTTAAGTTTTTAGTAATTGGAGATTTTTAATTAATTAGATAAATTAGTGACCTCTACTAAAAAATGAGTCAGAAGATGAGCACCAACTCCTAACTACTGTAAACTAACTGGACAAAACCATGACAGATGTCTGGGGAGAGGTGGTCAGTCAAAACTGACCAGACAAGGATTAAGTCAAGTGGCTATAAATCATGATCAAAGAAGATAACAGCACAGGTGTCAATAAATAAAGGGGAAGCAGTGACCAGAAAGTTTGAGGTTAAGAACCATACGCTCACCAGTTGGCTGTTTAGAGGTGTTAGCGATATGATCACTTGGATAGTTAACAGTGCTAGCAAAGATCAAGCTGATATTCAGCTTCATGCTTATGTCACACTGTTTTCCCACAGTTGATGAAACGTGTAAGAAACCTACGGTTTGTATTGTTATTTTGAGGTGGTGCAATCTTTTAAACTTGAATGGCCATCCTAACATCACAGTTATAATCTGGAGTCCACTACTAAAAAAGCTGGACAGTCTTCTATGGTCTGACCACTCAGCGTACAATGCCTGCACTGTTGGGACAGTTTCATGAGGTGTTTGCATGCTGTGCCACCCTGTGTCACACTGTCAATGAAACCCTCAGTTGTATTGTTAGTATGGTACAACAATAGAACAGCTAAGCTTCACCATTTTATGGCCAACTCCCAACATGCTTAAAAGTCTTTGAAGATGGTCAACTGAGAGATCCATTAATAATGGCCCATGACCAAAAGGCTGCATTCACCTCAATGGCTTGGTACTTCAGCTGAGAAATCCAGCAAGAGAACTGCAGCTTTTTCTTAATGTCTTCTGCAATATTCAATGTGATCTCTACAAAAATAACCCTCAAGATTTCTAAAAACATAACAATGCAATTTCACTCAACTTTTAAAAAACACTTGAAAGGTTTGCAAAATTTCTTTAAAACCTTAGCATAATTTGACAACACTATAAGGAAGTTTATCACATACAATGCATTACCTGGTTGTCACAAAATGTATGTCCACTGTTTTTTTTCTCTGAAAGGCAACTTGACAGAATCTTCATGGAAGTTGTTAGAATATCTGAAACAAACACAAACTATTATTAATAATACATAAATTTATATTAAATATATTTTCATGTGGTTTTATATTAAATATATTTTCATGCTGAAAATGAAAGCATTAAAACACACACTTATTGTACATTTTTTTCATAACGTCCTTGAAGAATATTAATTGGCATAAATTAAGGTAATACATGTAGATATATATATATGCGTGTTTGTTTAGTATTACGCATTAACTGAAAAGTAATTGGGAGTTATATTTAAACTCCATACATGATTTGCATAGATTTATTTGCTTATAGGGATACATTTACACTGTCCATAAAGTGCTTTCAGTGCATTGGTTAGCATTTATCGACAATGCAATATGGTCAAACCATTGTTTTTGAAGTGACATACTAAATAAAATGTTTCTACACAAAGTTGAAAGGTCAATGGAAAATAATTCTTACTTAAATCAGTGGCACAACTATTCTATTTAAAAAAAGTTGAAAAAAATACATCTACTTAACAAAGATTTAATAACTTTATACAACAAATTCAAGAAGATATTGTTTTATTACAATCAAAATGAATTTTTAGGTCATTACTGAATTTTTACCTTATATTGTAAAATATGAAAAACCTAATTAGACTAGTCTTTTGTTGAATAATCGACATGTATCCACTAAATAATATCCAGTTGTGTAACAAGTTTTTAGGACTGTAGGTAGTTCATGGGTCTACCACCAGCTTCTGAACTGGTCAGAATGATAAAGAAGGGAAGATTACAGCCTGGGTGTTTGTGTTGACAGAAACATTTGGTCCACTCTCTGTAGCAACATTATCATCATCAGCAGCTTGTTTCTGACAACATCAGAATGTCATCAAAGCACTGCAGGGATATACAAGATCAACAACTACAGCACAAGCGTGTGTTTGTAGGATGGAAGTAAGACTATTGTAAATGTGTATATGTTAGTTATGTAGTTACACTAGTTTGGAATGTGTAATCTGTTTGTCCTGAAAGCTATAAGCCCTTATCCTGCTGCCTACTAAATCTTTGTTGTCTTCTTACATCTACAAGCAATGGGTTTCGAACCAGTTTGTTGAAGATTCAACAACAAAAATTGCAGATTCAGATGAGACAGTGGGATCTACACCTTTTGTCAATCTGTTTAATTTGTGAAGAGCAGGCTCAGTGCTTATATCAATTAATAGTATGGTAGAAACGTTTGAACTTTGTTTATAAATAGTAACCGTTAAATTGCTCAGTTGTTGATCATTTATCAAAGACTTGTATTTAACCTACCTGCAAACAAAGTACAAACTCTCAACACTTCAAAGAGCTATTTCAATTTGACATTGACCTACATGTATTTTATACAAATAGTGCCACTACTAGTCATATTCATGAGAGATATTTAGTTCAAATGAAATAAAAAATAAATAAAATGTTATAAACTTTCTTTAAGAATCTCTTTCAAAATCTGAAAACAAATATTACTTTTTGGTGGAAATTATGTAAATGTACATATATTTTTTTATGCACTATGCCTCTTTTGGATCGGGTATGGGTACAGCATAGTGGCTCAATAAAGCCTTATAAGGTGTTGACTGTGAAATGCCTGACATGGATTGTTTAAGTGAACTGTTATATACCGGTAAACAAAAAACTTTACATATTAACCATATTTTGTTGTTTAATCATTTTCCTTAATAAGTATGTACTTATGTGACACATAATCAGAACATTGAATTAGTATTGCATCAGATATCATGCTGGTAGACTTTCTTAACTAGTTGAGTAACACTTCTGAAACCTATAGCATATTCAATTAAAATCTTGCAATTCAAGCTATTACACTGCTATTGCATTTATGTTCATTTGGTACAAAAAAAACGAACTAAGGGTAGATCTAATTTAAGATCTAATATAAACTGTGTGAAGCAATGCTAATTGAAAAGTGTGACATGTCACAAAGGACGCTCACCTTGTTGGGGCTGTCACTTTCATCTTGCAAATTTGTGATGACAAGCTAATCTAGCTAGCTTTCATCTGTCCCTAATAAAATCACATGGGATGTTGAATTATTAAAGTACTTTCACTACTTCAAAGTGACACAGTTTACAATTGCCTGAATTTCAAATCCACAAATTTCTGTACACCAAGTGATTGAGGATTGAAATAAGAAAACAAGCACAGATGGCTATATATTGATCTTAGGAATTTATTTTGAATGGACCTTTAGTTTCTAACAGTCAAGAATGGTGTTCATTAAGAAATAAAAAATCCTTCTCTTTTTTTTTGTAATAAACATGTACAAAATCATAATTATAAAAACATATGTTGTAATGTATAGTTGTATATTTAATCAATTATTTAGTATTTACACTATATATCTTTACAATTTTGTATAATGCTATATATTAACAATAGAAAGATAAAAAAATCAATTAAAATAAAAACAATTTACAAGGCAAGTGAAATTGATATGAAATAGAAATTTATATTCAGTGATTCTCATATAAAAACACATATATTTAAAAAAAAAAAAACACTTACCTTCGAAAGGTTTTAAAAGTTATCCATATTTTTGTTATGATTATAATATCACCAACATATCATGAGGCTTAAAACTGTAACAATGTCAGGCATTTCATGGTAGTGGAGATGTAATATACGTTGAGACTGAGGGGCAAACTTATCAAATATTCATGGCCTATTCTACCATATTTATGTTAGGTTTTCCTAACACTTTTTCCTTTTGAAGTCATATAACATCACAGTAAGTGTCATATGTATTATAGAATATATTGTCTACCTTAATTTACCCTAATTATCCATCTAACCCAATATACCCACAAATCTGTCTCCTCAGTTATGTTCTATATCCCTCTCTCACACCACCTGCCCTGTTTCCCCATTACCATCACACCCTCACACTCAGGTGTGACATTTTTGCTGTCACCTTTACCTTACCATCTAAATACACAACCATCCACCTGCATTTCTGATCCAATTATCTAGGTACAGTGCCCCAATTAACTATAGAGAATACACAAATTATCCCAGAAAAAGCACACCAATTATCTCTAATGTTGTGCAAATTACCTGAATTAATAGTGCACAATCACAGCAACACCAATGTCACCAAACATTGTCCACCACACTATCAACAACAATAAACAGAAATCTCAGATTGTATCAACAGCTGAACTGTGATTTACATCAAACATCAACATTACAAGTCACCCTGATAACAAGTTGCTACTTTGTTGTCAAGGACATCAAAAACATTTATCACTGCCCTAAGGCACGCAGACATTGGTGTTCTGGTGCACCTAACAGCATTGGTGTTGTTCCAAAACAAATTGCACCAATAAATGACCATTCAAGAAGACTATATACAAAGGATATATGTCACTTTCCACACTAATATGGACCATTGTATACAACAAATATCATTGAAAGCAAAGGTTTATGTAATTGCTTTGAAGTAATATCAGACGTTGTTGTTTTCTAAATTTTGTCCACATCTTTTAGACCTGTTCCAAGAAAAACAAGTTTTGGTGTATTGCTTAAAAGATCTCAAATATACCTTTTATCCAACAATTGATCTAATGCATTTAACAACATGTTACCTCTGTTCTGGTTAATCTGGTCATAAACAAGGTTTAATATTGGTCATAATAAAGTACCCACATTCCAATTAAGTTTTTACAGTACTTATTATCATACAGCAGTACAAAAATGGAAAATGTTACTACATTGTTCACACCTTTTCTTTTACAAAACTAGTACAAAAGTGTGAGAAAATAACTATGTTGCACTGGCAAATTTGCAACTAAAACAGCACAGAAAAATATTTTAAAATGTATAGTAAATGTGAAACCTCATATGATATCACAACTACAAATTGGTATATCAGAAACATTAGTTATATAAAGTAGAATCCATGCCTAAAGGTCACTGGATGTTACAGAAACAATAAAATAGATGCACACATGTATTTATGTAAATAAAACCATCCCCCATCATGGCATTCCAACGTTATGTAAGTAATAAGTATTGCCAAGAGATCCAATCTCCTGTATTACTGCTGTAATACCATTCAAGGGCCATAAATCTGTCACTCATGCTGGGTTGTCTCCCCAATTACCCCTTAAACAGGTAGATAATGTCACTTAATTAGGGGTCATCCACCTGACCCCATATACCCATCAACATTCATGGGGGCTCAGTGTCAGGATTTGAAGAAGTTTGCAGGATGTTTGTTTATTGGGTTTAGCGTCCCACCAATAGTATTTCAGTTATCTAGAGATGATGCCTTCCTGAAGCAGATATAGTGCTGCCTTCAATGTGTATAGCATGCCATGAACACCTGGCATGATACCACAACCAGTCACATTATCCTGACACCAGGTCAACCAGTTGTGGAACTACACTTTATTGATTATAACCTGGATCTATATCACTACCATTTTTAATGACTTTGGTATGTGGTTGCCGGGATCATTTGTAGGATATGTTGTCATACAAATCTAGTGAATTGTGCAACCATGCTGACCAGTACCAGTATATAAGTTAAAGAATAGTCTTGGATATCTTTACCTTTTGGAGAAAATTGATCTCAAAGCACAATTTAATCATCATAAATTTAAGAACAAAAAAACACAACAAACCCTGCGCAAAAAATTAAATGAAATCACAACAGATAGTAATTATTGCAAAAGGCAAGTAATTTTAAACTTTAAAGCTAAATTAAAGGCCCAGGGTGTTTTCACTTTTTATATAAATAGTTTTTTTGGGTGCAAAATTGTGCATAGAACATGGTAAATAACATCATGCCCATAAATAAACATAAACAAAGAGACACTAATTATAACTAAACACACATATGTTTGTCACGATTGCAGATCAATACCAGGGATAACACAAACAAGAGAAACAATATTCTGCAGTAGGGCTCAGGTAGTAAATACATGTCTGCAATGATGAGTGGGGTTTTATGATTGTTCATACAGATCTATGATTTAAATGAACACTATTTTCCAAGATCTTTTTAGGTACTTTTTTGATTATTTGAGAAAAAAAAGGTCCAAACTGTTGGAGACCACCTTTTTATTAAAGGTTTATTAATTGCTGAAATTAATATAAATACAAATCATGAGTAAAAAAATTGTTAACATTTATACATATTTACTACTGTGATCCTTTTAGTTTCTGAAAGGTTTAAATAATCATATCACAGTAGGCCTTTGCTAGTATAGTTTGACTTAATCTACAAATGGGGATGACACAGCTTTTTCAAGGACAGTATTGACCATATGCGTCATGGACTTGTGATCGACAATGGCCTTTTTACTAATTGGTCCAATTTTGTTCAAGGATGATACATAATTGGACAAATGAAAAATGAAATTCAGTGTACACTATATCTTGGACATTACTGTCTATTGGTATTCATGAGCATGTTTATTTACCATTGTTCAATGCCACTTGGGCAAATTCATGGCGATGTATTGTCTAGGTTCTGTAATGACCATAATGAGACACTAATTGGATCAATAAATAAGCATATTAAAGTGTGTGTGTTTTTTCCCCCTCAAAAGCTTCAATTTACAAATGTTCATCATCATGACACACTAATGACATGTCACTATTTTTTCATGGTACAGTTGGGCCGTGACCAAATCCAAGTTTACTCTGACTATGTATTAGCACCAGCTGAACAGGCCAGTATGCAAAAAAATATACATGCATATTAGTCAGTTCTGCAGGCCCACATGTATCTGACTGATCAGACTCTACACTAGATGTTGTTAAGTCTCTAGTAATAAAGATACCAGGAAAGATAAATTTACATATATTGTCTGTTAAATTTAGCAAATATAAAAGCTAACAACTTGTGTGCATTATTAAAAATAAATGAGATTATTAAAATTGTATAAAAGAGGGCAGGGCCATGGTGGCCCTTTATTGCTCACTTGAATGCCTGAGACTTTTGCCCTTGTGTCTATGCTTTTGGGCAGATTAAAATTCTTGGAACAATCTTCCACCAAAGGAATACATAAACCAAATATCAAACCTCTAGTTCTCGTGCTTTCTGACAAGAAGATTTTCTTCTATAGCCTTATACAGAAAATGGCCACATCCCTGGCCCCCATGTTTTTTGACATATCAGAATTCTTTGCAGAAGAATCATACAAGCCCACCCAAATAACATGCATATCAAATATCAAGGCTCTAGCTCTTAAAGTTTCTGACAAGAAGATTTTCTAAGTTTTCCTATATAGCTTTATATGGAAAATGGCCAGGCCACTGGTGGCCATATTATTTGATGTATCACAATGTTTCGAACAATCTTGATACAGGGCCACCCTAGGAATATGGATACAAAATTATCAGGGGTCCAGCTCTTGTAGTTTTTGGCAAGAAGATTTTCAAAGTTTTCATATAAAGCCATACATGGAAAATTGCCACCTTCTGGGGCCTTGTTTTTTAACAGATCGAAATTCCTTGAATAAACTTGACACATGGTCACCCAAGGAAATGTATGCCAAATATTAAGGCTCTAGGTCATGCAGTTTCTGACAAGAAGATTTTTCTATATAGTTTTCCTATTTAGCCATACATGTATATGGAAAATGGCCACGCCCCTGGTGGCCATGTTTATTGATGGATCAAAATTCTACGAACAATCTTGATACGGGACACCCAAGGAATATGTGAACTAAATATAAATGTTCTAGCTCTTGTGTTTTTTTTTGACAAAAAGATTTTCTAAGTTTTCTTATATAGCCTTATATCGAAATTTGCCAAGTCCCTGGTGGCCATGTTTTATGATGGATCAGAATTATTTGAATAATATTTATACAGGGCCATCTATAGAACATGTAAACCAAATATCAAGGCTCTAGCTCTTGCAGTTTCTTACAAAAAAATTTTTTCCTATATAGACATATATAGAAATGGCCACACCCTGGGCGGCCATGTTTTTTGATGGACCAATTGATTTGAAAAACTTTTTGTTCCCCCTGCCTGCTTAAGCTTCTGAGAAAGTTTAACCCAGTGGTTTCAGTGGCGATGTCATTTCAAAATGTTGATGGAATGCGTGATGCTGTATGTCGAACGGTGGGCAATCACAATACCTCACCCTGAGTATAAGCTCAGGTGAGCTAATAAAAACAAAGCATTTTAATATGTTTAAAACTTGAATAAAAGTTATGCAATACTTTAAAACAACAACAAGAAACAGTGACAAACATCATTATTTAATTAACCCAAGCTGTTTACTTTTAGCAAACAAAGCTGCATTGCCATCCACAGAAACAACACTTTAGACTACAATGAAATACCTTTGATAAAAAACTATAACTTTCCTTTGTCCAAACTGAATGTTTCAATATAATTAACTTTCATTCACTTTTGAAAATAAAATCTTTATAACTCCATCATTTTCTAACCCCCTGCTTTGTTGTTGCAACAATAGAAATCTGTTTACTCACAAAGACCTATGATTATACTAATTCTATTACTCTACCTTTCAATTTGCTTTGTGACAATGCCCAAACATTTTATTGAGCACCAGACCTTTTAAATGGTCAGTGCAATAAAACAAGTCCCAGTCAAACAATCCAATTTGTGTCCAATAATTAACCTAATTAAATTCATGAGATGCATGGTCATAAAATGCAACCAATTCAATTCAATCGCACATATTTATTACCATGAAATCAAGTAGGGGATAGATTGAACCAATTTTCTGAAATGACCAAGCTTCTCAAGCACAGGTGAATTCATTCAATGTTTATTGTGTGGCAGTGACTTGTTACATTTGACACAATGTATATTATGGTTCATATAAACAATGCTGGAAACCGGACCTGGTAGAGCAATCGGTAGAGCGTCGGCTTCAGGTACGGGAGACCCGGGTTCTATCCCGGGCCGCGACATACCAAAGTCGTTTAAAATGGCAGTGGTATAGCTCCTTTGCTAACGCTCAAGCAAATATAAGGGTAGTTCCACCACTGGTTGGCCCTGTGTTAGGATAATTTGACTGGGTGTGGTATCATGCCAGGTGTTCACGACATGCTATACACAGTGAAGGCAGCACTATATCTGCTTCAAGTGGACACTGTCTCCAGATAACTGAAATACTGTTGGTGGGACGATAAACCCAAAAAACAAACAAAAACAAAACAAACAATGCTGGAGTGACTGTTTATAATGAATGACTCTTATTGCTTTCAAGAATAAAACAACAGTTAAAGGTGGTATCTAACGGTGTGGACCAATTTTTTCCCTCTAATGCAACCAAATAAATTATTCTTACCTGAAAAAGAACCTGTCAAATGCTGTCTATTTGTGCCATACATCCATAGGAAAGTAAAGCCTTGATGCACAGTTGGCTATTTTTTAAGTAAGTAAAACACTTGACCTCTTACTTTAATAACCCGTAACAGGATCATCTAGTTAATCAGCTCTGACATCAATATATATTTTAAGCTGAAATCCCCATTTACAGATTTGGAAATAAAAGACATCTAAAGAAATATATATCATGATTTGTACTGTCTAACAATTTGGATAATGTTCAATATCAACTTTTTTAAACTTACCGGTAATTATGATAACAGGCTTAAAATCACCAAAACAGGGGTAAAATATTGTTACATGCACTTGATAATGGCAAACTGTTGGATACCAGCTTCAAAAGGTCCACTACATGTACTTGTAGCTCAAAACACAAATATAAAAAAAAACATGTCATTTGTATAAGATTTGCAATAAAAAATAAATTATATTACTAGTAAATTGCTTATGTACTTATAGTTGATTTTGTTCAGTCCACTACAAAATTTAATAATACCTTAAAGCTCAATAGTTTGTTAAGCATGGAAATTTAAAATAAGAATAAAGAACAAATAAGACTTTATTTTAGTTAATGATCTTCTTTTCTCTTTGCAATACATCCAAACTCTGAGTGTGAAATACATTCATTTACATGTATCAAACTCTTGAATAGAATGTTTGTTTTAAAGGTGGTATCGGACAGTCTGTCGATATCAAATACAAACAACAATATCTTACCACTGCTGTGGGAATGTGGATATCATTTCTGCATAAACTCATACATAAGTCTATGTCAAGATTATTTGGAACACTGTCTATATTGTAAGACAGTACAAATCGTGAAAAAACCCACGCTAAATGTTCATTATTTCGACATCTATAAATAAGCACAGTAGTGATAATTTCTAAAAATAGATATCGAAATCAGACCAGATTACCGAGATGAACATAAAACGAAACCTCAAAAGTAAAATGCCTCATGATTTCATAGTTTAAAAATAGCTTACTCTGTAGCCTGGCTCAGATAGGAAATACCTGTTTGCAATGACGAATGGGGATTCATGCTTCACAGTTCACAAAGATCTAGGGCACTAATGAATAGCATTTTGCATGACCTATTTAGGTAACAATAACCAGTGTAGTTATTGAACAAAAAAAAAATGGTCCAAACTGTCAGAGACCATCTTTAATACCCTCCTATTAAATTAGCCACGAATTACCAATTAGGCTTATGACTGTTATCTATCTAGATTAGCTACTAAATCTATTTTATCTTTCATTAGGTTATTAGGTTTATGTAAACAGTGCAGTTCCGGTTCAGGCAGCTTCCAGGATCTGTAGCACTTGCTGCTAAATTTCAATAAACATGTAGTTTGCCAAAGTGTAAAGTTGCAAGCAATTAATTAAGAAATTTATGTTGGTTTATTTACCTTTATCTAGTTATATTTAATAATATGCAATACAAAATTTTAGTTACCAACACAGTTGTATGCAAAGGTATATGCACATATTGCTTAATGCTGCCTTCACAGTGTATAGCATACCATGAACACATGGTATGATACCACACCATGTCACATTATCCTGACACCAGGCTGGCCAGTAGTAGAACTACCAACCAACATTTTTAACAACTTTGGTATGTTGCGGCCTGGAATCAAACCTGGGACCTCCCATATCTGGAGCGGACACTCAAACGCTTGCAATACCAAGCCCAGTTACACTTTTTGCCTAAACTTGATTAAATTATTTACAGTTAGCAAAACAAATAATGAAGGAATAGTGACACCGGCTGCGTGATCTTGCATGGAAATCATGCAGCGTGGCTGTCTGATATTGTCACATCTCACCCTGTACAAGAGATGATCTACAAGATTAACAACCAGATCAGCCATTCATTGCCCCCATGCTCATTTACATTTTTACAATCCCATCTTTCAATCACGTTGATACTGAAAAAATGTTATCATCCGTTTAATGAAAGCCAACATTGAATCAGTAAGGATAATCGCGTTTAGAATTACGTCTACATTCTCAACTGGTTAGTTACCTGTACCATAGGTTCAAATGTGTTTATCCATTGAAAGTTTGGGATACGTCTTGTTATGTCAGTTTGATTCATGGGTGCATAATGCTGCATTGTGGGACTATTAGATAAACACAACACCACTGAGACTTTCAATATATCATTACTAAATGAATACAATGGCAGGAGATAAAGAAAATATGGGCAGAAGCTATGTTTCACGGATGCCATCAAAGCATATGTACACATACTTAGTATGTTCAACACTTTATTACAAGATGGCAGCTGTGACAAGATTCAATGCACTCTAATTACATGGCACATGTAGTCAGAATAGGATATCATTTTCCATATACACATATACCTAATAATTAAAATTACATTTAACTATGCATTTAAGATGTACATTATCATGTAAATACAATGTGTATATGAAATAAAGTAAGACATTTTGCAGATAAATTTAGTATAAAAAGGGTTAATTTTCATTAAAATAACTCATTAATATAATTTTTTTTAAATAAATACTTATATTTACCTTTAAATTCACTTGTATCCAAATATTGAGTTAAGAGATACAAAAAACAAATAGAACATGTATCTTTATGTAACACTGAGATAAAACAGGTTTTTACATAAAACCAACTATATACAAAACACTGGCAGGCACACTTGGCCAATTTTTATAAAAACCTTCTATGCATTAGCACCCAGAACCTGCCATTCAATGTCATACAATTGGCTAGCGATGTTTGTAACTTAGCAATCAGCCTCAGCTTCTCAATGTTTAAAACTTAGATCACTATGTTAATATTGACACAGACATAGAGAAAGAATCCCTGATTAAACTTCTCAGTATCCATATGATCAAATCTAATGTCCAGTTAAGCAATGTTTAAACAAGACACTTGCCAAACCACCATTGCATCAGCATCCAGCCTCCAGTTCAGTAGATTTTCTCATGCAAGCACTTAGCAACATTCCTCCAGTCAGCCTTGTACCATAGTAACCTCCACCCTGACAAACCACCCAGTCACACAGGTCAGAATGCTTCATGAGGGGGGCATGACTAAATGAGGCAATGAGGCGGGCAAATCAGTACCTTTGTCCACTTTATTCACTGTCACAATCCAATATAACGCCCCATTGCCCCCTTATCCTAATCACCTGGAAATTGATTTTCACCTAGATGCAGAGAACTAAAGGGTTTAACTCTCACTTTTTAATCAACGGCCTCATTATTCATTTCACACACAAGCCCTTAGTGAAAGTGATCCTTCTGATGTCCCTAAAGAAACCCTTTAAAGGGACCCCCTCATCACAAGGTATCGACCATATGTCTACCTTCAATTTCAAGTTTTCAACCCACATTCAACAGAACTCAGTAAAGTCAGTTTCCAAGTGAGAGTAACTAAAATTATTTCTTACAACTTCATTATATTGTCGACTTCCTTAAAGTCAGCAATTTAACAGATGGACGAGAATTTTCATGTTGAAAAGAATATTTTAGGGTTGTCACCTACAGACAGCTGTAGGAACATTGTAAGAGACGTAGCTGTAGTTTAATTAACATGCAGGGTCAAGGGTCAGAGTTTGTTGTCTTAGGAGATCAAAGAAGTTCAAACATTTAAATCTGAATGTTTCCCCCCAGGCAAGTGTTCCAGCACGCTCACATATGTGTTTTATGACCACTCTAATGGTCAATAAAATCTGATCAAAAGCTTGCCTGTGCTGGGATTTTTGCTTGTTTACAAATCACTTTTAAAAACTTCAAAAACAATTTACAACCAAAGGACTGCCTGTCAAAAGCGATTAAGTGGTATAATTGTGAAATAATACTATGCCATCTTCAAGATGTTTGTGATGGATAGGTTTGCCTTATTTCAGATTTTCTCCAATGGGTCATTTGTTGAGATGGATTGAAAGGGGTAGTAGCAATAGTGACAGTAAACAGGAAGTAACTTGCAAAAGTTATTCAATCCCCGACATAAAACCCGACATCACTAATCGGCCTGTATCATGAAATCTGGAAGCCAGCTCATAAAATCTGCCACAATGAAATGGACTTCAACAAGTCTAATAAAACCAATGGCACATTTAAATAATCAAAGTTTTTCTGTCCTAGTGTATCTTAATTCCTTCTACAGGACATGCTGCATCTGCATTATCAGAAATTCAGGATGAAGGTCATAAAGCTGAGGAAATCAGAATAATTACAATCTGTTTAATGATTTGATGTTTGTTTTTATTGTCTCCCAACGTTTATATTTGTTGTGGGAAGGACACCTTGACAATCCATACAAAGCCATAAAAAGGTGTAAAGAACTAAAAAGCATCCCATGTTTACAAAGGACTAAGGACCAGCATTCTCTTTTATGAAAACACTAGAATTATCCACCGTGACAGCTTGGGTTTAACTTTAAACTGACTAGGCATGAAGTGAAATGTTTAAAGAAATAGCATAGCTCAAGATCACTCAGCCATCATTGCCATCTGATCATGCCCTGCACAATTTGCTGTAGAGTTGCAATCAATATTTCTTCTTTGTACATACCTTTGTATGCAAGTCAATAAATAGCATTTTAAGACTTATGTACACAAGTAGAAGGTTAAGGGTTATAAAAGATAAAGTGTAGACAGAAGAAAGACCATAAGGAATGCATTACAAGGAAAACAAAATCTCCCCCACTTTACCATCCATCTAATGAAACTATTGGCCATTGTATGATGGTTCAACCAGGTATTTGTTCATATTTGTTCGGCAGGATCAAGTTTGAAGTCTGCATAAACAACTGGAGAACCAACTCTTCACTGACTCTTCACATAAAAGGAAGATAAACCTACATTATACATTTATGACTGTGACCGGATTTTTCAATTTCTAAAACAATCCTATAAGCTGCTAGATGTCTTCCCAGTGACTATCACTGACCTGATTATTGTTACTGGAATATGGTTAAGTGGATGTTCTTATATTTAAAAATATATAAAAAGTCTATCAAAACATTGAAAGTTTAAAATAATTTTATTTAATCGCCTTTGTTTAAGCAGCCGTTTTGCTGACTTACTGTTTCAATGATGTCACTGTTGGGTTTTCTCTATTTTATACAATGTCTCCTCAGTTTTGTTGAGACTTTGTGTTTAGCTTCCATATGGGTGCCTTTGTCTTGTGCCTTATTGTATGTAAGTAATAAATAGTAGTAAACATGTAGTAAAAATCTTAACTTTAATATATGTAACATTACTTTATCTATGTTCCAAAAATGGTGTTTATTCAAGATCATAATTCTTAATAAAGTGGATGTCACAAAAAAATGTAAAATATAAAAAATCTCTAGAATAGCAAAACATAATAATCAATAAAATATTTGGTCATTTTAACTTAATGAGAAGAGAAGTTGAATTACCAAATACATTCTTTAAATTGAAGTTTTCAGATCAATGTTTAACCCAAGGAACCACACATGTGAAAGAGCCATAACTCTTGTTTGATTATTGATGTAGCCATTAATCAAAGGGGAGATAATTTGACATCACCCTCATTATGACCATCCATCATTTGTACTGTGACTGGTAGGGACAGAACCGCAATAGTTCACACTTGTTTGTATCATACCCTCTGTCTGTTTGCTGAACAAATAAATGGGAACACACATGAAGAGAAAGAAATTTTAGTAAGGCCAGGTTTAAAAGACAAAAACTCCAGTCAAAGTGAGAGGATTCGTCCTACTTTTTTACCATAGAAAGGCACACACACTGGAGACTTCAATAAGTTGTGTAAGAAACTCAGACTGGAATACACAGACACACACATGAGCCATAGACAGAAAGTGTCAGAAACTAAAATTTGAGTAAAAAACAAACAAACTGAAATACAAAGGAAAAATCAGGAACTACCCTGATTATTATTTTATCTGTTTAATACAAATGTATTCACTAAGCTATATATAAAAACACCTGAAAGTTTAACATTTTTAAAACCCTTTTCACAGTTGATGATAAAGAATATTTTTGACTGATTTGAATTAATTGCCTGTACAGGACAATTATAAATTATCAAGTTGAATAAGAAAACATACTGAGCAAGAAAGACTACCCAGGATATCTATATTCATCACAGTGGGCTTGATCCAATCAGTAAAATTAAATGTCTACATGGGGGTATATGCTGCAAGAGTGACAGCTTGACAAACATCTCGGTAACACAACACCAAGCGCAAATCGGTTCATCTCTTGAACCTTTCACTTTTTGGCATGTATTCTTTAACAAGCAAATTCTTCTTCTCTAAAGAACAAATGATTTTCCTGACAAGAAAGTACACATATTCTCATTTCTTCAGATGCTATCAGGAAACAATTAAAGCAATATATCATTAAGCAATTAAGTCATTATGAGGGGTGACACTCTCAATGAAATATGACCACCAATTATAGACTGTTATTTCCAGTGGAAGGGTTTATTGAGTTTCCTTATCATCTCATTTTTGAACCAAGACTACTAGTAAAAATATTAATTGTACTGGATGGCTATATCATGTACATGTTTATTAAAGATATTTAAAGTATCTTAATTTTTAAAATAAAATATATCACAGACATCTAATACAGATCTATGCTTATATGAAGTATTTTTCATGTCTTAATAATGTACAGTAGGACTTCATACTGAAGTACAAAAATAGTTTTTATTTCTGTTATGTTTTGCTAATAATAATAATTATTATTTTAAAATTTTCTCTGTCCCTATCTTCCTTTCAATCTCTTTCTCTATTTCCAAAATGTCTTCGTTTTATTTCCATTCTGTCACACGGTTTTTATTTCTGCCACTCTTTTCTATGGTCTCTTCCTGTACTGGCTATATTTTTGTCACTGTTTCTTATGGGCTGTTCCTACGCTGCCTTTATTTCTGTCACTGTTTCCCCTGGCCTCTACTATTTTTGGCACTGTTTTTCCTGACCTCTACCTACATTGGTTTTATTTCTGCCACTGTTTCCTCTGGTATTTACCTTCATCAACTATATTTCTGTCCATGTTTCCTCTGGTCTCTACCTAGACTGGTTTTATTTCTGTTACTGTTTCCATTGATTCCCCTGGTCTATACCTTCACTGATTATATTTCTGTCAATGTTTCCTTTGGTCTCCATCTACACTGGCTTTATTTCTGCCACTGTTTTCCCTGGCCTCTACCTCCAATGGCTTTATTTCTGGCACTGTTTTCCCTGGCCTCTACCTCCAATGGCTTTATTTCTGCCACTGTTTTTTCTGGCCTCTACCTCCAATGGCTTTATTTCTGCCACTGTTTTCCCTGGCCTCTACCTCCAATGGCTTCATTTCTGCCACTGTTGTCCATGGCCTCTGCCGCCAATGGCTTTATTTCTGCCACTGTTGTCCATGGCCTCTACCTCCAATGGCTTTATTTCTGCCACTGTTTTCCCTGGCCTCTACCTCCAATGGCTTTATTTCTGCCACTGTTGTCCATGGCCTCTACCTCCAGTAGCTTTATTTCTGCCACTGTTTTCCCTGGCCTCTACTGCCAATGGCTTTATTTCTGCCACTGTTTTCCCTGGCCTTTACCTCCAATGGCTTTATTTCTGCCACTTTTTTTCCTGGCCTCTACTTCCAATGGCTTTATTTCTGCCACTGTTTTTCCTGGCCTCTACCTCCAATGGCTTTATTTCTGCCACTGTTTTCACTGGCCTCTACCTCCAATGGCTTTATTTCTGCCACTGTTGTCCATGGCCTGTACCTAAACTGGCTTCACTTCTTCCACTGTTTGGTTTGTTTTTGAAATACATTGCAGCAACCATTTATGATCATTAAAGCAACATCCGGCTTTTTGGTGGTGGAAGACCCCGAAACATTTCTGGATAGAACCAATGGTGCATTGATTTTATTTTTGCCAGTGTTTCTTCTTGTCTACACCTTCACTGACTATATTTCTGTCCATGTGTCCTCTGGCCTATACCTACACTGGCTTTATTTCTGCCACCAAACCCCTGTCACTCTCTACGTCTCACTCCTCCTCCATGTCTGTTAATCTCAAATAAAACTGTCCTCTCTTACTCAAACATCTTCCATTTTTCTTCCTTCCAATCTCTCTATCTCAAAATACCTCTTCTTCCTTAGCTATCTTTCCCAGCTTTCCGGCATCTGTTGTCACTGCTGTACCTGACATAACCTTCCTATGCAGATGCCAATCGAATACCTGTGTAATGAGCCCTTCATACCTGGTCACATGGAACAGGTAAGCTGTGTGCATGATGACAAATCACAATACCTGCATGTTCTAGGTAATCATGGCTTTGGAAATCAACCAAGGGAAGACACTTTTTATTATACAAATAAAAGTTTGATTTATTAAATGAACAAAAAGTTGAACCAACAATTTTATTTGTAAACAAGTGAAGCACATTACATGGTCTGTTTATAATGTATAATTGTATGTCAATAATAAAACATTATTACAATTATGACAAAACTTAATTAAGATCACTGTGTCTTCAGGTCACTGAATAGTTGATTCAAATATTGCCTGTGATCATGTTGCATGATGACAGCACACAACATGTAATACATGCATCACCTGTAATAGGTACTTACTGCTGTGTAATCAAGGTAATAAGGTAATCAACCAGAACAGGGCACTTTTTATTACACAAAAAAAGTTGGGTTTATAAAAGAAAGGAAAGTAGATCTGAATAAATGGCTTGTAAACAACATGTATGATTCAATTTGCACAAAGGTGAAAAAGAAATGGCGTAAAGAAATCTGTTATATACTATCAATGAACATAAGGTATAGTCTTACCAGAGCTTTTTTTTAGAAGGGTAAATTGCCTGAATCAAATCAACAACATTGTTTGGGAAATTAAAGAAAAAAAAGAAAACCACAAAAAAGATCACAACTACAGGAGATCAATGTGACTTACAACAATACAATTTATAGAAAAATAATAAAAATGCCCACAAATGGCAATATCACTGCTAAAGATGTTTTGTCTGATTAAATACAGATAATTATTTTGAACTGACCGTTGGTAATAATACAACTTTGGTGATCCTATATATTTTAAGCAGTGCAGGATTGAAGAAACCCTTGCAGTCATCTATCTTAGATAAGGCAAGGAAAGGATGAGGGTTGTTTGGGGAGTAAGCTAAGTACAGAGTAATATAACTTGGGAGCTGGGGTTGAGAGCATTTGGGGGTAAATAAATACCTGCAGGTTGTAAATATTGCCACAAGTACCCAGCGAAGTGACACATTTGGCAGAGTTGATCAAATCTCTGGGTCCTGGCTTAACCCCAGTCTGCTGCAGTATTTCGAAATTAATGAACCATACTTAAATCTCAATGTTGGGCTTCATGCATACTTTGGGTGACAACATTTAGCAGCAGGTGTGTAGATCCTGATCATACAGCTACCAGCAGAAGCTGGCTACTCTGGATCTACACTATTTGCCCTAGCCTTATTAAGTCATACTTATAGCAGGTCAAGGGATAAGTTTTATGAGATCCAGTATTTAGACATTAAGATATTCTACAATCTAAATCATAAGCTGACTCAACGGGTTAATTTTAGTCAGATAATCAATACTCATATATTTGCATTAGTTGTTTATTGATGTAAAGAAAAAATGAAAGTACATATGTATTATCTTTCATTCATGTTACAAAATAAGCAATAATAATCATAATGATTATTCATGCTGAATTGTTTGTTTTACCTCTTTTTTTCAGTTCCTTTTCTCTTTTTCTGTTTTAGCTTAAATAAACTACCTTATCTCCCTTTTGTCCAGTGTGTTAGTTTAAAAAGAAATGTCAACTGTTTTTTTTTAACTTAATATCTCATAAAGAAGGTTGTGTGTTCTCTTTCTTTCACAGTAATTTGTTTCTTTCAAACTCTCTGCATGCCATCCATTTAAAATACTACTTCCCTCCCCTCTCTCTTTGCCAGCTTCTCCCAATCTACATTATTTCCCTCTTTTTCTGTCTTCTAGCTTCTCTTATTTCTTCACATTCTCTTTGTCTTCCTACATTTTCACTTTCTTGCTGAAAAATAACACCCAGGGTAAAACTTTGCCATTCTCCTACACTTAATCATTTAACATCAAATAAAAATATAAATCAGATAAAATGCATGAACAAGGATGGTAAAAACATGTGAGCTTACCTTATCTTGCTGCCTGTCTATAGATCCTGTTAAAGGTAAGATATAATGCTATGAATGCAGTTGAATGAGGTAATCCAGTCAGCTCTCCACGACTAAATGTCCCCTAAACTGTACTCATATAACCAAGCCGTACAAAGGTGGTCCTAACAAGGCATCCTTTATGCCCCTGGCCAAATGTTTGCACTGCAAGAATACACGCCAACTTGATCCCAAAATTCTGTTTCCTTAAGCAAACACCTTATCCAAACGTGGCTTTATATAAGACACATAAACACTATTATCTCCACAATAGGAAGGTGTCTTAACATACAGCCGCTGACAAAATATTTTTACTTCGTTCTATCAACAAATAATAGGCAAGTGCGATAAATTATCAAAATAAAGTTACTCTCGCCCATACAACTGTAGAGACTTTCTAGCTCAATGAGGCTAGATCTACCCAGCTATAATGCTATAACGGCAGGTAATAGTTTGATTGAAGTGTCGTCTGCGTGTAGGACTAGTGGATTGATATCAAAATGTAAAACCCCGTCACTCCAGGTCGGATTGCCCAGCTACGCACGGGTTTACTGTTGACTGCAGACACTGTTATGAGAAGACCAATGAAATCACTTAATTCTCATATAAGCAGTTTGCATGCTTATCACTAGTTCATTTCTCCCATTCGTATTTGTGAGATTTGTTTTACCATATGTTCATCTTTCTGTTGCAAAATGGATTTACATTCTACTCAAACATAGTCTTGAGGGTTGCCTTCACGAATAATACTTGCGTTTATTCAACAGCCAATGATGGTGAGGCATATAGATCTGTTTAAATTAAAAGTAAAGTTGTTGTTTTATTAATAAAATTAATTTTATACAGCAACTATTTTGGATTGTGCCCATACATTTATACTGGTGGATATATATATATATATATATATATATATATATATATATATATATATATATATATATATATATATATATATATATATATATATATA
The DNA here is from genome assembly GCA_007844125.1 of Sinonovacula constricta. Lineage (NCBI taxonomy): Eukaryota > Metazoa > Mollusca > Bivalvia > Cardiida > Solecurtidae > Sinonovacula > Sinonovacula constricta. Next base: position 48,804,640 of record CM017560.1, on the reverse strand, counting down.
TATATATATACACACACACACACACACACACACACACACACACACACGCACAGAAGAACACACAAGATGAACACACAGGATCAGACAGTCACAGAGTGGTCATAAAGAATGTGGTATAGTGCAGAAAATATTGTAAATATAAATAACAGAAATAGGACGCAAAATCAAATAATGTAGCATTCAGGGAAGTAGCTTGACAGAAAAGCATGTGTAGGCATCTTAAATCGGGGGGGGGGGGGGGGGGGGGCGGTGTCCGTGGGAATGCTCGCATAAAATTCAGTCTGGTTAAGGAGAAGCGTACTTAGCCATGTTAATGTTTATATTTAAAACATTTTTTTGCATATACTGGTACTGGCTCATACATTATATATGAATTTTGTATACATGCTTTTGTTACGCTTTTCGGTAACAATCAATAAATCTATGTACCTATGTAATTAGGCGCAACAGATTGTGTGATTATTGTAACTAAAGCTCATGCAAAAACCGTGACCGCAGCCCCGACAATTTTGTTTCCATTTTTTGGCATTTTTAATATTTTTATTTTTGAGAAAAATGTGTAGGCACGTGCCTAAAGTGCCTAAGGAAGCTACTCCAGTGGCATTTCCTGACTTACATATGGTGACAATCGTGTCATTTATTCATGTATGTAAGAAGGTGTAACATTTACCCGCGCAATTTATTGTTGCAGCGATTTAGCGTCTACCAAGGGAAATAGTCAATACTTATTTCGTATCAATGTCAGTACTAGTATTCTCCCTTAATACAAAAAAAAAAGAAAGATTTTTTTATGGTTATTGTCAAACTCACCGATTATTTGTTATATAACATACATGTTTGTCTTCCTTTTATAAATCAATTGTTTGATTATGTTTTGTGAAAATAAATGTAAAATGCGATCTTTTGTAAAAAAAGAAATAAAATAGTAATAATCCAGCAATATTCCCCAAAGCACTTGGTACAACTATTAATGGGAAATGACATATCAATTTGCAGTAATGTCTTATTTTTAATGTCTTGCAACATTCGGGGAGAGATGGGTTCTCGGCTGATGTTGTCTGTAATAAGCGTTCCTTATAATGTATTGTGCAACATATTGTTTCTAAATCAGAAACCACTGGAAAATGTCAATAAAATTTAAACCGCGAAATTGAATTGGGTCGGTCATACCTGGTTCGGTTTGTTTTTGTTCCGAATTACATAGTCTCTAGACTTATGTTTTATGGTACACTACTCGGAGTTTTGTTCAAAATATGGCGTGTTCATATGTCTATTTTTAAATATTATTTGGTACTTATTCTTATCTTTGTACAGAAGTATAGTATCAATTTGTAGTTGGAGGCTATTTCCTTCAATTATCACCCGGTGCTAATGTAAATAATTATCGCGTAAAATTACTGCAATATTAACGCTGATAGTCTTCTGCTATTGATTTCTGATATTATCACTGTTTGCATTTTTGTTTCAGTCGAATTTCTTTTCATTCGATTTACTTCAGATTTACTTTATTTCCGTGTTGACGTTTGAGAGATGGGTCTTAAGAAAAAGCAAACATTCCCCGAACTGTCACAAAATGAGAAGAAGCTTCTGGAAAGAATTGTGGAGAAAGACGGTAAGGTTTGTTGTTAAATTTACTTGATTGGATATATGCGATTTTTTGTTCAGATGCCAAAGGTGCAGATATTTTGGGCTCGTCTAGGTATATTTAAAAAAATTCTCTTTGTGGTAGCGAATTGCTTCACTTCATTCTTTAAAATACATGTACCTGTAACCTGTTCCATAATGTAGTGCACTTCCTTGCTGTTGGGTTAACCCTTTAGCGACATGGTTGAGGGTGAGACTACTGATCTGAAGGTCCCAGGTTCAAATCCCAGTTAGGGACAGGATTATTTTCTCCTCTCAGATTTACTTTAATAACTTACCACTGCCGCTTACTTTCACCAGACAGTCTGACTACAGTGAAAGTGCCATACCTGAAACATTCTAGGCTCATATGTCTCTAAGATTCTCACAAATCTTAGTTAGATTTACTGACCCAGTTTAAAGAAAACTGACACTGAACCATATAAATCTATGCCAAAAATAACAACATGAAAGCAGTCTCAATAAGCTTATATTGTGAAGTCTACTTGGCCAGAGTTGGTTCTAAATTTATCCCGTGTTCTAGTTGTGTAATGTGGATCCATGCCAGATGTTCCAGCATGGCAAAGATGTCTTTCATGAACCAAGACTAATGCATCCATTGCAATTATGTAGAAGGAGATGTTGATGTAATTCTGATCCTGAACAACACACCAATAGACTCTGTAAAGATTTTCAAGTATCTCTGTGATAACATCGTTATTGTCTGCTCTGGTGGTTGCTAGTATGCCACCACAGTACAGATTGATTTCATTCCACTCACTTTGCATGTAAATTGCCAAAATCCTCTGTAAGGTTGGACATGGAGATTAAAGGCCACCTTTACTAGGTCATTCTCTGTTCAATTTTGCTCCATAGTTCAGAAGTCTGGGTGATGTTTACTAAAATTACTGAGTTGACTAGAGCACACTGAGCCCTACATGCTTTATTGGATGAATCTGAAAGAGATTAAGCTTAAGTTCACACACCTCTGTCAATGATATCCACTTTAAACTTAAAATACTTTCACAAGATGAAGAGGAATACAAAGGGGCAGGTAACTTGTAGATAAATTTTGGTAGTGTTATGGCTCTTTTTTAACTTCTGTGATGGTTAGGGTTTTCATGTTGACATCAACTTTTCAGAAAATACTGCATTGATGTACCCTTAACTGCATTGATGTACCCTTAACATGTCATAATTGTTAACAATCAGACTCGGTACTTTATTTTTAAGTTATTGTCTAACAATGCGACTACCCGCAGTAGCACAGTTGGTAGAGCGTCGGCTTGCGAATTGGGAGGTCGCGGGTTCAAACCCCCGGATGGGTCAAATCAAAGACTATAAAGTTGGTAGTAGTGGCTTCCCTCCTAACACTCGGGGCTAAGGGGACAGCATTACGCCTGACTTGTTAGTGTCAGTATAATGGACTGGCTGGGTTCAGTCCCTGGGTACCTGATAACTGCTCCTGTGCTATTATGATTGAAATGTCGCTGCACAGTATCAGCAAAAATGCCGGCAAATTCCATCCCATGAAACCCATCTCAATAGGGCAGGTAATCCCTAAAGTTAAGTTTGGCACAGTTATGCCCCTTCTGTTTTTGTTAAGGTTACTAACAGCTAAACTTGATCACTCTATTTTCATCATTTTAAAAATATTGATGAAAAGCCAATTAATGTTACAATTTGTTTTATTAAATAAATTTACATTTATACTTTTTTATTTTTATCTTGCAGTGACAGTTGAAGAAATAAGAGTTTTGTTGCAAGAGAAGGATGTCAAAGTGGATTGCCTTGATGATGTATGTATATTGAGGATTTTTTGTTGAGTTATAAAAAAGGTAAAATGTAATTTCAAGATTTTTTCAGTTGTACTTAGAAGCTACAGGTGCAAGTTGTAAAGGATTGATTGGATTGATGCTTCATAGGACAAGAACTTAGTTAAGACACAGCAAGTAACTTAAAGTTAAACACAGCTCAAAACTACTAATTGCCCTGTGAAGTCACTAGCTGACTACTGGTTCTACCAAAGGAATGAATAGTGGATTAAGATTGAAATAAGATGACCAAACACTTTGTCCCTTTTTTAGCTAAGTTTTTTTATATGCATCTGGATAGTATTAGCTTTGTAATTGTATCTTGATGTTAAGATTCTTCAGAGCTAGTTTAAATAAATCTTTTACTGTGTATTTCAGTTTTAACTTTGTAAATCCCTAAATAAATATGGACCATAATTATATTTTCTGTAGTGTGGGATGACCCCTCTTCAGCATGCTGCCTTCAGAAACAAATATGACATTGCTGAGCTGTTACTGAGTCATGGGGCAGATGTCAACTCTAACTTCCATGAGAATGATTACTCTGCTCTCATGTTTGCTGCTCTCTCAGGTATTTCCCTGTCCCTTAAAGGGACATAACTTAAACATGCCAGATTTTATGTAATCATGCTATTGGGTAGATTTATATATTCTTACTGCAGTAAAGTTACTAAGTGTTTTCACTTTTAGTTGTTAAGATGGTTTCAGATGCCAACATACACGTAAAATATTTTTTTGTGGAAAAAAAAAATATTTTAAGAGATGTTGCATGAACATTTTGATTTTGATAATATTAAACAAATTTAGAATGAAATATTATTTCTTATATAAATTATGTATAAAAAATCTACCCAGAGATAACTGACTTTTCTTTCAATTTGAGCAATTAGACAAAAACTCTTGTATCTGAACTCTGTGTGAAGAACTCTTTGTGAAGTTCACTTCATTAACACATGATTTGCATTTCATTAACACTCTTCTATCAGAAATGGTAGAATTAAAAGATTCATTTATGTAAGCTTTGTTTGGTTCACAATTTATACTTCTATTCAAATGCTGTTTATTATTGGACTAAGACCAGTGTAATGTTAACCTTGCTATTTTGGTATTAGAATTAATGTGGAATTGTATTAGGATCTTAACATATATAGAATATTTTGGTATCTTTGCCTTTAGAGTCGTAACTGACTTGTAACTCTGCAGCCTCTCACAGCAAGTCATTGTCAGGGCAAGAACTTTCATGTGAGGAGGTCTTCCACCTGACTTGAGTGCACCAGTGGTTCTACCCAGATAGAGGTCTGAGGTCTTCGTGCATCAATAATTAACTAGATCTCATCAGTATGACCATAATTGAGTCAGTGCAATGTAACAAATAAACAAAAAAGATAAAATCTATAGTAAATAGAATGCCACTTAGCAAAACTTACCTTTATATATAACACTATACTGAATATACAACAGAAACCTACATAAATAGTAACTTATTTTCCTATAGGCAGTCCTCAGATGACAAGGCTGATGTTGGCACATGGGGCAAAGAAAGACAAGGTGAACTCAGTAAACAGGAATGCTGCACAGATGGCTGCTTTTGTTGGTATGTTACTTCCCTGCCAATAGAAACTTTTTTCTGTTTTGAAAATGTAACATGAATTTTCCTTTAATTCCTAGACAGCTGGTTGTTTGTCTTAAGTTTTGACACTTAATGCTTATATCCTGGATAAGACTGTATTTAATTTAAGGCATTTCATTGTTACAATCTTTCTGCATGTTAGCTTAGGAAACTGAAATGAGAGTAACTGAAATGAGACACTAGTAGATAGTCTCCTCTGAATAAACCCTACATGCGAGTAGGTACATTAATTTTACTTGGTTTTTATGCTAGTACTTTTTGGAGTGAACATTGACTTCAATGCCATTCTTGTGGTACCTGGGTTAACCATCATCAACAAACACTTCCATTTTGTTGTTTAAATAACATATCTATAAAGGTATTTTAATAGATTTAAAGCTTATATTTATGCAAAAGTAAGAAATTACACTGTTTGTACATGTATATTGCACTATTTGCAAAAGAACAGGTGATAAAGTCCAATAATTTTTAGAAGGATCTACCTACTCTTTGGACTACCTCGGATATTACCTATCTAGGGAGACAATTTTTATACACCAATGTTGTCCATTGTAAAATAACAGTATAATACATGTTTGTTATTAAGCAATCTTAGAGGTGTATACAAAGGTAAAACAGCCACTTTTAAAAGTGGTATCGTACAGTTTGGACCAAAAGAATTGTTTCTCAAATATGTCATTGTTACCTGAAAAATCCTGCAAAATGCTGTTCACTGATGCCTTAGATCTGTGTGAACAGTTAAGCATAAGTCATTGTGATAGAGTTGGAAAGAATGAACATTTTAAGCGAGTTTTTGTGTGTGACTGTCTAATGATGTAGTTTGATTTCAAAATCGTCTTTTCTTAGACTCTAGTATGAGTTTCTGCAGAAAATACGACCCAATATTTCCCAAATCAGTGATTAGATATTGTTACATGTTTTTATAAAGGCAAACTGTTGGATACCACATAAAAGCTGGTTGTGCATCAACCATTTTTTTCAGTATGAAGGACTTCTGATGGTTTGTTGTGTCGTATTTGCTATAATTATTCATGCATGCACATGTAAATTTCCAGATAAAAACAATCCAGATTGCAGATTCTTCAATGTTTTTTTTATCTTCCTGATATTTCATTAATTCCACATGAAGACATATAAGGAGTTAACAATGGCTGTTTTATCCAGGTCAGCATCAGTGTGTGGCAGTGATCAACAACTTCTATGCTAAAGAAGACCTAGAGTACTTTACAGTTCCTCATGGTAGGTTTGCCTTTGTTGCCCTTTAGTTAAGTATAAACATTTACCATACATAAGAAAAAAACATTTTAGTCCAATCTTAAATTGCTTAATACTAAAAACAAAATTTTAATGTGACTGACAGGGTAATCCGCTTAATGATGAGACTTTATGTAATTGGGCTAACAAGGACTTTATTTTGTATAGCCAAGTCCAGTTTCTATTCTACAGTTTAGACCCATAAAATATCTACAGATTACATGTCAGACATGTTGTCTTCAATGCACTGACATTTACAACTAAATAAATTATAATGATGTTTAAAAAATATATGCATTGTTTTCAGTTAAATTGTTAAGTATAATATAATAATGATTGACTGTTACAGGTCTGGAGACAGAACCTAAACTACCTCCCATGGTCTTACCAGCCGTACTCAAACTCCTTAACTTCTCCAACATGCACCCAGTCAAGGTGAACTACTTCTTTGTGATCATTCAAGGAATGCGCACCTTCAGTATATAAATTCGATTTTATACTCTAGGATTTTGTCCTAGAAGTAAACTGTAGTGTTGAAGCTTGTAAATGCCATGTGATAAACTTGTAATAAGTATCCGACAAATAACTTAAGCTATTAGTCTAAAAATAAAATTGGCAAAAATAAAATAACATGATTGTCATAGCGCAATCTGTAGAGCATTGGCTCTAGATATGGGAGGCCCCAGGTTTGATCCCGGCCGCAGCATACCAGTCATTAAAAATGGTAGTGGTATAGCACCCTTGGTAATGCTCAAGTAAATGTAAGGTTAGTTCCACAACTGATTGGTCCAGTGTCAGGATAATTTTACTGGATGTGGTATCATGCCAGGTGTTCATGGTATGCTATAAAACTGTAAAGACAGCAGTATATCTGCTTCATGTGGACACAATCTCCAAATAACTGAAACACTGTTGGTGGTACTATAAACTTAATAAATAAACAAGCAAACAAACATGATTGTCTGTAAAGGTTGTCAGATGTTTTGCGTTTCTGACTTGAGAACCCCCAGCACAACTGTCTGTGTTTCAGTCGAGACAAATTAACTTTCATGTTATAGATATGCTTGCCAGATTCATTATTTGTCATCTATCAGTAAATGCTATAAGGTGCCAAACCACCCGACCTGATGGTGCAACTTAATCTTGCTTAAGTTAACAATCACCCAATTCTATAATTGCGATTGGGATTTTCCATCATTTTTTCCGATACTGTGCAGCGACATTTCTATCATTATAGCACAGAGGCACTTATGAGGTGCCCAGGGACTGAACCCGGCCAGTCCATTATACTGACACTGACTAGTCAGGCATAATGCTGTCCCCTTAGCCGCGAGCGTTAGGGGGGAAGCCACTACTACCAACTTTAAAGTCTTGGTTTGACCCGGCCGGGGTTCCAACCTGCGACCTCCCGGTCCGCAAGCTGACGCTCTACCAACTGAACTATTGCGGCCGGTTTCTATAATTGTCTTTCCACACAGGTGTGTCTCCACCTTCTGGCCCACCCAGAGATGATGAATGAGAGCTACAAGGTGTGTAAGGTGTTTGACATGATCTGTGAGCGAGCCATGAAGTCCAGAGACACCGACGATATCACTGCCATGAAGGCCCACTACTTTGCAACTGTGATAAGGAAAAGTAAAGATTTTAAAGATCTTACTGCAATGATAAAAAGGTAGGCATGTTGTGTTGATTAATGCTGAAATTTAGATGTCATACTGCAAAAATAAGTGTTATTTATTTCAGGAAGTCTAACAGATTGTTCAATAGAATTTGCAGACTAATACCAGTATTTATGTAAGAAGTGAATTCATCATTTAGAAGCCTATATTATTATGATTTGGCACTAGCTCTTTTAAATATTATTATTTCTTTGTTTATTCAAAATGTTATTCAATGGTCATCACACCAATAGTTGCTGTTCTCTTTTTTTCTGTATAGTCTAGATATCTATGTACTCAAAATACTGGGCCAAGACAAGGATGGTTACTACAACTAATGACTAGCTAACCAACTCCCCTTATATAATCTGTGGTATTCTTCCCTCTATGTAAAATCGTTACTGAAGTGTCATGGCACATATGGTTGATAGATCCTGACTAGCTAATCAATAGTATTGTCCAGAATACAGAAGGGCTCCTGTAGCATAGTGATGGAGTCGCTTACTTTAACTTCTCTGATTGCTCGCATCTCACTGCATGGGTTCAAGTTCTGGTAAAGGCGAAAGGATTTAATATGGGAAAATCCTCCAGCTGACCTGCTGTAGGCCAGTGTTTCTACCCAGATGGTTACTGCATCTTAAAGAATGTTGTACCAATTTGCCTGGTATTATCTACATCTCTAGATTCTAAAAGGCCGAGAGTTGGGTTGGTTAATACATCTTACAGAGTGGTGTACCAATTTATCTGGTATTATTTACATCACTAGGTTACTAAAAGGCTGAGAGTAAGAAGTTTAATTGAGTGGTGTACCAATTTACCTGGTATTATTTACATCTCTAGGTTATTAAAAGGCCGGGATTTGGATGTTTAATTGAGTTGTGTACCAATTTACCTGGTGTTATTTACATCTCTAGGTTACTAAAAGGCCGCGAGTTGGATGGTAAATACATCTTACAGAGTGGTGTACCAATTTACCTGGTGTTATTTACATCTCTAGGTTACTAAAAGGCCGAGAGTTGGATGGTTAATACATCTTACAGAATGGTGTACCACCAATTTACCTGGTATTTTTTACATCTCTAGGTTACTAAAAGGCTGAGAGTTGGATGATTACTACATCTTAACAGAGTGTTGTACCAAATTACCTTATATTATCTACATCATTAGGTTACTTAAGGGCTTAGACATGGATGGTTACTACATCTTACAGCGTGGTGTAGCAATTTACCTGGTGTTATTTACATCTCTAGGTTACTAAAAAGCCGAGTCACAGATGGTTACTACATCTTATAGCGTGGTGTACCAATTTACCTGGTGTTATTTACATCTCTAGGTTACTAAAAAGCCGAGTCACAGATGGTTACTACATCTTACAGCGTGGTGTACCAATTTACCTGGTGTTATTTACATCTCTAGGTTACTAAAAAGCCGAGTTACAGATGGTTACTACATTTTACAGCATGGTGTACCAATTTACCTGGTGTTATTTACATCTCTAGGTTACTAAAAAGCCGAGTCACAGATGGTTACTACATCTTAACAGAGTTTTGTACCAAATTACCTTATATTATTTACATCTTTAGGTTACTTAAGGGCCTAGACATGGATGGTTACTACATCTTACAGCGTGGTGTACCAATTTACCTGGTGTTATTTACATCTTTAGGTTACTAAAAGACCGAGAGTTGGATGGTTAATACATCTTACAGAGCGGTGTACCAATTTACCTGGTATTATTTACATGTCTAGGTTACTAAAAGGCCGAGTCACGGATGGTTACTACATTTTTCAGAGTGTTGTATCAATTTACCTGGTATTATCTACATCTTTAGGTTACTAAAAGACCGAGAGTTGGATGGTTAATACAACTTACAGCGTGGTGTACCAATTTACCTGGTGTTATTTACATCTCTAGGTTACTAAAAGGCCGGGAGTTGGATGGTTAATACATCTTACAGAGTGTTGTACCAAATTACCTGGTATTATTTACATGTCTAGGTTACTAAAAAGCCAAGTCACGGATGGTTACTACATCTTACAGAGTTTTGTACCAAATTACATTGTATTATCTACATCTCTACGTTACTTAAGGGCCTAGACATGGATGGTTAATACATCTTACAAAGTGGTGTACCAATTTACCTGGTATTATTTACATCTCTAGGCTACTAAAAGGTTGAGAGTTGAATGGTTAATACATCTTACAGAGTGGATTACCAATTCACCTTGTATTATCTACATCTGTAGGCTACTAAAGGGCAGAGACACGGATGGTTACCCTGAGTTCCAAGACCAACTGATCAGACAGGCCCTCAAGGAGTTTCCCTATGTCGAATCTCAACTGCTCCAGACGCTGGTCCGACAGCTTTCTGCTACCAAGATTGTAAGTGCTCACAAATATTAACTTATTTCTCAACTATCAATATTCACATTTTCTTTTTAACCTTCACTGAATTGTCTTGGTTTGATTTACATATGTATATCTGGTCAAAGACTGAGAAAAAATGTTACATGAGTAATTTTATTCAACTGACTTGTGTTGCATCATTTTACACAAATATTAGATTGCTGTATTTCATTTATAATTAGTTGAAGTGGCTATAATGAATACAATTAAGTTGATACTATATAATAACTACTATACATTTTAATTCCTTAAAGTTATTTTTGTAACAGGTACTATGATTGGTCTTTTTAAACAAACATCACTGTCACAATATTAGATATCAATTGGTTGTGCTTATAGCTTCAGGCAACAGTCAGGTTTAAGTAGATTTTTCCAGCTGTAATTGGTAGAGAAACACCTTTAATCATATGTCAGCAATTTATACACAGCTGGAAGGCATGGCGAACATCTGACTGGCTTATATATATCACATGGAGCAGGATCTGTCTATATGTTTTACAGACATCTATCCTTACTGATTTTTTAACAGAAGTTTCTCTCACAATTTGATAAATAACCTGTGAATCCCCTTTTCCATGACATTGTAATGAGTTTTTCTTTTAAACTGTGTTTTCTTTTCTATATTTAAAAAAATAGCAAGTTTCAGGGTCCCTTATGCAAATATTCAGGTTTTATTGTCATTCATAAGAAAATTATGCACTGTGTTGTTTCTATGGTGACTTTTACAGGGAGACTCTCCAACCTCCCTGAACATCTTGATGCAGGGGGTGAATGGACAGAAGTTTGGATTTGACCACGAGGAAGACTGTGCTACCTGTGGGGAAGCAAAGGCTGTCAGGAAATGTTCGGCATGTAAAATGGTACATGCTTTAATTGTCCTTTCCTTCATGGAAGTAGTAAACATGAATGTTATTCTGTTTAATTAAATATATAACTGTTTCATACATAAAAAATGATAAGATGTTCAGCACTAAACAATGAGCATTATAATGAAGAACAATTGGGTTAATTATTTCTTCAGTTTGATACCCAAGTAATTTATGTTTTAAACTAAAGTATCCATAGATTGGGCACCCTGTCAGGTCTTTAATCAGTGTACGAAATTCGGATTTGAATCTACTAGCCCATTCGGGCTACCAGATAAGAAATTTTACTAGCCCGACACAAATTTCACTAGCCATCGCAGGTGAAAGAGAAGAATTTAGCAGAAGTGATACTCTTGCATACATCTCCCCTGGTGACACTTGAGATAGACTGCAATAATGTTGCACCCCCTTTATCTGTCGTGTATGATGTTCCGACATCCAACCCTTTCATTTTGTCAAGCTCACAAATATGTTTATAATCAAGAAATGATTTGTGGTGTTTGCCAACAAAATGAGCAGTTCTCATTTTAATTGACAGCTGACCAATTTGGGCTTTGTTAAGTTTTGCCAAACATGTAAAGGCCTTTGAAGTTGACTGTTCATTGAGATTAATATGTCTGTCCCTACTTCTTATGTGCTGTTTACTATTTTCATGAGTTTTGACAGAATCAAGTCTTATGTGTTCACACCCTTTTACAAAGGATGAATCACTGTCGGGATTCATGTCTGTACACCATTTACAGACCATTTTACCATTTTGGTAAAATAGCCATGGCCTACTTTTCTGCCACGAAGACTGAAATTCCCGTTCACGCTTTGCCTCATACAGCTTTTTGCTGTCTTGCTTTGATCCTTGGCTGTCTACCTTACGCTTTGAACCCGGTTTCGCACCGTCAAAATATTTTAAAAAATTCGCCATTTTTGTTTGTTTGTTAGTTGTTGGGCATGCTCGATTGAAAGTCTTTAATGGAAAACCCGGTTTTCTTTCAATTCAAATCAGTGTTTCAGTTTAAATTCGTCTTCAACATGTAATTTTGCATGGATGAAAGTTTCCGTCTATTACACGAGTGTGTCCTGACAAGTACCTATTACTTTAAAAAAAAAATGGTATTTAAAACAATACGATTCTTCCTCGACTCTGACTACACAATCGATCAGGTTCATACTATTTAATAAGCGTTCCTCAATCTAGACTCAATCTGGACGCTTATTGAATTATGCACGCACCGTTCATAATTTAATAAGCGTCCATGCATGATGCAATCTTGAACAATAAGCGTCTATTGATGAGAAATCGTATGCAAAACCCGATGTTTTATGCGGTTTTTGGCATGAATTTATGAATAACATCAGAAAAAAAAACGGTAGCCCGGTCGGGCTAGTATCTGTGGAAAATCGGTAGCCCTTGCTGAAATTCGGTAGCCTCGGGCTATCGCGAATTTCGAACACTGTTTAATGTGATATAACAGTTTGCATTACACATGATCTTCTATTGTAGTTTTAAAAAAATTGTGGCTAAGCTGTTTGAGTAACTGGCTTATAATGCCTCAGTCTGCAGCAGTATTTAGCTCCAGTAATAACAATATTGCAAAGGACCATTATGTCTGCGTTCCTACCCAGAATTGTTTATCTTACTTCTCTTGTTACCTTGCTGGTGTGATAATATGTATTAAAAACGTAACAAAGACACTTAACACTATATTGAACACAACACATTCTGTTTCAAAAATTAAATAATGTATTTTATCCTTTTTTATCAATTCATTCTTAGGTATACTACTGTGATCCTGAATGTCAAAAGTTTCATTGGTTCACACACAAAAAGTTCTGTCCACAGCTAGCAAGTAAGTATGAAGACATTTATATCATATAGCTTTCTTTTAATTTTATAAGAGCTACAACAGATACATCAAATTTGATGCTTTTAAAATCCAGTATTATTGGCAGGATAATACTAAGCAATTTTCTCTTTTTTTTTTACATTTTTATATTATTTTGGCACATGTTTGATAATGTGTTATGTATTATAATACTATTTTTGTGCAACCTGCTTGAAATAGCAACAGGTAATAAACATAGCCCACATCCATCCTGCCATCTATTTATCCATCCATGGTTCTATCTGAGACCTTTTTTACTGCAATGCTGGTCGTAATTTCATAAAATGGAAGAAAATAATTGACCTGTTGTTATTGTGTGCAAAAATAAGAATCTGCCATCTTTCATGTCTTGTAGATTCTGGCCCTTTAGTCACAAATTACTAGTCCGAATTTCATTTTGTCACATTTCTAGTTTAAAGATTAAATTAAACTTATAGAAAACCCTGCTATAACACCAATATTTTGGAGAGTTCAGTTCTAAAGTGTACGTTTAACTTATTTATAACAGAGGAATTTATTGAGTTGGAGAAAGAAAGAGAGAGGGTGAGGATAGAAAATGAAGAAAGAGAAAGGAAAGAAAAGGAAGAAAAAGAAGCAGCAGAGTTGGCAAAGAAAATGGCAGAAGCCGATGTCTCAGAAACAACCGGACCAGGTAGGTAGTGATTACATTAATGGTTTTGTATTAACAGTTGTTAAAATCTCCTGTATATCTTTAATCTCCATTTCCGTCGGCTCCAGGTACGGGAGGCCCCGGGTTCGATCCCAGGCCGGGACATACCAAAGTCGTTAAAAATGGTAGTGGTATAGCTCCCTTGCGAAAGCTCAAGCAAATATAAGGGTAGTTCTACGACTGGTTGGCCGGGTGTCAGGATAATGTGACTGGGTGTGGTATCATGCCAGGTGTTCACAGCATGCTATACACAGTGAAGGCAGCACTATATTTGCTTCACATGGACACCATCTCCAGATAACTGAAGTACTGTTGGTGGGACGATAAACCCAAGAAACAGAAACATAATCACCATTTCCCAAAGAACATTACTGGCATATGAAACTTTATTTGATCTCCTAGAATACTGTGCTCATGGTCTCTAATTATTGTTGAAAGTTTTTGTCTTTTAATAATTTTGAATGTAATGTATTTTAACAAAGGTTGTTCACTACCCATCTTTTCTTAGTTGATAGCTAGCTTATTGTTGCATGTTATGACATATAACCAACTTTAAAAGCAATACCATGCACAAAATGCTCATGCTGTAAATATTTAATAGATGCTGTAATTTTTCTTCTTCAGAACATACCAAAACAAGTCAAGTAGAATCACCATCAGTAACAGAAAACTCATCATCAACAGCAGCAGCAACTTCAGCATTAACTTCAAATGGATCCAGTGAGCCAGCACCAACAGTAGATACAGTGGAAGAATAATGATTGTTGAATAAGATTCTCGGATGATTTGACAGTGCCCAAGTCCTCAAGGGGTCATTTATATTTGTATTATACATGTACACATTATGTAACAAGACTATTTATTGTAAGAACCTAAGTAAAGATTAGTTCGGATATGAAGCTGAGTGTCTGCTAATATGCATAACACAAAAATAAATCTCGTTTGTAGATAATTTGGGGATATTTTATTAATAGCATAAAAATTAAATGTGTAAAATGGACATACTTTATCATCATAATTCTTGTTATACCGGTAGATGGTTGCTAAATATTTCTAAATACATTTTTTATCACAAATTGTCCTGATGGCTTTGTTAAAAACTTAAATTATTATTAAAATTTTACTTTTGCGACCATAAATGCTATGCTTGTCTTTTAGGGAGGGAGGGGGGGGGGGGGGGGGAGAGAGAGAGAGAGATTTTCTGAGAAATTAAGAATTTGTAATGTTTATATACCTTGGTAAAGGATTGAGCAGGAATTCTCAAATACTCAAAACACTTGACGTAGATGATGTGTTCATGCCAGTGAAAATAGGTGCATCTTTCTTTTTAAATTTTTTATTGAATAATGTGAACCTAAGGCACATATTTTGGTCTTGAATTGAAAAAGTTTTCATGCTTGTACTTGATACAAAGTTGAAAACAAAATGCACTTCCTTCCATTTTTGTTTAAAAGTTTAATTAACATTTTTATCAACAGTGAAAACAAAGAAAGTATTTATTTTGTTTTATTTGAAAAATACTATGTTCTTTGACATAAAACACATTTTGGGATGGTAAGATTTTTATAGGTTGAAACTGATTTTGCCATGGTGATATTAAACTATTTAAATTTTAAATGGGGTTTACCATGTTAAAATCATTTGTACAATTAAAATGAATAAATTCACAACAAATGCTACTGAATCTCAGAGAAATTCTTTTAAAACTGTTGTTGTTGATGCATATGTGACACAAAAAACTGTATTTCTTAGCACAGCATGAGTACTTGAGATTTAGAAAAAAGAATCCCGAACAGAAATAATTAACTTTTTGCTTTGTTTGCCAAGGAAGCTTCAGTTGGTAAGTTTAAAACAGTTGGCATACATACAAGTTTTCTTTGCAATTTTATTATTGCCTTATCTAGATGTTAATTAATTTTTTCCACATTTACAGTATAAAATCACTGGTGCTCTGCATTGTGTAAACTTGATTGATTAAAGGTATGCTTTACTTAGTTCTTGTAAAAGTTTAAAGTTTGTTAAGTTTTGAGCATTTTTTTCCTTTACCAGTGTAGACATATAATATTTTTTAACTTCTTAATGTTAAGAAACAATATTTTATTATTTATATTAGCAATATTATAGTATTTTTTTTAGTACTAAGTTAGGGGACATCCATTGTTGTATTTGATTTTCTACTTTAAGAATCCTAATGTATAGGGAATGGCTGTTAAAACAAGTATAAATTAGATGGTGATTATTATGTAGCTGTAAATAGCTATTTTATATGCATGCTGCATTCCATTGGTTGATGTTCAGTGAAAATACAATGTATGCACAACATTGTCTCAGTATTACTTATCATGTGGTTTTTCATGATAAGTGTTGTTATTACACAAGCGTTTAGTTGTAATCAAAATGTAAATGTTTAATCCATTTGATGTTCTCTCTACTATATGTCAATATTTTTGCAAGCTCATTATTATATCATGTGTTTTTTTATCTTTTGTTACAAAGAATTCAGTTTTGAGAACCTGTCTAAAAGTTTTCTATGGTCATTATTACAATATAATGTCTTTTTTCTTGTTTGTTTTGGCTACGTTGCACCAGCACATTTGTGACATCCAGCTATTATTGATGAAGGAAGACCCAGACTAAAGTCTAGGTAGAACCACTGGCGCCCCACAGGTAGCAGGAACATCTCCCCACATGAATGTTCTTACCATGACTGGGACCCAAACCCTCGCTTTATGGGGCTTCGGAGTTACAATTCGGCGACTCTTAACCACTCGGATCACTGGTGACTCACAATATAATGATGGAGGCACATATGGCGAAATGGTAGAGTCTCTGTCTTGTAACTTCGCTGACTGCTTCTGTCACCCCGTGAGTTCAAGTCCTGTTTGGAGCGAAAGCCTTCATGTGGAAATTTGTCTGGGGTCGTTCTCCATAAAAACCCTAGAAGTCTCTATAATGACCATAATAGATTGCTGTGGTGTATTTTAAAACACAACAAGCGATATAATGATATGATGTATGGATATTAACAAAGAAAAACATACATCTTTAAATCTGGTCATATTATATGGAAATTATTACTGTTGTTTCTGTTGTTATTGTTTGTTGTCAGGCTTGCATGTATTTAGGCTAATTCG
Organism: Sinonovacula constricta; assembly: GCA_007844125.1. Classification (NCBI taxonomy): domain Eukaryota; kingdom Metazoa; phylum Mollusca; class Bivalvia; order Cardiida; family Solecurtidae; genus Sinonovacula; species Sinonovacula constricta. The sequence goes on along the minus strand of CM017560.1, from coordinate 48,787,704 downwards.
GGATATATGTTGTTTATAAACTTTACTCTTGTCATTTGGCATTTTCATTTATCCAACACTGAAATTTACCATCCAGTTTTGATTTTATTGATATTTTAAATATTATTTTTCTTATCTAAAATTGACATGAAAGAGTCTCTTTTTCTGAAGTAAGAAAAGTCCTCATGTTATGTCATATTATATTAGTGGATGCTTTAAGAAGGAAGTAAAAAGATTAACGATATGTGTCCATATGGAGATTCAAACCCACAACCCCAAGGCAGTTTAGGCCTATGTTGGATACTCTTAAATAGTAGGTGTTGCATTACATATTCTGTACCTTAGATGATTTCATCACAGCAATAAATTTATCATTTTTCTTCATTTACTTTAAACAATGTTATTTTTTACACAAATGTACAAATGGTGCTATCACTTGTGTTCTTGAATATTTTTATCTTGAAAATTTCTTCCATCACAGTTAACAATATTACTAATTTCTTTCCACAATGCAACATTTTATTCAGCATTGATCATTGACCAACTTACAAAATGCTGATGAAGGGTCAGTGTGAATAAATACCAAGGCAACTCTCATTGGTAAAAACTCCAGACAACACCATATACTGAATTGTGCCTTTTAAACGTCCCACAGGGGAAAGATTATTCTGGGTGTACTGAAGTCATAAAAAACAAAATCAATTCCTGACAGTACCGCTTTCAATGGTGCATGAATACGTCACTTGATCCTTTAAACACTTCACCTTAAAAGTGGTACCTGACAATTTGGAAGAAAGATTTTTTTCTCAAATAACGAAATTTGTCATTGTTATCTGAAAAGATCCGGCAAAATTCTGTTCATTGATGCCCTAGAGCTGTGTGAGTATAGTAAAGCATAAATCCTGACTGGTCATTGCAAACAGGTATTTCCAATTTGAGCCATGATATCAAAAATAACACTCCTTGTCATTACAAAAGACACGTTTCCAATTTAAGCCATGCAGCACAGTTAGCTATTTTTAAACTTAGAAAACCATGTGGCCACTTACTTTTGAGATCAAGTTACATGATCATACGGGTAATCAGCTCTGGCATCGATATCTATTTTAGCTGACATTCCCATCGTGCTTATAGATTTGGAAATAATGGATATTGGAAGTGTTATTTTCACGATTTGTACTGTCTTACAATTGAGGTAATATTAAAAACAGCCTTAACATAAACTAAAGTATAAATAGGAATTATGCACCTATACCCCAAAACAAGTTACTGTTACATGTATTGAATATAATCAAACTATCAGATACCAACTTTAATAAAGAGTCAGCATACTATGTTTTTATATGATTTGGCCATGTTTCCTGAGCATAGCTTTGTTATATAAAATGAATTTTGTCATTTAATATTAACTGGTTGTTTCTTGTTGTTGTTTGCCATGTTTTGTTGTTTGTTATTTTTACCCTTTATTAGGTTTTTACTTAGACAAAAAATACACAGTTTAAAATGCTCTGTTCATTTTGATATTGTTATTCTTCAGCTTCTTCACATCAACATTTTCTGAAAATTGCCATAAAGGTAGCAATCCCTTTCCAGTAAACCCACAGCCAACTGGGTGAGAAGATAGCTCCAAGGTGAAAACAACAATTAGCAATATCAAACATAGGTAGGCAAGTCTCTTCTTGGACTCTTGATGTTGTGTTGTGGTCCCCTTTTGTTTGACAAATGAAGGAACTTTTGTTTAGTTTCCCATGTATAAATAATACATACATGACACTTGGTGTTGAACCGTTCATAGCCTCACTACCTTCCTGAAATTGTTTGAACAGGGAATACTTTTTATGTTATATATATGTATAAATGATAAGACATTGTCTGTATATTGTTTTGTACAACATGTTTCAATATCTTTTCCGGCCTAGCCTTAATAAAAATAGAAATATTTTGCTGTAATGAGTTGTATTAGCTTAGCTTATCTTAGCACAGTGTGCTGAAGGTGAACTTTTCCGATAGCTCTTAGTCTGTTGTGCGTCGTTTCGTTGATATTTCCACATTTTAATTGGTTTTGAAAATACTAATCAATATATTAATAGCTATCAGGAAACATTATTTTTGCTTTAAAATGCTTTTAATAACATTATGAACTGTATGTCCTAACAAAGATCATAGGGAAGCTCATGCTTGTGTAACGCAGGCCTGCACTCCCCAAAGGTCACCCATCCGTACACCGGCTACGGTAACCGTTGCTGGATGTCGGAGACCTCGTACCACTATGATTTCGTACCACTACAAAGTCGTGCCATTCTTGGAGACTTTGTACCACCTATAGAATATATAGTATGCGTTGATGATTAATGTTTTTGCACATATTAAGTACCCATTAATAGGCGAGTAAATGATGAGTAATTACAGAAAATTGGTGTGAAAAATAGGACAAACACTTGGTACAGCTTAATAAAATTTATTCAATAATATTTTAATAAAATATAAAGCACATTTTGTGATTTATAGCACCAGAAACAATACATATTGCGCTGCATTTAACGTAACTAATATACACAAACTAATATACACAAGTTGCATAATCACACACATACACACACTCTGCATAAATATTGAGCTGCATTTAACATAACTTATATACACAAACTAATATACACAAGTTGTCTAATCACACACATACACACACTCTGCATAAATATTGAGCTGCATTTAACATAAGTTATATACACAAACTATTGTACACAAGTAGTCTAATCACACTTATTTATTTTTTCAAAATAATGGCAAACATGAACATAACGACAAATTAGCATAGAACATTTATTGAATCAAATACTAAAACAAATTCATTTCATTGTTCAATAAAAATATTACAAGAACATTGTTAATAGTAATTTAAGCATTAACTTTGGAAACAACCGTTGCTTACCCGCTTAAACTGCGTCGCTGAATAGTTAACGCCACTGCGAGGCTGGTTTGTTCAAAGCGCTTATATCTACCTCTGTGACCGTTATGTAAGTCCACCTTCCGAGAAACCTCATCCCGAGACTTGGCCATGGACGTTCTGTGGGCACGAAACTGCAGTCCGGCAGTTTACTATCCCTCCGATGTAATGCAGGCCGGTGCTCTCCAACGGTCACCCATCCGTACACCAGCCACGGTAACCGTTGCTTAATCGCGCAACTTTGGAAGTCGCTTAAACCTCGTCGCATCGTCGGTTATCCCCCCGTTACATTACTCCGCTATGCTGCGTTATGTACCCGTGGGACAATTGGCTAGGACAATCTCGTAGTCATAAAAAATTAATGAGGCAGTTTCATTGGTGCCGTAAGGAAACCACCATGGACAACTAGCCAATGAAATTACGCTTTACATCTAAGGTTCGGTTTACCACTCAAAATGGCGACCTCCATGAGTAAACATGTGCGTTGGTTTCTATTTTTAGTAAGAAAATCCCAGTATGACGTCATTGAGATTGAAGAGTATTTTATTGTAACATGCGATTTCACAATCGTACCTACTCGGCGATCTCCGGCAAGCTTCGGAGATAATGCCTCGTATGTAATTGTATGAATACACCAGTTGGTGATTTGCCCCGGCGAATAACTTCTCATTGCATTATGTAAACAAAGATGGCTGACTTTTCAAAGTGCATGCAGTACGCTTTAGATATAATGGAGATTCAATACTCCTTGAAAGAAGAGCAGATTGCTTCGTTGAAGAATATTTCTAACTTAGTTGATACTGTATGTATATTACCAACTGGATTTGGTAAAAGAGTAATATACCAGTTATTACCCTGCATGCACTCGGATCACGCTTCGGTGACGTCTATAGTCGAAGCTTGCCGGAGATCGCCGAGTAGGTACGATTGCCATTTTGGAAGTAGTTCGTCAATATGGCGGCGACCGCATTATATCCGAGGTGATTACGTAAAGGACGGAATTACCCGAGGAGTTCCGAGTGGCGATTTCATTGGAAGAAGATTGGTCTCCCCTGCCTCATGCATATTCGTGAAAACGAGATTTTGCTAGTCAAATTTCCCACGGTATGTATGGAGTGTAACGGAAGAAAGTACTGTGGTTGCCGACGATGACCTCGTCGCTGAAGAGTTAAACCAGTCCGGCATTTGACTATGTCCCCGGCTGCCTCCATTGTAACGCAGGCCGGCGCTCTCAAACGGTCACCCATCCGCACACCAGCCACGGTAACCGTTGCTCGTTAACCCAGCAGCGAGACTGGTTTGAGGCGCTTTTATTTCTGCCTCTGCGGTCGTTACACTTGTGTACATCGGTAGGCCTATCGGTGTCTGTAAATTACGATTAAATTACCATTTATATGTTTTAAAGTCATAACCGTTTATTTTTAAAATGTTAAAATTTCTTACACTTAACCTTTTAGAAAAATATGTTAAAATATCATAAACTGGTTCTAATCTCGCTCAACAAGGCCACGGATGAGTTTTCTGCTTGGAAGACGGGGTTTCGTTTATCGGGAAATCACGTGACCTCTGAGGTGACGATTGGATTGCGGCAAAATGTTTACATAGAGATCTGCGTGCGCAATTTGACAAAATATCCGCTCACTTTATTCATCGATGAGTATTTCACACACGGACTTCAAATGTATTAACATCTTTAATTTGTTTTACCATGTATGGATTTGGCAGCAGTGTATATATTGGTAACACGTGGTTACATTGACATACCTACATGCAGTAGACCTTTGGACAGTGATCACAAAACCAAGCTGAAAAGAAAGGAAAGCTGAAAAGAAAGGAAAGGACCAGAAGAAGGTGTATTGATTTTATTTGTTATGTAATATTTTAAAAAAAAAATCTTTCCATTTCATTCTAAAACTCTCATTTACACAACAGCTGTAATCAGTTCACACTTACACTAACCTGCATGTATTGCATTGAACTAACAGCTTAATATTGTATCCTATGTTCCAGATTTTTTAGACAAGGTCAAATTGATGCAAAAGTTTAAGATTGTGTTAGTTTTTCATGAATTGGATGCCTTTTGATGGTATTTCTTTTATTCGTAAAAATTAACACCAATCTATTTTAGCAATACATTACATTACATTTGCATTTGTTGAAAGTATGTGTATTAGTAATGAAATACGTAAAATATTTTTTTTCTACTTTCGTTTTCGTGTTTCGGAAATTCCAAATCAGTTGTTAACGGGCGGATCAAGCGTTGGGGATGGGAGGCGATCTTTATATCACTTGAAGTATTATTGCCACATATGTGTCCAGTGCTACAGATAAGACGAGTAAGCACGTAATTACCTATAACTAACATGTCTTGATAAAACGCATTGAAATCATAATATTTGTATTAAAAATACTTGCTATGAAAGTCCTTTAAGCAACTAATATGCAGGAAATGACACTGTTTGGCTTATAGTTAACAACACGTGTCCTGTGCTTGCTCAATTAGGTCACCCAGAAAAAGATATGGATCCGCCCCTGTAGTTGAAATGCATAAAAGCACTCTCTCACAGTGTTTGTTCATTACATTTATAAGACATAAGAACGATATGTGTGTGCAGGAAGATGCGAATGCGTGTCAAAAACATCCTATAGGTTGGTGTCTATTATGTGAGAAACGAAAGTAGGAGTACCAAGCGGTGGGTTAGTGAATGAATCGATGGGTGGGTGATTAAGGCGATATATTGGTGAATGGGTTAGTGGATAAATTGGTGGGTGGATGGCTAGGTAGGTAGATAGGTAGTTATGTTTGTAGGTTGGTGGATATATCAGTGGGTTGGTAGGTAAGTATGTATGTAGATCGGTCGGTCAGTAGGTTCATGTAGAAAGGCAGGTGGAAGGGTAGGTATGTTAAAGGGATGTATAAAGATAGTTATGTTTGTAAGTAAGTGGGTAGGTCAGTCGGTCGGTCAGTAGAAAATGTTGGTCGGTCGTTAGGTCTGTAGGTAGGTCGGTAGGTTGCTCTTCAAGTAAGTCAGTCATTAGATCGATTGGTCGGTTGGTATGTACGGAGGGGGGTGGTAGGTCGGTAAGGTAGATAGGTGGGTAGGAAGGTGAGTAGGTTGTTCGATCGGTCGGTCAGTCAGAAAGTCGGTAAGTTGGTTGGTAGGTAAGTGGGTAGGTAGGTAGGTCGTTAGGTAGGTAGGGCATTCGGTATGAAGTTCGATAGGTAGGTCTCCAGGTGGGCAGGTAGGTGGATAGGCCGGTCTGTCGGTCTGTTGGTAGTTTGTTGGTCGAAACTTAGGCCAGTATTATACAAACTTTATACAAACTACAAGCGAAATTGCAATTGCTTTACACGTGACACTCCTACACACGGATTAAAACATTACACAAGAACATCTGGCATACCAGTGAAAAGCATTGTTGGAAATTTTATGACACTGACGTAGGTAAATCAACTCTTCAAAGGATCATTGACGTTGCTAATTGCATCTTTTGTGTGAATAGATTTATTATTAACAAACATATAAGCACTTTAAGTAGTTGTCCTATATACGCAAGAAATGTGAGAAACTTAATAAACTACATTAAAGATATATTATAAATGTTACTTTAAAAGAAGTTGCAAAATAATTTGTAAAAACGCAACAGCACAAAGCCCCCGTTTCAAAACTAAACACGCACTTCATACAATATAGACCAAATATTTTCAAAATGCTTTCAGTGCTTCACAATGTAAACTGTATACTGTTTTAACCCGAATATTCATTCCTCTGATAAAAAACCCCACCCCAAAACCTCTTGTTATTATTTTGTTTAAGCAGATAAAACTCAATTGCAACATACAAATGCAATCGGAACACCTCGGATAATTCACGAATCATCCCTCGGATGTATGTAGGTAGTCGGATCACCTCGGCCATTTTCCTAAATGGGACTACTTTTGATACAGACTTCAAAACAAAGATGGCAGCTCGGATGACAGCTCATTACAGTACAATGTCTGTAAAACTTCATTTTGTGGCGTCTTCAAATTTTAATCATCCAATTTTAATTTACCCAGCGCAGAAGACACGCAGCTGTCAAACGATGGCATTTTTTATGTTTTGTGCGAACTACATTTTAGGCATATTCTTCTTCCGACTTACAGCGAACAAAACGATCGTGATTTCAATATCATTGCACTAGCTACATCCGAGGGATGATTGTCCAGAGGACGGAATTACCCGAGGAGTTCCGATTGACGTTTCAATGCAATCGGAACTCCTCGGGTAATTCCGTCCTCGGGACAATCATCCCTCGGATATATCTGGTGCAAAAATATTAATGAAATCACGATCGTTTTGTTCGCCGGAAGTCGGAAGAAGTACATGCCTAAGTAGTTCGCACAAAACATAGACGCTGCCATCGTTTGACAGCTGCGTGTCTATAGTGTCTATATCGTTCTATAGTGAGCTGTCATCCGAGCATCCATCTTTGTTTTGACGTCTGTCACAAAAGAAGTTCCATTTAGAGAAATGATAGAGGTAATCCGACTACCTACATACATCCGAGAGATGATTCGTGAATTATCCGAGGTGTTCCGATTGGTTTCAATGTAAGCGACGCCATTTTGGCCATTGTTTGTCTTACTTAGTTACTGCGAGGACCCGTTGCTGTGGTAGGTGTGGCTACAGCACGTCTGAGGATCGGTCAATTATCAGGTAGGTCTGTAGCTAGCTCAGTAGGCACGCCAGGAGGTAGGTCGGTCCGTTAGTGGTCGGTTGTTCGGCATGTAGGTCAGTCCGTTGATAGGTCGGTTGATCTGTCGGTCGGTAGGTCGATAGGTAGGTCTGTCTGTATGTAGGTCAGAAGGTGGGTCGGTTACTTGGTTGGTAGGTCGGTCGTTAGGTAAGTAGATCAGTTGGTAGGTTGGTCGGTCGTTAAGTCGGTCGGTTGGTAGGTAGGTAGGTTGGTAAGTAGACTGGAAGGTAGGTAGGTTAGTATGTAAGCTTGTAGATAGGTGGGTAGGTCAATCGTATGGTCGGTAGGTTGGTAGGTAGTTGGGTTATGTAAGTTGATCAGTCGTTAGGTAGGATGGTAGGTAGGTAAGTTGGCCGGAAGTTTTGTAGGTTGGTCGGTGGGTTGGTCGGTAGGTAGGTTGGAAAGGTACTCTGGAAACATGGTAGGTTCGTAGGTAGGTAGATAGGTAGGTAGGTAGGTCAGTATGTAGGTCGGTCGGTTGGTAGGTTGGAAAGGTAATGTGAAAGTCAGGTAGGTTGGTAGGTCGGTCGGTAGGTAGGTAGGTCAGTATGCATGTCGGTAGGTCGGTTGGTCCGTAGGTCGTTTTCTGGTAGGCAGCTACATGTAGGTATGTAGGTCGGTCGGTTGGTAGGTAGGCCAGAAGGTTAGCTTGAAGGTAAGTGGGTAGGTAGGTAATTAGGTCAATCGTTTGGTCAGTAGGTTGGCCAGTCCATCAGTCTTTTTAGTTGAAATCCCTATCCTACATCTTTATAGATTACGAAATAATGAACAACTAAAGTAATACTCTTACAGGGGTAAGATGTTGTCACATGTATTAGATACAGTCAAACTGTCGGATACCACCTGTAACTTGTGAAGTTAAATAGTGGACTTACGTGATCCGGAATTCATGAAAGTCACTTAATTTCTTATTTATAGGCTGACTTGATATCAACCCGCTTCAACCCTTATATAAATAAACTGTTAGCAACTTTATTGTGTTTTCTTTTCTTCAGCTATCATGGACGAAGTTCCAGGCCAGGGGGATCAGGTGACGGGCAGCCTGGCAGACAGGTCTGATCCCCATATCAATGACATTCCATGTGATCTTTGTGCGAAGTCAGAACAAGTTACAGGCGCTTCAGGATTCTGTCGGGACTGCAACGACTTCCTCTGCAGCATCTGTATCATTTACCACCGAAAGGTTAAAGCACTAAATGATCACATAATTCTTGAAGGTGACCAAATGCCCAATGAACGGCCAGTTACTGTCAATGTAGAGAAATGTTCCAAACACCCGGACAGGCCAGTGGAAATGTATTGTACAGACGAAGAGGTCATTGGATGTACACTGTGTTTCATCGAAGAACACAAAACCTGTCAGAATGTTGCACTGATTTCAACTGTTTTAAAAAATGTAGAACAATCGGATTATGTTGCCGACATTAAACAGATTTCAAAGAAACAGAGAGAACTATGCAACACGTTTAGGGGAGTAATACAAAAGTACCGAATGATAAATGAACAATGTCAAGCGAGATGTTTAGAAAGCTTTCAAACATTCCGGGCAGAGATTGAAGCTGTTCTAGACATATTAAGAGAGAAAATATCGCAAGAGGCTAAAAAGTTACAGAAAGAGAATACAGACAAACTGAATAATCTGGAAGAAATGATTTCATCGCACGAACAGCATTTAGAGTCATGCATGCAGGATATTGACAGGTTGGCACACAATCAGCAGCATATTGACCAGTTGTTTATAACCGTGAAGAAAAATAAGAAATGGATAACTGAAGAAGTCAAACAACTAGAACAACTTGGTGACAGTACAAATATGTCGGACTTTTACGTTGATTATGATCAGTCAATCAAACGGTCACTCGAGAATGTATGCAAGGTCAAAGTGAAGCAACCCGCCACTAAATGTACCGATGTATCTAAGGTATACGTCAAGTCACCAGAAGACACAGAAGATTGTACTATCCGTGGTATACTGGTTGTAGCAGAGACAAAACTTTTTTTGACTGATATGGGCAATGCATGTCTCAAGTTGATTGATATGGAAAGTGACAAAATAATCCAGAGACGGTCACTACCATCTGCGCCATGGGATATAACTGAACTTCCTGGGACCCGTATAGCACTGGCCCTCCCATTAAGTAAGCAAATACTGTTCTTCACCGCAGACCATAATATGGATTCCTGTGGTGGTATAACTGTGACGGGCGAATGTCGGGGTCTGCACTGCACCGGAGACAGACTTTACGTAGTGTACAAAAATCCAGAAGCACATATTGAGGTTCTGAACTTGGAAGGTAAAGTCATCCAGTCAATCCAACGGGATCCTTCAGGATGTGCCTGGGTTCAGAATCCTTGGTATTTGACATTAGATTCTAAAAACATGTGGATCTATGTTAATGATCAAGACAAACACATTGTTCAGAGTATGAATGCGTCAGGAGTCATCAAGTGGCGATACCAGAACACGCAACTAAAATGTCCATTGGGCGTGGTTGGCGGTGATGCTGGGTGTCTGTATATTTGCAGCTCGAATAATCACTCCATCCACGTGGTGTCTGCTGACGGTACAAGGCTTGCCGTAATATCACAGGGGGCATCCGGAATACGTCTTCCTCAAGCTGTATTTTACAGCAGCCTCAATAGAACCCTGTATGTGTCTTGCGAAGCGGCCGGTAATCGCAACTATATCAGTAGACTTCGTCTGCAGTAACGTCAGCATATAAAAGGTTTATTCCTTACGTCCATGCGCCGGCTTGTTTTTCCCAACTGCCGTGATATTGCTGTACGTAACAAAGTTTGTGTTGGTAAAAGATTGCAATCTAATTGTACCTTAATGTTACGTAGATTGAAAATGTTAAAAGCGTTCATTTTTACTTTTTGTAGTGGACTGATATACGTAGAAAATGTTTTAAAATTGGTCAGTCATGAGTGTCCATTTTCTTCCAAAACTGTCACCATAAAATTGTATATGTTGTCTTCTCTTCATCATCGATTTACATTTGAATGATTAAACCCTATCTCAATCTCTGTTGATAACAGCGGTACAAAAAATCAATTATATGTTTTTAATCTTTTTATTGATGTTATGTATTTTCTCACAGTATTTCTTTTTTTATTAACTTGAACATTTGAACTTTGATCCAATGATTTTCTTTTTTCTTGAACATGTTTGACTTCTGTAGAAGGTTAATTGAGCCGTTCCTGTATATTGTTATTTTGACATCATCTTGTGATTTAAAATTTTGGGTTACTTATTGTAAAAGAATCTTTTACTGTAATTCTAACATTGATTGAAAGCTGTATGTTTGAATCTGCACATGCTCTTGGATTGGTTTGAATTGACAAATATTTAATAACAAAACAAATGAATGAACAATTTTAGACTCAGGCTTATTTGGAGATTTAGAGAGAATTTTGCTGTTTAGGTTGTTTAAGTTTGGAAGTCGCCCTTTGATTGTTTTTACTTGTTGCATGCTACATTTTAATATGTACATGTACTATAATTATGTTATGTTGACTTTCTATGTCGTGATAAGCTGATATGTTCTTTTTTCCTCCTGTTTCATAATAAAGAAAGAATCAGTCATGAGTATGTTCTCCCGTTTAGCTTACTAAGTCTGTCAATTGAGACAAGAATATCTTCATTTCTTTGTATGTTTTAGTTCATAATAAATTATGTTATTATTTTAAAACACGTTTAACACTACTTTTTTCATAACCTTAATATATTTGCTAATATATCAAACATATATGACAATGCCAACATATTCGTTTAACTTTTTACGGGTTTCAAAATTGCTTTCTGATCACCAGTCGGAATTACGAACTCTAATTTTTACAAAAACATGACATCGAGTAGTTCAAAAATCTTAATGTGTCTATTTATATCATTTAAGATTTGTTTGGTCGAAAACATATAAATAATGCCAGAACGAAATCAAGTTTGGAAAAAATGTCTTTTGAGCAGATTGAATCCTGATAATCACAGCTTATAAGCACAACGCAAAACATGATACTTAGATGTCAGTGTTTCTAACAATAATTTGTATCTGAAGTATAAAGATTTGGTGAATACAGGTCTTTAAATATTTTTCTTTTAATGTTTTGATTAGCAGTGGATAAGCCCCTGTGACGGACATATGTCACGGGTTGTTCATAGTCTAACAATCTTTCTAATGTGATCTGAACATTACGTCCATGGAGAGTATAGCAAACAGTGTATACAGGTTGTTGTGTATTGTTGTTATATTTTAATTAAATCTTTCCATATAATTCCTGTTTTTCATTAAAACATAAAAAAGAATTTGTTTTGATTATTCATTTATTTCAACAGTCCCTGCAGATAACTTACTTTATTCATGATATGTCATTTAGTAATATGATAGTTGTTATATTGTGTAAATGTAACGGGTGGCAGTGTCTTTCCCAGAATACAAAGCAAATTGTTGTATTTTGGTGTTTTATTTGGCTTAATCATCCAAGGAAGCGGATGTACAAAACATATTATGCATAAGAGTTTCGCGACAAATTATATCTGCACAAACATTCGTCCCCTGTTTTCTACGAAAAGGATTTAGTCACCCTTTATTTCTTCTTGTTACACATATTTTATTAGTTTGAGTTTGTTTAAGAATAATACATATTCAGCCAAAACGAGTTAAGTGATACAAATCCGTAAAATACATGTCACACGAGTCTCAAACACCCAAAATGCGCCTAAAACTTGCTAAAATGTGGTACAGTTTACAGTGTTACAGTCTAATAGTAAATTATATTTGGTCCTACATCGATTACGAACATTGTGTTTGCTGGGCCAAAAAGATGCCTAAACCCCTCTAAAAATCGTGTCACAATTTGGGGGATATACGTTTCTAACGCTAGTTTTAAACACTTTAGCCTACAAAAATTAAATAGAAAGTGCCGATTTTAATAGACGACAGTTTAAAGGTCTTTAAATACCAAAACGTATACATGTTTTCGTTATTTTGTGTAAACAGAGAAGATATTCAGTGTGTCCAATAAAATGCGGTGAATTACGTTACCGTTTTTGCACAGCAAACATTCACTATTTATTAGACGCATTCAGACTACATATCATGTTAATTCAGTAGTACTCTATAAGATAATGAATGTTGATCATGACATTTTCCATAGACCCGCTAATGAAAATTGTAAAAATGCATGACAAACAGACGACCCTAATAAAAGGCATAAATTGTGAATTACGTTACTGCATATTTTTACACTGAACGGTATGTTTGGTAGCCTTATAATTTAGTACAATTAAAAGATCCACAACATTAGTTTAATAAATCCCGAAAGCATAGTACATATTAAACGTTTAATGACTTTATGTGAATTTCGTTACTGTGAATTACGTTATACACGTTTTTGTTATATCGCTTATAAATAGTCTCTTATTTATAAATAGACTCCCCGACCTCGCAATACCGAAACAAGTCTATGATGTATCTCGTTGCTAATCATGACAAGATCTTTGGATTAAAAGCTTCTTGGCAATATTGGGAGGCCGGGCACGGAAAAGGCCCCTGCGACGGCGTCGGGGGGTATATCAAAGCGCCTGGCGGACCTCGCTGTTAAATGACAAACAGCGGTCATACAGTCAGCACAGGATTACTACAACTGGGGGAGTTCTTTACAAAACAGTCAGACAAAATACGTTTGTGTGCCTAAAGAAGAGTGCGACAACGCACACACACAGGTAACTTCTTTTGTCATGAAGCCTATTAAAGGAACCATGGACATACACAGTGTCGTTCAAATGATCAGCGGCACAATCGGAGTGCGAAATACATCCTGCTTTTGTAAAGAATGCTTTGAAAATGTGGCTTTTAAAGCCAAATGTGAAGGGTGGACATTTCACACTATAGAAAATGAAATTCGAGATGAAGATCGAGAAACGCTTGACCGGAAACAGGAAACTCTTACCCAAGGTCAGGAAACAGAGGCTATGGACGCTCAGGAAACAGGACCAAATCACCAGCACACCGATGCCGTATCAATCAAGTAGATGATATTTTGCCTCTAAATACATACGTTGCCGCAAAATACAATGATAACTGGTATGTGGGCAATGTCGTTTCGCATGATCAGGATGATTCGGACTTTCCCTTTCAGGTTGACTTCATGGAGCATGGTAAGGGAAAGGGTTCGCACACTGTAAAATGGCCAAGTCACAAAGATGTCATCTGGAGGTCAAGGGAACAAATTCTGTGCGTCATCCAGGATCCAGTACCTTATGTCACGAGGAAAATGTTCAAATTACTTGAAACTGATGTTCAGATAATCACTAAGGCTTTTGAGCATAGCAAATAAAAACATTCCTAGTTCAGCAGTTACTTGGTGGTATTGTTCAGTCAGGTACCAGTATGCCGTTTTAAAATCCTGACGTTACCATTGTTTTAGTAGCTTTTTTTACCGGAATAAAATACAAAGTTACTTGAAAAGTTGCTTTATGTCTTTAAAAAGTTTGTAATGATATATTACTTCTTCTTAATTACGTTTTGCTAATGATTAACCATTTAATGATATCCGTTGCTATGGTTCACGTTAGATGTAAAACGTGCATCAGACATCATATTTTGCTACATGTTAGTTCATATTCATGAACAAGAAACCATTAGAAGAGTAAATGTATGAAGTCAGGTAATGAACGGCAATTATTTTTAAAGTGCACGGGGTGTAGCTTCTTTCTAGGACGGCAAAATATATTTGTTAAGATGTTAATGTTAGTTAAGCATTCAGTAGAATGTGGAGTTGAAATGATTTTTATGAAATAATGTATCATGATTTGCAAAATTGAGACTTTCGATGCAAATTTTCTGTAATGCGGTGTTAAACATCATCGTATATTTTAAATTGACCCAGGAGAGGAAAAAAGACAACCATTAAGTACGGAAATTCACTAGCACATTGTATGCAATCTATATAAAGAAAGTTTGTGAATTACGTTACTCTTTGTATGTATCTCATTGCTCATGAGTACATAAGAAATATAAATTGTATTTTTCATATGCTGAAATGATTTTTATGACTTTAATATAAATGTGTTAGCGCTAGTTGCATAATATGATTATTTGCAATATAATAAAATTATTTTTCAAAAAAATCGGTTATAAATGAAATATAATCTATGAACAATCTAGTCATAAGTTTGTGTGTTTTACTTTTTTGGTGATTCCTATTGTTCTTGTATATAGTTATGGGTTTTATTAAAACGTTAAAATGATAGAAGTGTTGTGTTTTATCAAAAATGATGAAAAACACAAGGTTTTATAACTGACTGTCAATGGTAACGTAAATCACGCCAAAGTTTTGGTTGCTATCTTAAAACAGTCGTCAAAAAATAATTCCAAATATGTTTTACAAAAACAGTCAAAAATCTACGCTACAGATGTAGCAAATGCTAAAAATATCCCGTATAATCGATTTCCAGACCGTAAATTTCGTGTGACAAATACCAAGCCAGAATTGTATCACATAACTCGTTTTGACTGATTATGTATTATAAACCATCAAACAATGAGAAAAAATATGTAAATTGAGACAGTGTTTCAGAAGAACAGTCATTAGTGATAAAAAAATGAACTGCTTTCAAACTGTTATATATCATGAGTTAAATAAAACAAGATAATGTCGAATGTGTGGTAATAGCCCCCATTTAATCATGCGTACATGTATATTCGATATCATCATACACATATATCAACTATACACAAACCTCGTTAAAATGTCCCTAGAATGTCTAGACTAACTCTTTACGAACTTATGTCACTTTTCTTGTAACTTCTCAATTTCCGGATGGGTATGCGCAAAGACAAATAGTGTAAATAAAATAAAAAATATCAGATCAAAACGAAACATAAAAAACTGATTGTAACCACCTGCACCGGGAGTTAGAGTTCTAGGAAGATATACAATTTATAAATAAACAACATAAAAAATAAATCTTATAATCTATCTGACTGCTGTACAATATGTACTCGAAAAAATGCTTCTGTAACTAAATAGTTAAAAAAGATCAGTTTGAGATAAAAAGAACTAGTTAACAACGTTATATAATACATTTCTGCGGGGTAAATTTTGATAAGAAAGGTTATTGAGACCCTTGGATTTGTTAATCCTTTATGCCTGATTAGTGCTAGGTACTCATGGCGTTCAAAGTGCAAGAGTACTTAGTACTAATTCGGAGAATCGAATATACAAATTTTATCAATTACCTCGTGTGGTATTTATATACGTGTATCTTAACTTACAATGCATTAATTATACCGCCGAATAGTTACGAATGGGTACTCTTGGTGAACCCATACAACCGCGTAGAACCGTGTCCACGTGTGTACTCGACATGCGATCCTAATCAATTGACATGCTAACCAAAGCTTCCACAACAATGCTAGTTTGCTCAAACGTTTGACCCTACATTAGGAAAAATAGGAGATCGAACAGAGAAAAAAATTGCACACGCTTAATTTTCCCTGAATTTGGATCACCCAGTTATACTGGGATTCGTTTTGTCATATTCTGATTTCCGATATTATTGCAGTATTTTGGTTCTATATTTATATGTTTGAAAATGTGTTGTTGTTTTTTCATTCCGAAAATAAAAACGTGGTCAGCAAAATCGAAAGATCTTGCTTTTATTTACAGAACGGATGTAACAAAATTAATTTTAGCATACTTTGTCTGAGAAAGACCCACATACCAAACGTATTAATTTAAGATGCCATAACATGTAAGTTATCAAAATGTTTGACTTTACACCATGAGTAATATACAAATGCCAACAATACAACATTTCATCAACAACTGTCAATTCCAATTTATCAAACATATAACGTCAACACTTCTGTTGTTTGTTTTATGTTGAAAAAGATTCCATCGGGTCGAAGTCATCGATGTTGTTTTCAAAACAACGTCGTTTGCAATGGTTGTCAAGGCCACCTCATATCTATTTTTAGACAATATCATTTACTGGCAAACTGCACTTGTCAAGAGTAGAGATCGAATCCTATCGCGAACAGGCAAAGGTAAAGGACAGTGTGAAAACATGTGTACTGACTTCTGTTTACCTTAATCATGAACAGTAAAAATGTCATCTATGGTCAACGGTTAGACTACATTCAGTCAGAACACCCATGCCTCAATAGACAACTAACAAATGCAACTTGTTGATCTTAGTATAAGTCACATTATAATTATTATATTATAATATCGTTTATGCCATGTCAGTAATAGTCAAACACATATATTTGTAGACACATTGTCAGAGACATTTGTACATAAATAGTCAGACATTTGTAGATACATAGTCAGAGACATTTGAAGACACACAGTCAGAGACATTTATAGATACATAGTCAGAGACATTTGTAGATACATAGTCAGAGACGTTTGTACATAAATAGTCAGACATTTGTAGATACATAGTCAGAGACATTTGAAGACACACAGTCAGAGACATTTATAGATACATAGTCAGAGACGTTTGTAGATACATAGAGACATTTGTAGATACGCAGTCAGAGACATTTGTAGATACATAGAGACATTTGTAGATACGCAGTCAGAGACATTTGTAGATACATAGTCAGAGACGTTTGTAGATACATAGAGACATTTGTAGACACATAGTCAGAGACATTTGTAGATACATAGAGACATTTGTAGATACGCAGTCAGAGACATTTGTAGATACATAGTCAGAGACATTTGTAGATACATAGAGACATTTGTAGATACGCAGTCAGAGACATTTGTAGATACATAGTCAGAGACGTTTGTAGATACATAGTCAGAGACATTTGTAGACACATAGTCAGAGACATTTGTAGACACATAGTCAGAGACATTTGTACATAAATAGTCAGACATTTGTAGATACATAGTCAGAGACATTTGAAGACACACAGTCAGAGACATTTATAGATACATAGTCAGAGACATTTGTAGACACATAGTCAGAGACGTTTGTAGATACATAGTCAGAGACATTTGTAGATACACAGTCAGAGACATTTGTAGATACATAGTCAGAGACATTTGTAGATACATAGAGACATTTGTAGATACGCAGTCAGAGACATTTGTAGATACATAGTCAGAGACGTTTGTAGATACATAGTCAGAGACATTTGTAGACACATAGTCAGAGACATTTGTAGACACATAGTCAGAGACATTTGTAGACACATAGTCAGAGACATTTGTACATAAATAGTCAGACATTTGTAGATACATAATCAGAGACATTTGTAGATACATAGTCAGAGACGTTTGTAGATACATAGTCAGAGACATTTGAAGACACACAGTCAGAGACATTTATAGATACATAGTCAGAGACGTTTGTAGATACTTAGTCAGAGACATTTGTAGATACATAGTCAGAGACGTTTGTAGATACATAGTCAGAGACATTTGTAGATACATAGTCAGAGACGTTTGTAGATACATAGTCAGAGACATTTGAAGACACACAGTCAGAGACATTTATAGATACATAGTCAGAGACATTTGTAGATACATAGTCAGAGACATTTTTAGACACATAGTCAGAGACGTTTGTAGATACATAGTCAGAGACATTTGTAGATACATAGTCAGAGACGTTTGTAGATACATAGTCAGAGACATTTGAAGACACACAGTCAGAGACATTTATAGATACATAGTCAGAGACATTTGTAGATACATAGTCAGAGACATTTGTAGACACATAGTCAGAGACATTTGTAGATACATAGAGACATTTGTAGATACGCAGTCAGAGACATTTGTAGATACATAGTCAGAGACGTTTGTAGATACATAGTCAGAGACATTTGTAGACACATAGTCAGAGACATTTGTAGACACATAGTCAGACACATTTGTAGACCCATATTCAGAGGAATTTGTAGACACATAGAGACATTTGTAGATACGCAGTCAGAGACATTTGTAGATATATAGTCAGAGACATTTGTAGACACAGTTAGAGGCATTTGTAGACACATAGTCAGAGACATTTGTAGCTACATAGTCAGATATATTTGTAGACACATAGCTAGAGACATTTGTAGATACATAGAAAGAGACATTTGTAGACACATAGAGACATTTGTAGACACATAGTCAGAGACATTTGTAGATACATAGAGACATTTGTAAAAAGTAAATAATATTGTTTGATTTGTTCTCGATTTTTTTAAATAAAACATGTTTCAATTAATTAAACGGGATAAATAGGTACATACCGTGTTGAATATGATATATAAAGATGGTTGTGCGATTAAAAGTTTTGTTTTAAACTATACCAATACAGATGGAATGAACATACAGTAAATTATAAAAGAACACAATTGTGAACTTATATCACTTGTTACAGTCAGGCAGTTCTGGATCATGTTTAATTCCAGATAATTTATAATTGTGGTAAGGCAATTACTCTGAACTTTCAATTCGTAGATTGTTTTGATAAACATCATTCTTTTGCATGTAATTCGAACAATAAACAATGTCGTCTCATGAGAAAAGTACCATAACACCGGTCAACAATAGCGCATTTAAAATACAGCAAGATTTTGGTATAAATACCAACAAATTATGATCATTTCAAAATGTCAAGAATGTGTGCATTTTGATTATTTTTTGTATAAATAATGAATAATGTTTTCTATCTTTTTAGTTAACGATTAAACGCTTAAAGTCAGGTAGTTCTGGAACACCTACTTCTATAAAAGAGCTTGGTCACACAACTTTTGACACCGTGTCAGCTCTGTTAACATACGATTGACTTCTCCGTATATGGTGTTCCGAAACATCTGGGACGGTGGGACCATAGATCACAGTATGTGATCAGCCCATGACAATTTGATTAACTACACGACTATGACTTGGTCTTATCGAATGCGGTTCGCGCGACACGTGCCTCACCCGTTTAATTGAGTTCTTCAAGTAAACTGAAGAGCCCGCGATATTTCAGGCTTAAAAGCGAAGCTATGGTTTGAGAACGTATTTTTCTGCCGTAGAGTTATTTTACCATGCCTGGCAGGTCAGTGTGGATAAGACGAAGCCACATGGGAACCTCTAACTTTTCCAGCGAAGGAGACCTATTTTCATCGACATCAGATATTCCACAATGGTGACGGACTGATTCTTCAACTCACAGAAGATAGTCCTCGACAGAACTGGTGAGTCGCTGAAAAAAGGTCCTCAGGCCTGTCTCAAGTGTTAAGTATTACTCTTTTTGCCCCCAAAAATCCATCCACTGGTAAAGAAGCAAAAGGGAAATAATGTACTACAGGCTAGTTCATGACATCGGTGAAAATGTAAATTAAAATTTAAATGTAATATAATCCCAACCATTTTGTTTTAAAATGGTAAATTTCCTCAGACTTTATCTTAAAGAAATGAAACTAATGGTTTACTATTTTTGTAAAAAGATCAAAATATTATAATCTAGTTCTAACCTCGCTCTTCAAGGCCATTGGCAATTTGTTTTTCTTGGTGGCAGAGTTTATCTGAAAAGAATATATGACAAAGTCATATGAGCATTGCAACATATACCAAGATTTTAAAAGGCACAAGACAAAGATAGTCTCATGCAAGACAAATGTAAAAGAATAAATCTGTGGTGAGTCATCTAACAAATAGAATAAACCCGACATTTACAGCCTTGGAACTGTCAGTCGGCAATATGGACAGACTGGGGTGCTTAAACCGGCTTTACAGTGCTCTAACCTCGCACTTCCTGACGGGTTTCGTAAATGCATGTAATGAAAAGAAAACCGATCTATTTGGATAAAAAAGTCCAAGCATCGACGTTTTCTTTAATAGGTCATGACGAAAGTTGTGACGTCATTGAAAAGTAATGTCCACATCCTGTTTAAAAGAGAGAGAGGGGGGCTATTATTTCGATTAGAAGAACTACACAAAATTGTTGTTTGTAAATGAAATTAACTTGTTAAATCAAGAAAAAATGACCAGAGAAGAGTAAATGGTTGTAGTATCCTGTTCATGTGAAGATGGAATTGAGGAACCTAAGTCCAATATCCATCAAAAGAAATACACCTAACAATCCTAATTGGCGATGCTCTGAGGCGCGACGTCTATATATGGAATGTTCACTGAAATTCGCACATGGAGAAAAGTTTGTTTTGCGGACTTTCTAAACCTGATAAAATGCGGGTCCGAATTGGGTAAACAGCGTTCTATTTTTTATTTAGTTTTTTATTTGTATATTTATTTATTTTTGTGTGTCTGTAACTTTTAAAGTAACTTTGAAAATAATCAATAAGAAACTGAGAAAGAAACAACATACTACGTTCGAGAAAAATACTATCTGAACAATACTTATTTGTGTAATGTGAAGCTGCTGCACATGTGCACTTTCTGCTTGTACACTTTAATTTTATAGTTAATTATAATAAATTTGCAACTCTTTTTCTATATATGTTACATATGAAAACCTATTAAATGGTGTCGGATTTTGCGTTTTATTTTGTTTTAAACCATTCTATGGCCTCATGAATATAGGTTATACATACTTTTTCTCGGGATTTATAGTATACTGAGAACTTTCAAATAAAAACCATAACGTTTCAAATGTCTTCACATCAACATTTTTTCTTGTAGGATGAATTAAATGACAACATAGATTACTTGTACGGAGAGAATCTTTTACGCCCGCCACACTGCACAAGTAACATTGTTGTGATCATAAGTAAGAACATATTACAACGTCCTATGGGCATTGCAACATATACCAAAATTTGAAAAGGCACAGAAAAAAGGTCTTCAAATGCAAGCCAAATAGAGTAAACCCGACAGTTACCACCTTATCAATATGGATATGGACCGACTGGGGTGCTTATGACGTCTGGCAAAGAGATTGTGTTGCAGCATATGTTTACATAGCGACCTGCGCGCGCAGTGGGACAAGATATCCGCCCAGATATTTCACCGAAGAGGTGAGACGTGTTCAACAAGGCCTGACAAGTTTATTGTTTATTTCACACCCAGACTTAAAGTGTATTGGCATGTTTAATGTTTTAAACGATGTCTGGATTTGGAAGCAGTGTATGTATCGGTAGCATGTGCTTTTATTGGCATACCTACTAGACCTGTTTGCTGTGATCACAGGTCTAAACAGAAAAGAAAGGAATGAACCCGTAGAAGGTGTGTTAATAATTTTTTCATGTATAACCACAAATAATCGTTCTATTTTTATATAAACGACTGCTTAAATGAGCTCGTACTTATTACATGTATTGCATTGTACTAATAGCTTAAGATTGTGTCATATCCTTAAGACTTTGTAGGTCAAGCTGATGCAGAAGTAAAATATTGTGTTCGTTATTCATAACATTAATGTTATTTCTTTTATTCTTAAAATAAACACCAATCTATTTTAGCATTACTAGGTAAAATATGATTACATTTTATTTGTTGAAAGTATGTGAATTAGTTCTGAATTAGGTGAAATGATTTTCTTCTACTTTCGTTTTCCAAATTCCAAATCAATAGTCCATGAGCGGATCTCCCGAAGGGGAGGGGGAGGGGTGTGTGGTACGCCTCCCCCCTCCCCCCGACATTATCAAAAATAGCTTCCTTCCATGAAGGTTTTTTTTTTTAAAACATTTCAGGGTGTGTCGCATCTTTATATTATGTGTAGTTTTATTGTCACATATGTGTTCCATTGCTACAGATAAGACGAGTAATCACGTATTTATGCCTAATATATCTTGTAAAAAAGCGCATGGAAATAAAACTAGTTATATAAAATAGTTTCCATGAAGGTCAGTCAAGGCTTAAACGTCATATTAAAGTAGAATGATTGTCCATATTAAAGTATTTGCAATAGTTTATTAATTTGTAGACACAAGAAAAACCAATAGTAAGCACGTACATGTAAGTTTTAATATATTACACGGTATAACAAATCTCGATCATTTTGTATGAATACAAATATCGTATCGATAATTCTGACTGATATGGAGCTCTAAGGTCTATAGCTAAGTCAGTGGGAAGGTCGGTAGGCAGGTCAGTTGGAAGGATGGTTGGTATGTAGGTAAGTATATAGATCAGTCGGTAATTGGTAGTCGCTTGTAGGTAGGTGGGTAGGAAGGTGGGTAGGTTGTTCGGTTGGTAGGTTTGTATGTAGGTGGGTAGGTAGGTGGGTGGGTAGGTGGGTAGGTAGGCTTGCAGGTAGGTGGATAAGTTTGTGGGTAGGTCAATCGGTTGTCGGTAGGTTGGTCAGTCAGTAGGTCTATTGGTAAGTCGGTGAGTAGTTTGGTCATTGACAGTAGGTCGGTCGGTAGCTCTCTCGGTATTCGGTAGGTTGGTAGGTAGGCTGTGTTAAGGTAGGTATGCCGGTAGGTAGGTTAATACGTAAAAAAGGTCGGTCGGTAGAATGGTCGGTTGGTCTGTATGTCAATCGGTATGTCGGTCGGTTGGTAGGTAGGTTAATTGTTAGGTTGGTAGGTAGGTATGTTGGTAGGTAGGTAGGGAGGTTAGTGGGCAGGTCGGTTGGTTGTTAGGTAAGTAGGTTGGTTTTGTTTGAGGCTGGATGGCTGTATTGAAGTAAGGAAGATGGTAATGTAAGCAGACGGCGGGCAGGATGGATGTGTGGTTAGATGGATGAGTTGATGGATAGGTACATAAAAGTATGAGTGAGTAAATAAGGGGTGGATTGGTGATGGGTACATTGATTGGCCGTGGACAGACTGGATTGATAGTTGACTGGACGGTGTATGTTTGAGTAGGTGGATTGGTAGGTTGATAATTGTGGCTGGATGAATGTGTGCAAAGGTCGATTGATGCTTTGATGCTTTAGGTAAATGGGTTAGTTGATGGGTAGGTTGGTGGGTAGGTAAGTGGGTTGGTAGAATGATGTGTAAGAGGATGGATAAATGTGTAGGTGTTTGACGGATGTACATGAGAGTAAGTAAATAAATTTGTTGTAATGGATGGTTAAGTTGATGTATTGGTAAATATATAGATATATAGAGATGTTGAATGAGTGGGTGATGGATAGGTGAGTGGATAGGCAGGTTGATAGAAATATAGGAGGATATATGAGTTGGTATATGCATAAGGGTGGATATGGGAGTGGGTAGATGGGTGTGAATATATGAGAAGGTGGAAGAGTGGTTTGATAAGTAGCCAGGTGGGAACTGAGTTGATGACCATAGTTTAATCTTTCCAGCTTCAAGCTTAACAGTTAAATGATAGTGATAAATTAATTTAGTTGTCTACACAACTAATGTAGAACAAAAAGGACATTTTCTATTGCAGATTTACTTTAAGTCATTTGGTGACACAGACCTATGTGTGAGGTGGACTCGTATCCTGAAAAGTTTTAACATAATGAATTTATATACATGAACATGTGAAATTAAACGGTGAAATTTCGTTATCTAGAATTCATGAAGTTAGAGTCATTTAGTTCATTAGTTACAGGCTGGCTTGATGTTAACCTGCTTCCCCTTTACACGCAGTAAGTTTTTAAAAAAATCTACGTAAATGTGTTCGCTTTTTCTCTACAGCTATCATGGACGAAGTTCCAGGCCAGGGAGATCAGGTGACTGGGAGTCCAGCAGACAGGTCTGATCACCATGGCAAGGATCCCCAATGTGATCTTTGTGCGAAGTCAGAACAAGTTACAAGCGCTGCAGGGTACTGTCAGAACTGTCACGAGTTTCTTTGCAGCGCATGTATTCTTTATCACAAAAAGTTTACAGTACTAAATAATCACACACTTCTGGAGGCTGAACACATGCCAAATGAACGACCAACCATTGTAAATATAGAGAAATGTTCCAGACACCTAGACAGGGCAGTGGAAGCGTACTGCTCAGAAGAAGAAGTCTTTGGTTGTGCACTTTGTTTCATCGAAGGGCACAGGACCTGTCAAAATGTTGCCACAGTTTTAAATGTTTTAAAAAATATAGACAAATCAGAATATATTGCAGACATTAACCAGGTCGCAAAGAAACAAACGGACGTATTCAAAGAAATAAGGGAAAAAATACAAGAGCATCGATTGAAAAATGAACAATGTCATTCGAAATGTTTACAAGACTTTCAAACGTTCCGGGCAGAGTGTGAAGCTGCACTCGACAGATTAGGAGAGGAAATATCGCAAGAGGCTAAAAAGTTACAGAAGGAGAATGTTAATGAGCTTAATAATCTGGAAGAAATGATTACATCTCACGAGAAGCAATTAGTGTCATGCATGGAGAATATTGACAGATTGGCAAACAATCAGCAGCAGCATGACCAATTGTTTATTACCGTAAAGAAAAGTAAGAACTTAATACTTTCAAACGCCCATCAACTACATCAACGTAGTCACAGTATACATGTGTCAGATTTTTACGTCGATTTTGATCACTCGATCAAACTATCACTCAAAAATAATTGCAAGGTTAAAATGAAGCAAACCGCTACCAAATGTACCGATGTATCTAAGGTATACATCAAGTCACCAAAAGACACAGAAGCCTGTCAAATCCGTGGCATTTTGTTTATATCAGCGACACGATTTATTATGTCTGATAACTCAAATAAATGCCTCAAGTTCTATGATATGGAGAGTAACAAGATACTGCAGAGGCGGTCACTTCCATCAGCTCCCTGGGACATCACAGAACTGCCAGGGACACGCATGGCAGTGGCTCTTCCAGCTGAAAAGCAGATTCTGTTCTTCACCGCAGACCAAAACATGGATCGTCAGAAAAGTATACAAATGACAGGCAATTGTCGGGGTTTACAGTGTACCGGAGACAGACTTGTTGTAGTGTGCAGTAATCCTGTTCCACAAATTCAGATTCTGGATTTTGACGGTAACGTCATCGAATCAATCCAGTACGATTCCTCACAACGTACATTGCTCAAGAATCCCATGTACATAACATTAGATTCTAGAAACCAGTGGATCTATGTAGGCGACCATGACAAAAACACTGTTCAGTGTGTAAATGTGTCGGGACTCGTCCAGTGGATATATGAGGACAAGGAACTACAGGGACCAGCAGGAGTGGTTACTGGGTATGGCGGATGTATTTACATCTGCAGCAGGAATAATCATACTATCCACGTAGTTTCTCATGACGGTATTAAGCTCGCAATCATACCAAAGAGCGAATCCGGAGTAATTTATCCCGAGGTTTTATCTTTTAGCAACCAGGACCAGACACTGTATGTGGCGTGTGGTGATCGTAGTGTTTGCGACTATATCACTATACTCAGATTGGCGTAATACTATGTATACACGCTTTATTCCTTCCCACGTCTCGTTTTGCTTGACCAAACCATATTATCCATTTAATATTGTTTTGTAACAATGCCATGTATTTATCGGTCTTACAGACTTTTGACATTTATGACTTGACATAAAGAACCCAACGAAAATTGGAAAATGTTGTATTTTATTCACTATATTTTATTAATATGGATCTATTTAATTAAAAAAACACACACACTAAATTTGACCTTTTATTCAAACCTTTTAAGACTTTAACATTTGAACAAATTATATATGCACAATAAGATGAAAAACTATGATACAGTTGACGTCAAAAAAAGACAGACAGCAAATGCGTTGACGACCTTTAAGCAATGAAAAGAAAAGCGTAGACCTAAATAATAAAGGCAATTTCTCGGTTGAACGGTTTTGGTACGATTAAAGGGTCAATGAGTACAAGTTCTTAGGGTCACAACGGAAGCGTAGATTTCTGATTGCAGTACAGTGAAGGAGAAGAGCACACCAATAATAATTTATTGGCCGTCACGCTACTTGACATCTTAAATGTTTTCTTTAGTTACGGATAGTTTTTATTTTATTTCGGACCCTAAATCGTGCACACAACTAACTTTATGAGACAATTTATGTTTGTAAAGAAAGAAAACATGTCTGATGCGTTTATTGTCAAGAAGACCTTGTTTCTTTGTTGGCATACATATGGCTTCAAAATGATGACAATGTGTTTAGTACTTCTTTAAGCTGTCTTTGTGTATTAGGAAAGATACTATGATATTATATTATATAACCAAGAACAACAGCAACGGTTATGCCCCTTTTTGTTTATATCAATTGTTTATGTACATTGACTATTAAGTAATGCTAGACCCTGAACTGTTTGTATCATGTTCAAAAGGCAAATTACCTCCCCTCCTTTAGAATAATGTTATATGTGACTTCCAGTGGCATGGGTCTGGTACAAAATGATGCTATTTTCTACGCTGAAATGACAAAAGTAACGGAACATAAACTGTTTATATGAAATTGCCTTAAATGCCCAAAATAATTTGGATCTGTAAAACCTAAAATTTAGCACCTGTATTAAACCTCTAAGAAGTAGATGTTGCTATTTGTTATCATTCATGTTGGAAAAAAACTGTAACAGTTTTGTTTTGTTACTTTTGCGTTGTATGGTTAGTTCAGGTATATTGATGTACATTAAGCATGGACGGCATTGAAATCATTTGAATCGTCAGGATTTATATGCAAACTATTGGCCATTTGTTATATAAGCCGGATTGTGGTTGAGGGTTTATTTAATTATGAAAGTAATTAGAAACCATATTTTATCGGCCATTTGTAATATAAGCCCCATTTCGGTTGGGGGTTTTCTTAAAAAGGATAGAAAACGCTAATTGTACATTTATACAAATAATGAAATTAAATGATGATTAGCCTATGGGTGTAACAAATTTTTATATAAAAATGCAACGTCGTCTTATAATTTTTACGGGATTTCTCCTTGCGGTTCTTGTGTAACAGTGTTTTGTAGTATTAGTTCATTGTTGACATCCATATATCACTTTTAATAATGTAATTATAAAATAGGCTGATTTTAAATCATGCAATATATATATATAGTTTTGAAAAAAAAGTTAATAGTACTAATATTTTATGAGCTTACATTGTTAGATGAAGTTGTCAGTAGTATAAAATGCCACTATAACTTGGTTTATGACCAGTGACATAGAAAATATTGATAAATTATTTTTAAAACTTTTAATATGTTACTCGCAATGATTAAATCGGGATAATTATACAGACGACTGTCTTTTGTGATGGAAATAGACCCCCAGATAGATATTTTCGTAAGACCGGGATTCACCCATAAGTTAAAGGATGAAAGGCTAATTATTTAACAACTTTAATCGCTAGACCAAGGTTGTTCCATGTTGATAACTCACCATACCACTAATAGTAATAGCCATATGAATGAAAAGCATATCTATCATCAATATACAAAACTTTAATATTGGTAGTTTATTGTGTATTTTGCGTATTTAAAATATAAGGGTGAAAATACTTTCAAATAAGATAAACATTATATGACTATATTAAATTTGTCAAAATATGTTTAATGGGGTTGTTCTGTGCCAATTGTCTCCCCTTGGTAATGTGCTTTATTGTTTCATGATGCAACTAAGCATTTAATGCAGTGTCTAACGTAAACTTTGTTTTGTTTAAACCATGTATATGCACCATTCGGCGATTTTGAAGAATAAATAACTAGTTTGTCTTTCATACAATTTACTGATATAATAAGCAATATCAACAAAGCAATATACTTATTAGTTTATATGTACGTCTTCAGACCTATGTTCAGCCATTTTTTTATTGTAATATTTATATATGATATCAAACATATTCACATTAAGCAATGCTTATGCACCTGTTTTTTCTGCTTTTTCTTTTACTTTTAAAAGTTTTAATATTAACACTATAACAATCGCCATTGAGTAATATGAAAAACATCTATCTATGTCAGACATTTATTTGTGTATCAATATAATAGGGTATATCCTGAAATATTAGAAATGACAGATAAATATACGCACATTATAAATCGTAAAATACTTCACTATTTTATAGATCCCGTAAAATTCAAATTGTTGTTGAAGTAGTTATTATATAATTTTTCACTGTTAACTTGCTACGCACAAATCGATTGATCTTATATTGTACATCCAGATCAACTTAACTCCTGCACTGACTATATGTTCAGGATGCTCACTATTTACTGTACTTGTTCGACTTTATAACTATAGTATGTGCTATTAACAATGCTTAGGGTACATCAAATACAGTTTGTATAAGCAATATATAGGCAGCAATAGGGATCTTTTAATGACAAATTGGTCATTGAACTTAAAATAAAGTTTTTAAATAAAAGGATGCACATGTGTTTTATACAGCTGTAATATACCTACATCGGGGACTGAAATAGCCTTCCATGTATAATATTCTACTAAAAGATCAGATCATGAAACGTATATCAAATAAAGCTTTATGCTTCTAAGAGTTATGATAATTCAATGGGTGCACTTCGGAATTGTTGTAAGGTGCATTTTTATACATTTTTATCGCATATGTCACTGTCTTTGTTAATGATTATTTAATCAGTTGTTCATATTGCTGCTTATTTGTTTTCTTTTGTTGACTTTTGTTTTGCTAAAGTTGAAATGTTAAGTTTTTGTTTTGTTTTTTTAGACCGTGTCATGTAGAGTGACAATGTCACAATATTTCTAATTAAACTTTTCAAAATATTGTAATCATTACGGTACAGTACAGTAATTAAACGTGATGGCCTTTTTAGCTTATCATTTAAAGTACCAAGGTGTGTCATTTTAGAAAACACGTACAAATATAATGTTAAATAGTTGTAAATCCTCTTTTTATCGACAATTGGTTTGTATCGTTCAAAATCGTGCGTTCTTACCTAGTTTGAACTTTACGTCTATGTATATTATATAGTAAATACTATTTAAATATTGTATATAGTAAACAGTGCATTATGTCTATGTATAATAAAGTAAGCTGTGCATAAGGTTTTTTTTCATTAGATGATCCATATTGTTTCCAGTTTTCATTAAAATGTAAAAAATACAAAATATCAAACAATAACGAAAATAATCATTTATGTTAATAAACACTGCATTTTAGAAGAACAGTCATAAGTGATGTTAGGAGTTATGAAAAAAAGAGTATGTCAAATGTATTTTAGTGGCTCACATAAAACCTAACGTAAATAAATTCTCATTCACACACACACACACACACACACACACACACACACACACACACACACACACACACACACACACACACACAGACACACACACACACACACACACACACACACACACACACACACACACACACACACGCACACACGAACGCACGCCCGCGCGCGCACACACACACAAGACAACAAATTACAATTACTTCACAAAATCATCTCAAAATCTGCAATGTTTGTTTGTTATCTTAATCATAAAAAAGTTCTATTCGGCTCGATGTAACCAACGATGTCCGGTCATAACGTCGACATGCGCAGAGGTCGTCACGACTACTTCAAATCTGCTCCAAATGTTTGCCTGATATAATATTAAATGGTAAAGGTTTTTTTTCTTAACTATTAATCACATCATGTCGTTAAAAACAACCGAAAAGGAATAGAAGTTATATGTCCCTTAAATATGCATTTATAATTTTCTTATACATAAATAAACTATTTCCTTTACATACGTGTGACCAAATTAGCATAGTGATAGTAACTTCAACCTTGCTTTAAACAGAGATTGAAAGTATTACAAATTACACGCATCTTTTTGAGCATTGCTGGTTTGAGCTGAACTATGATGAAGTGGGCTGCAAGATTTTTGCTGGCGAAGTGGTTTTACCAGCCAGGCATATTTTTCAGCTTAACACCATTTATAATTAAAAAACAAAAACGACATATTAAATAATCAAACTACATTATTTGTACAATCTACTAAACATTGTGACGGAACCTATTTAACGTTTCAAACTACAAACATTTAAGACTAAAGTGTAATTTTAAGCGTTTTGTGTAACTACTTATTTTCAGTCGTTCTTCAAACAAGGCCAAATCCAGCAGAAGAGTCCGCGGTAATAAGTCTTCCTGATTCAGATTCTTCGACACATTAAACAGAAATCTTTTTACAGGGCATACGTAAAATGCAATGATTTTGGACGTTTGACATTCCAATTATTACTGAGTAAAATTGAAAAATCGGTACAAAGTTGTTATTGTATTTCTAATTACAAGACTAGACTTTGTAATTTTACATTTTACGTTAGGTATTTAACGGCAATGCATACGCGATGACATTCGCATCATCTTCTGCTCTTGCCATACACGTTCGGAAAAGAATCTCAACGGGATTCTCTGTAAGTGGTTCGGTCAAGCTACATTGTTAAGTAGCTTCTGCACATTTAAACAAAGTTAATGTTGCCAATTATAAATAACGCAATGAAACTATCAATTTGGTTTATGTTGAACATTGCATTTAATATCCACATCAGACACATAAACGCAATTTTAGCTCAAACCAGGGTCTCAACACACGATTCGGTACTTCAATATCCTTAATGTATATATGTTATGTATTTCGAAGATTGGATTCAATCTGCCGTTTCTTTATTTAATGGTAGCTTTTTTTCAGATTATTATTATTTCGGAGAACAGATTGAAGTGCGGTACCTTCGACAACAAAGGCAGAAATTCAAGCTTAGGCAAATTGGTACAAGGTGGAGATTAAAGTTTCATAAAGATTGGACATTTACGGGCTAATGTTTATACCGAAGTTTGGTGAGGGTGATCCGGTGCAAGGTAAACTTTTGTTCATTTTACATGAAATGCATAAAATGTCAGTATAACCGTGCCGTAAAGAAGATGGTGATGAAACATATGAGTTTGTTGAATCACAGCGATTGATTGGTCTGTAAGTTCTGTCCATCGGTTCCATAATATTGTTTGAAATCTCAGCTAACAGACACTCAATGTTTAGATTATTTTGAAAGCATTGCCAATTGTTCATTCTGAATAAAAACATGGTTTATCCAATATGGTGTTGTAAGTGCAGAACAATGGTCTATGTATGAGTGAAAGAATGACAACTGATCCAAAGAATAAAAGAACATAT
Organism: Sinonovacula constricta; assembly: GCA_007844125.1. Taxonomy (NCBI): domain Eukaryota; kingdom Metazoa; phylum Mollusca; class Bivalvia; order Cardiida; family Solecurtidae; genus Sinonovacula; species Sinonovacula constricta. The sequence goes on along the minus strand of CM017560.1, from coordinate 48,756,068 downwards.
CAGGGACGTGCGGCTTAAAGACACACTTTAAATAAACACTTTGGCAGCCCTGGTCAAATTGCTGATCGTATTAAATTTGCCATGCAAGAATTTCTACTACTAGCAAATCAGAATGACACAATGAACGGCAGATGAATGCGGCAAAATGGAATAAAAAGATCGGCGCATTCAGACTCTTTGGATGTAACGTCAAAATTAGTCTGACAAAATTTACTGACTTTAACGTAATGTTAAATTTGACGTGTTTGGCATATTCATATCAGTGAATGGTTAAGGTCACTTCCTTTCGCTTTTCAAAACATTATTATTGAATGCTAAAGAACACACGAATATAAAAGTGAATGCAGCCTTTGTATATTTCTCGTGAAAAAATTGACAACTCGGGAAAAAAATATAGTGAATTGGTTACAGTTGTAAAAACGCATTTCGTTGAATGCGTCTGTGTTTTTCAATCACGACACATTTACCAAAGAAAAAACGCAATGTCCATATTCTTGTGACGCCCCCACCCCACCCCCATACACACTGAAATCAACAATTTCAAATCTAGTAATTTTTATGATATTTATTTTGGTTCTGTAAATGACGTACATTATTTAGAAATAGAATGACCAGATAATGAGATAAACAATCAGACATGCGAAACGGGAGATATTTCCGAAGATTGCAGCAGTGAAAAAGAATTAATCGATGACCTGACCTTCATTTCGATTTTCGATTTTCTGTCTAGATAAGACATACCATTGTGAAATCACGATTATAAATAACAATATAACTACGATCGTAACATCGCCACAATGGAATCTGTTTGAATTTAGACAAGATAACAGTCAACATTTTACATGAATTTAGTATATGGAACACTACTTCAAAAGACATCACATCTTGAAGCACAAAGACATAATTCAAAGCATCTGTTGTCACTGTTTTATTTAATTGTTTTATAACGTTGCTGCTTATTTTAAATATAGTTTTAAGATACGCGCTGTTTATTATGTTAACATAACATAACCTTTATAGTAATTGTAGATCTAGTCAAATTAATGTTTTAATTAAACTATGTAATATCAGTTAAGTATATCATGTCATTGTGATTCTATAGTATTTTGTAAATAGTAAAGTTATAATAAAAAGCACTATATGCATTATTGACTTTTATACACATATGTTTAGCTTTTGTATGATGTCTGATTTTTTAATAAAATAAAAACAAATGTCCAAGCACAGACGTTTTCTTAGATAAGTTATGACGTCGTTAAAAAACGTAGTTATGTAGCTGATAAATAATGTCCACAGTACATTTAGAAGAGGGAGATTTATTAACTCAATTAGATGAACTATATAAAATTGTAGATTGTAAATTAAATGAAATTTTTAAATAATAAAAGATCAGTGAAGCACAGTAAATTGCTGTAGCATCCTGTTCATGTGTAGATCGAATTGAGGAACCGAAGTCCAATGTTTATCGGAGGAAAATACACATAACAATCCTGATAGAATAAATTAAATGGCAACATAGATTACACGCACGGGAAGATTTTTTTTACCACCGCCAGGTAACAATTCGTATAGGGTGAATGAAGTATTATGAGCCTTGCAAAATTTACCAAATTTAAAAAAAAGACACTGGACAAAGGTTAAGGGACCGACTGGCTTGCTTACACCGGTTGTGAAGTCTTATTGCATTTAAATTGAAGAACGTAATTTTAACATGTTTACCAATGATTTCAAACGCAATGCTCCTTTAAACTTATTGTTGACACTACATGAACACAAAACACAAATCTCGTAATAAACGTTATGTCTAGGTATGTTTGACATTACTGCTTGTTCAGTTAAAGTTAAGTAAGAATTCTCAATGAACTTTATAAGAATTCATAGGAAGGAAAATATCTGATTCAATGAGCATACATGTACATAAACTCGCGAGTCTTCGTGTGTTAATGTGTTACCGATCTGTACAAGATTGTTGACGCAATTGTTTACATGACAACATTTGTACACAGTGTGACATCATATCCGCCCATTTGAATCAGCGGCGAGTGAAGGCTTGTTCAACAAGGCGCTAAAGTTTATTGTTTATTTTAAATACGAACTTCAGATGTATTTAACATGTACAATGTTTTAACTATGCCTGGTTTTGGAATCAGTGTATATATTAGTAACACATGCTTACAATGTCATACCTAGAAGACATAGGAGCAGGGATCACAGGACTTAACAGAGAAGAATGGAAATGAGCTGAAGAAGGTGTGTGATTATTAATGTTATACATCATCATAACTATGCTTTAGTTTTCTTAAAAATCTCAATTAAACGAAAGCTTAAATGAGTTCACGCTTACATTAACGTACATGTATTACACTTAACGAAAAACTTAATATTGTGTTCTATGTTCCAGATTTTTTAACAAGGTCAAGTTAAAGCAGAAGTAAAAGAATGTGTTCGACATTCATACAATTGTGGTTTTTGATATAATTCTTTTCATTTAAAAAAAGTTAACACCTATATATTTTAGCAATACATTACTCTGGAAAATATGATTATATTTCTATTCGTTAAAAGTATGTCTATAAGTTCTGAAATACGTAAAATTATTTTCTTCTACTTTTGGTTTCATTTTTCGAAATTCCAAAAAAATTGTTAACGGGCGGATTTAGCGTTGGGGATGGAAGGCGATCTTTATATCACTCGCACTATTATTGCCATGTATGTGTCCAGAGTTACAGATGAAACGCGTAAGCACGTAATTTTACTAGCATGTCTTGATAAAACGCATTGAAATAATAATATTTGTATAAAACTGTATGAACATATTAGTATAAATAATCTTTGTTATTGAAAATACAATCACTTTGAACTCATTAATAGTAACTTGTGGCTTTTGAAACGAAGGAAATGTAGGTAGGTAGGTATGCCGGTCGATAGGTTGGTCAGTAGGTATGTATGTCAGTAGATCGGTCGGTCGGTCGGTAGGTCAATAGGTAGACAGGTAGGTGGGAAGGTGGGTCTGTAGGTAGGCTGTTCAGTTGGTCAGTCAGAAGGTCGGTCATTCAGTCAGTTGGTTGGTAGATAGATTAGTAACTAGATTGGTAGGTAGGTATGTGGCTAGGTAGCTTTATAGGTCGATAGTTAGGTCATTCGGTATGAAGGTAGATAGGTAGGTAGGAAGGTATGTAATAATGTAGGTATGCAGACAGGTATGCGTGGGCAGGTAGATGGGTAGGAAGACCTGTAGGTAGGTTGTAGGTATGTATAAAGATAGTTATGTTTGTAAGTATGTGTGTAGGTCTGTCTGTCGGTAGAAAATGTAGGTCGGTAGGTTGGTCGTCAAGTTGGCCAGTCATTAGATCGATTGGTCGGAAGTTAAGTCGGTTGGTATGTACGGAGTGGATAGGTAGGTAATTAGATAGGTCAGTAGGTATGTTAGTATGTCGGTCGGTAGGTACATAGGTGGGTAGATAGGTGAGTAGGCTGTTCGGTCGTTCAGTCAGAAATTCAGTTAGTTGGTTGGTAGGTATGTAGGTAGGTCAGTGAGTAGGTAGGTAGGTCGGTAGGTAGGTCATTCAGTATGAAGTTTGATAGGTAGTTTAGAAGGTGGACAGGTAGGTGGATAGGCCGGTCGGTCGATCAGTCGTTCTGTAGTTTGTTGGTCGATATTTAGGTCAGTAGGTAGGTAAGTTGTTAAGTAAGTAGGCAGGTATGTAGGCAGTAATGCGTGAGTAGGTAGGTGGGTAGGTCAGCAGGTTGGTCAATTGACTCTTCCTCAGATAATGAAATATGTGGGTAGGTCAGTCGGTCGGTCGGTAGAAACTGTAGGTCGGTCGTTAGGTCTGAAGTAGGTAGGTCGGTAGGTTGGTCGTCAAGTAGGTCAGTCATTAGATCGATTGGTCGGAAGTTAGGACGGTTTGTATGTATGGAGGGGATAGATAGGTAATTATATAGGTCAGGAGGTATGTAGGTATGTCGGTCGCTAGGTAGATAGGTGGGTAGATAGGTGAGTAGGTTGTTCGGTCGGTCAGTCAGAAATTCGGTCGCTTGGTTGGAAGGTATGTAGGTAGGTCAGTGAGTAGGTAGGTAGGTCGGTAGGTAGGTCATTCGGTATGAAGTTCGATATGTATGTTGGAAGGTGGGCAGGTAGGTGGATAGGCCGGTCGGTCTGTTGGTCGTTCGGTAGTTTGTTGGTCGGTAGTTAGGTTAGTAGGTAGTTAAGTTGTTAAGTAAGTAGGTCGGTAGGTAGGCAGTGATGCGTGAGTAGGTAGGTGGGTAGGTCAGCAGGTTGGTCAATTGACCCTTCTATAGATAATTACTGACAGGACCCTTAAGCCAATCAGGTAACGAGTTTTCCCTACATGTTCGCGATGACCAGCAGAAGGTTCGACAGGTTAGACAGTTGTAGCAGAGGTGGTTAATAATGCAATCAGTTTGAATTTAAACAACATAACAGTCAACATTTTACATGAATTAAGTATATGTTACACTACTTCAAATGACATCACATCTTGAAGCACGAAGACATAATTCAAAGCATCTGTTGTCACTGTTTTATTTAATTGTTTTAATAACGTTGCTGCCTATTTTAAATATATTTAATGACACGTGCTGTTAACTATTTTAACATAACATAACCTTTATAGTAATTGTAGATCTAGTCAAATTACTTTTTAAATTAAACTATGTAATATCAGTTAAACTTTATAATAGCATTGTAATTCTATAGTATTTAGTAAATAGTAAAGTTATGGTAAACACTATATGCATTATCAAATTTTATACACATATGTATAGCTTTAGTATGATGTCTGATTTTTTAATAAAATAAAAACAAATGTCTAAGCAAAGACGTTTTCTTAGATAAGTTATGACGTCGTTAAAAAAACGTAGTTATGTAGCTGATAAATAATGTCCACAGTACATTTAGAAGAGAGAGATTTATTAACTCAATTAGATAAACTATATAAAATTGTAGATTGTAAATGAAATGAAATTTGTATATAAAGAAAGACCAGTGAAGAACTGTAAATGGCTGTAGCATCCTGTTCATGTGTAGATGGAATTGAGAAACCGATGTCCGTTGTTGATCAAAGGAAAATACACATAACAATCCTGATAGGATAAATTAAATGACAACATAGATTACACGCACGGGAAGATTTTTACCACCGCCAGGTAACAATTCGTATAGGGTGAATGAAGTATTATAAGCATTGCAACATTTACCATATTTTAAAAAAGACACTGGACAAAGGTAAAGAGACCGACTGGCTTGCTTAAACCGGTTGTGAAGTGTTATTGCATTTGAACTGATGAAAGTAACTTTAACATGTTTACCAATGATTTTAAACAAAATGCTTCTTTGAACTTATTGTTGACACTACATAAAGACAAAACACAATAATCCAAATGAACGTCTCATGTCGGTATGTTTGACACGTTTACATTATTACTGCTTGTTAAGTTTAAGTTTAGTAAGAATTCTCAAAGGACTTTATAAGAATTTATAAGAAAGAAAATATCTGATTCAGTTAGCATGCATGTACATAAACTCTTTAGTCTTCGTGTGTTAATGTGTTACCGATCTGTACAAGATTGTTGACGCAATTGTTTACATAACATATGCACACAGTGTGAAAGCAAATCCGCCCACTTGAATCGCCGGCGAGTGAAGACTTGTTCAACAAGGCACCAAAGTTTTTTGTTTATTTTAATCACGAACTTGAGATGTATTTAACATGTACAATGTTTAAAATATGTCAGGTATTGGAATCAGTGTATATATTAGTAACACATGCTTACAATGGCATACCTAGAAGATATATGAGCAGGAATCACAGGACTTAACAGAGGAGAATGGAAATGAGCTGAAGAAGGTGTTTGATTACTAATCTTAATATAATAATGATTCTATTTTCTTTAAAATCTCAATTAAACGAAAGCTTAAATGAGTTCACACTTACATTAACGTACAAGCATTACATTTAACGAACAACTTTATAGTGTGTCCTATGTTCCAGATTTTTTTAACAAGGTCAAGTTGAAGCAGAAGTAAAAAAAATGTGTTTGACATTCATGAAATTGTGGTTTTTGATGTAATTCCTTTTATTCTTAAAATTAACACCTATATATTTTAGCAATATTAAAATATGATAACATTTATATTCTTTAAAAGTATGTGTATAAGTTCTGAAATACGTAAAATAATTTTCTTCTACTTTCGTTTTCCTATTTCGGAAATTCTAAATAAATTGTTAACGGGCGGATCTAGCGTTAGGGATGGGAGGCGATCTTTATATCACTTGCAGTATTATTGCCACATATGTGGCCATTGCTACAAATAAGACGAATAAGCACGTAATTATTACTAAAATGTCTTGATAAAACGCATTGAAATCATAACATTTGCACAAAACTGTATAAAAATATCATTATAAATCACCTTTGTCATTGAGAATACAAACATTTTGATTTCATAAAAGTTACTTGTGGCTTCTGCAATGCAGGAAATGACTCTATTTGTTTGCTACATTGCAAAATTTCCTGGCCGCAGAACCCGTTAGCCCGGCTAATACCTTTGGTGCTTGCTCAAATAGGGCACCTCTGATAAAGATATGGATTCGCCCCTGTAGTTGACCTGCATAAACTCTGACAGTGTTTGTTCGTTACATTTATGACAAAGAGAAACGACAACTATGTGCAGGAACATGCGAATGCATGTCATAAACATCCTAAAGATTGGTGTCTATTATATGAGATGGTCGGTCGGTTGGTCGGTAGGTAGGTATGTAGATCGGTCGGTTGATAGTTTCATGTAGGTTCATGTAGGTATGTAGGTCGGTTGGTCGGTAGGTAGGTATGTTGGTCGGTCGGTCGGTCGGTCGGTAGGTAGGTATGTAGATCGGTCGGTTGATAGTTTCATGTAGGTTCATGTAGGTATGTAGGTCGGTCGGTTGGTAGGTAGGTTGGTCAATAGGTAGGTAGGTATTTAGGTCGGTCGATAGGTAGGTATGTTGGTCAGTAGGTATGTATGTCAGTAGACCGGTCGTCGGTCGGTCGATAGGTCAGTAGGTAGACAGGTAGGTGAGTAGGTAGGTAGGCTGTTCAGTGGGTCAGTCAGAATGTCGGTCATTTGATCAGTTAGTTAGTAGATAGATTAGTAACTAGATTGGTAGGTAGGTCACTACGTGGGTAAGTGGCTAGGTAGCATTATAGGTCGATAGTTAGGTCATTCGGTATGAAGGTCGATAGGTAGGTAGGAAGGTATGTAAGAATATAGGTATGCTGACAGGTATGCGTTGGCAGGTATGCTGGGGCAAGTAGATGGGGAGGTAGGCCGGTAGGTAGGTTTGTAGGCATGTATTAAGATAGTTATGTTTGTTAGTATGCGGGTAGGTAAGTCGGTCGAAAGAAAATGTAGGTCGGTCGTTAGGTCTGTAGGTAGATTGGTCGGTAGGTTGGTCGTCAAGCAGGTCAGTCATTAGATTGATAGGTCGGTTGGTATGTACGGAGGGGATAGGTAGGTAATTAGATAGGTGGGTAGACAGGTCAGTATTTCGGTCGATCCGTCAGAAATTCGGTCAGTTTGTTGGTAGGTATGAAGGTAGGTCAGTTAGTAGATAGGTAGGTCGGTTGGTAGGTCATTCGGTATGAAGTTCGATAGGTAGGCCGGAAGGTGGGCAGGTAGGTGGATAGGCGGGTTGGTCTGTTGGTCGTTCGGTAGTTTGTTGGTCGATAGTTAGGTCAATAGGTACGTATGTTGTTAAGTAGGTAGGAAGGTATGTAGGCCGTAATGAGTGGAGAGGTATGTGGGTAGGTCAGCAGGTTGGTCAATTGACCCCCTTAGATAATGACTGACAGGACCCTTTAGCCATGTTATGGGTTTTCCCCACGTGTTCGGCATGGCCAGCAGAAGGTTAGACAGGTCAGACAGTTGTAAGAGAGGTGGTGAATATTTCTTTACGCATTATGTTTCAAAACAAATAAACGCTTTAATCACAAATATGTTAATTTAAATGAACTAATTTGGAAAATTAAAAAATAGTGTAAGTACAATTGTGCATTTTATGCAGACTTATTGCACTTAAATTGATGCTTTGCAAGTTATGACAATGACAAGATAAATAGACATTTCTTCTGAGATTGTTATTTATTTTTCACTACATTGTATATAAACTCTTCCGTTTTTAACATTTCTCCTATGTATCGGTAAAACATGGATTCATTCAATTTTGTTTTCTAACAAGTTCATGTGTAAATTTCCAAGTAATAAGCTATAGAGATAAGATTGTATGATTATTTTGTAAAACTGTGCACTTCTTGTATCCGCTTTGTTTCCATCCTTACGACTTATGGCGTGTTGCTGAACATCGTCATCGATTACAGATGAGTTTTAGATGATTTAATGATATAAATTCTGTAAATATAGATAAAGCATTTTTATTAGGCAAACTTAAAAGCGAAATTGCAATCGCCTTATACGTGATACTCTCCTTCACCCGGATTAAAACATTACATAAAAACATCCGGCATGCCATTGAAAAAGCATTGTTGGAAATTTTATGACACTGTCGTAGGCCAATCAACTCTTCAAAGATTCACAGAAGTTGCTTATTGGCTCTTTTGATTTATTAATAACAAACATATAAGCACTTTAAGTAGTTGTTCTATTTTGGCAAGAGATGTGAGAAACTTAATAAAATACAATTAAGATATTATATTATAGACGTTACTATAAAAGAAGTTGCAAAATAATTTAGTAAAAAAGCGACATCACAAAGCCCCCGTTTCAAAACTAAACACGCACTTCATACAATAAAGACCAAACATTTTCAAAATGCTGTCAGTGCATCACGATGTAATCTCTATACTGTTTTAACCCGAATATTCATTCCTCTGAGTAAAAAACCACCCCAAAACCTCTTGTTATTATTTTGTTTAAGATTTACATATACCCATATTGATTCCGATGCTTAAACTTTTTTTCCTTCCAAATATGTGAAATTCTTTTGAATATGAACCGCAAAGATAAATATCACGGAATAGGCAGATCTTTAGCATATACCTTTTACAGTACAATGCAAAACCGTCCTTTCGTTTTATGTATAAGTCAACCCGGTTGGACGTGTTTAAGCAATTTAAACTCAATTGCAACATACACATGTATAACCTGCATAAGTTTCGATCAATAGGAACACCTCGGAAAATTCACGGATGATTACTCGGATGTATGTAAGTAGTTGGATCACCTCGGCCATTTCCCAAAATGGCACTACTTTTGTGACAGACGTCAAAACAAAGATGGCAGCTCAGATGACAGCTCATTACAGTACGATGCCTGTACAATTTCAATTTGTGCCGGCTTCAAATTTAAATCATCCAATTTTAATTTACCAAGCGAAGAAGACACGCACCTGTCATACGATGGCATTGTTTATGTTTTGTGCGATCTACATTTTAGGCATATTCTTCTTCCGACTTCCGGCAAACAACAGGATCGTGATTTCAGTAAGTATTATTGCACTAGATACATCCGAAGGATGATTGTCCCGAGGACGGAATTACCCGAGGAGTTCCGATTGACGTTTCAATGTAGGCAACGCCATTTTGGCCATTGTTTGTCTTACATAGTTACTGCGAGGACCCATTGCTGTGGTAGGTGTAGCTACAATTGCGTCAATTGTCAAATAGGTCTGTAGCTGCTCAGTAGGCACGTCAGGCGGTAGGTCGGTCCGTTGGTGGTCGGTTGTTCGGTAGGTAGGTCAGTCCGTAGGTAGGTCGGTTGATCGGTCGGTCGGTAGGTAGGTAGGTCGATAGGTAGGTCTGTCGGTATGTAGGTCAATAGGTAGGTCGGTCGCTTGGTTGGTAGGTCGGTCGTTAGGGAGGTAGATCAGTTGGTAGGTCGGTCGGTAGGTAAGTCGGTCGGTTGGTAGGGAGGAAGGTTGGTAAGTAAGCTCGAAGGTAGGTTGTATATTAGGTAAGCTTGTAGACAGGTGGGTAAGTAGGTGGTAGGTCAATCGATTGGTCGGTAGGTTAGTATGTAGTTGGATTATGTAAGTTGATCAGTCGTAAGGAGGGTTGGTAGGTAGGTAGGTTGGCCAGAAGTTTGGTAGGTTTGTCGGTGGGTTGGTCGGTACGTAGGTTGGAAAGGTATTCTGGAAGCTTGGTAGGTCGGTAGGTAGGTAGATAGGTAGGAAGGTAGGTAGGTAGGTCAGTATGTAGGTCGGTCGGTTAGTTGGAAAGGTAATGTGGAAGCTAGGTAGGTTGGTAGGTCGGTCGGTCGGTCGGTCGGTCGGTCGGTCGGTCGGTAGGTAGGTCAGTATATGTGGGTGGGTCGATGGGTCAGTAGGCCGTTCGGTTGGTAGGCAGCTACATGTAGGTATATAGGTAGGTCGGTTGGTAGGAAGGCCGGAAGGTTAGCTTGAAGGTAAGTGGGTAGGTAGGTGGTTAGGTCAATCGTTTGTTCAGTAGGTTGGTCAGTCCATAAGTCTTTTTAGTCAATCGTTTGGTACATCGGCCTTTTTAGTTGAAATCCCCATCATGCTTCTTTACAGATCAGGAAATAATGGACATTTAAAGCGACATTTCACGATTTGTACTTTATAACAATAGAGGTAATGTTATAAACAGCTTGCACTTACACTTAACTATAAGTTTATGCAGCATCTATGCACACATTTGCCAAGACAGGGATAAGATGTTGTTACATGTATTAGATACAGACAAACTGTCGGATACCACCTGTAACGTTTGAAGTTAAATAGTGAAATTACGTAATATGGCATCCATGAAATTTAGGTAACGTAATTCTTTATTTACAAGCTAGCTTGATGTTAACCCGCATCAACCCTTATGTAAATAAACGTTTAGCAACTTCCTTGTGTGTTCTTTTCTTCAGCTATCATGGACGAAGTTCAAGGCCAGGGAGATCAGGTGACGGGCAGCCTGGCAGATAGGCCTGATCACCATATCAATGACATTCCATGTGATCTTTGTGCGAAGTCAGAACAAGTTGCAAGCGCTTCAGGATTCTGTCGGGACTGCAACGAGTTCCTCTGCAGCATCTGTATCCTTTACCACAGAAAGGTTAAATCACTAATTGATCACATAATTCTTGAAGATGACCAACTGCCCAATGAACGGCCAGTTACTGTCAATGTAGAGAAATGTTCCAAACACCCGGACAGGCCTGTGGAAATGTATTGTACAGACGAAGAGGACATTGGATGTACACTGTGTTTCATCGAAGGACACAGAACCTGTCAGAATGTTGAACTGATTTCAACTACTTTAAAAAATGTAGAACAATTGGAATATGTTTCCGACATTAAACAGATTTCAAAGAAACAGGGAGATCTGTACAACACATTTAGGGGTGTAATACAAAAGTACCGAATGATAAATAAACAATGTCAAGCGAGATGTTTAGAAAGCTTTCAAACATTCCGGGCAGAGGTTGAAGCTGTCCTAGACATATTAGGAGAGAAAATATCGCAAGAAGCTGAAAAGTTACAGAAAGAGAATACAGACAAACTGAATAATCTGGAAGAAATGATTTCATCGCACGAACAGCATATAATGTCATGCGTGAAGGATATCGACAACAGATTGGCACACAATCAGCAGCATCTTGACCAGTTGTTTATAACCGTGAAGAAAAGTAAGAAATTGATAACTGAAAAAGCCCAACAACTAGAACAACTTTTTGACAGTACAAATGTTTCGGAATCTTACGTTGATTATGATCAGTCAATCAAACGGTCACTCGAGAATGTATGCGAGGTCAAAGTAAAGCAACCCGCCACTAAATGTACCAATGTATCTAAGGTATACGTCAAGTCACGCGAAGACAAAAAAGAGTGTACTATCCGTGGTATACTGGTTGTAGCAGAGACAAAACTTTTTGTGACTGATATGAAAAATGCATGTCTCAAATTGATTGATATGGAGAGTGACAAAATAATCCAGAGACGGTCACTACCATCTGCGCCATGGGATATAACTAAACTTCCTGGGACCCGTTTGGCAGTGGCTCTGCCATCTAGTAAGCAAATATTGTTCTTTAACGCGGACCAAAATATGGATTCCTGTGGTAGTATAACTGTGACGGGCGAATGTCGGGGTCTGCACTGCACCGAAGACAGACTTTACGTAGTGTACAAAAATCCAGAAGCACATGTCCAGGTTCTGAACTTGGAAGGTAAACTAATCCAGTCAATCCAATGTGATCCTTCAGGATGTGCCTTGTTTCACAATCTCTGGTATTTGACATTAGATTCTAAAAACATATGGATCTATGTTACTGATTATGACAAAAACACTGTAATGAGTGTGAATGCGTCAGGAGTCATCAAGTGGCGATACCAGAACACTCATCTAAAAGGTCCATTTGGCGTGGTTGGCGGTGATGCTGGATGTCTGTATATTTGCAGCAGGGAGAATGACTCCATCCACGTGGTGTCTCCTTACGGTACAAGACTTGCCGTAATATCAAACTGGGTATCCGGAATACGTTTGCCTGAAGTTGTATTTTACAGTAGCCTCAATAGAACCCTGTATGTGTCCGGTTTCGGGGACAATAATCGCAACTATATCAGTAGACTTCGTCTACAGTAACGTCAGCATATAAAAGGTTTATTGCTTACGTTCATGCACCGGCTTGTTGATCCATACTGCCGCGACATTGTTCTACGTAGCTAGGTTTGTTTTGGTAAGAGATTGCAATCTTGTTGTACCATAATGTTATGTAGCTTAAAAATGTTAAAAGCGTTATATTTTAGTTTTGTAGTGGACTGATATACAATGAAACTTTATTATAATTGCTCTGTCTTCCGTGTGCATGTTCTTCAAAAGCTGTCACCACGGAATTTTATATGTTGTTTTCTCTTCATCATCGATTTACATTTGAACGTTTCAATAACATCTCAATTAAATGTTTTTCATCTTTGTACTGAGGGTATTTGTTTTCTCATAATATTTTTTGTTTGTTTATGTACTTGAAAATTTGAACTTTCCTCGAATGATTTTCGTTTTTCTTGAACATGTTTGACTTTTGTAGAAGATTGATTGAGCATTGCGTGTATGTTGAAAATATGACATAATCTGGTGTATTAGAAATGTGAGGGTTTCTTATTGCGACCGAATCTTTTATTGTAATTCTAACATTGACTGAAAGCTGTATGTTTTAATCAGCATATGCTTTTGGATTGGTTTGAATTGACAAATATTTAATAACAAAGCAACGGAATGAGGAATTTTAGACTCCGGCTTATTTGAAGGTTTAGAGAGAGAGAGAGAGAGAGAGAGAGAGAGAGAGAGAGTTTTGCTGAAGTTGTTTAGGTTTGGTAGTCTCCCTTTGACTGTTTTTATTTGTTGCATGCTACATTTTAATATGTACTACAGTTGTATTATGTTGACTTTCGATGTTATGGTAAGCTGATATGTTCTTTTTGCTTGTATTTCATAAAAAGCAAGAATCAGTCATTAGTATGTTCTCCTGTTTGGCCTACTACGTCTGTCAATTAATAAAGGAATATCTTCGTTTCTTTGTGTGTCTTGGTTCAGAATAAATCAGTTTATTATATTATACCAAGTTTAACATTACTGTTTTCATAACCTTAATAGATTTGTTAATATATCAAACATAAATGACAATGCCAACATATTCGTTTGACTTTTTAAGGGTTTCAAAATTGCTTTCTGATCACCAGTCGGAATCTAATTTTTACAAAAATATTACATCAAGTATTTCAAAAAAAATCTCAATGTGTCTATTTATATCATTTAAGACGGGTTCGGTCTAAAACATATTAAGAAATGCCAGAAAGAAATAACGTTTTCAAAAATGTCTTTTGAGTATATTGAAGCCTGATAATCACAGATCGATTAGGCCTTGGCAAATGTTATAGATCCAGAATTGTAAACTCCCGCTGCAAGCTGTTTTATCAGGATCTACACTATTTATTTGCACTTGTCAGACAATAACTTAAAAATAAGTACTGAGTCTGGTTATTAACATATATGACTTTTATATACCGATTATATATTTTGTTATATATATTCTTATTAATAAGGGTACATTGCAGTATTTCCGTAAAGCAGTACATAGTTTTAATACAGCAATGAGGACATATAATGGCTAAATTAGAAGTAAACCTTCATCTATAATTGTCACCTTGGCCTGATAAGATATAGATATAGAGATATAGACTTAACAACTTAACAAGCTATTGCAAACATTGCTGTCGTGTTACTATTATGGGTAGGTATCATTGCTTATAAGCACAACGCAAAACATGATACTTAGATGCCAGTGTTTCTAACAATAATTTTTATATGAAGTATAAAGATTTGGTGAATACAGGTCTTTAAATATTTTTTTCTTTTAATGTTTTGATTAGCAGTGGATAAACCCCTGTGACGGACATATGTCACGGGTTGTTCAAATTCTAACAATCTTTCTAATGTGATCTGAACATTACGTCCATGGAGAGTATAGCAAATAGTGTATACATGTTGTTGTGTTTTTTTATTAAATACTTCCATATCTATTCTGGCTTTCATTAAAACGTAAAAAGATATATTTTGGCCTTTTATTTAGTTCCACCATTTCTGCAGAGAACTTACTTTATTCATGATATATCATTTAGTAATATGATAGTTATTACATTGTGTAAATATTACGGGTGGCGGTGGCCTTCACGCAATACAAAGCAAATGTTGCATTTGGTGTTTTAGTTGGCTTAATCACCCAGTGCAGCAGATGTACAAAAATTTTGTGCTTCAGAGTTTCGCGCCAAATTACACACACCTGCACAACCATTCGTTCCATGTTTTTCACGGTAAACTCATACAACCGCGTAGAACCGTGTCCACATCTGTACTCGACATGCGATCCAATTCAACTGACCTGCTAACCAAAACTGTCACAAAAATGCTAGTTTGCTCAAACGTTTAACTCAACATTGGGAAGAATACAAGATCGAACCGAGAAAAACTTTGCACACGCTTAATTTTTCCCTGAGTTGGGATCGCCCGAGGCAACGGGGGTTCTTTTTGTCATATTTGGTAGCTGATTTCCGATATTATTGCAGTATTTCGGTTCTATATTTATACGTTTTAAAATGTGTTTTTTTTTCTCTCATTCCAAAGATAAAAACGTTGTCAGCAAAATCTAAAAGTCTTCCTTATATTTGTTATCGCTCGTGTTACAAAACGGATGTAATAAAATTAATTTCAGCATACTTTCTCTGAGAAAACTCCCATTTACTATACGTATTAATTAAGGATGCCGTAACATGTACGTTGTCAAAGTGTTTGACTTTACACTATGAGTGAATACATTCTTTTATACAAATGCCAACAATACATTTCCTCAACAACTGCCGATTCCATTTTATCAAGCATATAAAGTCAACACTTCTGTTGTTTGTTTTTTAAATGAAATAAAGAGTCCATCGGGTTGAGATCATCGATGTTGTTTTCAAAACAACGTCGTTTGCGGGTGGTTGTCATGTCCATTTTATATCTATTTGTTAGATAATATCGTTCACTGGTAAACGACTATTCTCAAGACCGGAGATCAAATTATATCGCGACTTCTGTTTACCTTAAACATGGACAGGGAAAATGTCATCTATGGTCAGACTACGTGCAGCCAGAATCTCCTTACCTCAATCGACAACTTGTTGATCTTAGTAGATGCAACAGTGCGCTTTATAGTATCATATATATCTGAGGCATTTGTAGACACATAGTCGGAGACATGTGTAGATACATAGTCAACGACATTTGTAGATACATAGTCAGAGACATTTGTAGACATATAGTCGGAGACATGTCTATATACAGTCAGAGAAATTTGTAGATACATTGTCAGAGACATTTGTAGATACATAGAGACATTTGTAGACACACAGTCAGAGACATTTGTCGACACACAGGCAGAGACATTTGTAGATACACAGTCAGAGACATTTATAGATTCATAGAGACATTTGTAGATACATAGTCAGAGACATTTCTAAACACACAGTCAGAGACATTTGTAGACACATAGACACATTTGTAGATACACAGTCAGACACATTTGTAGGTATATAGTCAGAAACATTTGTAGACACATAGTCAGAGACATTTGTAGGTACATAGTCAGAGACATTTGTAGGTACATAGTCAGAGACATTTGTAGACACATAGTCAGAGACATTTGTAGACACATAGTCAGAGACACTTGTAGATACACAGTCAGAGACATTTGTAGACACATAGTCAGAGACATTTGTAGACACACAGTCAGAGACATTTGTAGACACATAGTCAGAGACATTTGTAGACACATAGTCAGAGACATTTGTAGACACATAGTCAGAGACATTTGTAGACACATAGTCAGAGACACTTGTAGACACATAGTCAGAGACATTTGTAGACACATAGTCAGAGACATTTGTAGACACATAGTCAGAGACATTAGTAGATAAACAGTCAGAGACATTTGTAGACACATAGTCAGAGACATTTGTAGACACATAGTCAGAGACATTTGTAGACACAGTCAGAGACATTTGTAGATACACAGAGACATTTGTAGATACACAGTCAGAGACATTTGTAGACACATAGTCAGAGACATTTGTAGGTACATAGTCAGAGACATTTGTAGATACATAGTCTGAGACATTTGTAGATACACAGAGACATTTGTAGATACATAGTCAGAGACATTTGTAGATACACAGAGACATTTGTAGACACACAGTCAGAGACATTTGTAGATACATAGTCAGAGACATTTGTAGACACAGAAACATTTGTAGACACATAGTCAGAGACATTTGTAGATAAACAGTCAGAGACATTTGTAGGCACATAGTCAGAGACATTTGTAGACACATAGTCAGAGACATTTGTAGACACATAGTCAGAGACATTTGTAGACACAGAAACATTTGTAGACACATAGTCAGAGACATTTGTAGATAAACAGTCAGAGACATTTGTAGACACATAGTCAGAGACATTTGTAGACACATAGTCAGAGACATTTGTAGACACATAGTCAGAGACATTTGTAGATACACAGAGACATTTGTAGATACACAGTCAGAGACATTTGTAGACACATAGTCAGAGACATTTGTAGGTACATAGTCAGAGACATTTGTAGATACATAGTCTGAGACATTTGTAGATACACAGAGACATTTGTAGATACATAGTCAGAGACATTTGTAGATACACAGAGACATTTGTAGACACACAGTCAGAGACATTTGTAGATACATAGTCAGAGACATTTGTAGACACAGAAACATTTGTAGACACATAGTCAGAGACATTTGTAGATAAACAGTCAGAGACATTTGTAGGCACATAGTAAGAGACATTTGTAGACACATAGTCAGAGACATTTGTAGACACATAGTCAGAGACATTTGTAGGCACATAGTCAGAGACATTTGTAGACACAGTCAGAGACATTTGTAGACACATAGTCAGAGACATTTGTAGGTACATAGTCAGAGACATATGTAGATACACAGAGACATTTGTAGACACATAGTCAGAGACATTTGTAGATACACAGAGACATTTGTAGATACATAGTCAGAGACATTTGTAGATATAGACAGAGACATTTGTACATACATAGAGACATTTGAAGATAAACAGTCAGAGATATTTGTAGACACATAGACACATTTTTAGATAAACAGTCAGAGACATTTGTAGATACATAGTCAGAGACTATGTAGATACACAGAAACATTTGTAGACACACAGTCAGAGACATTTGTAGATACATAGTCAGAGACATTTGTAGATACACAGAAATATTTGTAGATACATAGTCAGAGACATTTGTAGATACACAGAGACATTTGTAGACACACAGTCAGAGACATTTGTAGATACATAGTCAGAGACATTTGTAGATACACAGAAACATTTGTAGACACATAGTCAGAGACATTTGTAGATACACAGAAACATTTGTAGATACATAGTCAAAGACATTTATAGATACACAGTCAGAGACATTTGTAGATACACAGTCAGAGACTTTTGTAGATACATAGTCAGACATTTGTAGACAAATAGTCAGAGGCAATTGTCGATACTAAATACCATTGTTTGTTTTGCTCGATTCTGTTAATTAAGCAGGTTTTAGTAAAGTAAATGGTCTAACTAGGTACATACCGTATTGAATATGATATTTGTTATTATTAAAACTTATTAAGGTTTTAATCAAGAATCCCTAACAAGTTTATACTATTTATTTCTGTTCCAATTTATTGGATAAGTTTATGTAAAAAAAGTATCGCCAATATAAAATGGTATTTTAAGGAACGTCTTGGTACCAATATTTGCTTGTTGTTGTATTTGTTTTGGTAATGAGCCTGGATATGGTGATGGCGATCATATACTGTACGTGAATTAAAACTAATTAGTGTTGAGGTGGCTGTAATTACAGTTACCAACACATCTTTTGTTTCACTCTCCCATAAACTCTCACAAAAATGCACGACAGGAAATGATTACTCGATTAAGATTGATAGGTCGTCTATTGATTGAAATATCATTAACATAACGAAATCAGACACAAAATGGCTCTAACATAGTTGGACCGTCGGTCGTAACGACCTCAGCAAATGGCGTCTGCAACAAAACCACAATTAATGACCTCAACAAAAATATAATCTGTGGACAGGAAAAGCTTTTCCTTGGTGTTCCAGGAAGAAAACAAACAACAAACCGGATTTAGATTAAATCTATGTTTTCATGGTATATCGGGAAACAACTTCATCCAACGACTTCCCGCGTATTTCTGAGTAGGACCAGTACTCTGGAGCAATATGTAGTAAATAGTCTAGCTCAAGGATTAAAATCACGTGACCAGTTTCGGGTTCCAAACCTGGACCCTCCGATCCGAGTCCAACGTAGTAACCACTAAACCACGGACGCCCACAAACTAAATTTGACACATGGCGGTCAGGTGACCATGGTTAACCGTTCTTGCTATGTATATGTCATTGTTTATACTAGACACTTTGTAATTAAGCATGCAGAGCATGAACCACGGTGTCTATTGGAATAATTTCAACAGTTTACTTTCGAATTAATTAAGATGACCATTTAGAATTTAGACTATCCCACCGCTGCCACCAATGTAACGCAGGCCGACGCTCTCCAACCGTCATCGATCCGCACACCAGCCACGATAACCATTGCTTAACCGCACAACTTTGTAAGCCGCTTAAACATCGTCGCTAACCCAGCAGCGAGGCTGGTTTGAAGCGCTTTTATATCTACCTCTGCGGTCGTTACACTTGGGTACATCAATATCGGTGTCTGTAAATTGCGATTTAAATGCATTAAAATCATAACCATTGAGTTTTAAAATGTTAAAATTTCTAAGACTTTACCTTTTAGAACATTATTTTAAAATATTATAATCTTGTCCTAATCTCGCTCGTCAAGGCCACTGACGAGTTTTCTGCTTTGAAGCAGGGGCTATATTTATCTTGAAAGCACATGACCTGTGACGTAAAGATTGGATTGCGGCAAAATGTTTACGTAGAGATCTGCGTGCGCAATTAGACTAAACATCCGCTCACTTTATTCATCGATGAGCACTTCACACACGGACTTCAAATGTTTTAACAACTTTAATGTTTTTTTACCATGTATGGATTTGGCAGCAGTGTATTTATTGGTAATACGAGGCTACATTGACATACCTGCATGCAGCAGACCTATGGGCAGTGACCACAGAACTAAACAGAAAAGAAAGGAATCGACCAGAAGAAGGTGTGTTGATATTAATTTGTTATGTAACATTATAAAAAAAATCCATTTCATTATAACACCCTCATTTAAAACAACAGCTGTAATTAGTTCACACTTACACTTACCTACATGTATTGAACTAACAGTTTAATAGTGTATCCTATGTTCCAGATTTTTTAAAACAAGGTCAAGTTGATGCAAAAGTTCAAGATTGTGTTCGTTTTTCATGAATTGGGTGCTTTTCGATGTTATTTCTTTTATTCGTAAAAATTAACACCTATCTATTTAGCAATACATTACATTTGCATTCGTTGAAGGTATGTGTATTAGTTCTGAAATACGTAAAATGATTTTCTTCTACTTTCGTTTTCGTGTTTCGGAAATTCCAAATCAATTATTTACGGGCGGATCTAAAGTTGGGGATGGGAGGCGATATTTATATCACTTCCAGTATTATTGCCACATATGTGTCCCGTGCTACAGATAAAACGAATAAGCACGTAATTATTACTAAGATGTCTTGATAAAACGCATTGAAATCATAATATTTGTATAAAACATACATGCTATGAAAGTCAATTAAGCAACTAATATGCAGGAAATGACACTGTTTGGATTATAGTTGACAATACGTGTCCTGTGGGAGCATGCCCCCCAGACACCCTTTCACAACTCGTACCAACGGTTCTCGCTCAATTTGACCACTCAGACTGCCCTTATCCCATAACAAAACTATATATATCATCCTTGTCACTGAGGATACAGTCTGAAGATACAGTCTGAACTCATAAAAAGTTACTTATATCTTCTGAAAAGCAGGAAATGACTATTTATTTGCTACATTTCAAAAGTTTCTTGGCCCCAGACCTCGTTTGCACTGCTAACACCTTTGGTGCTTGCTCAATTAGGAAACCCCAGAAAAAATATGGATCCGCCCCTGTAGTTGACCTGCATAGAATCACTCTCTCACAATGTTTGTTCATTACATTTATTAGAGATAGGAACGATATGTGTGTGCAGGAAGATGTGAATGAGTGTCAAAAATATCCTATAGGTTGGTGTCTATTATGTGAGAAACGAAGACACAAGTACCAAGCGGTGGGCTAGTGAATGAATCGATGGGTGGGTGGCGATAGATTGGTGAATGGGTTGGTGGATAAATTGGTGGGTGGGTGGCTAGATAGGTAGATAAGTAGTTATCTTTGTAAGTTAATGGGTAGATCAGTCAGTTGGTAGGTAGGTATGTAGTTCGGTCGGTTGGTAATTTCATGTTAGTTCATGTAGGGATGTAGGTCGGTCGGTTGGTAGGTAGGTTGGTCAATAGGTAGGTAGGTATGTAGGTCGGTCGATAGGTAGGTAGGTTGGTCAGTAGGTATGTATGTCAGTAGATTGGTCGGTCAGTCGGTAGGTCATTAATGGTAGACAGGTAGGTGGGTAGGTGGGTAGGTATGTAGGTTGTTCAGTTGGTCAGTCAGCAGGTCGGCCATTCGGTCATTTGGTTGGTAGATAGATTAGTAACTAGATTGGTAGTTAGGTCATTCGGTATGAAGGTAGATAGGTAGGTAGGAAGGTATGTAAGAATGTAGTTATGCAGACAGGATTGCGTGGGCAGGTAGATGGGTAGGTAGACCTTTAGGTAGGTTGTAGGTATGTATAAAGATAGCTATGTTTGTAAGTATGTGGGTAGGTCTATCGGTCAGTCGGTAGAAAATGTAGGTCGGTCATTAGGTGTCTATGTAGGTAGGTCGGTAGGTTGGTTGTCAAGTAGATCAGTAATTAGATCGATTGGTCGGAAGTTGGGTCGGTTGGTATGTACGTAGGGAATAGCTAGGTAGTTAGATAGGTCAGTAGGTATGTAAGTATGTCGGAAGTTAGGTAGATAGGTGGGTAGATAGGTGAGTAGGTTGTTCGGTCGGTCAGTCAGAAATTCGGTCAGTTGAATGGTAGGTATGTAGGTAGGTCAGTGAGTAGGTAGGTCGATTGGTAGGTCATTCTGTATGAAGTTCGATAGGTAGGCTGGAAGGTGGGCAGGTAGGTTTATAGGCCGGTTGGTCGGTTGGTCGTTCGGTAGTTTGTTGGTAGATAGTTAGGTCAATAGGTAGGTAGGTTGTTAAGTAAGCAGGTAGGTATGTAGGCCGTAATGCGTGGTGAGGTAGGTGGGTAGGTCAGTAGACTGGTCAATTGACCCTTTCTCAGATTATGACTGACAGGACCCTTTAGCCAATCATATAATGGGTTTTCCCCACGTGTTCGCGATGGCCAGCAGAAAATTAGACAGTTGTTAGAGAGGTGGTGAATATTTTTTTACACATTGTGAATGTTTCAAAACAAATTAACGCTTTAATTACCAATATGTAAACTTAAATGAACTAATTTAGAATTTAAAAAAAATAGTGTAAGTACAACTGTGCATTTTAATTGATGCTTTGCACGTAATGACAATAATAAAATAAATAGACATTTCTTCTGATATTGCTGTTTATTTTTCACTACATTGTATATAAACACTACAGTTTTAACATTTATCTTAGGTATTGGTAAAACATGGATTCATTCAATATTGTTTCTAACAAGTTCATGTGTAAATTTTCAAGTAATAAGCTATAAAGGTAAGTCTGGATGATTGTTTTTTGAAACTGTGCACATCTTGTATCCGCTTTGTTTCCATCCTTACGACTTATGGCGTGTTGTTGAACATCGTCATCGATTACAGATGCATTTAAGATGATTTTAATAATATAAATTCTGTACATATAGATGAAGCATTTTTATAATACAAACTTAAAATCGAAATTGCAATTGCCTTACACGTGACACTCCTACACACAGATTAAAACATTAAACAAGAACATCTGGCATTGTTGGAAATTTTATGACACTGTCGTAGGCCAATCAACTCATCAAAGATTCACCGAGTTGCTAATTGGCTCTTTTGCATAGATTTATTAATCACAAACACATGAGCACTTTAAGTAGTTGTTCAATTTTGGCAAGAAATGTGAGAATTTAATCTTAAACATTTAAGATATTATATTATAGACGTTACTAAGAAAAGAAGTTGCAAAATAATTAAGTAAAAAAGCGACAACACAAAGCCCCCGTTTCAAAACTAAACACGCACTTTATTCAATAAAGAACAAACATTTTCAAAATGGTTTCAGTGCATCCCAATGTTATCTGTATACTGTTTTAACCCGAATATTAATTCCTCTGATTAAAAGAACCACCCCAATCCCCTTGTTATTATTATGTTTAAGATTTACATATACCTATATTGAATCCGTTGCTTAAACTTTTTTCCCTCCAAATATGTACAATTCTTTTGAATATGAACCACGAAGATAAATATCACGGTAGAGGCAGATCTTTAGCATATACCATTTACAACACAAAGCAAAACCGTCCTTTCGTTTTATGTATAAGTCAACCCGGTTGGACGCGTTTAAGCAGATAAAACTCAATTGCAACATACACATGTATAACTTGCATACGTTTCAGTCAATCGGAACACCTCGGATAATTCACGAATCATCAGTCGGATGTAGGTAGTCGGATCACCTCGGCCATTTCCCAAAATGGCACTACTTTTGTGACAGACGTCAAAACAGAGATGGCAGCTCGGATGACAGCTCATTACAGTACGATGCCTGTAAAAATTCATTTTGTGGCGGCTTCAAATTTAAATCATCCAATTTTAATTTACCCAGCGCAGAAGGCAAGCAGCTGTCAAACGATGGCATTGTTTATGTATTGTGCGAACTATATTTTAGGCATATTGTTCTTCCGACTTCCGGCGAACAAAACGATCGTGATTTCAGTAAGTATCATTGCACTAGATACATCCGAGGGATGATTGTCCCGAGGACGGACTTACCCGAGGAGTTCCGATTGACGTTTCAATGTAAGCGACGCTATTTTAGCCATTGTTTGTCTTACTTAGTCACTTAGTTACCCGTTGCTGTGGTAGGTGTGGCTACAATTGCGTCAATTGTCAGGTAGGTCTGTAGCTAGCTCAGTAGGCATGTCAGGAGGTAGGTCGGTCCGTTAGTGGTCAGTTGTTCGGTAGGAAGGTCAGTCCGTACGTAGGTCGGTTGATCGGTCGGTCGGTCGGTAGGTAGGTCGATAGGTAGGTCTGTCGGTATGTAGGTCAGTATTTAGGACGGTCGCTTGGTTGGTAGGTCGATCGTTAGGTAGGTAGATCACTTGGTAGGTCGATCGGTAAGACGGTTGGTTGGTAGGTAGGTAGGTTGGTAGGCTGGAAGGTAGGTAGTTTATTAGGTAAGCTTGTAGACAGGTGGGTAGGTAGGTGGGTAGGTCAATTGTTTGGTCGGTGGGTTGTTAGGTAATGGGGTTATGTAAGTTGATGAGCCGTTAGGTAGGTTGGTAGGTAGGTTGGTCGGTGGGTTGGTCGGTACGTAGGTTGGAGACGTACTCTGGAAGCTTGGTAGGTCAATAGGTAGGTACATAGGTAGGTAAGTAGGTAGGTCAGTATGTAGGCCGGTCGGTTAGTAGGTTGGAAAGATAATATGGAAGCTAGGTAGGTTGGTAGGTCGGTCAGTCGGTAGCTAGGAAGGTCAGTATGTATGTCGGTAGGTTGGTTCGTCCGTTGGTCGCTCGGCTGATAGGCAGCTAAAAGTAGGTATGTAGGTCGGTCGGTTGGCAGGTAGACCGGAGGGTAAGCTTGAAGGTACGTCGGTAGGTAGGTGGTTAGGTCTATCGTTTGGTCAGTAGGTTGGTCAGTCCATCAGTCTTTTTAGTTGTAATCCCTATCCTGCTTCTTTATAGATTAAAAAATAATGAACAACTAAAGTAACGTTATAGCACAATAGAGGTAATATTATAAACATCATGTACTTACACTAAACTATGCAGTTATAAGTTTATGCAGCATCTATGCACACATTTGCCAAGACAGGGATAAGATGTTGTTACGTGTATTAGATACAGACAAACTGTCGGATACCACCTGTAACCTGGGAAGTTAAATAGTGAAATTACATAATATGGAATTAATGAAAGTGAGGTCACGTAATTCCTTATTTAAAGGCTGGATTGATGTTAACCCGCTTTAACCCTTATGTAAATAAACTTTTAGCAACTTTATTGTGTTCTTTTCTTCAGCTATCATGAACGAAGTTCAAGGCCAGGGGGATCAGGTGACGGGAAGCCTGACAGACAGGTCTGATCACCATATAAAGGACAATCCATGTGATCTTTGTGCGAAGTCAGAACAAGTTACAAGCGCTTCAGGATTCTGTCGGGACTGCAACGAGTTCCTCTGCAGCATCTGTATCCTTTACCACAGAAAGGTTAAAGCACTAAATGATCACATAATTCTTGAAGATGACCAAATGCTCGATGTAGGACCAGTTAGTGTAAATGTAGAGAAATGTTCCAAACACCCGGACAGGCCGGTGGAGATGTATTGTGCAGACGAAGAGGATGTTGTATGTGCACTGTGTTTCTTCGAAGGACACAGAACCTGTCAAAATGTTGCACTGATTTCAACTATTTTAAAAGATGTGGAACAATCAGAATATGTTGCCGACATTAAACAGATTTCAAAGAAACACAGAGAACTATACAACACATTTAGAGGAGTAATACAAAAGTACCGAATGATAAATGAACAATGTCAAGCGAGATGTTTAGAAAGCTTTCAAAAATTCCGAGCAGAGATTGAAACTGTTCTAGACATATTAGGAGAGAAAATATCGCAAGAGGCTGACAAGTTACAGAAAGAGAATACAGACAAACTGAATCATCTGGAAGAATTGATTTTATCGCACGAACATCATTTAGAGTCATGCATGCAGGATATTGATAGATTGGAACACAATCAGCAGCATCTTGACCAGTTGTTTATAACCGTGATGAAAAGTAAGAAATTGATAACTGAAAAAGCCCTACAACTAGAACAACTTGGTGACAGTACAAATATGTCGGACTTTTACGTTGATTATGATCAGTCAATCAAACGGTCACTCGAGAATATATGCACGGTCAAAGTGAAACAACCCGCCACAAAATGTACCGATGTATCTAAGGTATACGTCAAGTCACCAGATGACACAGCAGATTGTACTATCCGTGGTATACTGGTTGTAGCAGAGACAAAACTTTTTGTGACTGATATGGGCAATGCATGTCTCAAGTTGATAGACATGGAAAGTGACAAAATAATCCAGAAACGGTCACTACCATCTGCGCCACGGGATATAACTGAACTTCCTAGCATGCGTATAGCAGTGGCACTCCCATCAAGTAAGCAAATACTGTTCTTCACCGCAGACCATAATATGGATTCCTGTGGTGGTATAACTGTGACGGGCGAATGTCTGGGTCTGCACTGCACCGGAGACAGACTTTACGTAGTGTACAAAAGTCCAGAAGCACATGTTCAGGTTCTTAACTTGGAAGGTAAAGTCATCCAGTCAATCCAGCGTGATCCTTCAGGATGTGCCTTGCTTCAGAATCCCAAGTATTTGACATTAGATTCTAAAAACATGTGGATCTATGTTACTGATTATCACAAACACACTGTTCAGGGTGTGAATTCGTCAGGAGTCATCCAGTGGATATACAAAGACACGACACTACAGTGTCCATTTAGCGTTGTTGGCGGTGATGCTGGATGTCTGTACATTTGCAGCAGGAAGAATCACTCCATCCACGTGGTGTCTGCTGACGGTACAAGGCTTGCCGTAATATCAGAGTGTGTATCCGGAATACGTCTTCCTGAAGTTGTATTTTACAGCAGCCTCAATAGAACCCTGTATGTGTCCTGTGGAGCGGCCGGTAATCGCAACTATATCAGTAGACTTCGTCTGCAGTAACGTCAGCATATAAAAGGTTTATTCCTTACGTCCATGCGCCGGCTTGTTTTTCCCAACTGCCGTGAGATTGCTGTACGTAGATAGGTTTGTTTTTGTAACAGATTGCAATCTTGTTGTACCATAATGTGATGTAGCTTAAAAATGTTAAAAGCGTTAATTTTAGTTTTGTAGTGGACTGATAAACGATGAAACTGTATAATAACTGGTCAGTCTTACGTGTGCATGTTCTTCCCAAGCTGTCACCACGGAATTTTAGATGTTGTCTTTTTCTTCATCATCGATTTCCATTTGAACGTTTCAATCGCATCTCAATCTATATTGATAACAGGGACTTAATAAATCAATTAAATGTTTTTCATCTTTGTATTGACGGTATTTGTTTTCTCATAATATTTTTGTTTGTTTATGTACTTGAAAATGTGAACTGCCCTCGAATGATTTTCGTTTTTCTTGAACATGTTTGACTTTTGTAGAAGGTTGATTGAGCATTGCGTGTATGTTAAAAATATGACATAATCTGGTGTATTAAAAATGTGAGGGTTTCTTATTGTAACGGAATCTTTTATTGTAATTCTAACATTAAAACTGGTTTTATGCTTGTTCTTGATGCAAAGTTGAAACCAAAATGCACTCATTCCTTCTATTTTTGTTTAAAAGTTCAATTAACATTTTTATCAGCAGTGAAAGAGAAGAGTATTCTTTTTTATTATTTGAAAACTACTATGTTCTGTGACACATTTTGGGATGGTAAGATTTTTATGAGCTGAAACTGATTTGTTTTGCCATGGTGATATTAAACTATTTAAATTTTAAATGCGGTTTACCATGTTAAAATCATTTGTACTATTAAAATGAATAAATTCACAACAAATGCTACTGAATTCTTTTAAAACTGTTGTTGTTGATGCATATGCGACGCAAAAAACTTTATTTCTTAGTACAGCATGAGTACTGAGATTAAGAAAAAATAATTCAGAACAGAAATTATATAACTTTTTGCTTTGTTAGCAAAGGAAGCTTCATTTGATCAGTTTAAAACAGATGGCATTCCACATTTACAGTATACAATCACTGGTGCTCTGCATTTTGTAAACTTGATCGATTATAGGTATGCTTTACTTAATTCTATTAAAAGTTTAAAGTATGTTAAGTTTTAAGCATTTTTTTCCTTCTACCAGTGTAGACGTACAATATTTTTTAACTTCTTAATATTAAGAAACAATATTTAATTATTTATATTAGCAATATTATAGTTATTTTTTTTATTACTTAGTTGGGAGACATCCATTCTTGTCTTAGATTTTCTATTTTAGGAATCCTAATGTGTAGGGAATGTCTGTTAAAACAAGTATAAATTAGATGGTGATTATTATGTAGCTGTAAAAAGCTGTTCTATATGCATGCTGCATTCCATTGGTTGATGTTCAGTGAAAATACAATGTATGCACAACGTTGTCTCAGTATTACTGATCATGTGGTTTTTCATGATAAGTGTTTTTATTACACAAGTGTTTAGTTGTAATCAAAATGTAATTGTTTAATCCATTTGATGTTCTCTCTACTATATGTCAATATTTTTGCAAGCTCATTATTATATCATGTGTTTTGTTACAAAGAATTTAGTTTTGAGAACCTGTCTAAAAAGTTTTCTGTGGTCATAATTACAACATAATGTCTTTTTTCTTGTTTGTTTTGGTTACATTGCACCAGCATATTTGTGATATTCAGCTGTTATTGTTGAAGTAAGATCCCAGACTAAAGTCTGGGTAGAACCACTGGTGTCCCACAGGTAGCAGGAACACCTCAACACATGAATGTTCTTACCATGACTGGGACCCAAACCCATGCTTTGTGGGGCTGAGGAGTTACAATTCGGCGACTCTTAACCACTCGATCACTGTTGCCTCACAATATAATGAGGGAGGCACATATGGCGAAATGGTAGAGTCTCTGTCTTGTAACCTCACTGACTGCTTCTCTCACCCCGTGAGTATAAAGTCCTGTTTGGAGAACAAGCCTTCAGGTGGGAATTTGTCTGGGGTCGTCCTCCATAAAAAACCCTATAAGTCTCTATAATGGCCACAATAGATTGCTGCGATGTATTTTAAAAATACAACAAGCCATATAATGACATAATGTATGGATATTGACAAAGAAAAACATCCATCTTTAAATCTGGTCATATTATATGGAAATTATTACTGTTGTTTCTGTTGTTATTGTTTGTTGTCAGGCTTGCATGTATTTAGGCTAATTCGGGATATATGTTGTTTATAAACTTTACTCTTGTCATTTGGCATTTTCATTTATCCAACACTGAAATTTACCATCCAGTTTTGATTTTATTGATATTTTAAATATTATTTTTCTTATCTAAAATTGACATGAAAGAGTCTCTTTTTCTGAAGTAAGAAAAGTCCTCATGTTATGTCATATTATATTAGTGGATGCTTTAAGAAGGAAGTAAAAAGATTAACGATATGTGTCCATATGGAGATTCAAACCCACAACCCCAAGGCAGTTTAGGCCTATGTTGGATACTCTTAAATAGTAGGTGTTGCATTACATATTCTGTACCTTAGATTATTTCATCACAGCAATAAATTTATCATTTTTCTTCATTTACTTTAAACAATGTTATTTTTTACACAAATGTACAAATGGTGCTATCACTTGTGTTCTTGAATATTTTTATCTTGAAAATTTCTTCCATCACAGTTAACAAT
Source organism: Sinonovacula constricta (assembly GCA_007844125.1). NCBI lineage: Eukaryota > Metazoa > Mollusca > Bivalvia > Cardiida > Solecurtidae > Sinonovacula > Sinonovacula constricta. The sequence goes on along the minus strand of CM017560.1, from coordinate 48,726,721 downwards.
ATTACTAATTTCTTTCCACAATGCAACATTTTATTCAGCATTGATCTCTAGCCATAGTTTTGACCAACTTACAAAATGCTGATGAAGGGTCAGTGTGAATAAATACCAAGGCAACTCTCATTGGTAAAAACTCCAGACAACACCATATACTGAATTGTGCCTTTTAAACGTCCCACAGGGGAAAGATTATTCTGGGTGTACTGAAGTCATAAAAAACAAAATCAATTCCTGACAGTACCGCTTTCAGTGGTGCATGAATACGTCACTTGATCCTTTAAACACTTCACCTTAAAAGTGGTACCTGACAATTTGGAAGAAAGATTTTTTTCTCAAATAACGAAATTTGTCATTGTTATCTGAAAATATCCGGCAAAATTCTGTTCATTGATGCTCTAGAGCTGTGTGAGTATAGTAAAGCATAAATCCTGACTGGTCATTGCAAACAGGTATTTCCAATTTGAGCCATGATATCAAAAATAACACTCCTTGTCATTACAAAAGACACGTTTCCAATTTAAGCCATGCAGCACAGTTAGCTATTTTTAAACTTAGAAAACCATGTGGCCACTTACTTTTGAGATCAAGTTACATGATCATACGGGTAATCAGCTCTGGCATCGATATCTATTTTAGCTGACATTCCCATCGTGCTTATAGATTTGGAAATAATGGATATTGGAAGTGTTATTTTCACGATTTGTACTGTCTTACAATTGAGGTAATATTAAAAACAGCCTTAACATAAACTAAAGTATAAATAGGAATTATGCACCTATACCCCAAAACAAGTTACTGTTACATGTATTGAATATAATCAAACTATCAGATACCAACTTTAATAAAGAGTCAGCATACTATGTTTTTATATGATTTGGCCATGTTTCCTGAGCATAGCTTTGTTATATAAAATGAATTTTGTCATTTAATATTAACTGGTTGTTTCTTGTTGTTGTTTGCCATGTTTTGTTGTTTGTTATTTTTACCCTTTATTAGGTTTTTACTTAGACAAAAAATACACAGTTTAAAATGCTCTGTTCATTTTGATATTGTTGTTCTTCAGCTTCTTCACATCAACATTTTCTGAAAATTGCCATAAAGGTAGCAATCCCTTTCCAGTAAACCCACAGCCAACTGGGTGAGAAGATAGCTCCAAGGTGAAAACAACAATTAGCAATATCAAACATAGGTAGGCAAGTCTCTTCTTGGACTCTTGATGTTGTGTTGTGGTCCCCTTTTGTTTGACAAATGAAGGAACTTTTGTTTAGTTTCCCATGTATAAATAATACATACATGACACTTGGTGTTGAACCGTTCATAGCCTCACTACCTTCCTGAAATTGTTTGAACAGGGAATACTTTTTATGTTATATATATGTATAAATGATAAGACATTGTCTGTATATTGTTTTGTACAACATGTTTCAATATCTTTTCCGGCCTAGCCTTAATAAAAATAGAAATAATATTTTGCTGTTATGAGTTGTATTAGTTAAGCTTATCTTAGCACAATGTGCTGAAGGTGAACTTTTCCGATAGCTCTTAGTCTGTTGTGCGTCGTTTCGTTGATATTTCCACATTTTAATTGGTTTTGAAAATACTGATCAATATATTAATAGCTATCAGGAAACATTGTTTTTGCTTTAAAATGCTTTTAATTACATTATGAACTGTATGTCCTAACAAAGATCATAGGGGAGCTCATGCTTGTGTAACGCAGGCCTGCGCTCCCCAAAGGTCACCCATCCGTACACCGGCTACGGTAACCGTTGCTTACCCGCTTAAACTGCGTCGCTGAATAGTTAACGCCACTGCTAGGCTGGTTTGTTCAAAGCGCTTATATCTACCTCTGTGACCGTTACATAAGTCCACCTTCCGAGAAACCTCATCCCGAGACATGGCCAGGGACGTTCTGTGGGCACGAAACTGCAGTCCGGCAGTTTACTATCCCTCCGATGTAATGCAGGTCGGTGCTCTCCAACGGTCACCCATCCGTACACCAGCCACGGTAACCGTTGCTTAACCGCGCAACTTTGGAAGTCGTTTAAACCTCATCGCTGAAGAGTTAAAGCAGCAGAGAGGCTGGTTTGAAGCGCTTTTATTTCTACCTCTCCGATCGTTACATTACTTCCCCCCTTCGAGAAGTCTCGTCGCGAGACTTGGCCTGGGAAGTTTCGTTGACATGCAACTCCAGTCCGGCATTTGACTATGCCCCCCGGCTGCCACCAATGTAACGCAGGCCGGCGCTCTCAAACGGTCACCCATCCGCACACCAGCCACGGTAACCGTTGCTCGTCGCTAACCCAGCAGCGAGACTGGTTTGAGGCGCTTTTATTTCTGCCTCTGCGGTCGTTACACTTGTGTACATCGGTAGGCCTATCGGTGTCTGTAAATTACGATTAAATTACGATTAAAATGTTTTAAATCATAACCGTTTATTTTTAAAATGTTAAAATTTCTTACACTTTATCTTTTAGAAAAATATGTTAAAATATTATAATCTGGTTATAATCTCGCTCAACAAGGCCATGGACGAGTTTTCTGCTTGGAAGACGGGGTTTCGTTTGTCGGGAAATCACGTGACCTCTGACGTGACGATTGGATTGCGGCAAAATGTTTACATAGAGATCCGCTCACTTTATTCATCGCTCACTATTCATCGATGAGTATTTCACACACGGACTTCAAATGTATTAACATCTTTAATGTGTTTTACCATGTATGGATTTGGCAGCAGTGTATATATTGGTAACACGTGGTTACATTGACATACCTACCTGCAGTAGACCTATGGACAGTGATCACAAAACCAAGCAGAAAAGAAAGGAAAGGACCAGAAGAAGGTGTGTTGATATTTATTTGTTATGTAATAGTATAAAGATAAAAAAATCTTTCCATTTCATTCTAAAACTCTCATTTAAACAACAGCTGTAATCAGTTCACACTTACACTAACCTGCATGTATTGCATTGAACTAACAGCTAAATATTGTATCCTATGTTCCAGATTTTTCTTAGGTCAAATTGATGCAAAAGTTCAAGATTTTGTTCGTTTTCCATGAATTGGATGCTTTTTGATTGTATTTCTTTTATCCGTAAAAAATAACACCAATCTATTTCAGCAATACATTACATTTGCATTTGTTAAAAGTATGTGTATTAGTAATGAAATACGTAAAATATTTTTTTTCTATTTTCGTTTTCGTGTTTTCAAATCAGTTGTTAACGGGCGGATCTAGCGTTGGGGATGGGAGACGATCTTAATATCACTTGCAGTATTATTTCCACACATGTGTCCAGTGCTACATATAAGACGAGTAAGCACGTAATTATTACTTACATGTCTTAATAAAAGGCATTAAAGTCATAATATTTGTATAAAGTATACTAGCTATGAAAGTCCTTTAAGCAGTCCTGTTTGGCTTCTTGATGACAGCATGCGTCCTGTGGGAGCATGCCCCCAGACCCCCTTAACACAACTCGTACCTACGGTTCTCGCTCAGTTTGACCACTCCCCTTATCTCGTGAGAATTATTATTATGAATAATCTTTGTCACTGATAATAGAAACACTTAAAAAGTTACTTGTGACATCTGAAATGCAGGAAATGACTCTTTTTGCTAAATTTCAAAAGCGGTGGGTAAGTGAATGAATCGATGGTTGGGTGATTAAGTCGATATATTATTGAATGAGTTGGTGGATAAATTGGTGGGTGAGTGGCTAGGTAGGTAGATAGGTAGTTAGGTTTGTAATTGGTGGGTAGATCAGTCGGTTGGTAGGTAGATATGTAAGTCGGGCGGTCGGTTGGTAGTTTCATGTAAGTTCATGTAGGGTTGAAGGTCGGTCGGTTGGTAGGTAGGTTGGTCAATAGGTAGGTAGGTATGTAGGTCGGTCGATAGGTAGATAGGTTGGTCAGTAGGTATGTATGTCAGTAGATCGGTCGGTCGGTAGGTCAGTAGGTAGACAGGTAGGTGGGAAGGTAGGTAGGTAGGTAGGTAGGCTGTTCAGTTGGTCAGTCCGAATGTCGGTCATTCGGTTAGTTTGTTGGTAGATAGATTAGTAACTAGATTGGTAGGTAGGACAGTAGGTAGGTAGGTGGCTGGCGCTAGGTAGCTCTATAGGTCGATAGTTAGGTCATTCGGTATGAAGGTAGATAGGTAGGTAAAAAGGTATGTAATAATGTAGGTATGCAGACAGGTATGCGTGGGCAGGTAGATGGGTAGGTAGGTTTGTATGTAGGTTTGTAGGTATGTATAAAGACAGTTATGTTTGTAAGTATGTAGGTAGGTCAGTCGGTCGGTCAGTAGAACATGTAGGTTGGTCGTTAGGTCTGAAGTATGTAGGGCGGTAGGTTGGTCGTCAAGTAGGTCAGTCATTAGATCGATTGGTCGGTAGATGGGTCGGTTGTACGGAGGGGATAGTTAGGTAATTATATAGGTCAGGAGGTATGTAGGTATGTCGGTCTGTAGGTAGATAGGTGGGTGGATAGGTGAGTAGGTTGTTCGGTCGGTCAGTCAGAAATTCGATCATTTGGTTGGTAGGTATGTAGGTAGGTCAGTGAGAAGGTAGGTAGATCCTTTGGTAGGTCATTCGGTATGAAGTTCGATAGGTATGTTGGAAGGTGTGCAGGTAGGTGGATAGGCCGGTCGGTCTGTTGGTCGTTCGCTAGTTTGTTGGTAGTTAGGTTAGTAGGTAGAAAGGTTGTTAAGTAAGTAGGTCGGTAGGTAGGCAGTGATGCATGGAGAGGTAGGTGGGTAGGTCAGCAGGTTGGTCAATTGACCCTTCCTTAGATAATGACTGACAGGACTCTTTAGCCAATCATGTAACGGGTTTTCCCCACGTGTCATCAGAAGGTTAGACAGGTTAAACAGTTGTAACAGAGGTGGTGAATATTTCTTTACACATTATGACTGTTTCAAAACAAAATAACGCTTTAATCACCAATATGTAAATTTAAATGAACTAATTTGGAAATTTAAAAAAAATGTAAGTACAATTGTGCATTTTATACACACTTATTGCACTGAAGTTGATGCTTTGCACGTAATGACAATAATAAAATAAATAGACATTTCTTTTGAGATTGTTGTTTATTTTTCACTACATTGTAACACTACAGTTTTAACAATTCTCTTAGGTATTGGTAAAACATAGATTAACTTAATATTGTTTTCTAACAAGTTCATGTGTAAATTTTCAAGTAATAAGCTATAGAGATAAGATTGGATGATTATTTTGTGAAACTGTTCACTTCTTGTATCCGCTTTGTTTCCATTCTTACGACTTATGGCGTGTTGTTGCATTTTAGATGATTTTAATAATATAAATTCTGTAAAATATAGATGAAGCATTTTCATTATACAAACTTAAAAAAGCGAAATTACAATTGCCTTATACGTGATACTCTCCTACACCCGGATTAAAACGGCATACCAGTGAAAAGCATTGTTGGAAGCAGATCTTAAGCATATACCTTTTACAATACAATGCAAAACCGTTCTTTCGTTTTATGTATAAGTCAACCCGGTTGGACGCGTTTAAGCAAATAAAACTCAATTGCAACATACACATGTATAACTTGCATAAGTTTCAATCAATCGGAACACCTCTGATAATTCACGAATCATCACTCGGATGTATGTAGGTAGTCGGATCACCTAGGCCTTTTCCCTAAATGGGACTACTTTTGAGACAGACTTCAAAACATAGATGGCATCTCGTATGACAGCTCATTACAGTACGATGTCTGTAAAACTTCAAGTTGTGCGGCTTCAAATTTAAATCATCCAATTTTAATTTACCCAGTGCAGAAAACACGCAGCTGTCAAACGATGGCATTGTTTATGCTTTGTACGAACTACATTTTAGGCATATTCTTCTTCCGACGAACAAAAAGATCGTGATTTCAGTAAGTATCATTGCACTAGATACATCCGAGGGATGATTGTCCCCAGGACGGAATTACCCGAGGAGTTCCGATTGACGTTTCATGGTAAGCTCTTACTTAGTTACTGCGAGGACCCGTTGCTGTGGTAGGTGTGGCTACAGCACGTCTGAGGATCGGTCAATTGTCAGATGGGTCTGTAGCTAGCTCAGTAGGCACGTCAGGAGGTAGGTCGGTCCGTTAGTGGTCGGTTGTTCGGTAGGTAGGTCAGTCCGTAGGTAGGTCGGTTGTTCGGTCGGTAGGTAGGTAGGACGATAGGCAGGTCTGTCGGTATGTAGGTCAGTAGGTAGGTCAGTCGCTTGGTTGGTTGGTCGGTCGTTAGGTAGGTAGTTCAGTTGGTAGGTTGGTCGGTCGGTCGGCAAGTCGGTCGGTTGGTAGGTAGGTAGGTTGGTAAGTAGGCTGGAAGGTAGGTAGCTTAGTATGTAAGCTTGTAGACAGGTGGGTAGGTAGGTGTGTATGGTCAATCGTTTGGTCGATAGGTTGGTAGGTAGTTGGGTTATGTAAGTTGATCAGTCGTTAGGTAGTATGATAGGTAGGTATGTTGGCCGGTAGGTTGGTCGATGGGTTGGTCGGTAGGTAGGTTGGAAAGGTACTCTGGAAGCTTGGTAGGTCGGTATGTAGGTAGATAGGTAGGTAGGTAGGCAGGTCAGTATGTAGGTTGGTCGGTTGGTAGGTATGAAAGGTAATGTGGAAGTTAGGTAAGTAGGTAGGTCGGTCGGTCGGTCGGTCGGTCGGTCGGTCGGTCGGTAGGTAGGTAGGTCAGTATGTAGGTCGGTTGGTCCGTTGGTCGTTCGGCTGGTAGGCAGCTACATGTAGGTATGTAGTTCGGTCGGTTGGTAGGTAGATAGGTAGGTAGGTAGGTCAGTATGTAGGTCGGTCGGTTGGTAGGTATGAAAGGTAATGTGGAAGTTAGGTAGGTCGGTCGGTAGGTAGGTAGGTCAGTAGGCTATGTATGTCGGTAGGTCGGTTGGTCCGTAGGTCGTTCGGCTGGTAGGCAGCTACATGTAGGTATGTAGGTCGGTCGGTTGGTAGGTAGGCCGGAAGGTAAGCTTGAAGGTAAGTGGGTAGGTAGGTAATTAGGTCAATCGTAGTAGGTTGGTCAGTCCATCAGTCTTTTTAGTTGAAATCCCTATCCTGCTTCCGGAATTCATAAAAGTCACTTAATTCCTTATTTATAGGCTGGCTTGATATCAACCCGCTTCAACCCTTATATAAATAAACGTTTAGCAACTTCATTGTGTGTTCATTTCTTCAGATATCATGGACGAAGTTCAAGGCCAGGGAGATCAGGTGGCGGGCAGCCTGGCAGACAGGTCTGATCACCATATCAATGACATTCCATGTGATCTTTGTGCGAAGTCAGAACAAGTTACAAGAGCTTTAGGATTCTGTCGGGACTGCAACGAGTTCCTCTGCAGCATCTGTATCCTTTACCACAGAAAGGTTAAATCACTAATTGATCACATAATTCTTGAAGATGACCAAATGCCCAATGAACGGCCAGTTACTGTCAATGTAGAGAAATGTTCCAAACACCCGGACAGGCCAGTGGAAATGTATTGTACAGACGAAGAGGACATTGGATGTACTCTGTGTTTCATCGAAGGACACAGAACCTGTCAGAATGTTGCACTGATTTCAACTATTTTAAAAGTTGTGGAACAATCGGAATATGTTGTCGACATTAAACAGATTTCAAAGAAACACAGAGACCTGTGCAACACATTTAGTGAAGTAATACAAAAGTACCGAATGATAAATGAACAATGTCAAGCGAGATGTTTAGAGAGCTTTCGAACATTCCGGGCAGAGATTGAAGCTGTTCTAGACGTATTAGGAGAGAAAATATCGCAAGAGGCTGAAAAGTTACATAAAGCGAATACAGACAAACTGAATAATCTGGAAGAAATGATTTCATCGCACGAACAGCATTTAGAGTCATGCATGCAGGATATTGACAGATTGGCACACAATCAGCAGCATCTTGACCAGTTGTTTATAACCGTGAAAAAAAGTAAGAAATGGATAACTGAAAAAGCCCAACAACTAGAACAACTTGGTGACAGTACAAATATGTCGGACTTTTACGTTGATTATGATCAGTCAATCAAACGGTCACTCGAGAATGTATGCACGGTCAAAATAAAGCAACCCGCCACTAAATGTACCAATGTATCTAAGGTATACGTCAAGTCACCAGAAGACACAGAAGAATGTACTATCCGTGGTTTACTGGTTGTATCAGAGACAAAACTTTTTGTGACTGATATGAATAATAAATGTCTCAAGTTGATTGATATGGAGAGTGACAAAATAATCCAGAGACGGTCACTACCATCTGCGCCATGGGATATAACTGAACTTCCTGGGACCCGTATAGCAGTAACCCTCCCATTTAGTAAGCAAATACTGTTCTTCACCGCAGACCATAATATGGATTCCTGTGGTAGTATAACTGTGACGGACGGATGTCTGGGTCTACACTGCACCAGAGACAGACTTTGCGTATTGTCTAAAAATCCAGAAGCACATATTCAGGTTCTGAACTTGGAAGGTAAAGTCGTCCATTCAATCCAATGTGATCCTTCAGGATGTGCCTTGCTTCAGAATCCCGGGTATTTGACATTAGATTCTAAAAACATGTGGATCTATGTTACTGATTATGACAAACACATTGTAATGAGTGTGAATGCGTCAGGAGTCATCAAGTGGCGATACCAGAACACTCAACTAAAACGTCCATTGGGCTTGGTTGGCGGTGATGCTGGATGTCTGTACATTTGCAGCATGAAGAATGACTCCATCCACGTGGTGTCTGCTGACGGTACAAGGCTTGCCGTCATATCAGAGTGGGTATCCGGGTTACGTTTGCCTGAAGTTGTATTTTACAGCAGCCTCAATAGAACCCTGTATGTATCCAGTGGAGCGGCCGATAATCGCAACTCTATCAGTAGACTTCGTCTGCAGTAACGTCAGCATATAAAAGGTTTATTCCTTACGTCCACGCGACGGCTTATTTTTCCCAACTGCCGTGAGATTGCTCTACGTAACTAGGTTTGTGTTGGTAAATTTCAATCTAATTGTACCATAATGTTATGTAAATTTAAAATGTTAAACGCGTTAATTTTTACCCTTTTTAGTGGACTGATATACACTGAAAATGTTTTAGAATTGGTCAGTCATAAGTGTGCAATTTCTTCAAAAGCTGTCACCATCAACTTGTATATGTTGTCCTTTCTTCATCAACGATTTACATTTGAATGATTAAACCCTATCTAAATCTATATTGATAACAGCGGTACAAGAAATTAATTATATGTTTTTTAAAAAATTATGCATGTTATGTATTTTCTCACAGTATTTCTTTTTATTAACTTGAACATTTGAACTTTGATCCAATGATTTTCTTTTTTCTTGAACATGTTTGACTTCAGTAGATGGTTAATTGAGCAGTTCCTGTATATTGTAATTTTGACATTATCTAGTGAATTGAAAATTTGGGACTACTTATTATAAGAGAATCTTTTACTGTAATTCTAACATTGACTGAAAGTGTATGTTTGAATCAGCATGTGCTTTTGTATTGGTTTGAATTAACAAATATTTAAAAACAAAGCAATGAAATGATTATAAAAACCGGCTTACTTGGAGATTTTTGCTGAAGTTGTTTTGGTTTGGGAAGTCGCCTTTTGATTGTTGTTACTTGTTGCATACTACATTTTAATATGTACATGTACTATAATTATGTTATGTTGACTTTCTATGTCGTGACAAACTGATATGTTCTTTTTTCCTCCTGTTTCAAAATAAAGAAAGAATCAGTCATGAGTATGTTCTCCCGTTTAGCTTACTAAGTCTGTCAATTAATTTTTTTGTGTTTTTATTCATAATAAATTATGTTATTATTTTAAACCACGTTTAACAATATTTTTTTCATAACCTTAATATATTTGTTAATATATGAAACATATATAACAATGCCAACATATTCCTTTGACTTTTTAAGGGTTTCAAAATTGCTTTGTGATCACCAGTCGGAATTACGAACTCTAATTTTTACAAAAACATGACATCGAGTAGTTCAAAAATCTTAATGTGTCTATTTATATCATTTAAGATTTGTTTGGTCGAAAACATATAAATAATGCCAGAACGAAATCAAGTTTGGAAAAAATGTCTTTTGAGCAGATTGAATCCTGATAATCACAGCTTATAAGCATAACGCAAAACATGATACTTAGATGCCATTGTTTCTAACAATATTTTTATATGAAGTATAAAGATGTGGTGAATACAGGTCTTTAAATATTTTTTTCTTTTAATGTTTTGATTAGCAGTGGATAAACCCCTGTGACGGACATATGTCACGGGTTGTTCATAGTCTAACAATCTTTCTAATGTGATCTGAACATTACGTCCATGGAGAGTATAGCAAACAGTGTATACAGGTTGTTGTGTATTGTTGTTATATTTTAATTAAATCTTTCCATATAATTCCTGTTTTTCATTAAAACATAAAAAAGAATTTGTTTTGATTATTCATTTATTTCAACAGTCCCTGCAGATAACTTACTTTATTCATGATATGTCATTTAGTAATATAATAGTTGTTACATTGTGTAAGTGTTACGGGTGGCAGTGTCTTTCCCAGAATACAAAGCAAATGATGTATTTGGTGTTTTAATTGGCTTAATCATCCAAGGAAGCGGATGTACAAAACATATTGTGCATGAGAGTTTCGCGCCAAATTATACCTGCACAAACATTCTTCCCCTGTTTTCTACGAAAGGGATTTAGTCACGCTTTATTTCTTCTTGTTACATATATATTTATTAGTTTGAGTTTGTTTAAGAATAATATATATTATGTATTATAAACAATCAAACAATGAGAAAAAATATGCAACTTGAGACATTGTTTTAGAAGAACAGTCATTAGTGATAAAAAATGTACTGCTTTCAAACTGTTATATATCACGAGTTAAATAAAACAAGATAATATCGAATGTGTGGTAATAGCCCCCATTTAGTCATGCGTATATTCGATATCATACACATATATCAACTATACACAAACCTCGTTAAAATGTCCCTACAATGTCTAGACTAACTCTTTACGAAGTTATGTCACTTTTCTCGTAACTTCTCAATTTCCGGATGGGTTTGCACAAAGACAAATAGTGTAAATAAAATAAAAAATATCAGATCAAAACGAAACATAAAAAACTGATTGTAACCACCTGCACCGGGAGTTAGAGTTCTAGGAAGATATACAATTTATAAATAAACAACATAAAAAATAAATCTTATAATCTATCTGACAGCTGTACAATATGTACTCGAAAAAAAATGCTTAAGTTACTAAATAGTAAAAAAAGATCAGTTTGAGATAAAACGAACTAGTTAATGACGTCATATAATACATTTCTGCGGGGTAAATTTTGATAAGAAAGGTTATAGAGACCCTTGGATTTGTTAATCCTTTATGCCTGATTAGTGCTAGGTACTCTTGGCGTTCAAAGTGCAAGAGTACTTAGTACTAATTAGGAGAATCGAATATACAAAGTTAATCAATTACCTCGTGTGGTATTTATATACGTGTATCTTAACTTACAAGGCATTAATTATACCGCCGAATAGTTACCAATGGGTACTCTTGGTGAACTCATACAACCGCGTAGAACCGTGTCCACGTGTGTACTCGACATGCGATCCAAATCAATTGACATGCTAACCAAAGCTTCCACAACAATGCTAGTTTGCTCAAACGTTTGACGCTAAATTAGGAAAATTAGGAGATCGAACAGAGAAAAAAATTGCACACGCTTAATTTTTCCCTGAGTTTGGATCACCCAGTTACACTGGGATTCGTTTTGTCATATTCTGATTTCCGATATTATTGCAGTATTTTGGTTCTATAGTTAAATGTTTTAAAATGTGTTGTTTTTTTTCATTCGAAAAATAAAAACGTGGTGAGCAAAATCGAAAGATCTTGCTTTTATTTACAAAACGGATGTAACAAAATTAATTTCAGCATACTTTGTCTGAGAAAAATCCACATACCATACGTATTAATTTAAGATGCCATAACATGTAAGTTATCAAAATGTTTGACTTAACACCATGAGTGAATACATTGTCATATACAAATGCCAACAATACAGCATTTCATCAACAACTGTCAATTCCAATTTCTCAAACATATAACGTGAACATTTCTGTTGTTTGTTTTATGTTGAAAAAGATTCCATCGGGTTGAGGTCATCGATGTTGTTTTCAAAACAATGTCTTTGCAATGGTTGTCAAGGCCACCTCATATCTATTTTTAGACAATATCATTCACTGGTAAACGGCACTTGTCAAGACTAGAGATCGAATCCTATCGCGAACAGGCAAACGTAAAGGACAGAGTGAAAACATGTGTAATGACTTCTGTTTACCTTAATCATGAACAGTAAAAATGTCATCTATGGTCAACGGTTAGACTACATTCAGTCAGAACACCCATGCCTCGATAGACAACTAACAAATGCAACTTGTTTATCTTAGTAGAAGTCACAGTGTACATTATAATATCGTATATGCCATGTCAGTAATAGTCAAATACAGATATTTGTAGACATGTTGTCAAAGACATTTGTACATAAATAGTCAGACATTTGTAGATACATAGTCAGACATTTGTAGATGCATAGTCAGAGACATTTGAAGACACATAGTCAGAGACATTTGTAGATACATAGTCAGAGACATTTGTAGATACATAGTCATAGATAATTGTAGACACATTGTCAGAGACAATTGTAGATACATAGTCAGAGACATTTGTAGGTAGATAGTCAGAGACATTTGTAGACACATAGTCAGAGACATTTGTAGACACATAGTCAGAGACATTTGTAGACACGTAGTCGGAGACATTTGTAGAGACATAGTCAGAGACATTTGTAGACACATAGTCAGAGACATTTGTAGATACATAGAGACATTTGTAAAAAGTAAATAATATTGTTTTATTTGTTCTCGATTTTTTTAAATATAAAACATGTTTCAGTTAATTAAACGGGATAAATAGGTACATACCGTGTTGAATATGATATATGAAGATGGTTGTCCGATTAAAAGTTTTTTTAAACGATACCAATACATATGAAATGAACATACAGTAAATTATAAAAGAACACAATTGTGAACTTATATCACTTGTTACAGTCAGGCAGTTCCGGATCAGGTTTAGTTCCAGATAATTTATCATTGTGGTAAGGCAATTACTCTGAACTTTCATTTCGTAGATTGTTTTGATAAACATCATTCTTTTGCATGTAATTCGAACAATAAACAATGTCGTCTCATGAGAAAAGTACCATAACACCGGTCAACAAAAACGCATTTAAAATACAGCCAGATTTTGGTTTAAATACCAACAAATTATGATCATTTCAAAATGTCAAGAATGTGTGCATTTTGATTATTTCTTGTATAAATAATGAATAATGTTTTCTATCTTTTTAGTTAACGATTAAACGCTTAAAGTCAGGTAGTTCTGGAGCACCTTCTTCGATAAAAGAGCTTGGTCACACAACTTTGACACCGTGTCAGCTCTGTAACCATACGATTGACTTCTCCGTTTATAGTGTTCCGAAACATCCGGGACGGAGGGACCATAGGTCACAGTATGTGATCAGCCCATGACAATTTGATGCTTAGCATTAACTACACATGACTATGACTTGGTCTTATCGAATGCGGTTCGCGCGACACGTGCCTCAGCCGTTTAATTGAGTTCTTCAAGTAAACTGAAAAGCCCGCGATATTTCAGGCTTAAAAGCGAAGCTAAGGTTTGAGAACGTATTTTTCTGCCTTAGAGTTATTTCACCATGCCTGGCAGGTCAGTGTGGATAAGAAGAAGCCACATGGGAACCTCTAACTTTTCCAGTGGAGGAGACCTATTTTCATCGACATCAGATACAATGGTGACGGACTGATTCATCAACTCACAGAAGATAGTCCTAGACAGAACTGGTGCGTCACTGAAAAAGGTCCTCAGGCCTTTCGTTAAGTTTTAGGTTTATGTTGTTAAGATGCAGAAAAAGTGCACCAGATGTCTGGAATCTGAAGTGTTGACGGACCTGCCATATTCCATTCAATGAAGAAAAGTTCTTAAAAAGTGTTGCGTGAGATAATGGGGCAATAATTAGCAAGCTGTCTTAATATTAGTTCTAAATTAGTTCATTTTGCCCCGCAGTTCTCCTGGATGCTTCTGTTATGTAATTGCCGACGTCAGTCAAACCTCTGAAGGGTACAGTACTAATCTTTTTGCCCCAACTAAATCCATCCACTGGAAAAGAAGCAAAAGGGAAAGAATGTACCACAGGCTAGTTCATGACATCGGTGTAAATGTAAATTAAAATTTAAAAGTAATATAATCCCAACCATTTGGTTTTAAAATGTTAAATTTCCCCAGACTTTATCTTTAAGAAATAAAACTACTAATGGCTTACTATTTTGTAAAAAAAAATCAAAATATTATAATCTAGTTCTAACCTTGCTCTTCAAGGCCATTGGCAATTTGTTTTTCTTGGTGGCAGAGTTTATCTGAAAAGAATATATGACAAAGTCATATGAGCATTGCAAGATATACCAAGATTTTAAAAGGCACAAGACAAAGATATTCACATGCAAGGCAAATGTAAAAGAATAAATCTGTGGTGAGTCATCTAACTAATAGAGTAAACACGACAGTACCGCCTTGGAACGACTGGGGTGCTTAACCAAGTTTTACATAGTTCTAAAATCGCATTTCACAAATGCAAGCAATAAAAAGAAAACGGATCCTATTGAGTTACCGGCTTGGAACTGTCTGTCGGCAATATGGACAGACTAGGGTGCTTAAACCGGCTTTACGGTGCTCTAACCTCGCACTTCCTGATGGGTTTCTTAAATGCATGTAATGAAAAGAAAACCGATCTATTTGAATAAAAAAGTCCAAGCATCGACGTTTTCTTTAATAGGTCATGACGAAAGTTGTGACGTCATTGAAAAGTAATGTCCACATCGTGTTTAAAAGAGAGAGAGAGGGGGGTATTATTTCGATTAGAAGAACTACATAAAATTGTTGTTTGTAAATAAAATTGTTAAATTTAAAACTTGTTAAATCAAGAAAAAAATGACCAGAGAAGAGTAAATGGTTGTAGTATCCTGTTCATGTGAAGATAGAATTGAGGAACCTAAGTCCAATATCCATCAAAAGAAATACACCTAACAATCCTAATTGGCGACGCGCTGGGGCGCGACGTCTATATATGGAATGTTCACTGAAATTCGCATATGGAGAAAAGTTTGTTTTGCGGACTTTCTAAACCTGATAAAATACGGGTCTGAATTCGGTAAACGGCGTTCTATTTTTATTTAGTTTTTTATTTGTATATTTATTTATTTTTTTGTGTGTGTCTGTAACTTTAAAAAAAAACTTTGAAAAAAAAGAAACTGAGAAAGAAACAACATACTAAGTTCGAGAAAAATACTATCTGAACAATACTTATTTGTGTAATGTGAAGCTGCTGCACATGTGAACTTTCTGCTTGTACATTTTAGTTTATAGTTAATTATAAAAAATTTGAAACTCTTTTTCAATATATGTTACATATGAAAACCTATTAAATGGTGTCGGATTTGCGTTTTTAATTTTGTTTTAAACCATTCTGTGGCCTCATGACTATAAGTTATACATACTTTTTCTCGGGATTTATAGTATACTGAGAACTTTCAAATAAAAACCGTAACGTTTCAAATGTCTTTGTTAATTGCTCTCTTATTGCTTTAATCTATTTAACTCTTCCACCTTTTGAGCCGCCTTTGATGCTTCGCAAATAACATTTTTTCTTGTAGGATGAATTAAATGACAACATAGATTACTTGTACGGGGAGATCTTTTACGACCGCCACACTGCACAAGTAACATTGTTGTGATCATAAATAAGAATATATGACAAAGTCCTATGAGCATTGCAACATATACCAAAATTTGAAAAGGTACAGGAAAAAGGTATTCACATGCAAGCCAAATAGAGTAAACCCGACAGTTTTCACCTTGTCAATATGGAAATGGACCGACTGGGGTGCTTATGACGTCTGGCATAGAGATTGTGTTGCAGCAAATGTTTACATATCGACCTGCGCGCGCAGTGGGACAAGATATCCGTCCAGATAAATTACCGAAGAGGTAAGACGTGTTCAACAAGGCCTGACAAGTTTATTGTTTATTTCACACCCGGACTTTAAGTGTATTGGCATGTTTAATGTTTTAAACGATGTCTTGATTTGGAAGCAGTGTATGTATCGGTAACATGTGCTTTTATTGGCATACCTACTAGATCTATTTGCTGTGATCACAGGTCTAAACAGAAAAGAAAGGAATGAACCCGTAGAAGGTGTGTTAATAATTTATTCATGTATAACCACAAATAATAGTTCTATTTTTATATAAACGACTGCTTAAATGAGCTCATACTTATTACATGTATTGCATTGTACTAATAGCTTAATATTGGGTCATATCCTTCAGACCTTGTAGGTCAAGTTGATGCAGAAGTAAAATATTGTGTTCGTTTTTCATAACATTAATGTTATTCTTTTATTCTTAAAACACCAATCTATTTTAGCATTACTAGGAAAAATATGATTACATCTGTACTCGTTGAAAGTATGTGTATTAGTTCTGATTTACGTAAAACGATTTTCTTCTACTTTCCTTTTCCAAAGTCCAAATCAATAGTTCATGGGCGGACCTTCCGATGGGAAGCTGAGGGGTGTGTGGTTCGCCGACCCCCCTCCCCCCGAAATTGTCAAAAATAGCTTCCTTCCATGAAGGTATTTTTTTAACATTTCAGGGTGTGTCACATCATTATATTATTTGTAGTTTTCTTGTCACATATGTGTCAATTGCTACAGATAAGTCGAGTAATCACGTATTTATGCCTAATATGTCTTGTAAAAACGCATGGAAGTAAAACTATGTATATAAAATAGTTTCCATAAAGGTCAGTCAAGGCGTAAACGTCATATTAAAGTAGAATGATCGTCCATATTAAAGTATTTACAATAGTTTATTAATTTGTAAACACAAGAAATACCAATAGTAAGCACGTACATGTAAGTTTTAATATAATACACGATATATCAAATCTCGATAATTTTGTATGAATACAAATATCGTATCGATAATTCTAACTGATATGGAGCTCAAAGGTCTATAGCTAAGTCTGTGGGTATGTCGGTAGGCAGGTCAGTTGGTAAGTAGGAAGGTTGGTAGGTAAGTTAGTTGGATGGTTAGTATGTAGGTTAGTAGATACGTCAGTCGTTCATAGGTAGTCGCTTGTATGTATTTGGGTAGGAAGGTGGGTAGGTTGTTCGGTTGGTAGGTCGGTAGGAAGATCAGTTGGTCAGTAGGTAGGTTGGTAGGCAGGTCAGTTGGTCAGTAGGTAGGTCGGTAGGAAGGTCAGTTGGTCAGTGGGTAGGTCGGTGGGAAGGTCAGTTGGTCAGTGGGTAGGTTGGTAGAAAGGTTAGTTGGTCAGTAGGTAGGTCGGTAGGCAGGTCAGTTGGTCAGAAGGTAGGTCGGTAGGTATGTCAGTTGGTCAGAAGGTAGGTTGGTAGACAGGTCAGTTGGTCAGTGGGTAGGTCGGTAGGAACGTCAGTTCGTCAGTAGATAGGTTGGTAGGCAGGTCAGTTGGTCAATGGGTAGGTCGGTAGGAAGGTCAGTTGGTCAGTAGGTATGTTGGTAGGCAGGTCAGTTGGTCAGTTGGTCAGTGGGTAGGTCGGTAGGAAGGTCAGTTGGTCAGTGGGTAGGTCGGTAGGAAGGTCAGTTGGTCAGTGGGTAGGTCGGTAGGCAGGTCAGTTGGTCAGTAGGTAGGTCGGTAGGAAGGTCAGTTGGTCAGTGGGTAGGTCGGTAGATAGGTCAGTTTGTCAGTAGGTAGGTCGGTAGGAAGGTCAGTTGGTCGGTGGGTAGGTCGGTAGGAAGGTCAGTTGGTCAGTAGGTAGGTCGGTAGGCAGATCAGTTGGTCATTAGGTAGGTCGGTTGGCAGGTAAGTTGGTCAGTAGCTAGGTTGGTAGGTATGTCAGTTGGAAGGATAGTTGGTATGTAGGTTAGTATGTAGGTCGGTCGGTTATAGGTGGTCGCTTGTACGTAGGTGGGTAGGAAGGTGGGTAGGTTGCTAGGTTGGTAGGTTTGTAGGTAGATGGGTCGGTAGGTTGGTAGGTAGGCTTGTGGGTAGGCAGGGATGTATGTAGGTGGGTAGATTTTTGGTTAGGTCAATCGTTTGGTCGGTAGGTTGGTCAGTCAGTAGGTCTGTTGGTAGGCCGGTTGGTAGGTTGGTCTTGACAGTTGGTAGGTAGGTCGGTCTGTAGCTCTGTCGGTATTCGGTAGGTTGGTAGGTAGGCTAGTATTTAGGTAGGTATGCTGGTAGGTAGGTTAATACGTAAAGAGGTCTGTCGGTAGCTTGGTCGGTTGGTCAGTATGTCAGTCGGTATGTCGGTCGGTTGGTAAGTAGGTCGGTTTGTATGTTTGTAGGTAGGTATGTTGATAGGTAGGTAGGCAGGTATGTGGGTAGGTCTGTTGGTTATTAGGTTAGTAGGTTGGTTTGGTTTGTGGCTGGGTGGATGTATTGAAGTAATGAAGATGGTAATGTAAGCAGACGGTGGGCAGGATGGATGTGTGGTTAGATAGATGAGCTGATGGATAGGTGCATAAAAGTATGAGTGAGTAGATAAGGGGTGAATTGGCGATGGGTATATTGATTGGCCGTGGACAGATTGGATTGATAGTTGACTGGTCGGTGTATGTTTGAGTAGGTTGATGGGTAGGTTGATAATTGTGGATCGATGAATGTGTGCAAAGGTCAATTGATGCTTTGATGTTTTAGGTAAATTGGTTGGTTGATGGGTAGGTTGGTGGGTAGGTGAGTGAGTTGGTAAAATGATGTGTAAGAGGATGGATGAATGTGTAGGTGTTTGACGGATGTACATGAGAGTAAATAAATGAATATGTGGTAATGTGGATGGTTAAGTTGATGTATTGGTAAATATCTAGATATATAGAGATGTTGAATGAGTGGGTGGTGGATAGGTGAGTGGATAGGTAGGTTGATAGACATATGGGAGGATAGATGAGTTTGTATATGCATTATGGTGGATATGGGAGTGGGAAGATGGATTTGAATATATGAGAAGGTGGAGGAGTGGGTTGATAAGTAGCCAGGTGGGAACTGAGTTGATGACCATAGTTTAATCTTTTCAGCTTCAAGCTTAACAGTTAAATGATAGTGATAAATTAATTTAGTTGTCTACACAACTAATATAGAACAAAGAGGACATTTCCTATTGCAGATTTACTTTTGGCCATTTGGTGACACAGACCTATGTGTGAGGTAGACTACTTTCCTGAACAGTTTTAACGTATACCTAAACATGTGAAATTAAACGGTGAAATTTCGTAATCTGGAATTCATGTAATCTACGTAAATGTGTTTTTTTTCTTCAGCTATCATGGACGAAGTTCCAGGCCAAGGAGATCAGGTGACTGGGAGTCCAGCAGACAGGTCTGATCACCATGGCAAGGATCCCCAATGTGATCTTTGTGCGAAGTCAGAACAAGTTACAATCGCTGCCGGGTACTGTCAGAACTGTCACGAGTTTCTGTGCAGCGCATGTATTCTTTATCACAAAAAGTTTACTTTACTAAATAATCACACACTTCTGGAGGCTGAACACATGCCAAATGAACGACCAACCATTGCAAATATAGAAAAATGTTTCAGACACCCGGACAGGGCAGTGGAAGCGTATTGCTCAGACGAAGAAGTCTTTGGTTGTGCACTTTGTTTCGTCGAAGGGCACAGGACCTGTCAAAATGTTGCCACAGTTTTAAATGTTTTAAAAAATATAGACAAATCAGACTATATTGCAGACATTCACCAGGTTGCAAAGAAACAAACGGACGTATTCAAAGAAATAAGGGAAAAAATACAAGAGCATCGATTGAAAAATGAACAATGTCATTCGAAATGTTTACAAGACTTTCAAACGTTCCGGGCAGAGTGTGAAGCTGCACTCGACATATTAGGAGAGGAAATATCGCAAGTGGCTGACAAGTTACAGAAGGAGAATCTTGATGAGCTTAATGACCTAGAAGAAATGATTACATCGCATGAGAAGCAATTAGTGTCATGCATTCAGGATATTGACAGATTGGCCCACAATCAGCAGCAGCTTGACCAGTTGTTTATAACCGTGAAGAAAAGTGAGAAGCTGATAGTTTCAAATGCCTATCAACTACATCAACGAAGTCACAGTATACATGTGTCAGATTTTTACGTCGATTTTGATCATTCGATCAAACTATCATTCAAAAATAATTGCAAGGTTAAAGTGAAGCAAACCGCTAACAAATGTACCGATGTATCTAAGGTATACATCAAGTCACCAGAAGACACAGAAGCCTGTCAAATCCGTGGCATTTTGTTTATATCAGCGACACAATTTATTATGTCTGATAACTCAAATAAATGCCTCAAGTTGTATGATATGGAGAGTAACAAGATACTGCAGAGGCGGTCACTTCCAGCATCTCCCTGGGACATCACAAAACTGCCAGGGACACGCATGGCAGTGGCTCTTCCAGTTGAAAAGCAGATTCTGTTCTTCACCGCAGACCAAAACATGGATCGTCAGAAAAGTATACAGCTTACTGGCAATTGTCGGGGTTTACAGTGTACCGGAGACAGACTTGTTGTAGTATGCCATAAACCTGTTCCACAAATTCAGATTCTGGATTTTGAGGGTAACGTCATCCAATCAATCCAGTACGATCCCTCACAACGTACATTACACAAGAATCCCATGTACCTAACATTAGATTCTAGAAACCAGTGGATCTATGTAGGCGACTATGACAAAAACACTGTTCAGAGTGTAAATGTGTCGGGACTCGTCCAGTGGGTGTATGAGGACGAGGAACTAAAGGGACCAGCAGGAGTGGTTACTGGGTATGGCGGATGTATTTACATCTGCAGCTGGAAGAATCACACTATCCACGTAGTTTCTCATGACGGTACTAAGCTCGCAGTCATACCAAAGAGCGAATCCGGAGTAATTAATCCCGGGGTTTTATCTTTTAGCAGCCAGAACCAGACACTGTATGTGGCGTGTGGTGGTCGTAGTGTTTGCGACTATATCACTATACTCAGATTGGCGTAATATTATGTATAAACGCTTTATTCCTTCCCACGGCTCGTTTTGCTTGACCAAACCATATTATCCATTTAATATTGTTTTGTACCAATGCCATGTATTAACAGGTCTTACAGACTTTTGACATATACGACTTGACATAAAGAACCCAACGAAACATTGGAAGATGTTGTATTTTATTCACTATATTTTATTAATATGGCTCTATTTAATTAAAAAACACACATACTAAAATTGAACTTTTATTCAAACCTTTTAAGACTTTAACATTTGAACAAATTATATATGCACAATAACATGAAAAACTATGGTACAGTTGACGTCAAAAAAGATAGACAGTAAATGCATTGAAGACCTTTAAGCAATGAAAAGAAAAGCGTAGACCTAAATAATAAAGGCAATTTCTCGGTTGAACAGTTTTGGTACAATTAATGGGTCAGTGAGTACAAGTTCTTAATGGTCACAACGGAAGCGTAGATTTCTGATTGCAGTACAGTGAAGGAGAAGAGCACACAAATAATAATTTATTGGCCGTCAAGCTACTTGACATTTTAAAGAAGATTTTCTTAGTTACGGATAGATTTGATTTTATTTCGGACCCTAAATCGTACACACAACTAACTTTATGAGACAATTTATGTTTGTAAAGAAAGAAGACATGTCTGATGCGTTTATTGTCAATAAGACCTTGATTCTTTGTTGGCATACACATAGCTTCAAAATTATGACAATGTGTTTAGTACTTGTTCAAGAAGCCTTTGTGTATTAGGAAAGATACTATGATATTATATTATATAACCAACAACAACAGCAACGGTTATGCCTCTTTTTGTTTATATCAATTGTTTATGTACATTGACTATTAAGTAATGCTAGACCCTGAACTGTTTGTATCATGTTCAAAAGGCAAATTACCTCCCTCCTTTAGAATCATGTTATATGTGACTTCAAGTGGCATGGGTCTGGTACAAGATGATGCTATTTTCTACGCTGAAATGACAAATGTAACGGAACATAAACTGCTTATATAAAATTGCATTAAATGCCCAAAATAATTTGGAT
This sequence comes from Sinonovacula constricta, assembly GCA_007844125.1. Taxonomy (NCBI): domain Eukaryota; kingdom Metazoa; phylum Mollusca; class Bivalvia; order Cardiida; family Solecurtidae; genus Sinonovacula; species Sinonovacula constricta. The sequence goes on along the minus strand of CM017560.1, from coordinate 48,704,477 downwards.
CTGTAAAACCTTAAATTTAGCACCTGTATTAAACCTCCAAGAAGTAGGTGTTGTTATTTGTTATAATTTATGTTGGAAAACACTATAACAGTTTTGTTTTGTGACTTTTGCCCTGTATGGTTTTTTCAGGTATATTGATGTACATTTAGCATGGACGGTATGGATATCATTTAAATCGTCAGGATTTACATGCAAACTATTGGCCATTTGTTATATAAGCCGGATTGGGGTTTATATAATTATGAAAGTAATTAGAAACCATATTTAATCATAATATAAGCCCCATTTTGGTTGAGGGTTTTCTTGAAACGAATAGAAAACGCTAATTGTACATTTATACAAATAATAAAAGTAAATGATGACTAGCCTATGGGTGTAACAAATTTTTATATGATAAATTCAAAGTCGTCTTATTATAATTATTCACGGGATTTCTCCTTGCGGTTTTTTTGTAATAGTGTTTTGTAGTATTAGTTCATTGTTGACATCCATATATCACTTTTAATGATGTAATTATAAAATAGGCTGATTTTAAATCATGCAATATATATATATATATAGTTTTGAAAAAAAAGTTAATAGTACTAATATTTTTATGACCTTACATTGTTAGATGAAGTTGTCAGTAGTATAAAATGCCACTATAACTTGGTTCATGACCAATGACATAGAAAATATTGATAAATTATTTTTAAAACTTTTGACATGTTACTCGCAATGATTAAATCGGGATAATTATACAGACGACTGCCTATTTGTGATGGAAAAAGACCCCCAGATAGATATTTTCGTAGAACCGGGATTCACCCATAAATTAAAGGATGGAAGGCTAATTATTCAACAACTTTAATCGCAAGACCAAGCTTGTTCCATGTTGATAACTCACCATACCACTACTAGTAATATACATATAAATGAAAAGCATATCTATCATCAATATACGAACCTTTAATATTGGTAGTTTATTGTGTATTTTGCGTATTTAAAATATAAGGGCGAAAATACTTACAAATAAGATAAACATTATTAGACTATATTATATTAGGCAAAATATGTTTTATTGGGATTGTTCTGTGTCACTTGTCTGATATAACTAAAATAAGCAATACCAACAAAGCATTATAGTATAAGTTTATATGCCCGTCTTCAGATCCATGTTCAGCCATTATTTTATAACTTTGATTATAATTTGTATATATGATATCAAACATATTCACATTTAGCAATGTTTATGTATCTGTTTTTTTCTGCTTTTTCTTTTACTTTACTAAGTTTAATATTAACACTTTAAAAATCGCCATGGAGAATTGTGAAAAAAACGTCTGTTTATATATTGTATATCGTAAACAGTGTAATATGTCTATGTATAATAAATTAAGCTGCGCATACTTTTTTTTCATTAGATGATCCATATTGTTTCCAGTTTTCATTAAAATGTAAAAAATACATAATATCAAGCAATAACGAAAATAATCATTTATGTTAATAAACACTGCATTTTAGAAGAACATTCATAATTGATGTTAGGAGTTATGAAAAAAGAGTATGTCAAATGTATTTTAGTGGCTCACATAAAACCTAACGTAAATAAATTCTCATATACACATATCAACACACACACACACACACACGCACGCCCCCGCGCGCAAACACACACAAGTCAAGAAATTACAATTTCTTCAAAAAATCATCTCAAAATCTCCAATGTTTGTTTGTTATCTTAATCATAAAAAAGTTCTATTCAGCTCGATGTAACCAACGATGTCCGGTCATAACCTCGACATGCGTAGAGGTCGTCCCGGCCACTTCAAATCTGCTTCAAATGTGTGCCTGATATAATATTAAATGGTAAAGTTTTTTTTCTTAACTATTAATCACATCATGTCGTTAAAAACTACTGAAAAGGAATAGAAGTTATATGCCCCTTAAATATGCATTTATAATTTTCTTATACACAAATAAACTATTTCCTTTGCATACGTGTGACCAAATAAGCATAGTGATAGTAACTTCAACCCTGCTTTAAACAGAGATTGAAAGTATTACAAATTACACGCAACCTTTTCAACAAAGGATATGTATGAGGAACAATTGCTGGTTTGAGCTGAACTATGATGAAGTGGGTTGCAAAAGTTTCGCTGGCGAAGTGGTTTTACCAGCCAGACATATGTTTCAGCTTAACACCATTTATAATTAAAAAACAAAAACGACATATTAAATAATCAAACTACATTATTTGTACAATCTACTAAACATTGTAACGGAACCTATTTAACGTTTCAAACTACAAACATTTAAGACTAAAGTGTAATTTTAAGCGTTTTATGTAACTACTTATTTTCAGTCGTTCTTCAAACAAGGCCAAATCCAGCAGAAGAGTCCGCGGTAATAAGTCTTCCTGATTCAGATTCTTCGACACATTAAACAGAAATCTTTTTACAGGGCATACGTAAAATGCAATGATTTTGGACGTTTGACATTCTAATTATTACTAAGTAAAATTGAAAAATCGGTACAAAGTTGTTATTGTATTTCTAATAACAAGACTAGACTTTGTAATTTTACATTTTACGTTAGGTATTTAACGGCAATGCATACGCGATGACATTCGCATCATCTTCTGCTCTTGCCATACACGTTCGGAAAAGAACCTCAACGGGATTCTCTGTAAGAGGTTCGGTCAAGCTACATTGTTAAGTAGCTTCTGCACATTTAAACAAAGTTAATGTTGCCAATTATAAATAACGCAATGAAACTATCAATTTGGTTTATGTTGAACATTGCATTAAATATCCACATCAGACACATAAACGCAATTTTAGCTCAAACCTGGGTCTCAACACACGATTCGGTACTTCAATATCCTTAATGTATATATGTTATGAATTTCGAAGATTGGATTCAATCTGCCGATCCTTTATTAAATTGTAGCTTTATTTTCCATATTATTATTATTTCGGAAAACGGATTGAAGTGCGGTACCTTCGACAACAAAGGCAGAAATTCAAGCTGTGGCAAATTGGTACAGGGTGGAGATTAAAGTTTCATAAAGATTGGACATTTACGGACTAATGTTTATACCGAAGTTTGGTGAGGGTGATCCGGTGCAAGGTAAACTTTTGTTCATTTTACATGAAATGCATAAAATGTCAGTATAACCGTGCCGTAAAGAAGATGGTGTTGAAACATATGAGTTTGTTGAATCACAGCGATTGATTGGTCTGTAAGTTCTGTCCATCGGTTCCGCGCTACAGGCATGCAGAGAAGCACTTGAAGGTAGGTAAAAAGAGAAAATATCGACGGCATATGAAATGGAAATTATTGAGAGTGTGGTTCATAACAACTTGTATAATCTTGGGGAAGACAAGTTTATTCACAAAGATGGGGTTGCAATTAATTTAGGTTAAGGTAGGAATTACACAGTATTCACGAACACATAACGGCCGTGTTGAGATATATCAAAGAAAAAATGACGTTTCCAGACACAATGGTAAAAATAGATACGTATGAGCGGATAACCGTCAAATAAACAACTTTACCATATCAACTCCCTATAATGTCATATCATGTCACAGGCTACATTAAAAGGTCCTGCTTATGTTTAAGCACTATGCTTTAGGAGAAAGTGTGAGCGAGAACAGATTACTTATGGCACAGGAAAGCATTGAAACGTCATGTTCGTACACAATGTTGCAGGCGTAAGGGGGTGAGAAGCAACTACAACATGTAGACAGGAACAACCTTTTGAATAAACCGACAAAAATAATAAAAATGTAATTACAGAGTGTCCTGACGTATTCAGCCCTATTTCCAGATGCAAGTAAACAATAAAATCCCAGTAGTGTGTAATATATCTAAAGGAATAAAAGAGACATTTAATGAACTGCCTTTGTTGCCTGTATGAGAGACAAATACTTGTGTGACGTTTTGGTACATCTTAAAAACAAATAACACTTTATTGCAATGAAATGAATTATTTTAAATATTGTTTGAAATCTCAGCTAACAGACACTCTTAGATTATTTTGAAGTCATTGCCAATTGTTCATTCTGATTAAAAACATGGTTTATCCAATATGGTGTTGTAAGTGCAGAACAATGGTCTATGTATGAGTGAAAGAATGACAACTGATCCAAAGAATAAAAGAACATATCAGGGACGTGCGGCTTAAAGACACACTTTAAATAAACACTTTGGCAGCCCTGGTCACATTGCTGATCGTATTAAATTTGCCATGCAAGAATTTCTACTACTAGCAAATCAGAATGACACAATGAACAGCAGATGAATGCGGCAAAATGGAATAAAAAGATCGGCGCATTCAGACTCTTTGGATGTAACGTCAAAATTAGTCTGACAAAATTTACTGACTTTAACGTAATGTTAAATTTGACGTGTTTGGCATATTCATATCAGTGAATGGTTAAGGTCACTTCCTTTCGCTTTTCAAAACATTATTATTGAATGCTAAAGAACACACGAATATAAAAGTGAATGCAGCCTTTGTATATTTCTCGTGAAAAAATTGACAACTCGGGAAAAAAATATAGTGAATTGATTGCAGTTGTAAAAACGCATTTCGTTGAATGCGTCTGTGTTTTTCAATCACAACAAATTTACCAAAGAAAAAACGCAATGTCCATATTCTTGTGACGCCCCCACCCCACACTGACATCAACGATTTCAAATCTAGTAATTTTTATGATATTTATTCTGGTTTTGTAAATGACGTACATTATTTAGAAATAGAATGACCAGATAATGAGGTAAACAATCAGACATGCGAAACGGGAGATATTTCCGAAGATTGCAGCAATAAAAAAGAACTAATCGATGCCCTGACCTTAATTTAGAGTACGATTTTCGATTTTCTTTCTAGATAAGACCTACCGTTGTGAAATCACAATAAATAACAATATAACTACGATCGTAACATCGCCACAATGCAACCAGTTTGAATTTAGACAAGATAACAGTCAACAGTTTAAATGAATTAAGTATATGGAACACTACTTCAAATGACATCACATCTTGAAGCACGAAGACATAATTCAAAGCATCTGTTGTCACTGTTTTATTTAATTGTAAAAATAACGTCGCTGCCTATTTTAAATATATTTTTAAGATACGCGCTGTTTATTATTTTAACATAATAAACCTTTATAGTAATTGTAGATCTAGTCAAGTTAATGTTTTAATTAAACTATGTAATATCAGTTAAGTATATCATGTCATTGTGATTCTATAGTATTTTGTAAAAAGTCAAGTTATAATCAAAAGCACTATATGCATTATCGACATTTATACACATATGTATACCTTTAGTATGATGTCTGATGTTTTAATAAAATAAAAACAAATGTCCAAGAACATACGTTTTCTTATGTTACGGCGTCTGTAAAAGAAAGTAATGATGTAACTGCAAAATAATGTCCACAGTACATTTAGAAGAGAGCATTCTTTTAACTCATTTAGACGAACTATATAAAATTGTAGATTGTAAATTATTTTTTTCTAATAATAAAAAGACCAGTGAAAAACTGTAAATGGCTGTAGCATCCTGTTCATGTGTAGATGGAAATGAGGAACCGAAGTCCACTTTTTATCAAAGGAAAATAAACATAACAATCCTGATAGGATAAATTAAATGGCAACATAGATTACACGCACGGGAAGATTTTTTACCACCGACATGTAACAATTCGTATAGGGTGAATTAAGTATTATGAGCCTTGCAACAGACCGACTCGCTTGCTCACACCGGTTGTAAAGTCTTATTGCATTTAAACTGAAGAAAGTAACTTTAACATGTTTACCAATGATTTCAAACACAATGCTTCTTTGAACTTATTGTTGACACTACATGAAGACAAAACATTATAATTTTAATGAACGTCTCGTCTCGGTATGTTTGACACGTTTACATTATTACTGCTTGTTAAGTTTAAGTTTAGTAAGAATTTTCAAAGGACTTTATAAGAATTCATAAGAACGAAAATATCTGATACAATTAGAATACATGTACATAAACTCGTTAGTCTTCGTGTGTTAATGTGTTACCGATCTGTACAGGATTGTTGTCGCAACTGTTTACATAACAACATGTGTACACCGTGTGACAGCATATCCGCCCACTTGAATCAGCGGCGAGAGAAGACTTGTTCAACAAGGCGCTAAAGTTTATTGTTAATTTTAAACACGAACTTCAGATGTATTTAACATGTACAATGTTTTAACTATGCCTGGTATTGGAATCAGTGTATTTATTAGTAACACATGCTTACAATGGCATACCTAGAGGACATATGAGCAGGAATCACAGGACTTAACAGAGAAGAAAGGAAATGAGCTGAAGAAGGTGTGTGATTATAAATGTTATACATCATCATAACTATGCTTCTATTTTCTTTAAAATCTCAATTAAACGAAAGCTTAAAAGAGTTCACACTTACATTAACGCACATGTATTACATTTAACGAAAAACTTAATATTGTGTCCTATGTTCCAGATTTTTTAACAAGGTCAAGTTGAAGAAGAAGTAAAAGAATGTGTTCGACATTCATACAATTGTGGTTTTTGTAATTCCTTTCATTCTTAAAATTAACACCTATATAATATAGCAATACATTACTCTGGAAATATGATTATATTTTTTGTTCGTTAAAAGTATGTCTATAAGTTTTAAAATATGTAAAAAGATTTTCTTCTACTTTCGGTTTCGTTTTTCGAAATTCCAAATAAATTGTTAACGGGCGCATCTAGCGTTGAGGATGGGAGGCGATCTTTATATCACTTGCAGTATTATTGCCATGTATGTGTCCAGAGTTACTTGTGAAACGCGTAAGCACGTAATTTTACTAGCATGTCTTGATAAAACGCATTGAAATAATAATATTTGTATAAAACTGTATGAAAATATAAGTATAACTCATCTTTGTTATTGAAAATACAATCATTTTGAACTCATTAATAGTTACATGTGGCTTTTGAAAGGAAGGAAATGTAGGTAGGTATGTATGTCGGTCGATAGGTTGGTCAGTAGGTATGTATGTCAGTAGATCGGTCGGTCGGTCGGTAGGTCAATAGGTAAACAGGTAGGTGGGAAGGTGGGTCGGTAGGTAGGCTGTTCAGTGGGTCAGTCAGAAGGTCGGTCATTCAGTCAGTTGGTTGGTAGATAGATTAGTAACTAGATTGGTAGGTAGGTCAGTAGGTAGGTATGTGGGTGGCGCTAGGTAGCTCTATAGGTCGATAGTTAGGTCATTCGGTATGAAGGTAGATAGGTAGGTAGAAAGGTATGTAATAATGTAGGTATGCAGACAGGTATGCGTGGGCAGGTAGATATGTAGGAAGACCTCATAAATAGTTACTCGTGGCAGTTGGTTGGTAGATAGATTAGTGATTAGATTGATAGGTAGGTCAGTAGGTATGTAGGTGGCTAGGTCATTCGGTATGAAGGTAGATAGGTAGGTAGGAAGGTATGTTTGAATGTAGGTATGCAGACAGGTAGATGGGTAGGTAGGCCTGTAGGTAGGTTGTAGGTATGTATAAAGATAGTTATGTTTGTAAGTATATGGGTAGGTCAGTCGGTCGGTCGGTCGGTAGAAAATGTAGGTCGGTCGTTAGGTCTGAAGGTAGGTAGGTCGGTGTAGGTTGGTCGTCAAGTTCGTCAGTCATTAAATCAATTGGTCGGAAGTTAGGTCGTTTGGAATGTACGGAGGTGATAGGTAGGTAATTAGATAGGTCAGGTGGTGTGTCGGTCGGTAGGTAGATAGGTGGGTAGACAGGTGAGTAGGTTGTTCGGTCGGTCAGTCAGAAATTGGTTGGTATGTATGTAGGTAACGACAGTTTTAACATTTCTTTTAGGTAATAGTAAACATGGATTCATTCTTTCGTGTTTTCTAACAAGTTCATTGCTAAATCTTAAAATAATGATCTTTAGAGGTAAGCTTGAGGGATTTTTTGTGCAAATGTGCAATTCTTGTATCCGCTTTGTTTCCATCCTTACGTCTTAATGGCGTGTTACTGAACATCGTCATCGATGACAGATGCCCAAATATGCATTTAAGATTTTCTTAATATCAATTCAGTACATATAGATCAAGCATGTCTTATTATACGAACTAAAAATGCGAAATTACAATTACCTCACACGCGACAGTCTCCTGCACACGGATTGAAAAATTACAAAGAACATTTGGCATTATCTGTGAAAAACAGTGTTGGCAGGTTTATGCCACTGTCGTAGGTCAATCAACACCTCAAATGATTCGCCGACGTTGTTAATTTGAATAGATTAATTAATAACAAATATATAAGCACTTAAAAGAGTTGTTCTGTTTTGGGTAGGAACGTGAGAAACTTAATAGAATGCAATGCATTTAAGATTATTTATTTTATTATATATATATTATAGATGTTATTGTAAAAAAGTTGACAAATAATTAAGTATAAAAGCGACAACACAAAAATCCTGTTTCAAAACTAAACTCGCACTTCATACATTAAAGACCAAATAATACAAAAATGCGTTCAAAGCATTACAATATTATCTGTATACTGTTGTAACACGTATATTCTTTCCTCTGGTTAAATGCTAACATATTCAGTTGCTTTTTTTTCCCCAAAAGCTGTTGAATTATTTCTAAGAACAACCAAGAATTTAACTATTACGTAAGAGGTGGATGTTAAGCAAATACCTTTTACAATACAATAATTCGAAACCGCCCTCTCATTCTATCTATAAATCAATCAGATTGGACACATTAAAGCAGCTAAAACTCAATTGCATACACATAACTTGCATACGTTTCAATGTAAACGACGCCATTTTGGACAATGTTTGTCTAACCTAGTTACAGCGAGGACCCGTTGGTGTCTTAGGAAGGGCTACAGATAGGTCTTTAGCTAACTCAGTTGGCAGGTCGGTCGTGGGTCATTCGGTAGGGTCAATCGGTCGGTCGGTCGGTATGTCAGTAGGTAGGTCGGTCGGTTGGTCGGTAGGTTGATAAGTAGATTGGAAGGTAGGTTGGTAGGTAGGTGGGTAGGTAAATCGTTTGGTTGGTAGGTTGATCAAACAGTCGGTTGGTTTGTAGGTTGGTAGATAGGTAGGTCAGGCGGTAAGATTAAAGAGGGGTAGATAGGTAGTATGGTAGGTTAATAGATAGGTAGGTATGTGGCAGCATTGGCTTCCCCTGGCAGTATGGCCTCAGAACCTACCATCAGGGTTGTATTGACTTGGTCTCAAGAGTATCGAAACAAGGGCCATGGGAGTGGGAAAAAGGCTTGAAACCCCTAATCTTTAGACCAGTGGAGTGTGGGGCTTATAACGCCATTACATAAGAAGGGGGATAAACATGACGTAAATAACTACAGTGGTATTACCCTGCTGAGTTGCTTTACAAAGTTGTTCATGTATTTTTTAAATAAGAGAATAAACGATTTTCTTCGCATTTCGCGGGATAAGTTACCAGATGCATAGTCTGGTTCTAGAAAGGGCCATTCAACAGTAGATGCTATGTTTACTTTAAATTCTGCCATAAATCAATTCTTACTGAAAAATAAGCGTCTATATATTGCCTTTCTATATCTTAAAAAAACTATGATGGCATTTATAGAAACGGGCTGTTATTCAATTTGCACCGAGCCGGCATAGATAGGAAAATGTTAAGAATAATAAGTATGTACTCATCTTTACGATCTTGCATTAGACTGTTTGAGAATATGTCTGAATTTTGCAATAGCCTAGTCGGTCTGAAACAAAGGGAGACGATATTACCCATGTTAGCGTCACTGTTCTTAGAAGATTTAGAGAAGTATATGCAGAATAGTGGTGAGATGGGTATACATATGAATGACTTTATTTTGACAACATTTCTGTTTGCAGATGACATGGTTATTTTCGGTGAAACGCCGGGGGACTTACAGAAAAATCTGGATGTTGTTAAAGAAGGTTGTTCTAAACGGGGTCTAGAACTGAATTGTGAGAAAATGAAAATAGCAGTTTTAAAAAAGTGGGGCGACTTATTGGCAAATGAAAGTTGGACATATAATAACGATAATCCTATTGCAGTAGTATATGACTTCAATTATTTAGGTACAGTTTTTAATTATACAGGTTTATTTATATTGCATAATGAATATATTACTGGTAAAGCAATTAAGGCACTGAATGTGTTGTTAGGTAATTGTAAACATAACCCGGTTAAAACTAAAATTTTGTGCCAGTTGTTCGACATCTTTGTTGGGTCTATCTTAAGTTATGATACGGAGGTGTGGGGTTTTACTTAGTCTTAGTCAATTTAAAGGATTCATCTTAATTTTTCAAAAGGATTCTTAATGTTCGAAACAATAATAGCGCGGCAGCAGTATACGGGGAGCTAGAAAGGTGTCCACTATATGTATCTAGATACGTTAGGGTAATCAAATATTGGTGTAAGCTGGTAAAAGTCAAAATAGTATATTGAAAAAGAAGTATGAGGTAGCTATATCTTATTGTAATAACGGAAAGAGAATCTGGGCCTTCAATTGTAGAAAGCTATTGGATAACTTTGGATGTTTATTTGAGAATAGTGATACAGTTGATATAAAAGTGTTTCCAAAACGTTTTAAATAACAGTTACTGACTGTATAATTTAACAATGAATTGCATCTGCCGAAAGTAGTGCTGTTCTTGAAGAATATAAATATTTTACATCTAGTTTTAAGTACAAATACTACTTTGATCTATTACCAATTTATATTCGCTTCTATATTACCCGACTAAGAATATCTGCAAATTCCTTGAGGATACAAACAGGATGTTTTTGGAAGCAATCCATATACCTAAAAATTACCGTTGTGTACTTGTTGTAACAAGAGATTTTGAAGATATTTACCATTTTATTCTTGTATGCCCATTTTATAAAGATCCACCCACAACATATATAGAACCGTCCGTTTACCGTAGACCCTCGGTTCACAAGTTTTAACTTATTGATGTCTACATCAAACAAGAAATTATTTGTAAACATCGCGCAATTTATAAAAAAGATCTGCAGGTTAGAAATAATTACTTAAATATTTTATGTTAGTCAATGTTCTTAACTTAAGTAAACTATTTGAAAATAACTAATACTCTCCAAAAATAGCTATGTTAGTAGACACTGGTATGCATACAACGTGACTAAATAATATGTTGATTGAAGTTTGTTATAAGACAATATATGTTTTTACAAGTCTAAAATAAAATTTGTTCTGTTCTGTATGTTTTTTCATTTGATTAAGATGATGTGCTTTGTACATATCTGACTAAATATATGTTCTGCTCTATGTAGGTATGCATGTAGGTAGGTAGGTTGATCAGTGGGCAGATCAGTGGGCAGATCAGTCTGTTTTTAGGTTGGACGGTGGAAGGCAAGATGAAAGTGTGGTTAGATGGATGAGTGGATAGATAGGTGGATCAACTGATAAGTGAGTAGATTGAGATAAGAAGATGGATAATTTGGTTATGGATAAATGGATGTGCGTGGGGACTGAAAGTTGAATTGATGGATGGGTAGGTTGACTGAAAAGTGTATGTTTGAATATGTAGATGGGTAGGTTGACAAGTGGATGGATGAATGGGTGCATAGGTTTGGTTGGTAAATGTGTCAGTTGATGGGTCGGTGAGTAAATTGGTAAAATAATGGGTAGGAAAAAGCATAGGGTTATGGGTGGCTGACGGATGTGTATAAGTGTGAGTAAATGGATATGTGGGGGTGGGGGTGGGGTTGGTGGGTGTATAGGTATAATGTTGGATGATGGGAATGGTAGGTGTTGATGAATGAATGGATCAGTGGGTTGGTAGATGGATAAGTAGGAGGATGGGTAAGTATGTAGATAGGTATGAATAGATTGGAGGGTGACGTAGAAGGTTGATAAGTAGGTTGCTGGACGGTGATCGCAGTTTAATCGTATCTACCTCGAGTAACAGGTTAAAGATTATTTAACTTTATTATCGACACTACTAATAAAGAACAATTAGCACCTTTTCTATAGCATGTTTTCTATGAACCAATTTGGACACATATCATGTGTAAGGTAGACGCGTAACCCGAGCTCCTCTTTACAGTTTATCATAATAAGATCATTTTATTCAAGTAGAGCAATCTATTCTTTGCTTGCATTTGAGAAACCCTTAAGGAAGTGCTAGGTTAGAGATATGTAAATCCGGTTTAAGCATTCCAGTCGATCCCTTTTGTTGAATGACCGTTCCAAGGAGGTTTGGTTAGCCATTTTGTTTAATGACTTATCATAGATTTGTTCTTACTTTAACATTCGGCTTACATTTGCCCGTGGCATAGTGGTAGAATCGCCGACTTGTATATCCTCTTACTGCTTGGCCCCTCACCGCGTGGGTTCAAGTCCCGTTCAGGATGCGGTGCGCTGGTGGTTCTACCAAAACATTTTGGGGGTCTTCCTACACTAACAATGCTTGACAACGATATAATGATCAAATTTGGTCGCTGCGGTGTAGTACAAAAACGAGAAAAAAAGAAGAAAAAAATTAAACGCTGAAATTTCGTAATCTGGAAGTAATGAAGTTCATTTTTACAGGTGGGCTTAATGTAAACCCGCATTTCCTGTATATACAGTAATTTTTAAACAAATTTCTAAGTATGTGTCCGGTTTCTTTCCTTCAGTGATCATGGACGAAGTTCAAGATCAAGGATATCAGGTGACGGTGAGCCAGGCAGACAGGCCTGATCACCATGGCAAGGATCCCCAATGTGATCTTTGTGCGAAGTCAGAACAAGTTACAAGCGCTTCAGGGTACTGTCAGAACTGTTACGAGTTTCTGTGCAGCGCATGCATTCTTTTTCACAAAAAGTTTAAAGTACTAAAACATCACACACTTCTGGAGGGTGAACACATGCCTAATGAACGGCCAACCATTGTGGATGTAGAGAAATGTTCCAAACACCCGGACATGCCAGTAGAAGTCTACTGCTCAGACGAAGAGGACATTGGATGCACACTTTGTTTCATCGAAGGACACAGAACCTGTCAGAATGTTGGACTGATTTCAACTATTTCAAAAAATGTAAAACAATCAGATTATATTGAAGATACCCACAAGGAATCGAAAAAGCAAACGGTCTTATTTAACAAATTAAGGGGGAAATTACAAGTGTGTCGATTGAAAAACGAGCAATGTAACGAGAGTTGTTTAGAAGACTTTCGAACGTTCCGGGCAGAGATTGAAGCTGTTCTAGATGTATTGGGAGAGGAAATATCACAAGACGCTGAAAAGTTAAAGCAAGAGAACACTGAAAAACTGAATAATCTGGAAGAGATGATTTCATCGCATGAACTTCAATTAGAGTCATGCATGCATGAAATTGACAGATTGGCCCACAATCAGCAGCAGCTTGACCAGTTGTTTATAACCGTGAAGAAAAGTAAGAAGCGGATAACTGAAAACATCCAGCAACTAGAACAACTTAGTGACAGTACACATGTGTCAGAATATTACGTTGATTATGATGACTCGATCAAACCGTCACTTGAGAATAGATGCAAGGTCAAAGTGAAGCAACCTGCCACTAAATGTACCGATGTATCTTAGGTATGCGTCAAGTCACCTGAAGACTCAGAAGAGTGTAGTATCCGTGGTATATTGGTTATAGCAGAGACAAAACTTTTCGTGACCGATATGAAAAATAAATGTCTCAAGTTGATAGATATGGAGAGCAAAAGTATAATCCAGAGACGGACACTTCCATTAGCGCCATGGGATATTACTGAACTTCCTGGAACCCGTATAGCAGTGGCTCTGCCATCTAGTAAGCAAATATTGTTCTTCACAGCGGACCAGAACATGAGTCCTTGTGGTGGTATATGTGTGCCAGGCGAATGTCGGGCACTCTTCTGCACCCAAGACAGACTTTTTGTTGCGAATAAACCTCCAGAAGCACAGATTCAGGTTCTTAGCTTGGAGGGTCAAGTCCTTCAATCAATCCAACATGATCTAGAAGGACGTAATTTGTTCAACGATCCTATCTACCTTACACTAGATTCTAAAAACCATTACATCTATGTAAGTGACCATAATGAACACAATGTTCTGTGTTTAAATACATCTGGAGACGTCCAGTGGGTCTACGACGACAATGAACTACAGAAGTCGGCAAGCGTAGGAACCGGTGATGCTGGATGTCTGTACATTTGCAGCTGGAAGAATCACTCCATCCACGTGGTTTCTTGTGATGGTAAAAGGCTTGCCGTCATATCACAGAGCGAATCCGGATTACATCTTCCGGAAGTTTTATTTTACAACAGCCTCAATAGAACCCTGTATGTGTCCTGTGGCGGGGCCGATAGTCGAAACTATATCAGTAGACTTCGTCTGCAGTAACGTCAGCATATAAAAGGTTTATTCCTTACGTCCATGCGCCGGCTTGTTTTTCCCAACTGCCATGAGATTGCGCTACGTAACTAGGTTTGTTTTGATAAGAGATTGCAATCTTGTTGTACCATAATGTTATGTAGCTTAAACAAATGTTAAACGCGTTAAATTCTAGTATTGTAGTGGTCAGATATACAATGAAACTATTATAACTGGTCAGTCTTGCGTGTGCATGTTCTTCCAAAGCTGCCACCACGGAATTTTATGTTGTCTTCTCTTCATCATCGAGTTACATATGAACGTTTCAATTCTATCTCAATCTCTATTGATAACAGCAGCACAAGAAATTAAAAAAAGTATCTGTTTATTGATGTTATTTGGTTTTCTTTTTATTATAGACTTGGAAATTTGAACTTTGATTAACTTATTTTCTATTTTCTTAAACATGTTTGACTTTTGTAGATGGTTGATTAAGCAGTTCATATATGTCGCAAATATGACATCATCTGGTGAAATGAAAATTGGGGGTTATTTATTGTAACCGAATCATTTACTATAATTCTAACATTGACTGAAAATTCAATGTTTGAATCAGCATATGCGTTTAGGTTAGTTAGAATTGACAAATATTTAAAAACAAAACAACGGAATAAACAATTTTAGACTCCGGCTTATTTGGAGGTTTAGAGAGATAGAGAGTTTTGCTGATGTTGTTTAGGTTTGGTAGTCTCCCTTTGACTGTTTTTATTTGTTGCATGCAACATTTTAATATGTACTACAGTTGTATTATGTTGACTTTCGATGTTATGGTAAGCTGATATGTTCTTTTTGCTTGTATTTCATAAAAATGCAAGAATCAGTCATTAGTATGTTCTCCTGTTTGGCCTACTAAGTCTGTTAATTAATACAGAAATATCTTCATTTCTTTGTTTGTCTTGGTTCATAATAAATCATTTTATTATTTTATACGAGGTTTAACAATACTGTTTTCATAACCTTAATATATTTGTTAATATATCAAACATATATGACAATGCCAACATATTTGTTTGACTTTTCAAGGGTTTCAAATTTGCTTTTTGATCACCAGTGGGAATTACGAAATCTAATTTTTACAAAAATATGACATCGAGTATTTATCTATTTATCTAATTTTACATTGGTTATGTCCACAAAACATTTCAGAAATGCCAGATAGAATGGAGGTTTGCAAAAAAAGATGTCTTTTGAGCATATTGAAGCCTGATAAGCACAGATCGATTAGGCCTTTGCAATTGTTATAGATCCAGACCGGTAAACTCCTGCTGCAAGCTGTTTAGTCAGGATCTACACTATTTATTCACACTCGTTAGGGATTGGGATTTGCCGGCATCTTTTGCCGATACTGTGCAGCTACATTTCTATCAGTATAGCACAGGTGCACTTATGAGGTACCCAGGGAATGAACCCGGCCGGTCCATAATACTGACACCGACGAGTCAGGCGTAATGCTGTTTCCTTCGCCCCGAGCGTTAAGGGGAAGCCACCACTACCAACTTCAAAGTCTTTGGTTTGACCCGGCCGGGGTTTCAACCCGCGACCTCCCGATCCGCAAGCCGACGCTCTACCAATTGAGCTATTGCGGGCGGTCGCACTCGTTAGATAATAACTTGAAAATAAGTACCGAGTCTGATTTTTAACAATTATGACATGTTAAGGGTACATCAATACAGTAATTCCTCAAAAGCAATACATAGTTAACACAGCAACGAGGACATTTAATGTCTCAATTACTAAACCTTCAGCTATAATTGTCACCTTTGAATGGTATGATATAGATATATAGAGATATAGACTTAACAACTTAACGAGCTATTTCAAGCCTGGCTTGTTACTTTTATTGGTAGGTATCATTGCTTATAAGCACAACGCGAAACGTGATAGCTACATGCCAGTGTTTCTAGCAATAATTTCTATATGACGTATAAAACACAGGTCTTCAAATATTTTTCTTTTATTTATTGATAAGCACTGGAAAAGCCCTTGTGACTGACATATGTCATGGGATGTTCATACTCTAACATTCTTTCTGATGACGTTTGAACATTACTTATATGTATAGGAAAGCAAAAAGTGTATATATTTTCTTGTGTATTGTTGTATTTAAATTAAATCTTTCGATATATTTCCTGTCTTTTATTAAAACGTGAAAACGAAATATTTGGGGCTTTTATTTATTTCAACAGTCCCTGCAGAGAAACTTACTTCATTCATATCATTTAGCAATATGATAGTTGTTACATTGTGTAAATGTAAAGGTGGCGGTGTCTTGCACGGAATACAAAGCAAATGTTGTATTTGGTGTTTTGATTGGCTTAAACACCCAGGGCAGCGGATGTAGAAAAAATATTGCGTGCTTGAGAGTTTCGCGCCAAATTACACACACCTGCACAACTATTCGTTTCCTGTTTTCTAGGAAAGGATTAAGTCACACTTAATTTCTTCTTGTTACACAGACATTTATTAGTTTGATTTTGTTTAAGAATATTATACATCATGTATTATATGCCATCAAACAATCAGAAAAAAATATGTAAAAAATGCTTCGTTAACTGTATAGTTAAAAAAAGAGAAAGATCAGTTTGAGATAAAAAGAAGCTGTTAATGATGTCATATAACACATTTTTGCGGGATTAAGTTTGATCAGAAAAGTTATTGGGACCCTTGTGTTTGTTAATCATTTATGCCTGATTAGTGCTAGGTACTCTTGGTGTTTAAAGTACAAGAGTACTTAGTAGTAATTAGGAGAATCGAATATACAAAGTTTATCAATTACCTCCTGTGGTATTTATATCTTAACTTAACAAGGCATTAATTATACCGCCGAATAGTTACCAATGGGTACTCTTGGTGAACTCATACAATCACGTAGAGCCTTGTCTACATGAATTCTCGACATGCGGTACAAATCAATTGACATGCTTACCAAAGCTTTCACAACAATGCTCGTTTGCATTTACATTTGACTCTACATTGCGAATAATACAAGATCGAACCGAGGAAATCTTCTCGGCAGAATTTCGGTTCTATAAATATATGTTTAAATTAATTTTTTTCTCATTCCAAAAAATAAAAACGCGGTCAGCAAAATTTAAAGGTATTGCTTTTATTTATTATCGCTTACAAAACGGCTGTAACAAAATTAGTGTCTTTATCTGAGAAAACTCCCAAATACCATACGTATTAATTTTATGTTTGACTTTACACCATGAGTGAATACCTCGTCATATACAAATGCCAACAATCCAACATATAACGTCAACACTTTTGTTGTTTCTTTTATGTATGAAAACGTTGCATCGGGTTGAGGTCATCGATGTTGTTTTCAAAACAACGTCGTTTGCAATGATTGTCACGGCCATTTCATATCTATTTGTTAGACAATATCATTCACTGGTACTTGTCAAGACTAGATAAAGCATTCTGTCGCGTTGGACGGGCAAATGAATAGGGCATGGTAAAACATTGTATCGATTTCTGTTTACCTTAATCATGGACAGTGAAAATGTTATCCATGGTCAACGATTAGACCACATCCAGTCAAAATCCCCATGCCCCAATAGGCATCTTAGAAATGCAACTTGTTTATCTTAGTAGAAGTCACAGTGTACTTTATGATATCATGTATGTCATGTCAGTAATAGTCAAACTTAGACATTTGTAGACACATAATGAATAACATTTGTAGATACGTAGACAAAGACATTTGTACACACAGAGACATTTGTTGACACAGAGACACTTGTAGACATATATTCAGAGACAGTTGTAGACACATAGTCAAAGACATTTGTAGATACATAGTCAGAGACATTTGTAGACACATAGTCAGAGACATTTGTAAATACATAGTCAGAGATATTTGTAGATACATAGTAAAATACATTTTAGACAAACAATGAGAGACATTTGTACATACGTAGACAAATACATTTGTAGACACAAAGTCAGAGACGTTTGTAAACTTATAGTCTGAGATAGTTGTAGACTTATAGTCTGAGACAGTTGTAGACTTATAGTCTGAGACAGTTGTAGACTTATAGTCTGAGACTGTTGTAGACACATAGGCAGAGACGTCTGTCGATACTTAATAATATTGTTTGTTTCGTTCGATTCTTTTAATTAAGCAGGGTTTAGTTAAGTAAATCGTATAACTGGGTACATACCGTGTTGAATATGATATTTGTCAATATTTAATTTAATTTAACTTATTAAGGTTTTAATCAAGAATGCATAACAAGTTTATAATATTTATTTCTGTTCCAATTTATTGGATAAGTTTATATAATGAAAGTATCGTCAATATAAAAAGGTATTTTAAGGAACGTGTTGGTTCTAATATTGCTTGTTGTTGTAATTGTTATGTCATGAGTCTTGTACATGGTGATGGCGATCATATACTGTACGTGAATTAGTACTAGTTAGTGTTGAGCGTGGCTGTCATTACAGAAACCAACACATCTTTTATTTCACTCAACCATAAACCATCACAAATAATGCACGGCAGGAAATGATTACTCGATTAAGATTGATAGCTCTTCTATTGATTGAAATATCATTAACATAACGAAATCAGACACAAAATCCACAATTAATGACCTCAACAAAAATATAATTTGTGGATAGGAAAAGCTTTTCCTTGGTGTTCCAGGAAGAAAACAAACAACAAACTTAATTTAGTTTAAATCTATGTATTCATGGTATATCGGCAAACAGCTTCTTCCAACGACTTCCCGCGTATTTCTGGGTAGAACCAGTTCTCTGTAGCAATATGCAGTAAATAGTCTAGCTCAAGGATTAAAATCACGTGACCAGTTTCGGTTCCAAACCTGGACCATCCGATCCGGAGTCCAACGTGGTAACCACTAAACCACGGACGCCCACAAACTAAATTTGACACATGGTGGTCAGATGACCATGGTCAACCATTCTTGCTATGTATATGTCATTGTTTATACTAGACACTTTGTAATTAAGCATGTAGAGCATGAACCACGGTGTCTATTGGAATAATTTTAACAGTTTACTTTCGAATTAATTAAGATGGCCATTTAGAATTTAGACTATCCCACCGCTGCCACCAATGTAACGCAGGCCGACGCTCTCCAACGGTCACCGATCCGCACACCAGCCACGATAACCGTTGCTTAACCTCGAAACTTTGTAAGCCGCTTAAACATCGTCGCTTACCCAGCAGCGAGGCTGGTTTAAAGCGTTCTTATATCTACCTCTGCGACCGTTACACTTGGGTACATCGATATCGGTGTCTGTAAATTGCGATGTAAATGGATTAAAATCATTCCCATTTATTTTTTAAAATGTTAAAATTTCTAAGACTTTATCTTTTAGAAAATTATTTTAAAATATTATAATATTGTTCTAATCTCGCTCGTCAAGGCCACTGACAGGTTTTCTGCTTGGAAGACAGGGCTATATTTATCTGGAAAACACGTGACCTGTGACGTGAAGATTGGATTGCGGCAAAATGTTTACGTAGAGATCTGCGTGCGCAATTAGACTAAACATCCGCTCACTTTATTCATCGATGAGTACTTCACACACGGACTTCAAATGTTTTAACAACTTTAATGTTTTTACCATGTATGGATTTGATAGCGGTGTATATATTGGTAACACGTGGTTACATTGACATACCTACATGCAGTAGACCTATGGGCAGTATTCACAGAACTAAACAGAAAAAATAGGAAAGAACAAGAAGAAGGTGTGTTGATATTTATTTGTTATGTAACATTATAAAAAAATCATTTTTATTATAACACCCTCATTTAAACAACAGCCGTAATTAGGTCACATTTACACTTACCTACACTAACGGTTTAATAGTGTATCCTATGTTCCAGATCTTTTTAAAACAAGGTCAAGTTGATGCAAAAGTTCAAGATTTTGTTCGTTTTTCATGAATTGGGTGCTTTTCGATGTTATTTCTTATATTCGTAAAAAATAATACCTATCTATTTAGCAATACATTACATTTACATTCGTTGAAGGTATGTGTATTAGTTCTGAAATAAGTAAAATGATTTTCTTCTACTTTCGTTTTCTTGTTTCGGAAATTCCAAATCAATTGTATATGGGCGGATCTAGAGTTGGTGATGGGAGGCGATATTTGTATCACTTCCAGTATTATTGCCACATATGGGTCCCGTGCTACAGATAAGACAAGTAAGCACGTAATTGTTACTAAGATGTCTTGATAAAACGCATTGAAATCATACATGCTATGAAAGTCCTTTAAGCAACTAATATGCAGGAAATGACACTGTTTGGCTTATAGTTAACAATACGTGTCCTGTGGGAGCATGCCCCCCAGTCACCCTTACACAACTCGTACCTACGGTTCTCGCTCAATTTAACCACTGCCCTTATCCCATAACAATACTATTATAAATCATCTTTGTCACTGAGGATACTGTCTGAGGATACGGTCTGAACTCATAAAAAGTACTTATGTCTTCTGAAATGCAGGAAATGACTCTATTTGTTTGCTACATTTCAAAGGTTTCCTGGCCGCAGACCTCGTTTGCACTGCTAACACCTTTGGTGCTTGCTCAATTAAGACACCCCAGAAAAAAATATGGATCCGCCCGTGTAGTTTACCGGCGTAGAATCACTCTCTCACAGTGTTTGTTCATTACATTTATTAGAGATAGGAACGATATGTGTGTGCAGGAAGATGCGAATGCGTGTCAAAAACACCCTATAGGTTGGTGTAGATCTATTATGTGAGAAACGAAGACACAAGTACCAAGCGGTGGTTTAGTGAATGAATCGATGGGTGGGTGATTAAGGCGATAGATTGATGAATGGGTTGGTGGTTAAATTGGTGGGTGGGTGGCTAGGTAGGTAGATAGGTAGTTATGTTTGTAAGTTGGTGGGTAGATCAGTCGGTTGGTAGGCAAGTATGTATATAGATCGGTCGGTCTGTAGGTTCATGTAGGTATGCAGGTCGGCCGGC
Organism: Sinonovacula constricta; assembly: GCA_007844125.1. Classification (NCBI taxonomy): domain Eukaryota; kingdom Metazoa; phylum Mollusca; class Bivalvia; order Cardiida; family Solecurtidae; genus Sinonovacula; species Sinonovacula constricta. The sequence continues at coordinate 48,683,093 of CM017560.1, read as the reverse complement.
CGATAGGTGGGTAAGTTAGTCAGTAGGTATGCTTGTCAGTACATCGGTCGGTCGGTAGGTAGGTGAGTCGGTGGGTAGGTAGGTGGGTAGGTTGTTCATTTGGTCAGTCAGAAGGTCGGTCATTCGGTCAGTTGGTTGGTAGGTAGGTTAGTAGATATATTGGTAGGTAGGTCAGTTGGTAGGTGGGTAGGTATGTGGCTAGGTAGCCCTGTAGGTCGATAGTTAGGTCATTCGGTATGAAGGTCGATAGGTAGGTAGAAAGGTATGTAAGAATGTAGCCATGCAGGCAGGTATGCGTGGGCGTGTGGAAGGATAGGTAGGTTGTAGGGATGTATAAAGATAGTTATGTTTGTAAGTAAGAAGGTAGGTCAGTCGGTCGGTCAGTAGAAAATGTAGGTCGGTCGTTATGTCTGTAGGTAGATAGGTCGTCAAGTAGGTCAGTCATTAAATCGATCGGTCGGTAGGTAGGTCGGTAAGGTAGATATATGGGTAGGAAGGTTAGTAGGTTGTTAAATCGGCCGGTCAGTCAGAAAGTCTGTCAGTTTGTTTGAAGGAAGGTAAATTTAAGATATGTAAATTTAAATGAACTAATTTGGAAATTTAATAAATAGTGTAAGTAGAATTGTGCATTTTATGCACACTTATTGCACTGAAATTGATGCTTTGCACGTAATGACAATAAATAAATAAATATACATTTCTTCTGAGATATTTGTCACTACATTGTATATAAACACTACAGTTTTAACATTTATCTTAGGTATCGGTAAAACATAGATTCATTTAATATTGTTTTCTAACAAGTTCATGTGTAAATTTTCAAGTAATAAGCTATAAAGATAAGATTGGATGATTATTTTGTGAAACTGTGCACTTCTTGTATCCGCGTTGTGTCCATCCTTACGACTTATGGCGTAATGCTGAACATCGTCATCGATTACAGATGAGTTTTAGATGATTTAATAATATAAATTCTGCAAATTTAGATGAAGCATTTTTATTATACAAACTTAAAAGCGAAATTACAATTGTCTTACACGTGACACTCCTACACACGGATTAAAACACAAGAACATCTGGCATACCAGTGAAAAGCATTTTTGGAAATTATATGACACTGTCGTAGGTCAATCAACTCTTCAAACATTCCCCGAAGTTGCTTATTGGCTCTTTTGAATATCTTTATTCATAACAAACATATAAGCACTTTAAGTAGTTGTTCTGTTCAGGCAATTGTTCTATTTAGGCAAGAAATATGAGAAACTTTATAAAATACATTTAGGATATTATATTATATATGTTACTACAAAAGAAGTTGGAAAATAATTTAGTAAAAAGGCGACAACACGAAGCCCCAGTTTCAAAACTAAACAGCACTTCATACAATTAAGACCAAACCCATACTGATTCCGTTGCTTAAACATTTTTCTCTCCAAAAATGTAAAATTCTTTTCAATATGAACCACGAAGATAAATATCACGGAAGAGGCAGATCTTTAGCATATATCTTTTACAATACAATTCAAAACCGCCTTTCGTGTGTATAAGTCAGTCCGATTGGACGCGTTTAAGCAGATAAAACTCAATTGCAACATACACATGTATAACTTGCATACGTTTCAATCAATCGGAACACCCCGAATAATTCACGAATCATCATTCGGATGTATGTAGGTTGTCGGATCACCTCGGCCATTTCCCAAAACTACTTTTGTTGCAGACGTCAAAACAAAGATGGCAGTTCGGATGACAGCTCATTACAGTACGATGCCTCTAAAACTTCAATTTGTGGCGGCTTCAAATTTAATCATCCAATTTTAATTTACCCAGCTCAGCAGATACGCAGCTGCCAAACAATGGCATTGTTTATGCTTTGTGCGATCTAATTTAAGGCATATTCTTCTTCCGACTTCCGGCGAACAAAACGATCGTGATTTCAGTAAGTATCATTGCACCAGAAACATCCGAGGGACGATTGTCCCGGAGACGGAATTACCCGAGGAGTTCCGATTGACGTTTCAATGTAAGCGACGTCATTTTGTCATTGTTTGTCTTACTTAGTTACACCGAAGACCCGTTGCTGTGGAAGGATCAATTAGCAGGTAGGTCTGTAGCTAGCTCAGTAAGAAAGTCGGGAGGTAGGTAAGTCTGTCGGTATGTAGGTCAGAAGGTAGGTCGGTCGCTTGGTCGGTAGGTCGGCAGGTAGGTAGATCAGCTGGTAGGTAGGCTGGAAGGTAGGTGGGTTATTAGGCAAGCTTGTAGTCAGGTGGGTAGGTAGTTGGGTAGGTCAATCGTTTGGTCGGTCGGTTGGTAGGTAGTTGGGTTACGTAAGTTGATCAGTCGTTTGGTAGGTTGGTTGGTCTGTCGGTCCGCAGGTCGGTCGGTTGGTAGGCAGCTACATGTAGGACTGTAGGTCGGTCGGTTGGTAGGTAGGTAGGTCAGTATGTATGTTGGTAGGTAGGATGGTCCGTAGATCGTTCGGTTGTTAGGCAGCTACATGTAGGTATGCAGGTCGGTCTGTTGGTAGGTAGGCAGGAAGGTAAGCTTGTAGGTAAGTGGGTAGGTAGGTGGTTAGGTCAATCGTTTGGTCAGTAGGTTGATCAGTCAGTCGGTCTTTTTAATTGAAATCCCTATCATGCTTCTTTAAAGATTAGGAAATAATCGACATTTAAAGCGACATTTCACGATTTGAACTGTATAACAATAGAGGTAATGTTATTAACAGCATGCACTTACACTAAACTATAAGTTTATGCAGCATCTATGCACACATTTGCCAAGACAGGGGTAAGATGTTGTTACATGTATTAGATACAGACAAACTGTCGGATACCACCTGTAACTTGTGAAGTTAAATAGTGAAATTACGTAATCTGGCATCCATGAAATTGAGGTAACGTAATTCTTTATTTATAGGCTAGCTTGATGTTAACCCGCATCAACCCTTATGTAAATAAACGTTTAGCAACTTCATAGTGTGTTCTTTGCTTCAGCTATCATGGACGAAGTTCAAGGCCAGGGGGGTCAGGTGACAGGAAGCCTGGTAGACAGGTCTGATCACCATAGCAACGACATCTCGTGTGATCTTTGTGCGAAGTCAGAACAAGTTACAAGCGCTTCAGGGTACTGTCAGAACTGTCACGAGTTTCTGTGCAGCGCATGTATTCTTTCTCACAAAAAGTTTACAGTACTAAATAATCACACACTTCTGGAGGCTGAACACATGCCAAATGAACGACCAACCATTGCAAATATAGAGAAATGCTCCAAACACCCGGACAGGCCAGTAGAAGTCTATTGTTCAGACGAAGAGGACATTGGATGTACACTTTGTTTCATCGAAGAACACAGAACCTGTCAAAATGTTGCCATGATTCATAATGTTCTGAAAAATGTAGAACAATCAGATTATATTGAAGATACCCACAAGGAATCGAAAAAACAAACGGTCTTATTAAACAAATTAAGGGGGGAAATACAAGAGTATCGATTGAAAAACGAACAATGTCACGCGAGTTGTTTAGAAGACTTTCGAACGTTCCGGGCAGAGATTGAAGCTGTTCTAGATGTAGTGGGAGAGGAAATATCACAAGAGGCTGACAAGTTACAGAAAGAGAACACAGAAAAACTGAATAATCTGGAAGAGATGATTTCATCGCACGAACAGCAATTAGAGTCATGCATGCAGGATATCGACAACAGATTGGCCCACAATCAGCAGCAGCTTGACCAGTTGTTTATTACCGTGAAGAAAAGTAAGAAGCGGATAATTGAAAACATCCAGCAACTAGAACAACTTAGTGACAGTACACTTGTGTCGGAATATTACGTTGATTATGATGACTCGATCAAACTGACACTTGAGAATAGATGCAAGGTCAAAGTGAAGCAACCTGCCACTAAATGTACCGATGTATCTAAGGTATACGTCAAGTCACCAGAAGACACAGAAGATTGTACTATTCGTGGTATATTGGTTATAGCAGAGACAAAACTTTTTGTGACTGATATGGGCAATACATGTCTCAAGTTGATTGATATGGAGAGTGAAAAAATAATCCAGAGACGGTCACTACCATCTGCGCCATGGGATATAACTGAACTTCCTGGGACCCGTATAGCAGTGGCTCTGCTATCTAGTAAGCAAATAGTGTTCTTCACAGCGGACCAGAACATGAGTCCTTGTGGCGACATATATGTGACAGGCGAATGTCGGGGACTGTACTGCACCCAAAACAGACTTTTTGTTGCGATCAAACCTCCAGACGCACAGATTCAGGTTCTTAACTTGGACGGTAAAGTCCTTCAATCAATCCAACATGATTTAGAAGGGTGTAATTTGTTCAACTATCCTATGTACCCTACATTAGATTCTAAAAACCATTACATCTATGTAAGTGACCATCATGAACACACCGTTCTGTGTTTAAATACATCTGGAGTCGTCCAGTGGGTCTACGACGACGAGGAGCTAAAGAAGCCGGCAGGCGTAGGAACCGGTGATGCTGGATGTCTGTACATTTGCAGCTTTCAGAATCACTCCATCCACGTGGTTTCTCATGATGGTTCAAAGCTTGCCGTCATATCACAGAGCGAATCCGGATTACATCTTCCGGAAGTTTTATTTTACAACTGCCTCAACAGAACCCTGTATGTGTCCTGTTGCGAGGCCGGCAATCGCAACTATATCAGTAGACTTCGTCTGCATTAACGTGAGCTTATAAACGGCTAACGTCTATGCGCCGGCTGGTTTTTTCCAACTGCCTTGAACTTGCTCTACTTAAAAATCTTAAAAGC